>CM034533.1:69270712-69418652 GCA_020002185.1 Paraescarpia echinospica | reverse complement strand
GAGGGATGCGGGGGTACCAGCCCAGCCTGATCACAGTGCTTTCTTCTATATCATGAGCAGTCTTACTCCAAACCCACTATACTTTATCTTAGTCACATATTGAACATAACTTGGGATAATGTCATTGTTTTTCATTTTACAGGTTAATGAAGAGGAGCTCAGCACGAAACTGCCGCAGAATAACATGTATAGGGACGCACCAACTACCCAAATTTACACTGGGGAGTCTAGTGGAATACTTATCCCTTGCGGAAAGAAGCTGGAGGAAAAGAGCAAGTCTCTATACAAAGAAAGACGAGTTATCTTAACATTAAACTAAAAGGACTAGGATTAAAGGTAAATGCGAATAACCATATGAGCTTAGTAGTTTGTACGTCCCTGTCAAATATGATACTGCCTTGATGAAATAATATTTTTTTTTGTCAATGGATACCAGCGGGCTTATTTGTAAGAGGTTTGGCAAATTTCTGTGTTAAATGTAAGAACAAACATTCGAAACCTAACAATAAATTATTGAGGACCAGTATTCAGGAATACCCTGCCTCATAAACTTCGAATACTCCTAACCATTAACCAGTTTAAAAGAAACCTAACAGCTCCTTACTCGTGAATTATTATTGATATTACATTATATACGTGTCTGGGTAAATATATATATAGGTGAAGCACAATACTGGGCCAAAAAAGAGGACTGGACAGCAAAAACAAAGTCTTAGATGGTAACCAAAATAGATCTACACCTAAAATTAAAGAAGATAAGATATTTTTACTCACTGTTATGTGGCGCAATGCCAAGTGAAGTTCACGATGTAAGTTACATGGTGTCTTTTAACAAAAATATGAGAATGTGAAACACTTCAGAAATCAAAATTTGCTTGACTGATGTATGCTAGTACCTCATCAGAATCCAACCAAGACTTTTAAAATGTTAAGAATGATCAGAGCACTCTGGACGTGAATTGGTGGACACTAACTTACGTTATCCACCACATTGTCCACAACCACAATTTTTTTCAAACAACAATAAACAGGCAGGATGCGTTTTTTTGTGTCTCTTCTTTCTTCATGGGCCTAAGATACAGCACAAATGTTATCAACAGGAACTGTCCGCAAACGAAGCTGGTTATGGAGTAAATATAGCGTAAGTTACAGGACACCAATTTGGCCCAGTATTGTGCGACTCCACAATATTGATTATATATATTGTACATTGTTTTCTTCAGGTTATTGCGGTATATGCGTGTCAGCTGTTGTGTGGGCAGAGATGAGGAAGTCTGCCTCTTATAAAGTAGATGTGTCCATGAACAATGATGCGGTGGTGCAAGAAGCAGAATGTCGTGCTGGGCTGGGCCCTACAGCTCACTGCAAGCATGTTGCAGCAGTTCTGTTCGGCCTGACACTACTGTTAGACAGGAACTATCTTGACAGAAGTGACATGTACACAGGTAAGACGTTTTTAAAAAACACTTATTTTCTGCATTCAATGTATTACGTACAAATATTGGGGCAATTGTCAATGCACAAAAAAATGGCAGTTAGTTTATCCCAATTTTGTACAAATAAGCTGGGTAGTTTCAAGAATGTGACACACTCTTGTCAACATATCAGCAACAATAAATAAATGAAAGGGTTAAAATGTATATAAAATTCATAAATATGTAGCTGAATGTACACTTTGACTTGACCTGCAGGACCACCAGACGTTCCATCATGCTATACCTTTTAAAGAAACTCATATCAAGTCCAGCAGATTACATGCAATTTGTGGGAAGGACAATTCCGACCTTATATATGATCCTCGATCAGAGCAACTGCAGAACGACTCTACTCCAGACAGGTTCACTCTATTTGACGAAACAAATCTTATATTCCTTTTACAGACCAATTGAAAAATAGTTACTTGTCAAAACATGGGCATTAGTGCAGTCTCTGGCTTTATGTATAAAGCAAAAAATACAATGTTGCTTATATCTCTACATATACATATTTCAGGAAAGTCAGTCAATGCTAGTGATGCAGCTGTTCCCTCCTGCCAATCCACATGCCCTTGCCAACGACCACAGCTACTTGAAGTTAACTCCACAAGATCAGTACTTGAAAGATGAAATGGTTAGTTATTTCCATGCTTTTCAATTCAATATACATACATACATCTGTATTTACCCAAAGTGCTCCATTGAAACAATGCACACGGTTACAATAGAGCGCATTGGCTCAGTGACTAGAACGTTGGACTCTCAATCAAGAGAACCCGGGTTCGAATTCAGTGCTGCTGTGTTGAACCTTGGGCAAGTTCGTTCACTTTACGTTGCTCCAGTTCACTTAGCCATATGAATGAGTACCTGGCTATAGACAGTGGTGGATATTTGTGTACAAATAGCCTTTGTGCATTAATTGTGGCATGGCTGAATGCTTCCCAGAGAAGTTGAGATGGTGCTCGATCAAACAAGTCTGCTAGGGAGTAAAGTGTAAAGTGCTTTGAGCAGTCATCAGGACTGGATACTGCGTTATTATATAAGTGATTACTTTTTTTATAAACATTACATTGTCACAGCACAGAGTCCAACTTACAATGCAATGCAGCTCTGAGCATTTAATTTGAAACTAAAAACAAAGTTAAAACTTGAAACAAAGAGGGGGTTTGTTGTATTGCGATTAATATCTGGTGATAATACAACTACAGCTGTATATAGCTTAAAGCTGCAATATCAGTTCGATTTTTATGCTCCTCGGTTTTCTGACTAATTTCCCAAAAAAGCAAAGCTATCAAGTATCCACTATAATATCCTAGTTCATTGGTGCACTTGTGCTACTTCGTTTTGTTGAAATTAATAAACAAACTGCGAACTATTTTGAATTTGGTTTCGAGTCGAAGGAGTCAAAACTAGCAACACTTACTTGGACATGCATCTGGAAGTGGAAACTTCATATAATATCGTGTTTGCGAATTTGGACGAGACTGACCTCTGACCCTCAAGAATGGTGCCTCGATCAAGCTGTTTTTGTTGATTGTACAGTGTTCGCAAGTGTTTATACAACACGTTCTTATTTTATGGCATTTACGCCGGCGATGGGATGTTCCCGGACATATGCCACCGACTCAGCAAAAAAGGGCCAAATTACGCAGACAACGACAGTCAGTATTCGCATCAGATGGTTTATTTGGGAAAAACCAGTATGGATTTGTGGAACAACACAACTCACAAAAGAAAGAGCTGGAGTAAGACTAAGAATAGATGCTGCGTTTGCAAAACTTCTTCTAGAGAAGTTAGTAATTTCAAAGTAGTCAGTCTGAGCCACGCATCACCGTCAAGGGTATAGAAACGTGGAACAATTTACCAAATAAACTGACTCAGCTTCCAAGTTTAACACAATTTAAAAAAGCAATCAAGTTCTCATTACTTTCTACATATTTGTGAATTGTTAATTGAAGGTGACGTTTTGTAATAGTAACACAAGCACTAAAAAGTTTATATGTGAGTTGTGAATATTATCTTGTAATTTATATATAATTCGTGTTGTATTTATTCAGTTTCTTTTAGTTCGAGAAGGGCATAGCAACACATAAGTCTAAGACTTCAGCTATGTCCTTTCAGCAGCAGCAGCAAACCATACTGTGCATGTATTATGTTGTTGTTGTTGAATAAACGTTCATTCATTCAATGCATATTTATTCGTATGAATATAATATTATGTTGCTTATTATGTTAACAAAACCACCACCCCTCAATGTAGGCCTTCGTAACATGTATCGATAGCTTGCAACTGATTTATGTGAGAGAGCAGAGAATTACTGTTACTATACAAAGAATTGCAGCCCATGTTTTGTTAAGTTACAAATCCTCTTTTACATGTAAATTATAGAAGTTCTGTTTTTAATTGTTTTTTATTTTGGTCTTTCAATTTATCAATAACATGCATTTGGTAATGTATACTTCTATATTCATACATTTTGTAGACAAATTTTGTAAATGTTGTTTTCCGTTTCATTTAATTAATTCACTTCATCTCACTTTGGGTGATTCAATTCAAATACAGTCAGGGTTGGCAGCTAGGTTTCTGACAGGACAGTTTACAAATTGTTTGCACGTTGATGACACTGAAGCCACGCTTCAAGGAACATACTTTCCCAGTCAGAAACCTCTAGTTAATAACCACAGTTGCAAATAGTTGAAAGGCCATAATCATTTTTGTTTGTTAAATCAAGCCAGGAAATCCATAATAGAATGCCTTTGTTGCTCTCATAAGAGACACGACTAACTGCTGGAATCTTCTTCTAAAGACTTACAATGACTCGGCCAGCCTTTAGACAAGTGTAGCCAGTTTGCAGTGGTACCTTGCAGTCCTGCTAAAGAACAAAGGGGATATTGATCATTGGACAGTAACAGCTGGTAATCCACCTTCTGAGTAAACAGTAGAACTTTGTGGATACTGCCAGGGGTTCACCCACTGCCAGCCAAATGTCCTCCTCATTAATTAGCAGTGTTAGATGAATGACACATTGAGACCACAACTAAGGCATTGGGTATTTTGCATGGTTTACTATTGAATTCCTAAAACTTTGTTTTGTTGAAGTATCAGTGAAAAATTGCAAAACTTTTTATTTATTTTATAATTTTCGAATAAAATTAGTTTGACTTTATTTCCTGTAACCTTCTTTCCAGCCCATCTGTGTTCTACCTATACTTAGTTAATAAGTTGTAAATTGTCTAGTTGTTTGTTATGTACTACACTTTTACAATATATATACAATAATAACTTTGCCACTCTCATATCATTGTAATTGTTTCACAACTGGGCAAATGACCTTTGGGCAACATATTTTTACCTGTTAATGAAAGTTTATAAGTTACATACCACACACATGCATATTATATATATATATATTGACGGGTAGTAGTCCTGTCAAACCATGTTCATTTTCACAAATAATCTTACTCATTCCATATTCCAATTCATGACTCTGTTCGACAGCTTCAACACAAAGGCGTGAACTACCTCAACACCACTGCAGCCATCACATATGACAAGATCTGTGGTGGCTCTATCGAGCATCAGTGTTCGTAGCAAAGGCAGCTCAGGTGTCCAGTCACTTCCTGAGGCTGGATGCAGCTCAGGACAGTTAGAACAAACGTAAGTATTAATTGATGCTGCTATGCAAATGTTATATATATATAAATCATAGCATAATAATTGGAAGATATGCAAACATATGTGATTGGTTTTAACAATTGTTTTATTCTGACCAATCTTAGGGTAGTTACACCATCTTTGGTTGATACGGCTTTTGTGAAACTTTCAGTTGCATTCTACATTTAATTTGCAGTTCAATTTTTGAACTTAATGGTCTATTTATTTAATTTGGAATATTTCTGTTGCAAACATAACTTCGTATATACAGTGCAAGTATGTTTCATTAGCACCCCCCCCCCGTTTTCCGATATCACCACTCCAGCCAAGCGGCCGAAGTTATAGTTATGGCGGCTCGGTAGCGCCAAAATTTAGACTACACCATTTGGTTCGGCCAGGCTCAATTTCTGGATCCACCCCTGTATGTGAATGTTTTGTTTGTCTGCATGAGGATTTTGCAGTAATGGGTGTCCTCGTTAAATTGCATATTGTTGTTAGAAATGCATGTGAATTAAAGTAAAGACAATGTAAAGTACAAACATTTTATTGAAACTATTTGATAAGATTGACTACAAAATTATGAAAAGCACAATACAACTACAGGTACAATCACTGCACTTGATGTGTATAATGTAATAATTTTTAATATCACATGCACATCACATGCACATAATATGCAAAGCAACAATAGAAACAACAATTAGGAAGAGGTTGAAAAAATGTCAGGTACATATAAAAAACAAACAGTTACTTTTATCATGATTCTTTGTTGCAAAAAAACAACACTAGTTAGTACATGTGATATCAAATGCTAGTTGTAGTTTATACATGCCTTATATGTTTACAACTCACAAAATTAGTGACTAAACAATTATGTGTATTTAACAACAATTTTTAATATTTAATACCCATAAAATGTAAACCAATGAGAAAAAATTACTTAGAAAGATGTTTAGTTGAACTTAAAATAGTGACTAGACTAGACAGGGTCATCCCTATGTGACTGAGAATTACATATACAATCACTACATGCTACATTGCTCCAGTTTACTCAGCTGTATGAAGAGTACCTGCTACAGACAGTCGTGGATAGTCTTCGCATATTAATTTCAGCTTAATGCTTCCCACATAAGTCAAGTTGGTGTTTTCGATTTAACAGGTCTGCCAGGGAGCCAGTAAAGTGCTTTGAGCAATCCTGAGGACTGGATAGTACACAATATCAGAACTAACCTTATTCAGGTGTTGTTTAATTATCATGTGAAATGAAAATGTAATGTAAATTATTTGTTAAAATATAAAATAGTGATAAAAAGAATAATTTAGAAAGATGATACGTGGCATGAAAAATATATAACAGTCCTCATGATTCATACATAATTTAAACAAGTAAAATGCTGCTGCCAGTGTATCAACAGACTGTTGCTGAAAAATGTAAAAAGGCTTTCAATACCATTACTTCATCACAAACTTGTGTTGTACATAACAAGTGCTTGGTGTATGTTGCAAGAACTCAGCTGGCTGCCACTGACTATCAGCAACACAAAGACAATGAAACCCTACCACTATAACAATGCTGGATAATTCACGTATTTTTTCAAGGACACTGGTAAAAGTTATAGTTGAATTGAATACAAATACCTTGTATTATTGACTTGATAAATGTGTCGTCACGTATAAAAATATCATACATGTCAGAGCCATGCTAATTGTCACTTTTTCTTTGGTATAGGTAGATGCAGATGTACAGCAAAAAGTCAGGAAGCTGGTATGCAGTACCATCAAAGATAGCGAAAACATACAGTGATGTCATTGATATCTAAACCGATGTAGTTCACCGAAGAATGCTCGACACTGAACCTCTCTCACAGCGTTGAAAGTTGTTGCCCGAAGACTCATGCCATAACTGCCAGACCCTGGCACCCACCATTCCATCACCAATTGTAGAGCTAGTCAGGCGTCACTACATTCTTATGTCAAACTGCATTCTACATTGGTCTCCAGTCAGTCAAGCTAACTGACTGATCTTGGCACTGGGGAATCTGTCATGGATGCAACTCATGACACAATTGGGATCACTCGGTGGACATTCACCTGACAAACTGTTAATATGCAGCGTATTGCATGGCTGTAGAATCTTGTCCGAGATCCTGGACATACAACTGCCCAGTATGCCAGATTAACTTGGAGAGCTAGTAGTACTAAGCACACTAGTTCAATCTGCTGTAAAGAAAAGCATATATTCAGTAAACAAAAACATGCATCATAGTTGCGTTGGGAGGAAATAACTATGGAGTTGTTCATTGTCATAATCAGTAGATATAAAATAATGTTTCATGTATGATCTGCAGCATTTCACAAGAAAAAAGGCAGCAAGAAATGTTCTACTACAGCTGCATCTATACATCTTGATATCTTACTTCTTGGGAACAGTCAGTGTTTACCGGGTGGAGAAAGGGGGTGGGTTGATACAGCATGCAGACATTAGTGGATTATGCTATTTTTCAAAACGGTGAAAAATGTGAACTATTTTTCTTTACTAGGTGTTCATTGTCATTACAGCAATTTTAAATTGTTCAATTTCATTATAGTGACGCTTGATCTTAGTCAATATTATAGACTGATTTTAATTCTGCTAATCAGTAAAGTGCATTTATATTTTTTTGTTTTGTTTTCAGTATATAAATTCATGTAACTGTCTGCCATGTGTAACTACTACACATATTCATGTTTGACATTTTAAGCCTGAGGTTTAATGGTCAAAGTGTATGTTGGAAATGACAAGATCAGGTGTATTTTCTAACAGTGTATTTTCCTCGTCAAGTATTCAAAGGTTCATAATATGTATGTCTACCTTCTTCAAGAATGAATCATTTATTTTATAAATTTATTTTAGAGTCATCGCCATATGTTAAATACTTTTTAAAAGTGTATTAATATGTCTTTGTTGACACGCTGGGTATAATATACAAGTGCAGAAGTTAACCTAGTTTTTCATGTCCAAGATGTTATTATTAAAATGTGTATGAAAACAAATGTATATTTAAATGTGCACATTAAAATACACTATATTAACTCCATAACAAGCTTCTTTGTGGACAGTTCCTGTTGATAACATTTGTGCTGTATCTTAGGCCCATGAAGAAAGAAGAGACGCAAAAAAACGCATCCTGCCTGTTTATTGTTGTTTAAAAAATTTGTGGTTGTGGATTTGGTGGATAACGTAAGTTACAGTGTCCACCATTTCACGTCCAGAGTGCTCTGATCATTCTTAACATTTTAAAAGTCTTGGTTGGATTCTGATGAGGTACTAGCATACATCAGTCAAGCAAATTTTGATTTCTGAAGTGCTTCACATTCTCATATTTTTGTTAAAAGACACCATGTAACTTACATCATGAACTTCACTTGGCATTGCGCCACATAACAGTGAGTAAAAATATCTTTATCTTCTTTAATTTTAGGTGTAGATGTATTTTGGTTACCATCTAAGACTTTGTTTTTGCTGTCCAGTCCTCTTTTCTGGCCCAGTATTGTGCTTCACCTATATATATTTACCCAGACATGTATATAATGTAATATCAATAATAATTCACGAGTAAGGAGCTGTTAGGTTTCTTTTAAACTGGTTAATGGTCAGGAGTATTCTAAGTTTATGAGGCAGGGTATTCCTGAATACTGGTCCTGAATAATTTATTGTTAGGTTTTGAATGTTTGTTCTTACATTTAACACATAGAAATTTGCCAAACCTCTTACAAATAAGTGACTCCTGACCATTGACATCCATTGACAAAGAAAAATATTATTTCATCAAGGCAGAATCATATTTGACAGGGATGTACAAACTACTAAGCTCATATGGTTATTCGCATTTACCTTTAATCCTACAGTCCTTTTAGTTTAATGTTAAGATAACTCGCCTTTCTTTGTAGAGACTTGCTCTTTTCCTCCAGCTTCTTTCCGCACTGGGATAAGTATTCCACTAGACTCCCCAGTGTAAATTTGGGTAGTTGGTGCATACCACCATGTACGTCCCTATACATGTTATTCTGCGGCAGTTTCATGCTGAGGTCCTCTTCATTAACCTGTAAAATGAAAAACAATGACATTATCCCAAGTTATGTTCAATATGTGACTAAGATAAAGTATAGTGGGTTTGGAGTAAGACTGCTCATGATATAGAAGAAAGCACTGTGATCAGGCTGGGCTGGTACCCTCGCATCCCTCTCGATAGTGTATGTTACTCCAAGGGTTTGTGCTGGTTTTTATGAAATGTAGAAACACACTCCCATCTTAGGTAAGGTAAGGATACATTTTATTTATCCCAACAGCAGAAACAAATTATACAGAGAGTGCGGCTAGTGTAGTGGTTAGCACATCCGCCTGGCATGCCAGTGCTCTGAGTTCGAAACCTGGACCGAGCAGGCATGATATTTGGTGTAAAAATCTGGCTCTCAAAATTGGGGACTGCGTATCCCTCGTGACTCGGTGATCACATTAATGTCGGTCCCGTCTCAATTTGGGACATAAAAGAACCACTGAGGACGACAAGTACCCTGGTAGTGACCACCCTCAGTGCCAGTATATAAAGAATGAGACCTCGTAAGACCATTGGCATTACATTGTAACCACAATAATACAGACTAGTCAGTTAATAGAACATTGCTAAGAGCTGGAGACAACTAGAACTACAAAATATGAAAACAAATACTAAGCTACAAATTTTACAATAACAATTTACATAATGTCAACAAAATTCAAAACAAATCACTGTGTGATGGGAGACTCCACACTATTATTATCTTTAAAGTTTAATAATATTCACTTAAAAACAGCCTCCCCCATTCATGACATAGACGCTCACGCTTCATAGACGAGACTGGCTGCACTGACCGTTTTATATACATTTTAGATGGATGTATACGTTGCTTTCACTGAATTGTACACGTTATAGTACGAATAAATATTATTGACAGTTTTCGAAACATCATGAATTATCGCTCACACACAGTACCAACCTTCCCGACAAACAATTCGCGTTTTCTGGCAGACTGCTTGGCACTTCGTTTCTTCCGTTCATCGACTTTGAGTTCTTTTAAACTCCAACTTTGATAAAACAGCTCATAACGTGGGTGAAAAATGCTCGATATAAGTATTCTGTACACTACGCTAAAGCATTCGATAAAGTTCCACATAAAAGATTAATCCACAAACTCAAACACTATGGCATCACAGGCCCAATATCATCATGGATAAATAGCTTCCTTACAGGAAGAACTCAACAGGTCGTTATAAATGGATCTAAGTCAACATCAACTCAAGTCATTTCTGGGGTACCACAGGGCACAGTACTGGGGCCCCTACTTTTCCTACTTTACATAAATGACCTGCCAGACAATCTTTCCTCAACTGTTCGCCTTTTTGCAGACGACTGCCTGTTATATTCACCGATTAAAACTGACCAAGACACATCTGTCCTCCAAAACGATCTGCTCAAACTTGAGAAATGGCAACACACGTGGCTTATGAAATTCAACCCCACTAAATGTTATACAATGACAATAGCCTCAAGAAAACCGACACCAAATCTCTACACATTCTGCGGACAACAACTTAAATCTGTTGAATCACACTGTTATCTTGGCATACATATATCAAATACATTAAATTGGACAATACAAAGCAACTCGGTCACAAAAAAAGCACAACAGACATTGGGAATGATTAGAAGAAATTTAAATAAATGCCCAACCCAAATCAAGTCCATAGCCTACACAACCCTTGTCCGCCCCATACTTGAATATGCGTCAGCATCATGGGATCCACATTGCCTAAGAAATATCAAACTCATAGAAAGAACCCAGAGACAAGCCGCCAGATTTTGTAAGAACAACTATTCTAGAGAGCCTGGAACGGTAACACAACTCCTTAAAGATCTCCAGTGGGACACCCTCCAATCACGAAGAAAAACCCAAAGACTTAGCATATTATATAAAATGGAACATAACCTCATAGATATCCCACTAGATCAATACACCAAACGCAACACCAGATGCTCACGTAAACATAATAAACAGTTAGTACAAATCAGGCACTCGACAAACATATTTGGAAACAGCTTTTTCCCAGTCACAATAAAAGAGTGGAATTCTCTACCTCCAAGCATTGTATCAAGTACGTCACTGAATTCATTCCAGATTAGCCTAGCCCAACATGTAAAAAATTAATCCATAAGAGCCACCATGCGCACTGGCGTGATGTGTCCATAGGACATTTTGCCAGTCAAAATACAGATACAGATACGCCGTGACGTTGGTGATGACAGCGCAAGGCCTGACCAAAGCAATTATATAATTGCTTTGGCCTGACTTGCAAGGGATACTTCAGTATTTGCAAGTTGCTTAGCTGCTTAGGTCACTGAGTGCAATTTGTGCCAGATTATCTTTTCGAGAAAATATTTTGGAGAACATTTTTTTGAGAAAATATTTTTGAGAACATTTTTTGGAGAAAATATTTTGGAGACAATATTTTGGAGAAATATTTGACCAAACGCCATTCTAGTGAATTATTTGACAACAATCTTGCACAATGACAGCGTAAACGGATAATCGAAAGTCAGAATTCGACAATCTCGGCGTAAATGGATAATCGAAAGTCAGAAATCAACAATGTAGCATTGTGGAATTATGGCCCTAATATCGTTCCATAGTTCTGAGCCAGACTATCTTCCTGGCGAAGTCACACACAAGTGAGAGTCGGTTAAGCGAGACTATTACTGGATATTATGCGTATGTTTGCGCGGAATATCTGGGAACTATTATTCGAACTCATAAGTTATTACCTTACCTTGGATATAAGTATTCTCGTCGTGCCTATAGTTGCAGTTCGTCATGGTCTTATGTCACGAAGTTTCATTCCACTAGTGTCTATAGTCTGCCTTTTCCAGAACATTATCGCCAAATTACATTTCCTCTCGAAGAACATTATTTTGTTATTCCCTAATTAACGAACTTGTTTGAAATAGTTGACATTCAGTAACACTGTCTCTTGAAACTTGTGATTCAAAAACTCAAGGTGGCAATACCGGTCCAGACGTTACTAGCCAAGTATTTGTGAATATATTACACGAAGTTAACGGTTATTAAACACATATATCCAAAACTGGCATTATGTTATAGTTAAGCAATTTAAAGAGCAGGCCGATTCGTACTTAATCTAGAGCTGTAAAAACAAAAAAGGCTGGTCATTCGATCATTACCTGTGAGCATGGGGGGAAGTAAAAGAGAATTGTATGTTTTAAAAGACATGTCTGTGGAAATATTGTCAGGGAGGGATACACGGTTTCCAGTGTTCAGAGCCGGTTTGTATACCAAATATCATGCCTGCCTGGTCCGGTTTTTCTTTTTAACTCAGCGCTGGCTGCCAGACGGAGGTGCTAACCACTGCACTGTTGTCCAATCCACTTCCGTCTTCTTATCCTCACTTCTGTGGTGATAGTGATATTTTTATTTCAATGATGATCTTTTCTGTTGACACTGTATAGGCCCTACTATCATTTCATGACTGTTGACACAGTCTCTTAATTCCAATCTCGTATAGCAGCCAACGCATGGAGCCATGGAAAAATGACTTTCAATTACATTGATTATCTGAATGAAGATGTGGAGCTGGAACTAGATGAGTTACAAACGACAAAAGGGATCAAAGGAGGCTAAATCATACAGAAGGCTGGAACCATAGGCGGATCCGTGGGGGCTGTGGAGGACGTGCCCCTATACCTTTGAAATTTGTCCGCGTTAAGCCTTCGGTAGATTGACGTGCCCCTAGACCCTTTGAATGTGCCCCCGTTTAGGGGAGTCTCGGGGGTACCAATTGTAGGCTTTTTGTATACTTCCGAAATTATAAAGTTCGCCGCGAAAATTCTTCAACAAAATTCCCTCTCCGTCTTCCAATTCTAGGATCCGACAGCGAAGTCGCTCTGAAGCTTCGACTCAGCCCACCCAATATGAAGTTGATTCGGCTACCAGTGGAGGATTTTAGGCGAGCCTCAATTAATGGGGTGTAATTTGAGGTTTTGGGCCCGCCTAGACTACAATCTCTGGGCCCGCCTCTGGGAACCAGCAGAGTTCGACATCAGTGGTCCACATGAGTGAGTGATTGTAGCATTTCTGTTTTTGATGTATTTTTAAAATCTAATTTCCTTTACATTTTGTTAAGGGCAAGGCCAGCGAAAACGAGACACTTTTGAAAAAGTGCTGTCGCCGGCCGTTTTCGTGGTTGTTATAGGGACCAATGTAAAGTGCATTCAAATTTCCGACACCAATGGCTAGAAGACATTATAACGATTAAAATGATGTATAGTTTTATGTAGTTAACTGTAGAATTTGTAGAATTACGAACACATGCATGCGGCACAAGTGTGCGTTTTCGCATGTCGCCGGCAACACTCTGACTATAACCACTGTTCAAATTATTAAATTACTTATTATAGAAGTGCCTCATATGCGTTTCCTTTATCTAATACAAAATGTAGATTATATTATGGTATAAACAAATCATATGCATTATAAAATTATGTGTCTGTGCTCTTGAGTATCTTGTCGCCGAAATCATGCGATTTACGTTACGCTGTTTCCTTTGATTGTTCCCCAACTTTAAATGCACACCACACGTAGTTGCAAACTGTTACTGAAATCTAATAACACACACACGCACGCACGCACGCACGCACGCACGCACTCACGCACACACACACACACACACACACACACAAACACAAACACACACACACACACACATACATATATGTATGACCTACTACACTTATTTGTAGCTGTTTTCTTAATGCAACAGTCACAGGACAAACCTATTAACATTTTTTATTTTCAACTTTAGGGATTCGATTTACGTTACGGCGACACTGAATAAAGTGTGTAGGGGCATGCTAAACGAAATGCTTCACTGTTATTCAACAGAGGTTACTACCAATACCACAGTGTACATTCGCTCCGGCGTTCCTTGAAACAGTGCAGAGAGATTGAGTCGTGAATTTGCCCAATTTACGTTACACTGAGTTACGCGACACCATTTTCGTTTACACCGACAACAATTGACTTACTCAAGACAGACACGAACAGTCAAACAACCGACTTTGTACATAACATGTTTGCTAGTGCGTTCTACCTGACAATTAGTAAACCAACAAGAGCGACACAACAAACAGCCACACTCATAGATAATATTATAACCATCATTCATGAATGTTCCATTACAACCGGAAGTTTATACAGTTACATATCAGACCATTTTCTAGTATTTAATTTTACAACATCGGAACAAGATCACACAAAATTACACAATTATTTACAAACGTGTGGCTAATACAGAAAATATTACGAAATTAAATACGCAGTTACAAAATACAAACTGGGAAGAGGTGTACAATGACCCACATCCTTGCACTGTATATGATACCTTTCTCGAAATTCTTGGCAAAAAACTAAGGAATGTTTACTTCTAAAAAAATTAAGGTAAACACCTACAAACATAAGTGCCTCTCTAAAGGAATATCGATAATAACAATAACAAGAATTCCGTTTTTTAATATAGCGTTTTTTAAGTAAGTAAGTACTAACCAAAGCGCTTGACATATTAAAATGGCGTGTTGACTAAATGCTAAAATATAAATTAATAACATAAATAAGCTAAGATAAAAAACAAAAATATAAATAAATTAGGGTGTAAAAATACAATTTCAAACAAAGAAATTAAAAACCAATCAAAACTATAAAATAGAAACCAATGTCATTTAGATGTGGCAGCAGTGCTTGCACCAAGGCGTGTAGTGCAGGCGAAATAGATGGGTTTTAAGTTGTTTCCGGAAAGCCGCCAATGTTCCAACCGATCGCACACACTTTGGCAAGCTATTCCACATACGTGAGCCTGTCACTGCAAAGCTGCCCCGTCCGATAGTTTTCTTAGACAACGTCACCGCGAGAAGCGTTGCGTCACTCGCCGATCGCAATGCACGTGCGGACGCGTCAGGCGTAGATGGTAGTAGGCCGAAGAACAGTAGCTGGAGACGAGGCGGTCTAACTGCATGTGTCGGTCGAAGTAGCAGCCTAGATTTCTCGCTGTATCTGTTGATTGCAAGGTAAGTCCAGGTAGTTCCAAACGGAGTCTGCCATAAACACGTAGATTGTGCGGTGACTGCAGCACGATAAACTAAATTTTGTCATTGTTGAGTTTAAGTTGATGCATCAGCATCCAGGCTCTAACCTCGGCGATGCACTGGATGAGCAGCTGTTTAGCGTATTCTAGTTCGTCAGACACCATAGGGTTATAGCTTACATATAGCTGGGTGGGTGTCATCAGCGAATCGGTGGTAAAGCACATGATGTTTCTTGCAGTTGTCAGCAATGGGTGTCGTATATGCGTTGAACATCACTGGTCCAAGTACTGAACCCTGAGGTACACCGTGGTAGATGGAATTGCGTTCGAAGAAGACGAACCAATCGTGACACACTGAGATCTGCCGGTCAAGTATGTTCTAAACCAGTCAAGTGCCCTACTGCCGATGTTGAATCGTGAAACCAGGTTGTACAACAATTCGCCAATGTTAATCGTGTCGAATGCTGCACTCGTGTCAAGAAAAACCAGCATGACACAACGTCCCCAGTCAGGGTTGCGCACGATGTCGTGTTGTACTTTCATCAGAGCTGTTTCTGTAGAATGATGTTGTCTATTAGCCGATTGCATTTCATCATGCAGCTTATTCGTTGCTATGTGCAGATTCAGGCGTTTGGGGACAACTTGCTCGATCAACGTTCCTATGAAAGCGAGGTTGGAGATGGGACGATAGTTCTCCAGTTCGTTCTGGTCAAGTGAGGCTTTCTTCAGTAACGGCCCGTGTCACTAGTGCAGTTTTCAGTTCACCAGGAAACACTCCTGTGTTTAGTGACGCATTTACAATGTTGACGAGTGTGGGTAGCGTAACGGTTAAAGTAGTTTTAAGTAGCCATGTAGGTAGCACATCAAGTGGACAACATTTCGTTGGTCTGGACATGATGATCGTTTGCAGCTCTTCAGCGTCAGTTGAACAGAGATTGTTTAGACCTTGCAATACAGATGGAGCAGCAGGCAGGAGTGGCATCACGACAACGGCACGACACATCGATTCATCGTTCTTGCGATCATGTAATTTATGGTCAGCATTTGGTTAGAGAATGTAACATTTGGAATGTTGTTTTTGCGCCAGCGTTGTCCAGTGCTGCACCGTAGTAGGCGATTTTCGCATTTCGGACATGATGTTTAACGTTGTTTATTTGCGACAAGTAGATCTGCTTGTCGATTTCGAGTCCGGTTAGGCGCCATTTTCTCTCAAGTGCTCGTCGCTTACGCCTTAAACCCAAGGTTTCGTCATCAAACCATGGCTGGCGTTTGTTTGATCTTCGAGTTCGCGACACAACTGGAGCATGAATGTCGAGTGTGACAGAGACAGAATGTTGATACTGTTGTAGGAGATCGTCGACGCTATCGCTGTTATTGTGTGTGGTTAGTGCGGCGTGAAGGTCAGTTTTGAAGATATCCATGTCTACATGACCGCAGTCACGCCCTCGCCACTTGTTGGTTGGTAGGCGTGGCGCGTCTCCTTTAGTGGAAAATATTATTGTGTTGTGATCCGAAAACGTGTTAGGTAGGACAGCAGCGGGAGATGTGAGGATGGTGTCTTCTTTCCGGGAGATAACGGCATCCAGTGTGTGGCTGGAATGGAGCTGAACGAGTCCTGTAGAAGCCAGAATTTTCGTTATTCGACTTACTCCCGGCGATAATGCGTCGTTGAAGTGAAAATAGAAATCGCCCAATATCAACAGTCGTCCTGGAATGGAATGATCGCAAGTGATGTTACGATATCTTCGAATTCGTCCAGAAAGCTGGATATATTGGAAGATGGTGGCCTGTATATCAATACAAAGTAGTATGATGGCTTGTCACACTTATAAAAGCTCGAAGTGGATCAGTGTCACGGCAGGTCTACGCACAACCAGTTTCAGCGAACTTCTGTGCAGAACACCCAGACCACCACCCCGTTTCAGCGATCGGTTGATTTTCTTAAACTCGAACCCCGGCAGTGTTAAATCGCTAACGATGTCTTGATGCTCATCTCGCAGCCAGGTCTCTGTGAAGAAGGAGATGCCGACATCAGCGTCTAGTAACGTCTCGCTCACAACATATACTTTGTTGCAGTTAGATCTAGTGTTCAATAAAACAAGTTTCAGTGACGGCGATGGAGTCCTTGTGCTGATACAGTTTAGATAGCGTGCTCGAGGTACAGGCTTAGCGGATGCTGTTGGTCGCGCTGACACAAGTACATGTATCGATCGTTGTTTGCGTGCACCCCCACAACAACCTCGATGGGTGGGCCGATGGAGTGCCACTCCCGCTTCACAAGCAGCTCTCCAGGCAGCATTGTTGAGCCGAATGTGACTGTGACCGCTGGGCCGTAACCGGTACAGACAGTCTTGGGTCATGCTGGACGTGTAAACAATGTTCTCTTTGTTCGGGTTACACATGACCGATAACCAGCTTGTCAATATCACACAGCTAAAATGTAAGTCGGTTAAAATAGTGAAAAGTCACAAACACTTGATAAAACCACTTAGTCCAGTGTCCTTTTGGTGTATTCATAAAATGTATATACAAACTTAAGTGCTCAAGTTTGGCTAGAACTTGTAAAATCCGCAATATATCCAGATAGCATCGATATCACCTATCGATGCTATCTGGATATATTGCGGATTTTACAAGCGCCTATGTGGCTTCACCAGCCACATAGGCGCAGACCAATGACATTTTGATATCATGCAGTACAAAAATAACTTATATAAAACATTTAAGAGAAACCCTACTACAGAAAATGAAGTTACCTATAAAAGTTATAAAAATAATCCGACTCATATTATTAGGCAGCCAAAGAAAACATATTTTATAGATAAATTTGACCTATATAAAAAATATTACAGCAACATATGAAGTACCATAAATGACGTTTTAAAATCAAAGGACAAAAAGCCCACGGTAAACGTAATGTATTACTTCTGATGGTATCACCTGCACAGACAAAAAGAAAATTGCCGAACAGTTCAATAACTACCTTACCAATATTGGCCACTGCCTTAATGCTAAACTACTGAAAACAGGGACCCAACACAATATGTACCAAATAATACTGCAAGTTTTTTCTGTACACGCACTGATCCTGAAACTGAATCGGAATATAAGGACATTTCTTGCGGAGTTCCGCAATGATCAACATTAGGTCCCTTAGTTTTCATTCTATATATAAATGATATCGGACATGTATCAGATATCCTAAAGCCTATACTTTTTGCAGATGACACAAGTCTCTTCCATGCACACACATGCTTTGACACTCTTATTGAAGAAGTAAATGTACACTTACAAAAAAATTCTAATTGGTTTCACATAAATAAGCTTTCGCTAAACACCTACAAAACTAATTTCATTATATTCACACCAAACGGGAAGAAATACAACATTGACAAAGCTGAAATAAACGTAGATGGAAGCAAAATAAAACATGTAAATGCACAACATTTCTAGGAATAACTATACATGAACACTTTAATTGGACGATACATATTGACAATCTGTCAACTCAACACAAATTGCACGAAATGTAGGAATGCTAAACAAACTAAAACACTTTCTTCCTATCTACATTATGAACATTATTTACTCCTCACTAATCTCATCACATTTGCAGTATTATACTCTATTATGGGCAAATACATATAGCACAAACTTAAGCAAATTAAAAATACTGCAAAAGAAAGCTATACAGATAATCACACTATCACACCATATTGCACACTCAGATCCACTATTCTCAAAGTTAAAAGTATTAAAATTGGAAGATCTGTACAAACATCAGTTAGGTATCTTTATGCATAAAGAAATGAATAAACAACTCCCAGACAGCAAGTCTTCAATGTGTCTACGAACTGATAACATTCATAACCATAACTCATAAACCATAACTAATAAATCAAAGTGCATATTACATCCAACAAATAAGAACAAACACTAGGAAATTTACAATAAATTATTCAGGACCAGTTTTCTGGAATGCCCTACCTCATGTTCTGCAGCAACTTTGTGTCCGTAAATCAGTTTAAAAATAAACTAAAAGAGCTATTACTGTCTAAATATCTTTGAACACTTGAAATGTCTTATTTTATATTCTACTCATAACCTACCATAATTGTTCACTGCATTATAAGTGATTAAGTTTAGTTATTGTTTTTATTTTATTATATATTATTGTTTATATATTTATTTACAGACAACCAATTTCATTTATAAAAAAACACCTGTCAATTTTATAGTATAAAGAACCTGATTGATATAATGGTGATTGTCCAGGTCGTCCTCGACATATGGCTCTTGTGGTTTCCAGAGGATCTCATCGGTTGCAGTATGTGTTTATTGTATTCCATTGTAAATATATTCAGAAATGTGTATTGTGACCGAAATAAAGTTATATTCTATTCTGAATGAATGAATGAATGAACGTTTATTCAGAACATTGATAACAATATATATATATATATATATATATATATACAAGACAAGACAACCAAACAAGTTTAACTAACAAGTTCTATTCTAATAATTGTATAAACGCGTAGCAAACTATCATGCAATTTTATCATATCCATGGTTGAGTGACTAGGTAAGTTTAGTCGTGGCGTTAGTGTGGATAAATCGTTCATAATTTCTCTTAGGATTTTTACTCACCGTAAACTGGTAGGAGATTTGAGGCATAACTCACCCACGTTGGGATGGGATTCCGCCCAAATTACTATTAGAAATTGTAGAACAAATTAGCATACCACTTGCAACAGTTTTCAACTTGTCATTAGAAGAGGGAGTGGTTCCTTTAGAATGGAAAGAAGTAAACATTATACCGTTATTTAAGAAAGGTTCCAGAAACAAGTCATATAACTACAGACCAGTGAGTTTAGCGTCAGTGATTTGCAAATGATTAGAAAGACTAATTAAAGATCACATGGTAGATTTTCTTGTTAAACATAATTTGTTAAACCCAACTCAACATGGGTTTGTAAAAGCGAGGTCATGCTTAGGAAATGGTTTAATTAACTGGATAGAATATGGCTAATTGGCATAAGACAACGGGTAGTAGTTGATGGGGAGGCTTCAAACTGGAAATCAGTTTTGAGTGGGGTACCATAGGGATCAGTACTGGGACCTATATTATTCTTAATATATATATCAACGATTTGGACGAAGATATAACAAGCAAGGTGTTGAAATTTGCGGATGATACAAAATTGTTTAGCAGGATTAAACGTGATGAAGATAGACAGCATTTACAAGATGATCTTGACGGATTGATAAAATGGTCTGAAAAATGGCAAATGTTCAATTTTGGGATATGTAATTGCCTCCACACAGGATATGGGAACGAAGATGTACAATATACAATGGGAGGTTCTGTACTAAGTACTACTGTAAAAGAAAAGGACTTAGGGTTAACCATTAGTGCTGATATGATGGTTTCAGAACAGTGCGGTATTGCCGCTTCAAAGGGAAATCAAATCCTTGGATTAATTAGGCGAAACATAACGTATAAGGAAAAATAGCTAGTAATACCGCTGTACAAAACAATAGTTAGGCCTCATTTAGAATATTGTATTCAAGCGTGGAGGCCATATCGCAGGAAGGACATAGATATGCTAGAAAGAGTGCAGAGGAGAGCAACTAAAATGATACCAAAACTGAGGGATCTTAGTTACGAAATACGCCTAAAGAAATGTGGTTTAACAACAATAGAGACCAGGAGATTGATAGAAGATCAGACAGAAGTGTTAAAAATATTGAATGGTTATGAAAACATTGATAGAATTTTTTTTCAGTTAAGAAAGATAGAAGGACCAGAGGACATGAAATTACATTAAGAAAGGGGCAGTGTAGATTATATATAAGAAATTTCTCATTCTCACAAAGGACTGTAAATTATTGGAACATATTATCTCCTGATTGTGTTGGTGCTAGTAGCGTGAATATGTTTAAAAATTAAATCGACACATACCTTAAAAGGGCGGGATACACGTAGATAAAAAAGTATTGCACCCTCGATGAGCCAAAAGGCTTCCTTGTCCACCTCTCATCTAGAGTTAACATTCTGGATGGCAATCTTGTTAAATCTTGTTAAAGGTTAACGGAGGGAATATAGCGACATTTCTAGTGTGAGAGTACTTATTCTTCGATGGGCGATATTAAATTGAATTAAATGTGAACACGTGCCGCTCGATGGACCTGTAAAGAATACGTAACGTAAATTGTAACGTAAATAGAAATTCATATACACGACGTGCGATTTCGATAAATGTTAAAATGCTTTACATTATGTATTGTTTTGAGATTGATAGAACCATGTAATATTGCACGACATGATTAACAGCATTATTATTGATATTATGTCAATTTTTGACAACCTTTGATGACATAGGGCTATATGCACATGCGTGTGTAGTTTCTGAAGCATTTTTTAGTTTGTGTTTGTAGGAACCGTGGCAAAACCATCAGATGAACGCCAGAAAGCTTACAGAGATAGAACAAAGATCACATTACGGAAGAAAGGCGACGCATCGTTTTATGAAATATTGCAGGAAACTGCAGGAAAAGAGAAGAAAGGGACGCGTCTACGACAAAATATATCGGAGAAAGCTCAAGGCATTAATACGTGCTGCTACACAACCAGAAGTTTGAGTGGTGGCAGAAGAAAATGGCGGCCCATCCGACAGTACAATCATCAATCACAATACTTTATTGTCCCTTTGGAGGGAAATTCAGTTGGAGTGTAGAGCAGCTTATTAAAACAAATAAAACAAATGTACATGCAATATAAAAAATGTCAAAAATATAAAATAGTAATAAAAGTTATATCGGTTAAATAAATAAATAAGTTAAATATGTTAAATAAGTTACAACAGTTTAAAAAAAGTTAAATCATCTCACAAATCATCTCAGGCTACACAGTGTCAGACTGGCAGGGAAGACTGGCAGAGATGGAGGGGAACGAAGGACAGTGACTCATTCATTAGTCTTATTGACGATGGAACAAAAGAGTTTCGAGTGCGGTTCAATTTGCAGTGGGGGAGTTGAAAGAAGGAAGTAGTTTATAGCATGGTAACAGGGGATGTTGAGGTCAGCACAACAACAATCTTGCCCGATACAACGCTTACCGTGAAATTGCCATTTCAAAATTCAAGTAAGAGGAATCGCACTAGCACTATTGTGGCTACACAAAACAAGACAATAATCAACAAGATGTGAAACTTGATGAGCTCGAGCAAAGAAACAAGCTGGTGGAAAAGAAGCTGAAAACTTCACAGAAAACTGTCCGGAGACTAAAGAAAAAAAAAAGTGCTGGTGAAGACAGTAGTGACATACAAGGGGAAACTGCTGAAGAATCGAGTCCGAAAAATCAGGCAAATGAGGACATAAGAAATGCTGGCTTCACTCCGACAAAAATACAAAAAAATCAAGGAAATTCTCGGGCAAAATCATGCCCTTCTTAAAGAGGTGAAGAAAACACTTAGTCTCAGCGGGTCGCAGAAGAAAGCAAAGCTGATCAGGTCATTCTGTTGAGACTCCTAACAGGACATACTAGAATGAAAGCACATATCTACAACACAATGAAGATCGGCCAGTCAGAGATGTGCTCCTGTGAAACCGGTCCGATGACCAGTGAGCACCTACCCCAGCTATGCCCTCTACATGATGGCCACAGGCGGCATGTGTGGCCAGCAGACACCCCCCTAAACGAGATGTATGGCAATCTCGAGGTACTGAGGAGGACGGTATTATTTGTGAGGGTGACAGGCGTTCCCATCTAGAGTGATCGACGAAGAAGAACCTCCAACTGGAAGTTGGAGAGATATAGAATAAAATGTGAAAGACTAACCACACAAGAGAAGCGGAAGTCCTGTGACGTTTCAGCTGACGTCACAAGCATGCACAAGACAGTGTAGAGCGCGGAGAACACCAGCGCCGCCGCGTACAGGAAGAACACAAGAAATAGTCTAATGTAAAAACTGCTCTAAAACTTAGGCAACACGAAAGGTAAAACATCGTAGTCTTTAACGTATTGACAGGTTTTGACACCAGGCGATGAGCAGGGATCTCGCTTTTCGGTAAAACAACCGAGTTAATATCATCAAAGTTTAACTGTTCCCAGTCCTACTTCAAATGTGTTTCTTTTCATTTCTAGACACACGCAGAACATCTGGTACAAAAAAGTGACAGTGTAACAGTGTTTGGGCAGGTTATGAATGCGGCCTCAAATGGTAACGCGTTTTCGGATTATGTAAGAAAAATAGCATGTATGGATGGGTTAAGTCAGGGGTAGGCCTACAGCCTATGTGTGGATGCAACGTAACGGTATTGGGCTCTCCATAAGCCAATGTCTTTCTCACTGACACAGCACCCGGATCTTGTTGCTTTGGATGGTCTGGGTAAACCATACTCGTTTGCATGGCCGGTGAAGGTATGCTTCTCCAACAGCTTATGCAGGTAGTGAAAAGTGACACATTTGAGTAGACCGTGTAGACAAACCATAGTAAGTCAAATGCTGTTGTTGACGCCGAGCAATAATCCGATATCTTCAGCCTACAATCACGTCTGTGCAGAGAGACAACGGAGACACCCGACGACTGAACTCGGTGGATAGCGGCGATCACGTGACCGTCAAAAAGAACATGACCAAGGACATGTGACGAGGTTGGACGAAGATCATGCGAGGCATACGTACAATTTTAAAATTGCTTTATGTAAGCCAGAAGAAGAAGAAAACAATTAATAATCCGCTTTTTGTATTGGTCACAGTCTATTTATGTCACTGTCCAACGGGGTATTGACCACGCAATATACTGTACACTAGAGACATTGTCTATTAAAACATCAGTTTAGTACAGCCAATATTTGGCTATTAAAGTCATTGTCTATTTTATACATATACTTGAGAGCTACCCAGTGTATATCAGAATTACTGTTTATCAGAGCAACTGCCTATTAGGCATAGAGTTACTGTGTGTTAAGGCTACTGTCTGTTGGGGCCACGTTATATTAGTGTTATTTTAGTAGACATGTCACCCCAGTTAGTCTTAATGAATTTACATAATTACACAAATTACTTAACAATCGCCACAGACTGGAAGCATCACCAAACATGCTGTCAGGCTCATTGCTACATTTATGAAAACATCTTATCGCAGTAGTCTCCTCGGTCTACCAACTCAACGATCTATGTATGAATATATATTTAACTCAACGCAAGACTTCGATGTTTACTGTTTCTGTCTGCCGACTGTCTGTCAGACAAGAACAAAACGCGGCGGCAGGAGACTCAACACGGCAAGTGGATGACGAAACATCTCACGAATGATAACACTGTAGCGCGAGACAAGTGAAGGTATTAAGATGTTTACGTTCTTTTTTCCAGCTGTTCCTATCTCGAGCCGTACAATTCAACAATAGTTTATTCTTAAGCTGTTGTACTTTAACCGATCAACCTTCCTGCTGCTATCCTCTCTAACAAATATTGGTAAATTCCCATCTCTCATTCTTTTTTAATGTTTTACGGCAATTCCTATTAACTCATGCGTGTCATTCTGAGTATATTTGCCTTGTTTTCAAGTT
This sequence comes from Paraescarpia echinospica, assembly GCA_020002185.1. NCBI lineage: Eukaryota > Metazoa > Annelida > Polychaeta > Sabellida > Siboglinidae > Paraescarpia > Paraescarpia echinospica. The sequence continues at coordinate 69,393,778 of CM034533.1, read as the reverse complement.
ACAATATTATAATAATTCCTTAGTTAGTAAGTTAATAGTTACCTTAATAATCACATACTTTGTAAGTTATGTGTTATCATTATGTTAATAATATTAATTCTGTCTACTTTAAAAAATAAAAACCTGCCATAGACGACATGGTGTTGTGATAAATAGGACTGCGCATAACTGAAGTAATTTAGATTGTATGATAGGGCCTTGTGTGTTGTAAAAGAAAGCTGAAAACAATGTGGGAGAAAGAGAAAAGATGGCCATGCCACAGTCCGTGTGTAGAAATGCAATTACGTAGAGCAAACGTTGACTGCGGGAAAGATGCAAGCTGACGATCTGTCGGAAGATCTCCAAATTTGGCACTGTAGCGGAGTTAGATGGCAGGTTGTTCCCGTTAGCTATGGAGCTGAATAGAGAGCTGTAATTAATACTATTGTGACTGGCCCTGACAGCCCGTTGTCTTGCTCTCTGGCTCATCCAATCATGGCTGTTCACGCCAGCCCTCCTCAGGTCTCGTTTTATGCTGTCGGTCCATCTCAGCCTTGGTCTTCCACCCCGTCGTCTGCCACCCTCTTCTACTTTCCATGCTCTTTTCGGTAGTCTGTCTTCACCCATTCTTTGTACATGTTCCGCCCATCTCATTCTGTTTCCGGCTACTTTCCTCTTTAGGTGATTTTTATTCTAATCTCCTCTCTCAATTTCTTCATCTTCTATCCTCTCGCGTTACTCTACATATTCTTCTGACCCAGTTGTTTTCTGCTACCTGTAGTTTCTCCGCCTATCTCTCTGTCAGTATCAGTGTTCCCATCCCATATATACAGGCTGGTACATCTCGGGTTTCCAACACTTTTCCTTTGAGTTGTTTCTTCAGTTTTCTGTCCAACTTAAGGCCTTCTACCCTCTTCCATGCTGCTGCTCCTGCTTGCACCCTCCTCCGTATTTCACAACAATCATATAAATAATTCGTTATTGTCGCCACTGTCACATCATAATCATTATCACCTCAGCCTTCTTCTTCTTCCCCTTGTTCCCTTGCGGGGTGGGGTCCACGTCACTTGGTAGCTTCTTCTACTTTTCTTATCAGTTCTCTCTCTCTCTCTCTCTCTCTGTATAGATGTTGACTATCCGTGGCTCCGTGAAGCAGCACCAGCGGCTGCGACTCGGCAGCTGCTACAATGCGAGGACCTTCAAGTTGGGACCCACCATCTTCCCGGCGCCGCAGTCTGACACCATCAACAGGCACGTAACACGTATCGCAAGCTCTCGTTGGTTGTTTAGCGATAGCGTGACTGCAGGAAGCGTTTCAATTTGTCAATTGTCGGCGGCGTAGCACCGTTTTGATTGGACTGGGTATTTTTCAGCAAACAAGCGAGTAATCGCATTTTATTATTATTATATTATTTCACACATAATATTATAACAACATTAAAGTGTAACCATTTTCATAATATCCCCACAGCAACAACGTGATATACACGCTAACATCAAAGCTGGTACGAAACTATCGGGAGGCGAGGGACTTTCTGAACGTGTCACGTGGTCTTTCATTGAGGTATGTAGGCCACTCATGTTCTTATTCTCAATCGTGTTACAAACGCCGTGATATAACTCGCCGGTACATTAACAGTGAATGCTATAATACAATAACAAAATGTGCAATACAAGTGTGCCTAGGAGGGGGTAAAAAGTCCCGTCTGGGGTGATACCTCCTCCCACTCTATATGTATAGTAAGACTTGAAAGGAAGAATTTCGAGATAGCCTGATGGAGCCGTATATCAACATGTCTAACCGCTCACATCATGAGTAAGCTGCATGCTCACATTACTGTTTCACCTGCAAAATTACTCAAAAACGGCCTTATAAAAATGGGACTGTAAACAGTAGCCAACAAAACTATATACAAGAAAGAAGAAGCAACTAGAACATAAACTAGTACGGTGGTAGTGGTGTAAATGTATCGGTTTTGAGTGCAAAATATGAGAACAGTACAAAAATAATGAAAATTATAATATTCCAAACGCCCACCTGAGACCACGTTTAGCCTCATACCCCACGATAAGACTTCCGCTAAAACGTCTACAACTTAAAAAAACTAGACTCGTTAAAACGTAAACACAAGGAACGTACATGAGAACGAGAACTACATTATCCACAATACACAGACGACATACACCTAAAGGATTCTTTTATTCGCTTCCGATATCCTGACAACTGGGTGTTATGCACCGACTTACTCTAAGCTTACTAATGCGTGTTTGTCGAGGCTGCGGGCAGGACTGTTGGACGTGAGCGGGTGTTTGTCGTACTTACGGGACAAGAAAACCGACTCGGCCGAGTGGCTCGTGTATGTGAAGGCTCAGCTGGTAAGTTAATCCACACCTTATGAAGACTCAACTGGTAAGTTAATCCCCACCCTAATCTGCATTCGTATGACTAGTGTACGTAGTAACTCAACTGGTACGACGCATCGGCACACGTTGCTGGATTCACATGATCGGTGAAGCGAAGAGTTAACTGGTAAGACGCAATCTCACATAGACATACATACCTACAGACCTACATACCTACATACACACAGGCAGACATAGGACAGGCAGGCAGGCAGGCAGGCAGGCAGGCAGGCAGGCAGGCAGGCAGGCAGGCAGGCAGGCAGGCAGGCAGGCAGGCAGGCAGGCGGGCAGGCAGGCAGGCAGGCAGGCAGGCAGGCAGGCAGGCAGGCAGGCAGGCAGGCAGGCAGGCAGGCAGGCAGGCAGGCAGGCAGGCAGGCAGGCAGGCAGGCAGGCAGGCAGGCAGGCAGGCAGGCAGGCAGGCAGGCAGGCAGGCAGGCAGGCAGGCAGGCAGGCAGGCAGGGGCAGGCAGGCAGGCAGGCAGGCAGGCAGGCAGGCAGGCAGGCAGGCAGGCAGGCAGGCAGGCAGGCAGGCAGGCAGGCAGGCAGGCAGGCAGGCAGGCAGGCAGGCAGGCAGGCAGGCAGGCAGGCAGGCAGGCAGGCAGGCAGGCAGGCAGGCAGGCAGGCAGGCATTCCCCACGTTACTTGGGTTCATTATGGATAGTGTATGTTATAGCTCAACTGGTAAGACCCTCCGCTAAACTCAACCTGGGCTTGTGTATGTTATAGCTCAACTGGTAAGACCCTCCGCCAAACTCAACCTGGGCTTGTGTATGTTATAGCTCAACTGGTAAGACCCTCCGCCAAACTCAACCTGGGCTTGTGTATGTTATAGCTCAACTGGTGAGACCCTCCGCCATACTCAACCTGGGCTTATGTATGTTATAGCTCAACTGGTAAGACCCTCCGCCAAACTCAACCTGGGCTTATGTATGTTATAGCTCAACTGGTAAGACCCTCTGCCATACTCAACCTGGGCTTATGTATGTTATAGCTCAACTGGTAAGACCCTCCGCCATACTCAACCTGGGCTTATGTATGTCATAGCTCAACTGCTAAGACCCTCCGCCATACTTAACCTGGGCTTATGTATGTTATAGCTCAACTGGTAAGACCCTCCGCCAAACTCAACCTGGGCTTATGTATGTTATAGCTCAACTGGTAAGACCCTCCGCCATACTCAATCCTGGGCTTATGTATGTTATAGCTCAACTGGTAAGACCCTCCGCCATACTCAACCTGGGCTTATGTATGTTATAGCTCAACTGGTAAGACCCTCCGCCAAACTCAACCTGGGCTTATGTATGTTATAGCTCAACTGGTAAGACCCTCCGCCATACTCAACCTGGGCTTATGTATGTTATAGCTCAACTGGTAAGACCCTCTGCCATACTCAACCTGGGCTTATGTATGTTATAGCTCAACTGCTAAGACCCTCCGCCAAACTCAACCTGGGCTTATGTTTGTTATAGCTCAACTGCTAAGACCCTCCGCCATACTTAACCTGGGCTTATGTATGTTATAGCTCAACTGGTAAGACCCTCCGCCAAACTCAACCTGGGCTTATGTATGTTATAGCTCAACTGGTAAGACCCTCCGCCATACTCAACCTGGGCTTATGTATGTTATAGCTCAACTGGTAAGACCCTCCCCATGCTCAACCTGGGCGTGTGTATGTTATAATAATAAATAATAACTTTATTTATACACTAAAATCCAAAGTAGAACTCTGTTCAGTAGTGTTGACAATAGTCGTTAGAAATTATAAGAAATAATTATAATAATAATAATACAAATAAAACATATAAATACAAAACTGAACTAGAGAAATTAAATCAAAGATGATATTGATGTAAATTATATTATATATCATCCGTAGTAAAAATAAGTATATATATATAAATACATAACTATATAAAACAACTATATAGTAAATTGCGAGATAAATATATTATAAATATATATATATTAGTTAATTAATAAATAACTTCAGTAATACATTATTAGTTTCAATTAAAATTTCAGATAATAAAATAAATATGGGATATGACGACTAAAGTATAAAATTATGACGGCTAAACATTAAAAGCGAGTTTAAAATAGTGTGTTTTAAGACGAGCTTTAAATGTGTCTATGCACTGTATCAGTCGTAAATCTTCCGGCAACGCATTCCAGAGGGTCGGTCCTGCGCACGAGAACGAGCGACGGCCGTACCGCTCAAGGTTGTGCCGCGGTACAGTTAATAGTCCACAGTCAGTTGATCGAAGTGCACGGCGCGGCACGTATGGTGAAATCAATGACGCGAGGTAGGCCGGCGTCTTGTCGTGAAGGGCGCTGAACACAAGCACGAGTAACTTATACTGAATGCGCCACTTCACCGGCAACCAAGGCAGGCTATTCAGTGCTGCAGTGATGCTCTGTCGATCGCCCCGCCTAATACGTAATACGACTCTAGCCGCAGAGTGTTGTACCATCTCAAGGCGGTGGAGTAACCGGTCGGATATTCCGTACAACATAGCGTTCCCGTAGTCTATTCTTGAAGTAACAAGAGCATGTACGAGACACTTGGTTGTTCCGGTCGTTAGTGTGTCGCGTATACGTGAGATTCGGTGCAGGTGGTAATATGCACTCCGACACGCATTTGCTACTTGTGCCGCCATCGAGAGGTCGGCATCAATAGTAAAACCGAGATCTCTGACGACGGCAGATGTTGGCACTAGCTGACCGCAGACATCGACACGTGTTAGTGTTTTGGCGCGCACAGGGTGGAGGATTTGATGACAATGGCCTGCGATTTAGACCGGTTGAGTATTAACCCATTGTCGCAGAGCCAGACGTTGACATCTCGAAGACAGGCCTCCATACGCACGAATGCTTCTGCGTGATCGGTTGGTGGAAAGTCGACGTACAGTTGAGTGTCGTCAGCGTAAAGATGATGTTGTGTACCATGTTGTTGGAGAATTTTCGCTAGTGTAAACATTAAGTAGTATCGGTCCAAGGACCGACCCTTGTGGAACACCGGTCTTTATGACACTGATCTCCGATGTTTCTTTTTTTACGCGTACCACAGACGTTCGGCCATGCAGGTAGGACGCTAGCCAAGCATGTGCTGCACCACAGATGCCATAGCTGTGCAGGCGTCGCAACAGAATAGCGTGGTCAAGTGTGTCGAATGCAGCAGAAAGGTCAAGTAGCACCAGAAGTACACCTCGACGTGAATCAGTCGACTGCGCTACATCGTTGTGGATGCGCAGAAGCGCTGTCTCGGCGCTATAACGTGGACGATATGCGCTCTGGTAGACTGGATATACGCCGTTTCCCTCGAGGAAGTGCTGTAGTTGTCGTGCTATGAAACGTTCTGCTGTCTTCGCTACAAACGATATGTTCGAGATGGGGCGATAGTTAGAGAGTACATTGACGTCATCGTTATGTTTCTTCAGTACTGGTATCACAACAGCGTGCTTCATCGCCTGTGGAACCACGGAAGAGGATATAGACGCATTGATTATACGTGTTACCACCGGAGAGAGAGTATCAACATGCCTCTCGAGGAGCGACGATGGGAGTGGATCAAGTTCGCATGACTTGGATTGCTAGGTCGACAACTGGCTGCCAAGGCAGGCTGCACAGGAGCGCATCAATCTTCTCGGTGAAGCTTCTTTGAAAGCTAGATGCAAGTTCAGAGTCGGTTGCATGAGACCCTTCAGGTAGCGACTTGTTACCGTTTCGGCCAAGCAGGGTGTTGGCAATCTTATATGTCCGTCGCATGTTGCCGCCAGCTGCTGTGATCTCGGACTGGTAATTCTGCGACCGTGCCATCCTCAGTGCCTTCCGATAAGTGTTGCGCAGATCCGTGTATATGTGACGATGGACTGTCAGACCAGATCACCGCCAGTGGCGTTCAGCACGGCGTAATGCACGTTTCGCCTCGGCAAGCTCGCCGGTATGCCATGGAGTCATCGGCCTCACCGTGACAGTCCGTGTGACGAGTGGGGCATGGTCGTCTACGACAGTGCGTAGACAGGAGTCATACCATGCGAGAATGGCGACCGGGTCCAAATGAGGAGCACGGAAATCAGAAGCCGCCAGATCAGCTGCAAACTGACTGTTATCAATCGCTGCGTACTTTCGATACTCAATGTGGCGTTTCAGGCGCGTTGGTTTGGGCGGGTGCAGTTTACATTCAATTGCATAGTGGTCGGTGATCATAGTCATCGGCTTAACTTCAGTGGCGATAATGTCTGACGTCTCCGATGTGATAACAAGAACCAGTGTGTTGCCACGCTCATGGGTTGATCCTTTGACATGTTGTACAAAGCCAGACGTCTCCAGCAAATCAGCCAGGTTCATTGCATCAGTACATGTTGGGTCGCCACATCGCGTGTTAAAATCGCCACACACAATAGTCTCACTAGGGTGAGCCGAGGCGATAAGCAACACCTTCCCAACATCATTCAGGAAGGAGCGGAAGTCGGATGATGGTGGTCGGTTGACGACTATGACGAGCGTGATGCAGTCAATGCGGATGTTCCGCAAAATAACATGAAACACCTCAATGGCATGTGTGTCAACTTCGGAACGCGAAACGAGCTGCAGTGTTTTTTTTTAACAGAACACCTACACCACCATCACGACGAGCTCCACTACGCGGCTGATGGACTAGCATGAAGTCATCTCCACACAATTCAGACACAACAACCGTTTCGTCATCTCCCAGCTAGGTTTCCGTCAAGGTGACAAGGTACAATTCGCGCTCATCAATGTAATCGCGCATGAGCAACGCTTTGTTTCGAATTGATCTGGCATTGATCAAGGCGAACTTCTTACGAATGTCACCGTGTGGCATAACAGGGGCGGCTCTTAGAGTTACCAGATTCGCACTGACACTGTGTTGCCGACATACAATTCGTGAAGGATCTTTAAAACGGCTGGTAATCCGCGTTCGGATTGTGCGCTGTTTGCGCGTGCCCCCAAGTCTGCCACGCAGAGTTGGACGCGCCGTGGACAGGCCTAGACGTCTGATCAATGAATACACTGTGTCAGGTAATCGAGGAGTGACACCCCTGGTGGCAGGACGGAAAGCCCGAAAGACGTGCTGCAGGCACATCGCCGCCAACGGTAGAACAAGCCTGGCTAGTTACAGTTTACCAAATTAGGTCACTCACGGGCGTTGTCGGTCTAAAGACCAGGGCCCGGTTTCATGAAGTGTACTTAAAGTTACGCAATTACTTAGCGTCCGTGTTTGCGTAAACTCCTATGTTCGCTTATATTTAAAAAATCACGTCATTTACTAAGACAGTCATCTTAACGTTAAGAACGTTCTTAGCCGTTTCATGAAACCGGGCCCTGTAGTCCACCAGCTTCGTCAGCGACACGGTTGACTGACGACATTAAAACATTTCAAGATTGAAGACAATGTACACTACCCTGTTATATAAAAACGTTCACCAAGACAGTCACTGCAGCATCACAAGTAAATAGTGAAGTTATGATTGATCAATTCTTCGTAAACAGGCAGTAAATATGTTAGTAATACGAGCACGATTTGACTTGCTGCCTGTCAGGCGCTACCGTAATCTACCTCAACTACCTACCTATAGCTCAACTAGTAAGATCCTCCGCCAAACTCAACCTGAGTTTTGTATGTTATACCTCAAACTAGTAAGAGTGTGTAAGACGCACCCCCACGTGGCCTCGGATTGTGTGATTGGTGAATGTCGAATCTCAACTAACAAGAAATGCACTTGAGCAACACCTGTAGATCAAATCTGCGAAGTGGTCACGTATTCGTTGTTATCAGTTGTTTGATCGTGTGTACTTCTGGTCGTCCCGGGTAAGATCACAACTTAGAAATCAACACAGAAGCAGTGGCAGTGAAGAAATGGTATTTTGTAGGAGACTGCGCACGTTTGTGCTAATAATAAAGGAAGTAGTTATAACGTGGACATGGCGCCAGGACTGGATATTTACATTATAAATGCAAAAGGATTATCTTGTTTCGCTGCCCCTTATAAACCCACGTCCTACTCAACTTTATTTAATGTAATTTACCCTTGTATTTGTAGTTGTTGTTTTATTCAGTATGTTTAGCTTCTCTGAACTTTTGCTAATCGTTTGCTTTATCATTTCATTTACCCATAATTTTACTATACACATATTTACATGTATTTATATACACCAGGGTTTTACCTTGTTAACTTTTACTTTTCAATCCTAAATTGATTCATCTCTCTGATATGCGATTTTATGTTTTAGACATTATGCGGATTGTGTAAACGATCACGAACGGGACATTGGCCCCCAGATTTGATGGTGTCTAAATAAAGTTTAATATTATCATTATTAACATCATTATTATGGAGATTTTGTAGGTGACTAAGCAAGTTTATGCTAACAAAGGATTGTCTTGTTTCGCTGCCCCTTGAAACCCTACGTCCTGTACTGAGAAATGTGTGTCATAGCGCCGTCTTTGTCGTGTCTGCAGGCGACGGACGCGGTGCGCTACGAGGGTGTGGTTCCCACGGCCCCTCCCCACTTGTCTCACACGATGGGAACTCATTTCGTACACAAAATCAACTACGGCGTCGACTTCATGCTCTGTATCAAGGCGTCGAGCGAAGCTGCACAAATGAAGTTGGTTTCTCCTAGTTAGCTTCCATCAACAACTAAACTAGCACCGTTGAGATTGTGTAGATTGTGTCAACAAGCTCAATAATCAAGTCTGTGCATCTTTATTGTATATAGTATGCACACACAAAAGTCGAAATAGGTTTCGCTATTATTTAGATCCTGTAGAAAGCAGCCGACTGTTTGTTGAAACGTGGAAGTGCTAGAACTAGCTGTGTTCTAAAGAAAATCTATTGGTGTCAATAAACCAATAATAACAAAATACGCATTCCCCGGTTGGCGCAACTTACATGAAGACGGATTACAGGAATATTCGGAATTTCATTTGTTATGAAGTAAATTTGAAAGAGTTCTTCTGGTTAACACAGGGTACGTTTGACATAATTTGCGATAACCCGCACTGATCGACGATTCCAAACAAATGCAGAAAATATATGTTATGAACATCCGATTTACGTTCATCTAACGTCCGATGCGAATCATTAAGCCGATCAAAACATCAAGTCATTGAACATTTCGAAAACAATAAAGGTGTTAGTTTTCTTCCAAGGGTTCATACATTAATCCCTGAAACTTGGGCGCCCGAAGTGCAAGCCGTCTATGAGGAAAACATCAACTCGCAAGGGTTCATACATTAACCCTGAAACACACACACACACACACAAGCCGTCTACACAAAACATCACACACACACACACACACACACACACACACACCCATCCCCCACACACTCACACAGACACCCCCATCCCCCACACACTCACACAGACACCCCCATCCCCCACACACTCACACATACACACCCATCCCCCACACACTCACACATACACACCCATCCCCCACACACTCACACACATACACACCCACCCCCCACACACTCACACATACACACCCATCCCCCACACACTCACACCCATCCCCCACACACACACCCATCCCCACACACTGACACAGACAACTATCCCCACACACCACACATACACACCCATCCCACACACCACCACACATACACACCCCATCCCCCACACAGCACACATACACACCCATCCCCCACACACTCACACATACACACCCACCCCCCACACACTCACATACACACCCATCCCCCACACACTCACACACACACATATACACCCATCCCCCACGCACTCACAGATTTAGATTTTCTTTAGGAACGACACTGCCCTGCAGATGACCATCACGGAGAGCTCGGTGGTGGAGCTGATTCTCATGGAGATCGTGACGGCGTCACTTGAGCGAGACAACATGGCGGCCGCCGACTGGCACGAACGGGTCACGTGTTACGGCACGTATAACGTGCAGGAGACGCTGGCCAAGATGGCGGATCTCGCGTCCACCATCAGCTCTTTCTGTCGCTTCGTCGAGCAGACGGACAGCGCTGTGGTACTCGAGGTACAACCATTGGCGGATTAAGACATTCGTGGGCCCTAGACACCCTGTTCTTTCGTGGGCCCTAGTCAGACCTAAGGGCGGATTCACAGAGGGTAGTCTGGGGGCCTAAACCTCAAATTGCATCCCCACCCCTTGAGGCTTGCCAAAACACCCACTGACGCCGGAACAAAACGAATATTGGAAGGGCTGAGCCGGAGATTCAGCACGACTTCGCTGTCGGATCATGACAACGGAAGGCAGGGAGGCTTATTTTAGGATCAAAACATTTGCATTTGCTTTTGAAACAAAAACACTTGCATTTGCATTTGAATGCCAAAACCAGAAACATTTGCATTTGCATTTTAATGAAAAACATTTGCATTTGAATACGAAACACTTGCATTTGCATCCAAAACATTTGCATTTGATTAAAAACTGTAATTGTGCGGATGTTTTGCTGGTGATTCGTGTGTGTGGAGCCTATAGTTGTCTGTCGAGTTACTCATTAATTTATACAGAGTTAAATACAAATGTACATCTTTGCTGCAGTTTTGGAGAATGGGTATATCAGGTTCAAGTATCAGTTGGCAGATTTAAACAACATTTTAACAGTTTTTAATTGTTTGTATTTACAATATAAATGGAAATATTTACATATGATGCTATTACTAACACATAATAATATGATTAAAACACACAGCTGTAGCGGATACCGCTCTAGCACCTAATGCAAGGTGGACAGATAATTACAGGCCCAACTACAAATACATCAGTGCGTGTTTCACACCAGTTTAGGCTCAACTTTATGACAGTGTGTGCATTTACAGCCAGGCTAAGGCAGCCACTAAACACACAGCTTTATGTGAAATGCACCTTTCAACCCCATTTAGCACGCAGCAGTCACACTGTCCCAGTGTCTACCGTTATGTAAACTTTGATCAACTCCAGGGTGAACCTCACGCAGATCCATGATTCCAGGAGGGGGAATCTGGCATCATAAACTACAGAAGCTAAAGTGGAATTTACTTTCCTTGTAAATTTCGACAATAGGACATTTCAGTATGTGACATTTCAGGGGTGTTTCTCGATTACTTGAATTTTTTTGTAAACCAGGAGGTCCTATTCTCAAATTTATGGGAATTGTGATGTTTTTGAGAATTTTTAATCACACTATATTTTATATGCATTTGCATTTGACTGATATAAAACACTTGCATTTGCATTTTTATGATATAAAAACACTTGCATTTGCATGATATAAAACACTTGCATTTGAATAATTTCAAACGCTTGCATTTGTATTTAAATGCAACTATGTGCATTTGCATTTGAATCCTTTCAAACATTTGTATTTGCATTTAAATGCGCTCACTCGCATTTGAACCCAAGTCTGACGGGGGGTGCTGTTTTTGCGGCGACGTTCACAATTTCGGCAGCTCACAAAACACCTCCAAAAGCATCCCCCTTGAGATGCACCTAAACGGGGGCATGTCCAAAAGTTTACGGTGCACGTAACGGGGGTACACTCCAAAGGTCTAATGGGATGCATCATTTTAGCGCAGGTATAGCGCGACAAAATTCCAAAGGTCTATAGGGAGAACGTGCTCCCAGACCCAGCCATGTAGCGGTCAAGACACACAATATCGCCCGACTGCAAAAACTGTTTTATAAACATTATTGGGTGATTGGTGAAAGATAATATCTTCGGGTTATGTTTAAAAAACTTAGAACTGTTTATTTATGTCTGGCTTCTGTTACTGCCACATGACGTCCTGTTGTTCGTTCGTTTCCTCATACGAGGTCTGAGCAGCTATTGGCCAGTGGTCTGTACAGTGAAAAATCAGCACTCCTGGTGACTATAACTGGTTACACGTATCATCTTCAAAGCACTATGTATGTAGTGTTTAGTGTAGACGTGTTTTGGGCCTTGCATGTTACTCCCACACACCACTACCAGGACGGTCAGCCACTATGTGTTTCCAAGTCTCAGGAGGTCGTTTGATCAAACTTGTTATGAGCCCATAAACCTGATCTTGCTCTTTAAAACCGATTTTGCTCATCAAATTCTTTAGCGCCACTGAGCTCGGATTTTCCGATGATATTGGCTCTAAAGAGGTTATTCCATTAACAGCGATCTTGTATACTGCAAACTGTCATCACCAGGATGCGCTACCAGGACACTTCCGCCGGTGTGTCACTGAAATAATATCCCCCATCATTCGGCGTCCGTTTTTTTCATTTTAGCTCCGTAAGTTGAACAATATATTTTGTTTAATGATGGATTTTCCTTATAAGCTTTTCTACACAACAGCCATCCTAATTGGTTAGTCTCCTGTTTTTTTCATGAACATAAAAACATCTGTTTTACAATAACGTTTTGTTCCTAACACCAAGCTTAACATTAACAAACGTGCTTACCCTGTAGCTGGAATCAACTTCATATCACTTTAAAATCATCTGATTCTACAGCTACCTTTCGTAAAAATAACTGAAGAATTATTTATTTGACACTGCATTCCCACCCTGGCCTTCGGCGGTCCCTTGCTCTAATGATCATTCTTGTTCGTCCTTGTTCACGATTCTGCATAACGATTCTTGTATGTTGCGCCTATGAGCTCAGATTCCTGGGGATACAGTCGCTATAGAAGTTTATTATTATTATCTTAATGAGACGAGGACTAGGTGTTGACGGTCGTGGTCTCCTGTCCGCAGTACGAGCTGGTGCCGCTGTCTGCCGCCGGTCTGTCGGCGACCGCCGTCCGTCAGACAGAGAACTCAGAGCTGCACCAACTCGTCGACACGTTCGAGGCTCAGTTTAACGACATCTGCCGCGCCGTCGACCTCGTTGAGACGTACCGCTCCCAGGCGGCCGGCCAGGAGATGGCGGCGAGGGCAATCCGCCTCCACGGCACACTCACCAGGTCGGTGCCCCAACAACGAGTCACTGTTCGTTGGCTGTTACGTGACTCCGTTCCGCGTAATGTTTTGAGATACACCACAACTGCGCGGTGAGCAGTGATCGCGGGATAGAGCGTCGGACTGTCGATCGAGAGGACGGTGGTTCAATTCCATATGCCGCCGTTTTGAAACTTAGGCAATTTCGTTCACCTCAAGTTGCTTGTGTCTTTCAGAAGAGATACTGAAAGCCGTTGGTTTTTTCTATCTGGTGTCTATGCCAGGGGAAGTAAAATATCCCACACAGGGGAGGGGGTAAATGTGTAACCTATCGTGGACTCACAGACTGGTGATCTCTATCTCTAACTCTGGATCTTGCTCCCAGCGGCCGGAGTTGCTGTCCGGTCGGGCGTGTGATAGACGCCGAGCAGGCAATGTATACAGTATATACACTGTATGTGAAACTCTACTGGACCCACTGTGTCCAATATAAATGTACGTACATACACAATTGAGTGGACACCATTAATATAGACTCCACTCGTATGCTGATGCTACCAACGTGAATATGTTTAAGACAAACTTGACAGTTACCTCAGAAAGGCGGATCTCACATAGTTAATCACACGCTGGACTGTCGACACGCCAAAGGCTGCCTTGTCCACTTTCCGTCTGGGATTCATGTTCCGGTCGCCACCTTGTCACATTAAGTAGTGTGTGCGCATGCGTGGGACTAGGTTATGTGTTACAGGATGAAGTCTCGCTACATGGGCACGATAGCGGACCTCGACCGCATGGACCTGTCGGACTCGGGGGACTGGCGAGAGACCCTCGGGGGCTGCATGGAGGAGTACTACCGCCAGGCGGGGGACAGGACTATCATGGTCGTCGTCAGACAACACCTTGTATGTACAGTTTGGATCGTCACTCACTCACTCACTCACTCATTCACTCCTGCCGGCCACTCAGGCCGAAAGTTGTTACCTCCAACTATCTGTGTCCAGATGGTTTTATCCCTCATTGGAATGTGAAACTGCACTGGCTCAGCCTCACACCCTCCTTCAGACAGATATAATGACAAGGTAGAATATTCCTCTGTGTAGAGGTAACCACATGATTGTGAAGAAGAAGAAGGCGGTCTGCCCTGGCCGACTCGTGACTGCGCTGGCTGCTACAAGGTGGTCTTCATTTCATCTTTATATATGTAACAATGTCCAGCAAATACAAATCTTTATTCCTGTATCGTCTGTGCAACTTTATTACTGTTTCTATGGGGTTCTACATTAGTCGTATGTTCGGTCCTATCAATACTGATTCCAGAATGCGCAGTCTTCAAATATAACACCCATTGACACCTACATCCCGTATTTGTTTTCTTGAATGACTTCGTTAATGTTCACGGTTCGCATATGTCTGTAGGCTTAGGGCTGATAATGTGTACACGAAACATGGTACCTCTCATCGTTCATCTGTATGTATGTATGTATGTATGTACGCATGTACGTACGTACGTTATTTTATTTTATTGCCAAATTATGTGTTTTCGAATATATATATATAATTACACCTGCATACATACATACGTACGTACGTACGTACGTACGTATGTATGTATGTATGCATGTATAATTATATATATATACATATATATATATATTCGAAAACACATAATTTGGCAATTAAATAAAATAACCAAGTTTTACAACATGTAAAGACCGATCGTCTACTATTTTGGAAATCCAATAATGTAAATCAATCTATGTAAATTGCCGTTCATTATATTTAAATGAACAATCATACTATTGACTTATTGTAGATTTTCGTTTCAGTCTGTTTTTGAAGAGAACGACTACAAGGTGATTGACAAGAAGGAGTGGACGGCGCTCTGTGCCAAGAAGATGCCGTTATCCGCCATCCGACAACTGGACGAGGAGCGTGCCGTTGCCATTGACGATGCGGTGCTACGCTACACGTTGCCTGAAAACGTGCCTCGCTTTGATCAGTTTCAGGTAAAGCCCGGATGTTAATTTCTAGTAGAAGTAGCGAATGTTCAACCTCGAATTCGATTCGTGTAAATTGTCCGTGAATTACAACGTCATACACAATTGCTATTTACACAATTTGCTCTTCGGGTGGAATAGGTTGACAAAGAAGACAGCAGTACGGTTTAAATTAAACATGTAGATGTTTTTGCAATATCTTACTATGTTTTAGCTTGGCGTAATATGATGGTGCAATGCATTTTGTTGGCATGATAACTTATTGAATATTTAGGGAATAATAATAAATAGGGTATGCGTTCGCGCGCGTGTGTGCGCACGCAAAAATGTGAGTGGGAGTCTCATCCGCGGGGAGCCCCGCCCGGAGAATAAGCATTTTTGCTAGTTTAAAGAATCGCAGAAATTCATACCTTGGTGACTGCAACGACAGCAATTAAATGCAGTCTTATTACGTGTTAAGGGTCCCATCCCTTACGTTGAATTTACTTTTATTTTACATGCTATACGCATATTTGCTGACACATTTCTTTTTCTGTTTACATAAAAGTATTATTTTCTTTGGTTCCTTACTTAATATTTTTGTTGTTTTTTATCCTTGGGACACATACATACATCCTGTTCCTGCTGTTTTCAGGTAGACGAGGTGCGGATCGTAGTGGTGGGTCGAACGGGGGCAGGCAAGAGTGCCACGGCCAACCTCTTAGTGGGCAGACAGTTGGCGGTTTTCGAGACGGGCGACAAGAGCACGTCCGTCACTCACGTCGTGCGGGAGGAAGCGTTCTTCTACCGCGGGGCCAAGGTCGGTCACGCGCCATTTTGTTTTCTTTACAACTGTCGTGACGTAGTCTAATGGTATATTATTCATTTTTCATCACTTAATGTTAGAATCGATGGCATCAAACAGAGCGCGTATTTTAGGATTGTCAACATGTTTCGGGGGCAGCAAATACAATCAATACCCACTGAGACATAGGGGCCTACCTTTCACTGTTGATATCAAGGCTGTCGACAACCTCTCATTTCATTGAAGCTGTCTTGGCAGTCAAGAACCTGACTAGGAACTTTAATTTCTTTCGTGATTCTTTAGACACTAATGAAAGTGACGGTGAAACTATGAACTTTAATTTATTCCGTGATTCTTTGGACAGTGATAAAAATGACGGTGACTGATCATAAACTATCACTATATTAATGCAATCACTTTGTAGAATTATTAGAATGTTACTCGTTGATCACCATCTATTTGCTGTCTACCCTTGAGAGATTCGTGACAGCATCTGGTACTCAACTAAAAATGTACATGGACTAGCCTTGACGAACCCACAGTTAAATTCATTCCTGTTAGCAAATTCGGAGTAGAATATTTAATTTCACAGCGAACTTATATTTCCGGACATGCGCATTAAGGATCGGTACAGTATTATTTAACAACTGCAGTATTAAATGCTACAATACTATTAGCTACAAAGCATGTACTTCCAGTATCACAAGCTCCACCACGGACATAATAACAACGCCCATTATCATATTCACCGCTAACAATATAGCATTACTGACCACCGTAGCGATGCAGTTCGTCCCTTGAACATTGCGTGTGTCTGCAGGTGCGGGTGATGGACACACCGGGCCTGTTCGATACGGACAGACGCGCCGCCGACGTCCAGTTCGAGATAGCCAAGTGTATCACGGAGTTCTGCGACGGAGTTCACGTGTTCATCCTAGTGCGGAACGGCGACGGACGATACACACGGGAGGAACAAAACGCCATCTTGGAACTGAAGGTCCGCTTGTTGAGTTCGTTCCTGTTTTGTATGTTCGGTGTGTCTCAACTTTCAACCTTTATATGTCAAGTTCGCCCGACCTCTTTTGTGTTCTGTCTAGTATTGACAAAACGCTTAAGTGTGTTCCGTCACGTCTTTATAATTATTCTGTCCAATATTGACAAGTCTTTTAACTGTGTTCTTCACCAACCGGTATGTGAAGAGGTTTTTCAGAGCGATTGATCAAAATTATGTATCTTGTACGCATTTTACAGTCACGTCTGCCGTTTTGTCCTTCGCTACATTTTGGCAGCAGAAAGAAAACTACATTTGACTGTGAAATACATCAGATGTCTGTCGGGCTCCGTTTTATATTATTACAAATATTGTCATACCTTTCACCCGATGCCTTTCCTCTTGTAAGACAGATTTTTCAAATGATATTTTTAAGTACTATATCTATATTTTTTATTTGTCCTTTTCATATAATAATTATGAATATGAATTTAATTATGCAAATAATTATTTTCAATTATCTTGGACTACTTCACAAATGCATCTCGGCCGCCAACAAATCGGGGATTAATCTACGACCTTACGGAAGAAAAGAAACGTCTTTATTCTATTAAAATTCGCCTTTTGTAAAAGTTTATTTAATGGTTCTAGGGTTCTTCTTCTGTGGGATTATCCTAGGACCACCTATCAGTTTGGGACGTTGGACGTAACTTGCTTTAATGCGAACAACTGTTTCAAATTTACGCCGTAACCACACAAACGTAACTTACGAACATACCTACTCCGAGAAACCGTCTTCCGCGACTGTGCGTAACGCCATCCGGGTGATTTATACCAAGCGCTATGCTTCTTCGTATACTTTACGATATGATAATACATTGCACAATCATTATTTGCTGCTTGTAGCTATATCCACATACTGTACCAATACAATTAAGTTCAATCCAGACCCTGTTCTCGTCGAGTCTCGTGAGCCACGCGATCGTCGTGTTGACGCGGGCGGACGCCGTGCTGCGGGAGAAAGAGAATCTAGAACAATATTTGAAGGAAAATGTCAATACGCCGTTAGGGCGACTTCTCCTAGATGATGTTAACAGACGCGTCATGTTCGTCAACAACTACGCCAGCTCAGCCTACGAGATGAGGTACAACTACGACATGCGGCGATCTTTGTATCAATTAACAAACACACACACACGTACGCACGCACGCACACACACACGCACGCTCAAGAGCACATGCACGCACACACACACACAGACGCACGCACGCACACAAACAAACACGCACGCACGCACGCTCGAGAGCACACGCACGCACACACACACGCGCGCGCGCATAACCTATTTCGTCATATATCGTATATCTTTGTCGTCAGTATAATGAACGGTCAAGAATAAACTTAATATCACACCATTTTTAGGACCAACGTCACACTTCCTGCCATATATGCCCTGGGCACAAAATCAAAATGTTAATGGGACATCTTTGAAAGATGCTTGTTTACAAAATAGTGAAAGTGTTACAGTGTGTGGAAACCTGATGTTATAGGCGTCAACGCGAGGCGCTGTTGGGCCTAATCGCGAGACTGCTCGAGATTAGCGACAACAAACCGTATCTACAGGTAAATGACTAAGGAATCCTCGCCACAGTAGCCTGTATGTTGTCTAATGTTCTGATAGTTGAACTAAGGAAGCCTCGCCACAGTAGCCTGTATGTTGTCTAATGTTCTGATAGTTGAACTAAGGAAGCCTCGCCACAGTAGCCTCTATGTTGTCTAATGTTCTGACAGTTGAACTAAGGAAGCTTCGCCACAGTAGCCTGTATGTTGTCTAATGTTCTGACAGTTGAACTAAGGAAGCCTTGCCACAGTAGCCTGTATGTTGTCTAATGTTTTGACAGTTGAACTAAGGAAGCCTCGCCACAGTAGCCTGTATGTTGTCTAATGTTCTGACAGTTGAACCAAGGAAGCCTCGCCACAGTAGCCTGTATGTTGTCTAATGTTCTGACAGTTGAACTAAGGAAGCCTCGCCACAGTAGCCTGTATGTTATCTAATGTTCTGACAGTTGAACTAAGGAAGCCTCGCCACAGTAGCCTGTATGTTGTCTAATGTTCTGACAGTTGAACTAAGGAAGCCTCGCCACAGTAGCCTGTATGTTGTATAATGTTCTGACAGTTGAACTAAGTAAGCCTCGCCACAGTAGCCTGTATGTTGTCTAATCTTCTGACAGTTGAACTAAGGAAGCCTCGCCACAGTAACCTGTATGTTGTCTAATCTTCTGACAGTTGAACTAAGGAAACCTCGCCACAGTAGCCTGTATGTTGTCTAATGTTCTGATAGTTGAACTAAGGAAGCCTCGCCACAGTAGCCTGTATGTTGTATAATGTTCTGATAGTTGAACTAAGGAAGCTTCGCCACAGTAGCCTGTATGTTGTCTAATGTTCTGATAGTTGAACTAAGGAAGCCTCGCCACAGTAGCCTGTATGTTGTCTAATGTTGTCACTGCTGTCAACAGTCATTTATTGGACAATTCTGAACATGAGCGACGGTGTTCGCATTATTAACATATCTGAAGTCATTGAACAATAATTAAACAAATTAAAAAGATCGCTGTCCAATTAAATGAGCTCCAGATGGTCAGTGGACATCAAAGCCTTTGCATTATAGAAAGACCGACATTTCCCATTTATGTGTAGGCCCTCCTTACTATTATTTATATTATTATTACATATATTCGATGTTATGGTAAATTAGCTCAAACATGACGTGTGGCATAAAATATCATCATCATCATTATCATTGTGCAGCCGTAGTGCCCCGTGGCGAAGGCTTCAGTATGTTGTTTCAAGATATGCCTGTCTTGCGCTATCCTCTGCGAGGTGATGCCCTTCGAGTACTCGTCTAGTCGTCTCTGCACCGTCTCGACGGTCTTCCTCTAGGTCATTTCCCTTCGTAAAGTCTCCAGATAGTGATGCGCGATGTCCATCGGCTATCTCGTAGTCTGCTGATGTTTCCTGCCCAGGTCCACTGATTTGTTCTATCATGTCTACGACCTTTGTCCTCGCTATTACCCAGATGTTTGTTTTTGTCTCCCAATATGTGAAGTTTAACACACTTCTTTCCACCTAAAATGTAGCTGTACAATATTGTAATAACATTTATTTGATCGTGTTACCAATCGACTTGTCCCCGCCTCAAGAGCGCCTTTGAGAAGGCGAAGTCGCTGCGGGTGAACAAGCAGAAGCAGCAATTTGCGAGGACACAGCAGGAGACCGCTCTCCGAGACGTGGCGCGGCGAGCGGCCACCGCAGTCGCCGAAGACGTCGCTACAACTTTCGTCAACCAGGCATCGAGCACCAAGTGTACGGAGGAGGCCATTGCCAGGTGGGCAATAATAATAAATAATAATTATTATTATTTTATATAGCGCCATATACAGTGAAGTTCACAGCGATTTACAAAGATAACTAGAGAATATGTTAAACGTAATACGTTGTCATAAAATAATACTTTTTATATCATATATAAGATTATGTATAATAATAATAATAATTAATACAATACATATAACATGGAATATTGATATAATATTCGCAACATACATCATAGTAAAACTAGTTGTTGGCGTCTATTTAAGATAAGACGAACATAACAAGTGTTGAATATAATGTTCTGGGCATTGCTGTATACATTTTGAAATCACGATCTTTACCATTTTGTCTCTTAAAACCAAATTGTAATCGTCCTGGATGTTGAGATATCAGTCAAATTACGAACGATTTATTATTATTATGTTGACAAAGGGGTGTGTTGTCACTAGATTTATCGTTAGTGGCTAAATATACGTTTTATGACATCCCAGTAAAGATAGGCGTAGAATTCTTTTGACGACTGGAGCTAATTGAACCACCCCTGCCCACACCTCAGTCAACATGAGTATAATGGGTCTGTTCTGGTAGAGTAATTAACTGCGTATTGGCCCAATAAACTTAAACGATACTGGTCCAATACTGTCTTGCACAAAGGCTGTACATTAGGCCAGTAGTAGCATACTGTACTGACCCAATGCTGGCGTCAAACTGGCACAGTAGTGGGCCTGTATCGGCATGCTGTGCTGGCCCAGTGGTCCATACAGCCAAAACGCATTCCATCGATGACGCTGCGTGCTATTATATACTGGCTAATATTGGGTCAGAATCGGGCTTGTAAGATCAATTTAATTGTGGTAATTGCATGGTACTGGCTCAATATCTGCTGCACAGTTAGCGGTACAAACAGTACTTGCCAATATTGAGCCAATTCTGCTGTGTTTGCTGGGACAGTTCCGTCAGCAAGTCACTGAGCTCGTGGCGCAACAACAACCCGATGGGCAATGTGCTGGGCGACAGGAACATCCAGGCCATCGCAAAGACAGGGGCTCGACAGGCGCTCAACCGGGCGGACAGTAGTGACGTCATCGGAGCAACACTCACCAAACACCTCCGGGCCTCCGTCAACAGGATCCTGCAGACGGGCGAACACTACACGTAGGGGCACTATACAACCATGGCCTCTGCACACGCACACGAAAGCATACACGCATGCACACACACTCGCTCACATGCGCACACGCACACACGGAATTGTGAGTTTGATATTCGGTTTAGTATTGTGTACTTAGATATAAAGTGATGCCACTTCATCTGATATATATGTAAAACTAAATTGCCAGTGCCTGTGCGCAACCAGTGAAAAACGAAGCACATATTATCGCGTGTGAATGGGGTTTAGATCACTGCCAATGAGTGTGATATGTATTATGGTTCACCAATCACGACGTGTTTTTTTTTGCAAATATAGACTATTCACACGTAGCGGGATTCCCATCGAAAGCGAGGCTGGGATGACTTCCGCGGGGAAACCCCCATGGCGATAAGCAGGAACGTTTGGCGTTTTGTTGCTGTGCTCCCAATTGCGTCAATGATTCACGCAATTCACCGGAACACAAAAGAATCGTTTCACTGTTTTCGGAAAGACAATGCAACCAGGAAGGGTTGAATGTTGCAAATCCTTAGTGATATTGAGCCCTATCTTCTGGTAAGCAGACTTTTGTAGCTATCGTCTCATCATCACTGTCACTCACTCACTGACGCTTTCATACTAATCAGTTTATGACTAATTTCATAACGCAGTTTTGGAAAACAATTCTGAACAAACGTTTGCGCAAACTATCGACATTCTAAATCAGGAAAAGTTGTGTCAACGGTTTAATGCAAATTAATTGTTAGAACAGTTGTGTTGCGTAACGTAAGTTCATGGCACGAAAACTCACCACGGTAATTTTGTGCGCATAGTCAGTGTCTGGACTGGCAATGCTGCCTGGCTTGTCATCGAAATTACATTATTATTATTAATATTATGTAGACTGTAACCTGATATTGAGAAATTCAACGTTTCAAATTCCAGGGGCACCTGTATTATCTGATGACCATTATAATTTATGTTTTCCAGATCTTGTTGTAGCCTAGAGTTAATATAAATATGTTGAGAGTCCCTGAGATTTGGAAATGCAACCAAAAGAAAGTTTCCCTTACACTTATGGCATGCCTGGGTCATAACAATAGCCCATCGTTTATTGCCATTTATTTAGTGCAGTGCTATAAAATGTTTGCATTTTATTTTAGCCAACGTAATTGTGATGAACTATGGAATATAATTTTTTAAATGGCAAAGTTGTAAAATGCGGGTAGCCAGGCCTTGCCCCCTAGCGGAAACCCAGGAATCTTAGCTCAATTAAAGTAAGTAGTAAGTACGAAAATGTATATTGTGTAATGCAGCTAACGTATTATATTATTTGTTGTAGATAACAAACACCACAAAGGTTTACAAGTTGTCAACACGTCAAACTGACGGACTTTGTGAACACACGAGCTGGACTGAGGACACTGAATGCAGATACAGTGAAAGTCACAATTGCTTGGGCAGCAATTGATCCAAATGGACCTTTGCCATAAACAAGGAACAATCAGAATAGCATAATGAACAGTCAGTCGCATAGAATAAATATATTTATTTAATAAATGTATCTACTGAAGCAGTCGAATGTGGTATTCACATTCAACATACAACAGAATAAAGTGTGCTTACGTGAAATGTTGTTGTGCAGTCATGTTATCGTTGTAAGTGCATTACATAGTAGTTGGTGTGTTGGATCTACTGGCAGTCAGTAAAACATGTACAAAAGTAGATATAACATTATCATTGTAAAGCATGTGTTATGACTAATATTATATTATATATAAATTACAAGGTAATGCTTTATGCTGACAGTCTAAAGACAACACAGATTAAGGTGTCAAAATGATGCACATGTGATGTGTGTAAAACAAGCAGACATGGTCAGTTAATCTATATTCCAATATGCTTTACTATTATTTACATTTTCACGTAATAGTACACTCTCAATTACTAAGTTTATAATATGTAACTAATAAAGTAATTTACCACGGATATAAAGTAATTTACCACGGATATTTGAGTATAATTAATTATAATTTCAACCAACCGTGGCTCGTGTTACATGCAATGTTTAGGAGGTAGAAGCTGTTGCGTGTGTGTGTGTGTGTGTGTGTGTGTGTGTGTGTGTGTGTGTGTGTGTGTGTGTGTGTGTGTGTGTGTGTGTGTGTGTGTGTGTGTGTGTGTGTGTGTGCATAAACGGAATAGATATTTTACATATAAAATTTGACATTGGCCGACGACTGAATTTCCGCCAATTCAACCAGGAGCGTGTAAGAATAGTGTCAACTCGTCATTTCGATGGGTAAGAAATTGTTTTTTAGATGCCGCCACTGCAGTAATATAATACATAAGGGTTAAGGTTCATGTGGCGCAACTGTCGACTGCAAACTATTTGGACTGATAAATTTCCGGGCACATGATGCATGGCGTTGTCTTGACTGGCAAAAATATTATCCTGCATTAGTCCCTGCTCTACGAGTGTATATTCCAGAAGGTAGTAAGACGTTTAAGCTAATTTTACATTGAATTAATAAATGCCAACCAGATTTATAAACACTTGCAGCTATCAGTTCGGCATTGCCTATAAACTAATGAGATACAACAGATGCAGAAACATCATACAGTAAAGACACTAAACGTGATACCACAAAACACAGATACATCATACAGTAAAGACACTAAACGTGATATCACAAAACACAGATACATCATACAGTAAAGACACTAAACGTGATACCACAAAACACAGATACATCATACAGTAAAGTCTAAAGACACTAAACGTGATACCACAAAACACAAGTACCCCGGAATTGGGCGAAGTTGGAGCAAGGAAGTATACGTTTATTATATGGTGTAAATCAAAGATACTGACAAATTACAAAACACACTAATCTGACACAATAAGGCATGCGACTATTTTCACATTAAGGCCACAGTAAGGTTGTGAGTGGTGGGGTAATCTATAGTTATCAACATGGGTGATAATGGAGCGGTTACAACATAAATGTCACCTGAGGTTGAGGCTGTAGCCTTTTAGCTTCGATGTCATGTAGAAAACATTCCAGCAAGTTGTTGTAATCCTTTTCTTGTTTTGAAATGAAGATGCTAGCCTGTTGATCTGTCCACCTATCTGCGTTTGTGTAATATCGGCAAGCATTCCAATGTTTGGAAAATATTTTTGTCATTCAAGCCTCGCTTTCGCTACGCAATGACGCTCACGTGAATAGTCTATTGATCAGGCCAAAATCTGACTGCTCTGACCACTTGGCACGGCCCTTTATAACGTCTCTCCATATCGTATAATACTGTTTAAATGACAGCTCACTTTTTAAAACTGTTTGTCCCGGACTTGTCCTACTAGAACGCCGGCTGACCAATTGTCGCATGTCTTGTGTGCTGTGCTGCCGGGAGACGCTCGCAAGTTGCTGAGCGCTAAGAGACGCCCTCTACTGGCGGGTTTCGTCAAACAGCTGGTCGAAGATAAACAAGCACATGACTGCCAGCTGCAAGCGCAGGCCAAGGTCAGCCCTCAAGGTCAGCTGGGCTGGCGGCTCAGATAGATATGACAAGTGTCACAGCTTGTTAGCACATCCCCCAACATCGTCCCCAACATCGCCTGCATTACGTCCATCTCCGTCAATGCTATTATAGTTACTGGCAAATATACAGTTTATAAGTAATATTGTTTGTGTTAATTTAATATTTAATTGTATTAAACATATATTATATGTAAAATGCCATCAATTAATGAAATAAATAAAAATGGTGTGAAGTAGCAGGTAAAACACAACAATCATATAAATAATTCGTTATTGTCGCCACTGTCACATCATAATCATTATCACCTCAGCCTTCTTCTTCTTCCCCTTGTTCCCTTGCGGGGTGGGGTCCACGTCACTTGGTAGCTTCTTCTACTTTTCTTATCAGTTCTTTCCACCCCTCTCTCTCTCTCTCTCTCTCTCTCTCTCTCTCTCTCTCTCTCTCTCTCTCTCTCTCTCTCTCTCTCTCTCTCTCTCTCTCTCTCTCTCTCTCTCTCTGGCCATCCAATCATGGCTGTTCACGCCAGCCCTCCTCAGGTCTCGTTTTATGCTGTCGGTCCATCTCAGCCTTGGTCTTCCACCCCGTCGTCTGCCACCCTCTTCTACTTTCCATGCTCTTTTCGGTAGTCTGTCTTCACCCATTCTTTGTACATGTTCCGCCCATCTCATTCTGTTTCCGGCTACTTTCCTCTTTAGGTGATTTTTATTCTAATCTCCTCTCTCAATTTCTTCATCTTCTATCCTCTCGCGGTACTCTACATATTCTTCTGACCCAGTTGTTTTCTGCTACCTGTAGTTTCTCCGCCTATCTCTCTGTCAGTATCAGTGTTCCCATCCCATATATACAGGCTGGTACATCTCGGGTTTCCAACACTTTTCCTTTGAGTTGTTTCTTCAGTTTTCTGTCCCACTTAAGGCCTTCTACCCTCTTCCATGCTGCTGCTCCTGCTTGCACCCTCCTCCGTATTTCTTTACTATTTCTTCCATCCTCCCACACTGTACCGCCCAGGTATACATAGCTGTTCACTTGTTTAATGGTCTTTTTGTCAACAACTACATGCAAATCTACCTCCTGTTCACCTATCCATATTACTTCAGTGTTCTCCAGATTCATCCGGAGGCCGTGTTTTCTGAAGGTGTTACTCCATTCTTGCAATGTTTTCTGTAGTTCCTCTTTGTTACCAGCCACCACTGCTACTCAGTAGGTCGTCTGCATACAGTATCTTCTTAAGTTCTTCCTGCTCCGATATATTTCCATTGATCAGGTGCATCACCATAATGAAAAGCAAGGGACTCAAGTCGTTTCCTTGTCTGAACCCTACTTTCACTCCAAATTGTTCCGATGTTTCTCTTTCGACTCTATTTCCACCACCATTCTGACTTCTGCTTCTCCAACCTCCATCCATATCATGACAGCAAATGCGAGTTCTCCCGGCACGGTGTCAAATGCCTTTTCTAGACCTACAAAACCGAATGCTACATCCTTTTAAAATTCTCTCTTCTTCTCGATAATTTGTCTGATGGCAAACAATCCATCTTTTGTTCCTTTCCCTTTCCTAAATCCCAGCTGATTCTCTCCGATTTTGCTCTCCACTATAAGCCTCACTCTAACATCCAGTATCCTTTCCAACAACTTCAGGGCTTGGCTTAGTAATGTGATACCTCTGTATCTCCCTGGGTCATGGATGTCCCCATTCCCCTTCCATATCGGCACAATCACTCCTCTTCGCCAATCTGCTAGTATATCTCCTGGTGTAAAACACACATTAAACAGCCTCGTCAGCCTCTTGATTCCGAGTAGTCTTTCACCATTTCCACTGAGTTCATGCACTCCTACAGCCTTTCCGGTTTTCATCTTGTTTACTGTTTTCTCCACCTCTTCTTCTGTTATTGTCCTCACCTCCTGCTCTCTCCTTACAGTATGAGGAATCATCAATCTCATATTCTCCCTCCGGATTTGGTAATTTCTTGAAATACTCTTCCAAAATACCCAACACTTGTTTTGCTCCAGTGGTCGCTTCTCTTCACTGCTGATGTTCGAATAGTATCTTTGCTATCTCCGTCTCTATCCCTGGCAAGTTTGAAGATCAGTTTTTCCCTCCATCTTCTTCAATCCATCACATATTTCCTACTGTTTTTCATCTGTTGCTTTAGCAACTGCCTTATTTGCTGCCTTCTTCTTCTCCCGGTACTTCTGCTTCAGCCTTGTCTTTTCTTAATCACTCGCTTCTTCCACACACTTCAGTGCCTCCTTTTTTCTCGTATTGCTTGTTCAACTTCCTGGTTCCACCACCACTGTTCTTTCGTCTTGCGACTTTTTGTGTGGGCTTTCCTGATGTTTGGCCACATATCTCCTCAGCTGTTCTAACAAAGCCTTCCTTAAGTGCTTTCCACTCTGATTCCACATCCTCCCTTTGTTCTTGGAGTAGCCTGAACTTCGTCTTGGGCCATCACCTCTCCTTTACATTTCCACCATTTGATTACCTGTCTTTGTTTACTCCTTCTCTGTTTGCTCTTCCTATCCAAATTACATACACCAATTGTTTCTGTTGGCTCGTTATGTGCTCTCCTGCCAGAACGTTGCAGTCCCTAACCTTATTTAGTGGGCTGCTTATAACAATCAGCATATATACATCTATGTTCTGTTGTTTCCACTTCTGTATGTGATCTTGCGTGATTCTTTCTTCTGAAAGAAGGAGTTTACCACCACTAGCTGATTTCTGCCTAGTATCTCAACCAGATCCCTCTCTGTTTCTTATTCCATATCCGTACTTTCCTAAGGTCTCCTCACTGTTCTGTCTTTTTCCTACATGTGCATTTAGATCACCTGCCACAACTAACATTGTCTCCGGCTCCACATGCCCAATAATTTCTTCCAGGTTGTTTCGGAATGCATCCTCGTCTTCTTGAGTTCTCCCAGCCTGTGGTGCATAGCGTAGTATGCACATCATCTCTCCTCCAACTAACATCCACACTGCAATTATCCTGCTTTCCCATCATTCCACCTTGATGACTTTCTTGCTGTGTTCCTCCTTCACAGTCACTCCCACTCCATTCGTATTTCCATCTCCCACTGCATGCAGCATCTTAAACCCTTCTCCCAGATCCACAGCCCGGTCCCCTTTCCACTTGGTTTCTTGTACCCCCATCACCGACAGCTGCCACCTCTTCATTAGCTCCACCACCTCCGCTCGTTTCCCCGTCATTGTTCCCACAATGAGATTTTAGGGTGGCAAACTGGACTTCGCATGAGAGTCGATACCAGCTGTTCGACCCTCCAGGTCTTCGCTGATTTCTCGCTAGTGCCTGAGTCCCAGCGCGTCGGTTCACCCGCACGTGGTAGCCAATCACGTAATTACTAAGTGACATGGCATATAATTTAGGTCATTTATTCGAGCCACATGGCGCTGCTGCATGCTGACCCATGTGGTGGGTTTGTCTTCCAGATTTTCCTTCCCGTAGGTCAATGTCTTCCATGACTAGTGGACTTGATCTGCCCATGATTTGAAGTCAGAGTTTTCCTTCTCCTAGACCCACCGCCTGTCAAGGATCTTCTCCTAGATCCCTAGCATGTTAGCCAGGTGCCGTAAGGTGCCCAGTTACCGCAGTGTACCACAAGGAGATCATGCTAGAGTCTTGTCTATGGAGAGGCTATGTACCAGCAGGGGAGGCTTGCGCACTCATGTCCCTTTTCGCTCCTGTATGGGGGCTAGCTGGCGGTCGCAGCTGAAAGCGAGAGCAAGAAGCGATTGCACTACAAGCTACACTGCGGCACTAGACACAGCACACAGACCTGTGCTCAAACCACACTGCACATCTCAGCCGTCATCTTATTAAACACAATCATCACAAATCATCATCTTTTGCTTTCAATATTACCTCAGCAGTACTCATCATAATCATTAACATCATCCCAGTCACTATTTGCAGGGGCGGATCCAGAGAAAGTAGTCTAGGTGGACCCAAAACCTCAAATTGAACCCCCGCGCAAAAAGCTCCACTGGCGATCGAACCAAATTCATATTGGGTGGGCTGAGCCGACGAAGTTTTCGGAAGCTCACCAAAATCTACAATTGCGGCCCCCGGATATTCACCTAAACAGGGGCACATTCCAAAGCTCTGTGGGCACGTAACGGGGACACATTCAACAGGTCTAGGAAGCACACCACTCTAGTGCAGGCATAGCCCGACCAAATTCTAAAGCTCTATGGGGAGGGGGCTGGATCCGCCTATGATCTGTCGTCACAGTGTTTCCACGTCCAGACCCTGTCATATCGTTTGTTGTCACACCCAGCTGAGCCGACTGATCAGCGTCGAGGCCCGTTTCTTGATCAAGAACACGTCGTACAAGAGCCTCAAGCGGATCGGGACGAGCAAGAGACTGCGGGTGAAATTACTCGACAACATTGTCCGACGAGTGAAGGCAAGTCGTCTAGGGCCTAGTCCGACTAACGCATGCTATCAATGGGGCGCAGCATCACATATAGCTGTTATTTACTCGTTATTTTGTGTTAATTAAAAAAACAACTGCACTCAGTACATATAAGCACAGTTCCTGTTCGCCTGACAACCACAGCCAGAATCCCCAGCAAGTTGAGGGTAGGCGGTATACCGGAAGAAGAAGAAATTAAAAAGAACAACATATTATGTGAGATTCCATCAATATTAACAATCCATTCTGAGATGGTACACCGATTTTATTTGGAATCGTCCGCTTTTACTGTTCGTTATTGCACGCGCCATTTTAGTAGCCATTGAACTTACAAATTCACGTAAACAACCCAGCGGCATTCAGAAATGCCAATTAATAGAAAACGCATTCCGGCCCCTCCAAACCTTGCATACTTGTTTGATACGAAAAAGGCAGACGCAACAATAATATTGTGCAACTGCTGTACAGTATATTTAGGCCTGCCCGGAAACCAGCCAATGAAAATCGCCGTGCGTTAATATAAAATACCAAATATGTATTGATGTCATATCGTTTCAGGCTGGCCTGACGTCATCCGACCTTGACCTACTTTCGAAGGACGAGAACACGTTCAACGCCGACCTGCGTAAGCGGACGGCGACACAAGTGAAAAGCGAAGTTGCAGAGTTAACAACGGTGTCTTGCTTCGAGGCCATTTTCGAGGGCAGCGTCACGGCCATTATTAATGCCTTCAGCGCAGTCGCCAAGAAGGGGAAGGATGTGGTTTGGGGACAGAGTCGGGCGAAGAACGGCAAGCGGGCCGATAAAAACTGTTGTGCAAATAAATGAGAATGTTGGAAGTAAAGTTATGCTACGTGTGACACAAACTATACAAATGTGTTCGCGTTCTGAGTCAAGTTCAACGAGATTAGAGGTCGATACTGCAACTGAACTTGCACAAATATTGTAAAGATTAAATCGGATTTTCGCCAGATATTACTCCTAACAATAGCTTTCGTTCTACACACACACTATAACGCGTGCACTTTACTGCGTCATTCTGATTGGCTAAAATGCAATATATATACCAAGTTAGACTGATTACGCATGTATCAGAATAAGACATTGGACCCAGAGCACGCATCGTCCAGCAGTTAAACTGTGGTAAATAAGATCAGATGATTTTGTCTCGGCTTGCAGTTACAGTGGCCAGTTTTGGATACATTCATTGTGCAAATAGTCGTCACATGAGGTTTGGTTAATGTTCCTAAACACAAGTGACCTGTTTGGCAGAAAGTTCTTTTTCGCATAGGCCTGTCTTGTGGTTAACTGTTGTATTAACAACGCTGAAAACAGTCTCCTAAAAGCCAAAATGGCTGCCAGTTACAATGTCGACTACATATTTTACCAGGCCTGCGTGGGGAACCTTTGGATTTTCAGTTGCCATAACATAAATGACTCATAAATGACATAATTACCATTACACAGAAGAAGGTAAGTATCAAGTCACAACAAAGATATGGAACTGGATTGGGTACTTCATGAGAATGTATGAAGCAGCAACTGCCAGACGATAACAACGTGGACACATAAAATAAAGGCAGGCGGCAAGTCGCCCAAACAACAAAATAGAGGAAAACAAGAACACGAACAACCAAAAAAAACAAATCGAATTCGACCGGTCGCGCACAGACTAAAAATCCTTGTATTTTAAACTCCAGTAGCTACCTCTGTCACTTGACCAAACTGTTGATCAGCAACAGATGAACAAACGATTCACGAGGACAGAGATGGAGGTAGCAGTGTCATTTAAAAAGCTTACCTTATAATCATGCGTATCCACCCTAGCACCTGGCATATCGATTTTGATATTGACTAACCCTTTTGTTTTGATGCGCCTCTGAGCTTGGTTTCCGAGGATTTAGGCACAAAAAAGTTAGTTTATTATTATTATTATTATCATCATCATCATTATTATGGTGATGGTGATGATGACGATGATGATTATTATTATAAAACTATGTTGGAAATAATCAAAAGCAGACGGAGAACGTCTGCGCTGTTGACGCGCTGGCGACATGGAACGTGACCGAGGCTTATGTAGATGACCATTGGTTTGTGACGTAACAAAACTTGATTTGTTCCCGTAGTTACTGGAGTTTCATACGGTGGTTGTGCAAACGTCGTTTAGCTGGCCAGTAAATGACCTCAGCTAAATAGTGACTGGACATTTGGGTTTTCAACAATAAACTTCCCGAATGTGCCTACTACTACGAGGTAAGTTTACTATGTAGTTGAAAAGGAAACAAAAAGCAGTGCTGTGGGTCTACACACACAAGACTGGTAAGAGGTAATACATTCTTACCATTTGCAACTACAACTGTAATTAACAATATCATTCCTGTGGTTCACTCGGAATTTATTTTCAAAGTGGGAGATTCTAGTGAAGTCTTACTGTTACCGACGGCTGATATATTGAGACACGCCTTCGATGCTAGATGGTGCAACAGTTGATTGACTACGCCTACGGCTGCGTCTTACGGGGCAGTTGCGGACACGTTTTGCTGTCGAACGGTCATAAGATGATGAAGCAGTCTGCACGTGTAATTTCGAAAGTGAAAAACCGGCGACAAGTTTCAACAGTGACACTATTTCATTCTCTAGGATGGTTGCCAATCGATGTTCGCAAACGTTACTTCACTGCCATTGTAATGTATAATATCATGCACGGACAAGCCCCACCTTACCCTACAGACCTATTTATATTAAACTGAAGTGTACATGATCATCACACCAGCGGCTGCACAAACATTCGTGTTCACGAGTACAACCTGGCCATAGGCTAGCGCATATTTGCTTATAAGGGTGCGAAACTATGGGACAACATAATTGAATCTATACAGAATTATAATAATGTAGAGACCTTTAAAACAGTCTTTTTAAAATTTCTCGAGACGGATGTATATAATTGCTTTTATTTTTCAATTGATATGCCTGAGTGACTGTTTACTTTTAAATGGTGAATTGTTTTAATTCTTATTTACTATCATTATTGAATTCAATCTTTCTAGAACTGGTAAATTGATTCATGATGTTGTTTTATTTGTAGTGTCATATTAATAATTTATTATTTAATTTAATTATTTTTATTTATTTAATTAATTTATTAGTATTTACATTTTTATTGCTGTGAATTGTATATTTTATAAAAGCTGTGTAAATGTTGATGTAAGAATGTAGAGTGAGATGGCCAATGGGAATCACAATATAACTTGACATGGTCACCATCATTATATAAAACTTTTACTATTACTACTATTACAATGCTTGACCAATAATCGCATAGAGCTTCTTTGACCATGATGCATAGCTACATGACTACATCAGCATTGCTGTGTGCCGCGCTCTTTCGGTAGTCATGGGACTTTGTTGAAATTGTCACACAACAGCTGTTCTACGAAGAACGCGGGAAGATTGTAGCAGGCGTCCCTGTTGATCGTGTATCACCTCTCGTATCTCAAAGGCTTCGCTTATACGTACATGCAATGTACGCACGAACATATACAAGTACACATACATAGACAGATACTTACGTCAGTACGTAGATACACGTTCAGAATACAAATGCATGCATGTGTTTGGTTTGTTTCAGCGTTTCATGGGTCGACGGTGAAAAGCAACATTAGTCTCTCATTACTACTACATTTGGGTGTTTTGTTATTCCTCTTGCAGTTATGCTGGATTCCTCGTGCGGGTAGGCATCTACGACAACGGCAGCAACAATATATAATTATGTGGGACCCTTACTATCTGGAGACAAATATAAAGTAGAGCGAGTCCAACACCGCGCCGCTAGCTATATCATTATAGGGCTGACACACAGCTTGGCTGCAAGCACTGTCAATATTGTGTCAGACTAACTGAACTTTACCTATGCTATTTCAATCCGATTTATGCCTGTACCTTCGTGATGTATTCCTTTCACGTTGTGGGCTTCACGTAATGGATGGCCAAAGAATTTGACGAATAGACGAATAGGTGTAGGAGGACCGCTGGTTTCTGTAGTAACATTTGTCTTTAACATTTGTGGATGCAATTTTACAAAGGTTAGTTGACGTTTCTAAAGTTTCGTACTTACGATATGCACATTTTGTTAAGATGCGTCGTCCAAGCCAAGCCCTGTCAAACCAATAAGCCAACAATTAAGAGCGCTGCAATACCTAAGGGATTGGAAGATATCGGAGTTCAAGAAACTTGGAGGACGTAAGACAAAGAGTTCGTCATTGGTTCAGATAAAAACAGTTCACGCACACAGGCACGCGCCTACGCACTCGCGCACACAGACAGACACACAGACACACACACACACTCGCACGCACGCACGCACGCACGTTCACACGCACGCACGCACACACACACACACACACACACACACACACACACACACACACACACACACATCATAGTTGTGTTTTGTCGTCGTCTTGATAAACACTTGTTACGACGCTGTAATTTAAACCCTAACCTTACGAAAAAAACGCACTCTGCCCATATTAGGCCTACGGTCATTACCCGGACGCAGCCTACGTGCTGATATCTATAATATTTCATTTAAGTGACATTGAAGAACTGGGCATTAAATAAGCCGGTGACGCAGAGCTCAACCTATACGCCTTTATTCTACCCGACAAAGAAGGCCTATGCTTGGAAGGCAGTCGATGGTTCAACGTTGACCTACTCATGCACGTTGTTGGAGCCCAAACCCTGGTGGATGGTCGATCTGCGACAAGTAGTTTTGGTGTACGGCATTGCCATCAAGAATATTGATCACGGTCAGTTTATACCGCTAAAGGCAGGGATACATTGGCGTATGTTTAGCCCGACCAGACCAGACCAGACCAGTCGGTGTTGGTTTAGTCGGGTAGGGTCGGGTCGGGTCTGTGTCTGAGACGTCCGATTGCGATCGGGTCTAGTCGGTGCTAGCCTGATGTAGTTGACCGTTTTTAAAGTTTATGTGATTGTGACGTCACGCTGGCTTTGAGTCTGACCCAGTCAGTGTCAGTCGACGTACTGAACACTGCAGGCTAGACTGGTTTGGTCTGGTCGGGCGAAATGTGCCAGTGAATCCCGGCCTTTAAGGTAATAGTCGTGTCAATTAGGAACCGTGCTGATGGTGGTAGCATAAATTCGGGAGTAACATAACATCACCGTTTAAAATTGACACAATTCTTCCAGTGATGCCACAATATGTGAGTTATGATATTTCGTAGGATATCTTGGGAGGATTCTGATCGCAGGATCAACTTGGTTCCTCAATAATCAGATCTTCAGAATCTAATGTTAAAAGGTTATGTTATCTGATTCCACTAGTTATTGTTACTGAAGCTTACTAGTCATATAAAATCGCATGGGAAGACCAGAATTTGTCTAGACGAATTTTAAATAGCATCTCTTGGAATGGTGCCTTTGGTGAGGATAAAGTAGCCACTTGTAAGTTGCAGCTGTATAATATATCACAATTCCAATAATAAACTAGCAGCATAATAAACTATCATCACCATAAGATATTATATTTTTTACTGTGCGGGTCGTTTCAAACAGTAAGTCCCGTCGATCCTTCCCAAGAGCAATTGATGAGTATAACCTCATACTCACAATTCAAAACATACGGAATAAATACATGTTTTACTTTATACTGAGGCCACGTGCTGATGATACATTATAAGTTCCTTGATAAAAGATCTTTCTTTTCAATAGTTTTCGGTTGTTTTACCTATTTATGCGCAACGTTTGCAATACGTTCAGGACAGATCACTGCAACGCGACAATGTGTGGCGGCCTGGTGACATCGCCCAAACAAACAATGTGTGATTTACTTTTTAATCCAGAAAATGGAAAGGATTACAATTTCACATTCCTAAGCATAACATTTTCTATTGTAAGAATGCAAGAAGTATTGCACACAATCAACACTCGAATGATTGCAAACTCTTCCACAAATACGACTTTTAATAGCTGTGCATAGAAGTTTTCTCCAAAGTGTTGGGGAATTGTCTCAGTTGGAAACTAATATGGTTGCTGAGTTCAGTTTGTGGTCGCAGAGGCCTGAAAGTAATTCCAGAAAGCACACCTGCGTATGTTAACAATTAAACTAACGTACCATGATTGCATATCATAATGCAACCCCATGCTTTAGCAGTACAATTAATGTCACAATAACATTTACTTATACAGCATTACAAGCCAACTATAGATTAGGTAGGAATACGTTTTAAAAATAACATTTTTACCCGATCTAAAGTGAGGAATTGCCATTACAGACACAGTACAGAGATTATTGCATCGAAATGACCTCATACACAAAAGCATTATTATTATCTATAACAAAAGGATCATGTTAAAGATAAAAAAGGTAATCAGTTATTTATCAGAACATAACTAGAAGCTGTAGAGGATTGTTTTCTGTGGCGCATTTCATTCTTGAATGTCAGATGTACATTTTCTGCGAGAATGGTCTGTATATTGCAGATTTGAATGTCGTGGTCTTATTATGTCTTATTAAACAAGTTAGTCTTGACCACAACTTTATTGGTACTGAGGGTAGTCACTGTTAGGATGGTTTATCGTCCTCAGTAGTACTTTTACGTCCCAAGTTGAGGATGCCATACTGTGTAGATATTTCGGAGTACTAACCTTATTGTTTTCGTAAATTCACGTTATATATTGCCAATTAAAGGATACTGATTATTGTGTGAATGTTTGCAATTTCAGGGCACATGTTCAAGGTCCAATTCTTGATGATGGATGAAAATGGGAAATGGCAAGGATGGTGCTACCCGATTAGAGTAACAATCCCGGGAAAGACACAATATTCCTCGTGTGCGGCTGTATACCATGTGCGATTTGTGACGATCTACCGGACGTACCATTATTCATTTGTGTCGATGTGTGAAGTCGAGGTGTACGGAATACCGGGTAAGTAGTTTGTTGGTGTAGTAGTACCTATGCAGTACGGTTGTTCACTGAAACTCACCACATTGCGTCAGAAATATGATGACAGAACTTTTTTGAAACATATACTTTAGTATACATGCTGTGAAGAAAATATGCTGGCATGTTTGAAAACAATAAGTGGATTATACTGCATTTGCAGCCGTGATTACTGTGCACACTTTAATTCTTGCATATAAATTACAACGCATTGGTTCAGTCATCAAATAAAAAGGTTACGGTTGTGAGATTTGAAGCAGGATCTTTCCATCTACTTTTCACACATGTGTCGGTGTTTATTCGTCAAACTTTGAAATGAAACTCAACAACATGTATACTGCTTTAGAAACGTACATTTACTGTTTAAATAAATTAATAATGGCGGTCGTACTACAATTAGGGTGACAGTAATTGTTCAGGTTCCTTTGTAGGCCTACAGATGCGTCACTGAAATCTCTATTTGTTTTCTGGCCAACATTGTATTTATTAAGTATGCAGTTTTCTTCTGTTGTGTTGGGGAAACATATCGATGCATAGTATTTGCTCGTGGAGGAGGGATCAATGTATTCCCGCAGGCACGGACGTGAATTTTAAACAACTGTTCTGGTTATCTTCTGGGATGTAATGCTGTACAAACAAATGATTTTATCACTTGTTCTGTACAGTTTCTGACGTCTTGCTCTTAGTTTTGCCAAATCACTACTCCAACGTGAAAAGGAGCGATCGCCTTTTTGTCATTGTCCTCGGAGCTTGGTTTCCGGGAATTTAGGCACAAAATTAGATACCGTATTATCATCAAATTCGTATTAAATGAAACTGTGACCATTTTTGCCGTATTACGAGTAGTTGCTATTGTGGCGAGGTTTATATTACTGTGACACATATAGATGTTACTGCTGGTCATTTGGGACCATTTCCCGCCTCTGTTTAGCATATGGATGCATATGTTGATTTCCTGGCAGTCATACACACAAACGCTGTAAAGAAGTTAGTGTCGTTTTGTTACGAAAATACACGTTAAGGCATCAGTGTATAGGTTTAGGGAAATTAAATTGTTATGTTGCAATTACTGTAAAGTCGCGAGTTCCTTTGTTTGCCTAACTAAATCAGAACCCGACATCATTGGACACGAAAACAGACCACGCTAATCAATACATAACTTTTTGAAATCTATTCATAGTGGGCATCAACATTTGCATTATAATTGAATTGTAATATAACACTGTTTGTTGAGGTTTTTGTTATTTTCTTAAGATCCACAGACAGATATATCTTCAGCAGCATCTTTTGAAGATGTGGTGGCTCGATACGTGAAATACAATGAGCGAGAACTCGATAAGACTACATCAGGTAAATGTTGGAATTATGCTATTATCCGACTGTCATAATTGGCTTTCCGCGATTATGCATATTTTACCCCGACAACCAGTCAATTTCGATGCTACATCACGACTGAAACGCACGCGCAACGAGACTTGATTCAATTCATTCATGCTTCTATGTTAATATGAATAATCACGACCGTAAACATTCTGATCACTGAAATATCACCTTCTAACCTCCAAGGGCATTTTAATGCATTAATTATGTTGAACGAGCGAAAGTTCAAATCTCAAATTTTCAAACTGCAATAACTTAAAAATGTATTTCTGCTGCGACATATTTGTAGGTGGCATGATTGTTTTACGTAGACATCGAAGAACATTACATTCTGCGACTTCAAGAACAGCCTACAAATGTCAGCCACATACTTGCAAAACTGACGAAGATGTGCTTGGACGGACATGAAAACAAACAGACAAACGAACAAACGAACACACGAACAAAAGAACAAACAAACAAACACACAAACAAACAAAGAGAGACCCACACTGTTTTATATTCCTTTTAGTAAGTGATTTGTGTTAGACCTCTTTAACGTTTGTCGGTGCCTTTATACAAAAGTTCTTTACAATATGTAATGTTTGTCATAATACATAGACACTACCTGTGATATGGGTTAT
This sequence comes from Paraescarpia echinospica, assembly GCA_020002185.1. Lineage (NCBI taxonomy): Eukaryota > Metazoa > Annelida > Polychaeta > Sabellida > Siboglinidae > Paraescarpia > Paraescarpia echinospica. The sequence goes on along the minus strand of CM034533.1, from coordinate 69,355,266 downwards.
AGATATATACGCTCGACCGACAATCAGACCTGTTCAAACATCGCCAACGTCAACAACCAGCAAACCAATAAGCAAAAACTTAACATTGAAGGCGTTGCAGTACCTACGAGATAGGAAGACATCGGAGTTCAAGAAACTTGGAGGTACGGCAAAATGGTTCAAGCGTTAGTACATATTTATTTCATAGGCTTGCGTTATCGTCCCTGAACGTACGGGAGTGTGCGTGAGTGTGTTTTTTAAACAGAGCGTTCCCAAACGGTACCGTAGGCATAACTTTAACCAATCGTATCAAAATAGATTTGTCCACATATACGTTATGGTATTATCAGAACCTGTTGTACCACGGACACAGTATATGCTATTTTTATAAAGATAAATGGTGTCAAAATTATTGATGCGTAAGTGGAAATAATGAACAATACAACGTATACACTGTAAGTTGATAATTCTAATAATGTATTAATAAATTCCACAGTTATGTTATTTAGCTAAATATTACAATTAACCTATTCAGCATATGACCTGTTGCCTAGCAAAAGATCCATGAAGAAAAAACATATATACCGAACACGTGGAACGTTTGAACATTCCATCATATTCGCCATCCAACCGAGTCTAACGAATGTAAACCAACTTATTTGAATACCTTCAATTGGCGTTTTCGTTTGTTCGTGCTAATTAATATCAACAATCTTTCATTTAAGTGACGTTGAAGAACTGGGCTTTAAGGAAACCGGCGATACAGAGCTCAATGTTTACGCCTGTGTATTACTCGTTTAAAACGGCCTATGCTTCGAAGGCAGTCGATGGTTCAACGTTGACCTACTCAGCCACGTTGTTGGAACGAAAACCCTGGTGGATGGTCGATCTGCGTCAAATAGTGTTGCTCTACGCCATTGCTCTCAAGAACATTAACGACGGTCAGTTTACACAACTAATAATGTGGTCAATTGTGTCCACTTTTATAGTTTCGTCAACATTCATCAGCTTATTGGTGGTAGTGACATTGGTTTTGTTACCCCTGTATTCGTGAAACGAATTGGTATTGGTCATAAAATATCGAAAGCCAGTAAACCTCGCCTAAGTCGGGTTCAATCGAACCTAGTGATTTAATCCGAGTTATGCGACCATCCGACTTAACCGAAGATGATATTTACCAGCGCTAACACCAAAGACAGCCATCTAAAAGCCCTTAGGTACCTGTGAATAACGTTTGAACGTAACTGGATACTGCGGTAATTCCACTTAGATGTCCATACGCAACACACAACATTATGCAGTATTAGAACAGTTTTGTGTTTCATTTTGGCACGAATCTATAAGGTTTTGGCTTAAAAATAATAATTATTGATTGTAAATGTCAATGTTCTGCATATATCTTTGTTGAGAATCTCACGAGAATGGCCTCGCACTTGTCGGTCAACTCTTCGATCTCACTGTTGCCGAGCGTCAAACCATAATGTCTTAGCGTCAATAAAGCAGCATGTGTGTCCCTGGTTTATGTTATATATTATTTTTAGATACCGAGACTTCGTCGCTCTCATCATCGTTCAGTATACTGTCTTCGTCGGGGTGTCGTGCGGTTTCAATGATGTGATCGTTAGTTAGAGTAGCCGGAGTTTCTACTGTCTCGTCCACACCAACATAGTCATCCATCGTACATCTCTATACATCTCGCGGAGCTGGTTCCCTTCATTTCTGAACGAAGCAGTCGTCGCCGCTGTATTGACTTTCAACACCTTAGACGAATTCCCTTTTTGTAGCAGTTTAGAAGTGTTTCCGTTTTCACTTTTTTCCACGCTGGTTTCAGGGCATTGACGACGTCCAAGATAGTCCAACTTCTTGAAACAATTATGCGACTCCTTCTAATGCCTCTAGTCTCCTGATGGCTAGGATGTACCAATAATGAAACGTCATGTTCTTGGTTATACCAGCGTCCATTGACGAGGTGATCCTAGTTGTATTAGATGAGTGAAGACGTGACGCCTACGTACGTTGGCATGGTTGTCTGGGTCATTTTCTTGGAACCCGTTTCAATTGTTAGTTCATCTGCTACATATACTCCAAGCAACCAAGTGATTTTATTGAATATTGCGATCCGACTTAGGCGATAAAAAAACACATTATCTCGGATCAAATGGACCGACTCAGTTAGTCCGAGTTAAGCGAAGATCCGACTCACATAATTAGACTTAGACAAAGATTTTTATGGGAAATGCATTACGAATCAACCGTTCCTCGGAATCGTGTCCGAGGTGAGCGAAGATCCGATTTAGGTGAGGTTTACTGTTTGACCAAATTGCAGTTGTCAGTGACATTTATCTAGAAAATCAAAATGGCCGCTTCACCTGCTTATGAATACATTATTATCTGGTTCCATATATGATTTCCAAAACTATACTTGTTTGTTAATCATCAAGAATCGGCTATATAGAAGCAACACCTTCTACCAATCAAATCAAACTAGGAACTAGGTCCTGTTAAATGGCGTTTTCAAGGCTTGTCATTTACCAGTCGCGTACAACACTATTGATGGCCTCCCGCAATCGAAAATCAGTCGTCATACTGCGTAGAGACTGAGGATTATTCACCGGGTATCTCGAATTTCAGACTGAAAGTTGTCAGTTATAAGGTGTTGACTATTATGTGAATGTTCGCCGTTACAGTCCGCATGACCAACGTCCATTTCTTAACAATGGATGAAAATGGAAAATGGCAAGGATGATGCAACATTATTAAAGAAACACACCCGGGACATATGCAGTACACACCATGTGCGTGGACGTACCGAACGAGATTTCTCACGATCTACCGGAAGCACGGTTACACGTCTGTGTCGATGTGTGAAGTCGAGGTGTATGGAACTCCGGGTAAGCAGTTTAACAATATTGCTCTCCTCCTTGTTCACTGCTGTTTAGGGGTGGGGGGGGGGTCAGGTACAATATTGCTGAACCACTCGTTGTGTATTTTATTTCCAAAGTTTTCTGTCCATTGCTCCCTCTCTCCATTTTTTATCCTCCCCTGATCTTCTCATGTCCCTCCTCACACAGTCCACCCATCTCAGCTGTGGCTTTCTCCTTCTCCTGCGTCCTTGGTGTTGTTCCGCCTCTGCTCTCTTTGCTATTTTTCCGGCTCCTTGCCAAATGGCCTGCCCATCTCATCTGGCTTCTCAATAATCCTCCCGTTAGGCTGCTTTGTAATCCAACCTCTTTTCTCAGGTCGTTCGTCCTTCTTCTGTCTACCCTCTTTTTTCTTGTTGTTCTTGTAACCCAGTTGTTCTCGCTGATGTATTATTCAGTAAGTAATTATTAACAAAGATAGCACACACGTGTCACTGAATTTTCATGCATTTCCTGACCTATTATCTTGTTATTTTATTCTTGGGTTCGAAGTTACGAATATCGTTTACTTGACGTCATTTATGTATTAACAGAATACTGTACATACTTTCCGCTCCGACAAGAAAAATGAGAAAGGTGTGGATAGCCGCCTGTATATAGCAATGATCCACTTAGAATGTGTAGTGTCTATTGTGAGCGACCTCCACGAATTTACGCGACTGCGTCATCAATAAATTATGGTTTGGAACTGAATGTCCGGGGTATTTTGTAATTTGATGTACACATATTTACAACAGCTGCAGCGTCACTCACAGACTGACCATTTTTTGAATCAACTGCGATGTCCTTACGTACCCATACCTTAAGGTTTTGGAAAATTTGTCCGGGGTAATTGTTATTACATTAAATACTATCGTGATACTATGATAACAGTTACGACACTATCTCAATAGCATTACGACAATAATACAGCTATCGCAGTAGTAAAACCATCATCAATAGTCACCCCAAATACTGATGATAGATGACTGCAATGGCAACAATGCGTTTTCAACATTTGTATTAATTATAAGGGATTTATAATACGGCGTTCCGTACAATGCAGTTCATGATCGATTTTCTGTTGTTTTCCTTAGGACCATCCTTCAACATGTCTTCAACGCCACCATTTGTTGACGTGGTCTCTCGGTTTGTGAACTTCACTGCAAGAGAACTTACATCAAGTAAACGTTATTTTTCCTCCTCCACAGCTCACGTTTGTGCTGTTTTCGGATGAAAGTTTATATTGTACTTTGTTAGTTACTTGGCATATTTTACAACTTCAACGAGAACCAACCGAGGAACATTCCCGAACAGGCTTTTCTGGGAGAGGCAACCGCAACACGACTCGTACTCGTATCATATTAATATTCGTCTTAAACGTTAAGATATTTTTTATACGAGTGTCTTACTTGTCTTTCCTCCTTTCCTTCGCATATTTTACCGCACCTATCAGTAAGTTTCATTGTTAAATCCCGTGTGAAACGAAAGTGCAACGAGACTATATTCCATTCATTCATGCATGCATATATATGCTATATTTTAAAATGTCATGTTCTAACTCCCGATGTTGTTTTCCTACATTGTCAGATATGGTACTGACCACGAGGCGTCGAACCAAAACAACAAATACGTTATTATGTTGAACAGGCGAAAGTTCAAATCCTAAATGTTCAAACTGCAATAATGTGAAAACTATTCAAAATATCTGCGTACTACGATTATTGTCTTTACGGAGATATAGAAAAACACATTAAATTATGCCGATGCAACTTTAGGAAGAGTGTTTTGAAATGTTGAGTCTCTCTAGATCACCATCTCAAATGTGCCTATTTAGTGAAATTCAAAAACGTATAAATCTACGCACCTCCCCAATGAGCCTTCTTAGCCTAGTATACAAAATAATACCAATACGCCTACATTGACGGTGCTATGCGTGGCTAGACAAACAAACAAACAAACAAACAAACAAACAAACAAACAGAGGACCACAATAACAACAATTGTGTAGATGCAAAGAACATTCCTTTTAGCGAATGATTTATGTAGATCCTTTTAGCGTTTGTCGATGCCTTTCACTGGCGCCGGAACGAAGCTAACAATGGGTGGCTGAGCCGCAGCTTCAGCAGGTGTCTTGCTGTTTGTTGTAATGCACACTTAAGCTATGGAGTATATCTATGTTCAAGCGACAACACCAAGACCAACAACAAGCGAACCACTAAGCAAAAACGAAACATTAAGAGCCTTGCAATACTTAAGGACTTGGAAAATATCGGAGTTCAAGAAACTTGGAGGTAAGGCAATGTGGTTCAAGCATTATGATGTATTCAGTTGAACGTGCGTGAGCGTGAACGTGCGTGAGCTTGCCTTACTGTGCGTGAACATATGGGAGCATGCGTTAGCGTATGTTTTAACAAACTGTGCTTTCCCGAAAGTTAACGTAATTTTAGCCAATTGTATCACATTTTCTTGGCCACATTTTATTGCGTCATCATATGTGTCATTAAATTTTGGAAGCCATAATTTCAACAAAACATACGATGGAATGTACGTAGGCCCACGTGTTTGCCATCTATTTTTTATGGCTTGGTGGACCTTCTGCTAGACAACAGATCACGTGATATATAGATCAAATGATGAATACAGTACGTCGCGGTTTATTACGTCACAAACACAATCATGCGCGTGACCTCCGTCAACCTTTGCCACGCCAACAACGTCTCATAAGTAATGTTTGTGCATTACAGTACTACTAGGTCGCAAGGTGAACCCGAAAAATGTACTTAGAAATGAAGTTTTATTCCGACTTATCGGGGACTAAAATTTCTTTGCGGCATTAACAAGTAAATAACCTGCCTAACATTACGCTAAAAGGTTAGCTTAGAATTTGTGGCAGTTTAAAAGTTTAACTCGAGTTTATGTCGGATTATTGCGTTTTGTTGGCATACCTGTAATGTTTTAATCTATACCAATCAGAGTCACTGTTTATGTCATATAACGCGCAAAATGGCTGCGTCCATGCCAGAATGAATTTTGTTGTCGTCTCTGAAAAAAAACCCGTTGAATTTGCTTTATGTATTTCAAACATGTCGCGGCCGCTTATACATCGTAGATGGAGTAATTATCGTGAACGCCTGGAACTGAACGTCAACAAAGTTCTTCTAGTTCTTCTACCGCTCGGCAACTTTCTATTAACTGACTAGTCTGTATTATTGTGGTTACAATGTAATGGTCTTATGAGGTCTCATTCAACTAGTCAGCCTTTTTGAGAACATTATCGCCAAACCGACCTTTATTAAGTTTATATGCTGGCACTGAGGGTGGTCACTGCCAGGGTGCTTGTCGTCCTCAGTGGTGCTTTTACGTTCCAAATTGAGACGGGACAGACATTAACGTGATCTCCGAATCACGGGGGATACACAGTCCCCAATGTTGAGCGCCAGGCTTTTACACCAAATATCATGCCTGCCCGGTCAGGGTTTCGAACTCAGATCGCTGACATGCCAGGCGGATGTGTTAACCACTACACTGCCGCGCTCGCAAGTTGTGTTCACTGACAGTAATATTCCTGTCGACACATCGCCGGATTTCATCCTAAAAAGTACTCCACTGTAGTGATTTGTTATATTGGACACATTTATTGTAGTAGTATTATTAAAGTAAATTAAATGAATGGCACTTTAATACGCTGCCTTACTGTTGATCAATACAACTAATATGTACTTGATGTAAGACTTGTTTAAGCCTTCACGATTTGTGTTTAAGGAAGTGAAACAGTTACATAGGTATGCATTTGACTACACGGTCAAATCTATAGACAAATGAACAGCCGTAAGATAAGACTTTAACAAATGACAAACATTATACAATTTCAGGGAGTGAACATCTCAGCATTAGTAGCTCATACCTTAAAAGATCAGTTAGACATTTGCAATCATTGTATAAAACACACTTATTTACAATAACATACATAGGTAAGTTTTAAAAAGAGACAGTACCAAATGAACTCTCTCAATGTTTATTAAGTACACCAATAGCCATGTACGAAATAACATATATGGGGTTTGGAACTAATATAATGAGTCATACATCATAAGTTTTTCAGAACAGTCATCTCCAATGCTGTAGTCAGCTTTGTAAAGATACTCAATCCATTTTCATTTAGCTAACATCAAAATCCATTTTAACTGGTCTTACTCCTCACTCATCGTAGAGGTGAAGCAACTGGCAGGAATACGAAAATATTATCTTAATGTTGTTATCCAAGAATGTTTTCGTCCCGTTCGTTGCGTACGTTCACACCTCCTCAATTAGTTGGCACTGTTCTGGGCTAGTCTCGGTGTGTCAGTACAGTTCGTTATAATTCTGACATTAACAAGCAAACTAAACTGTGCAACAAATGGTGTGCACTGCATCTCTGCACAGTCAGCTTACCCACATTTGCAGTTTACAACAAGGATGATATTCTGTGGAGAAAGGGGGTCAGTCATTCATTTGATGGACAGCTTGTCGTTTAATAAAGTCCATCAATGACCACCAGGCAGACCAGTGCAGTTGAGCACTGGTAAAACGTAGCTCGGTGGGAACCAAAACAAGCGCACCTGGATGAGACGGCACTTATTAAGCAGAATCCTGCAAGGATTTCAGCTTCGTTCACATAGTGTTGACGAAACAAGGTGAAAGACTCATTTCACAACACTAACTTCATTTGATTTTATATGTCCATACAAACAACTAGTACGACCCGTCGATTGATGAATCGGGTAGGCTGAATTCAGTATTCCAAGATGATGCATAGGCCAGCTTGTTGTGGATGTACCAGAATGTCACTGAAGTAAAACCAACATAAAAACATGACTGTCTTAATGAGAGGAAAATGAGGCAAAAAATGAAACAAGTGTACAAAACATACAATAGTTAATATGATACACTATCAGTAACTAGTGGTGTGAATATTATGACGGAAGAGTTATCTTTATTGGACAAAAGAGTATTTAACAATTTATAACAAGAAAATGTTGTTAACAAAGCCCTTAATAAAGTTTCCAAACATGTATAGCAATTTTGTGTAGTGCCAGTTTTTTGTTCGTATCGTTTCAAATAATTAAATTTAGGAAAATGCCAACTTTCACACTATCCACTACAGCAGGCTGGCTCGTTTATACAACGTTTCCATGTACTCTCTCTCTCTCTCACTCTCTCTCTCACTCTCTCTCTCTCTCTCTCTCTCTCTCTCTCTCTCTCTCTCTCTCTCTCTCTCTCTCTCCCCCCCTCTCTCTCTCTCTCTCTCTCTCTCTGTCTCTGTCTCTCTCTCCTCTCTCTCCTCTCTCTCGGTCTCTCTATATTTATATATAATTATATATGTATATATATTATATATTTATATATATATATATATATTAAAACTATTCACACGAAATGGTGGGATAAAAGAAACGGACTCGATATGACCTAAACCTATTGAGGAAGTAATTTTATACTAAGTTCGTGTGACATTCTCCACTCACATTCCGTCGGTTAAGATCTGTTCTCAACAGACGTGTGTGTTCTGATACTATAGCTTTGTAATTTATGTTTACTTTTTGTAAGCGTTGATTGATTTGATTTTTTTGCTTGCGCAAAGGACAATCGTGCTGTTGGTGTTAATGCTTTGTCACCGATACATCATTTTTTGACACTGTAATTCAATGTACAGGCTTATGTCTCGGATAACCATCTACTGTTGCATGGAATAGTCCATGTATTCGCAGTCTAGCTGATTTTAGTGAATAGAAACGAACTATTCGAATACCGTCAATTGGCGTGTTCGTTTGATTCGTACTCGTGCTAATTAATGTCAACCATCTTTCATTAAAGTGACTTTGAAGAACTGGGCTTTAAAGAAACCGGCAAAACAGAGCACAACACATTATCCAAATAGGAAGACCTATGCTTTTAAGGCAGTCGATGGTTCAACACTGACCTACTCATCCACGTTGTTGGAGCCGAATCCATGGTGGATGGTGGACCTGCGTCAAATAGTGCTGGTGTACGCCATCGCCCTCAGGAACATTAAGAACGGTCAGTTTGTACCATTAATAGACCAGTCAATCGTGTTCACGTGTACAATATAGTTAAGAAAACTTGTTATGCTTATTGATATTAGTAATACTGGTTTCATTACCCCTGGACATATGTTGATGTATTCGTGAAATAAAAAAATTTGTGTCCTAACAAAACATGAGCAAAGGACACTTTTCAATTTTGGTTATTTTGAAAATCAAAATAGCCGATTCACGTGCTTATGGACATGAAAACGTTATTATCTGTTGTTCGCTAGTCCATTTCCAAATTTGGTTTGCTAATCATCAAGATTCGGGTATGTAGAAACAGCACCATCTACCAAAATGCAGGCATTGCTGTTTAACATTGAGAATCAAAATAGGACTTAGTTCCTGTTAAATGACTGTTTCAAAAGTTGACAAGTAACAGTTGTGGGCAGATCACTTACAACACAATTGGTGGTCTCCTGCAATCAAACATCGTCATACTGTGTCGAGATTGAAGCGAATTAACTTGGTTTCACGAATTTCACACTGGAGATTGTCAGTTATAAGGTGTTGACTATTGCGTGCTTGTTCGCCGCTACAGATTACATGAACATCGTCCATTTCTTATTAATGAATGAAAACGGAAAATGGGAAGGGTGGTGTTACCCTATCAAAAAAACACGCCCGGGACACATGCAATACAGCGCGTGTCCGTGGTTGTACCACGTGAGGTTTGTGATGGTCTACCGGAAGAACAACCATTACTCGTCGGTGTCGATGTGTGAAGTCGAAGTGTACGGAACACAGGGTAAATAGTTAGATGGTGCATTCAATCAACTTTCTATTATTAAATTATTATCTTATTTTATTTATTACAGAAATTGTTAGGCTTACACATTACAAGTTTTAGAAACCTTACCTATTTTTTTATTATCCTGTATTACATTTCATTTTACTTATTACTATTTTGACTACTAATTTACATATCTTATGTAATATGTTTTTCGTGTAAGCACGAACAATTGTATATCTATAATTTAACAATGTTGTATGTTATGCGTCTCTGAGCATAATTTCTATATTCCTGATATACGGCGCGTTATAAATAAAGTTATTATTATTACTACTACCAACTATTAATGAACTATTATATTGCAGATACGTCATTCAATATCTATGCATTTCTTGACCTATTATCTTGTTAACTGGTTTATAAGCTCGGACGTTAAGATGCTGTTTTTGTAGAATATTTACTCGCATACATGTCACCACGCGACGATTTGCAAGTGCCGTGTCGCAAGGGGGCAAAAACGACAAATCATCGCATACGCGTCTAAGACTAAAACTCCGGGCTTTAGTCGGTGTAACGAGAGTAAATGGGTCTAACTAGCGATAGCAGGCCTGTAGCATAATTTATTTTTGGAGTGCATTTTTCTTAGTGGATATTTCGAGCTATCGTAATAACAAAAAGCACTCTGAAAATGGTAGCTAAATAATTTATCGGCGTTCTGAACAATGCAATGTTGTTTTCCTTAGGACCATCCATCGACATATCTTCAAAGCCATCATTTGCTTACGCGATCTCTCAGTTTGTGAAACGAAGTAAAACAGATCTCGCATTTACGTCAGGTAAATGTTAAAAACTGGTACTACCGTTTGTTCGTTACTTGGCACGTTTTAGTTTTCTAGGAGATACACACACACACACACACACACACACACACACACACACACACACACACACACACACACACACACACACACACACACACACACACACACACACACACACACGCTGCTGTGTGACTTCACGTTATTGTAACCTGAACGGGGACACATTTCAAAAGGTCTAGAGGGATACGGTCGCGGGGGCCCATTATAAAAGGTCTAGGGGGATACGGTCGCGTGAGCCCATTATAAAAAGGTTTAGGAGGATACGGTCGCGTGGGCCCATTATAAAAGGTCTAGGGAGATACGGTCGCGTGGGCCCTTTATAAAAGGACTAGGGGGATACGGTCGCGTGGGCCCATTATAAAAGGTCTAGGGGGATACGGTCGCGTGGGCCCATTATAAAAGGACTAGGGGGGAAACGGTCGCGTGAGCCCATTATAAAAGGACTAGGGGGGATACGGTCGCGTGGGCCCATTATAAAAGGTCTAGGGGGATACGGTCGCGTGGGCCCATTATAAAAGGTCTAGGGGGTACGGTTGCCTGGGCCCATTATAAAAGGTCTAGGGGGGATACGGTCGCGTGGGCCCATTATAAAAGGTCTAGGGGGTACGGTTGCCTGGGCCCATTATAAAAGGTCTAGGGGGGATACGGTCGCGTGGGCCCATTATAAACGGTCTACGGGCACGTACAAATTACAATGGTCTAGTGGGGCCCAGGCCCCCTTGATCCGCCTATGTAGTCATATATATATATCATAATAATGTTGCTAAAATCTATAATACTTAATACCTTTCGAAGCATGCTGTATATTTGGATTCGCATACCGTTGACATCATTTGAACTAATTCGTGTATGTTACAGGGTAATCTTGAGAAGGCACGCATCACTAACTGGGTTCGAAGGAATCGAACACTGGAGGACTATAATGACGGTTGAACCGCTGAGCAGAAACTTCTGCTCAGCGCCCTCCTCCTAGACTAATTTAGTTCGACACCTGCTTTCAATACACTTCAGTGCCCCCATTTTGTTTGTTCCATGTATCATCTTCAAAGATGTCTTTAAGTTGTCTTTACTACTGCAGACTGGAATTACGAAACTTTAGTGCAAAGATTTCACGCGCGATACATTTTGTTTGCAGGCACATCTTATGTTTAATAACAATGTTATGTCTCACTATGTAATTAGACGCATGAAAACACTCTGTTGTATTAAAGTAAATGTTGCGTATCCGCAAAATAATAAATGCCATACATATATATAACTTTTTGATAATTTTTTATCTTGCTTATTTAGCAAGAAGGCGTACACTTACCAAAATGCATGGTGACACATTGTTACCTTGAGGATTTTGATAGTTTGTCCTGTTTACCCGCACCAATAGTATCCATCAAATGTCACAATATATTTGAAAAGTGAATTTTACAATATCACATCATTTGACCACTGGCTCACTAAAAGGGATTTAATAATGACGGTTATCTTAATAGTTGTCGTTTTTGTGTCCGTAATATTATTAATAATGTGAAGGTCACTCTCATTTAAACATGGTGAATGTTTAACTAGTCCGTGTGTGTGCCAATTCCTGTTTTGTCAAAATATACATTATTAAGATCAATGATTGTAACCCTTTATTATAATAACCAATCTAAATTGATAATGGCATCTATATTATAAAACAGTCCGTTGTCTGTTTGTATGTGCACAAACATCTCTGTCAGTTTTGCATATATCGGGCGGAAATTTTGCATGCATTATAACGGGTCCATTGAGATGGTTCATAGATTTAGACATTTTCGAAATTCGTCCGGGGGAGGAGAACTTGGGGGTTCAATATTTCAAAAGGCTGTACGTTGAGTTCCAGCTGGGGAATTTAATGTTTTTTTGTAAAGATAATTATGACATCTACATATATATTTCGCTGTTTGTATGCAGAAATTTTGAATAGTTTTTAAGTTACTGACGTTTCAAAAACCTCAGCGCTCAACATGCACCAGGTCTACTACGGTGGACACGTAAGCATTTCGCTGCTTCAGCCCCGTCAGCTCGTGCTACTTCTGGCAAACAACACACTACAACAATTCCGTGGAGTTCCAGCCACGGAATTTAATGTTTTTCTATGCTATTGTACAGGTAATTATTCCATGTACAAATGTGTCACTGGGTGTATGCAGACAGGTGTATTAGTTTGTATGTTATTAACGTTACAAAATCCTGGACGCGTAACCCAGCTGCCTGTTGCTGGTTACGTCAGTTACACGGGTGAGAGCATGCGATTTCTGGGAAAAAGGTTGTCTTAACAACTTGGCCAGTGACCAGTTGTAATTTATTAATGCGGGTAGTCTAGGAACCTTTAGGATGTGTTTGGGGTATATAGAATTCATGTTTCATAAGCCAAAGGGCTTCTTTGTCCACCTGCCATCTAAAGTTAATAATCTTGATAAATCTTGTTATATAATATATATATGTGTGTGTGTGTGTGTGTGTGTGTGTGTGTGTGTGTGTGTGTGTGTGTGTGTGTGTGTGTGTGTGTGTGTGTGTGTGTGTGTGTGTGTGTGTGTGTGTGTGTGTGTGTGTGTGTGTGTGTGTGTGTGTGTGTGTGTGTGTGTGTGTGTGTGTGTGTGTGTGTGTGTGTGTGTGTGTGTGTTTCATAAGCCAAAGGGCTTCCTTGTCCACCTGCCATCTAAAGTTAATAATCTTGATAAAACTTGTTAAATATTTTTATATAAGCCCTTTGGCTTATGAAACATGCTAGCTACATACCAACATCATCGTCAGATGGAATGTGTGCTTTCTCGTTTTCAATCACAGCGGGGTTTTTACCATTAATGTTTGGTTCGCAACGAATACTGGACATGAACAGTATGTGACGACGACAGTTTGAACTTGAATGCTGAGGACATTTTCAAGGATATAACCCTACATGGATGTAATTGAACGTTTCATTTAGGAACTTCTTAGGGGCTGAATTAACAAGATTTAACAAGATTGCCGCCCAGAGAATTAACTCTAGATGGCAGGTGGACAAGGAAGCCCTTTGGCTTATCAAGAGTCCAACCCTTTTATTTGCGTGTATCCCGCCCTTCTGAGATATGTGTCAATTTTATTTTTAAACATATTCACGCTACTAGCACCCACACAATCAGGAGATAATATGTTCCATTCACTTACAGTCCTTTGTAAGAATGAGAACTTTCTTATATCTAATCTACACTGCTCCTTTACTAATGTAACCTCATGTCCTCTAGTCCATCTATCTTTCTTAACTGAGAAAACAATTTTTTATCAACACTTCTATCTGAACTCCGCTCAATTTCCTGGTCTCTAGTGTTGTTAAACTACATTCTTTTAAGCGTATTTCATAACTAAAATCCCTCAGTTTTGGTATCATTTTAGACGCTCTCCTCTGTACTCTTTCTAGCATACCTATGTCCTTCCTGCGATATGGCCTCCACGCTTGTATACAGTATTTTAAATGAGGCCTAACTATTGTTTTGTACAGCGTTAGTATTAGTTATTTTTCCTTATACGCTATATTTCGCCTAATTAATCCAAGGATCTGATTTCCGTTTGAAGCTGCACTTCCGCAGTGCTCTGAAACCTTCATATCAACACTATTGGTTAACCCTAAGTCCTTTTCTTTTTGCAGTAGTACTTAGTACAGTACCCCCATTGTATATTGTACATCTTTTGTATCATCCGCAAATGTCAACACCTTGCTTGTTATATAATTATATTATGTATGTGTGTGTGTGTGTGTGTGTGTGTGTGTGTGTGTGTGTGTGTGTGTGTGTGTGTGTGTGTGTGTGTGTGTGTGTGTGTGTGTGTGTGTGTGTGTGTGTGTGTGTGTGTGTGTGTGTGTGTGTGTGTGTATGTGTGTGTGCGTGCGTGTATGTATGTATATGTGTGTATGTATGTGTGTGTGTGTGTGTGTATGTGCGTGTGTGGTGTGTATGTGTTTGTGTGTGTGTATGTGTGTGTGTGTGTGAGTGTGTGTGTTTGTGTGTGTATGTATGTGTGTGTGTGTGTGTGTGTGTGTGTACGTATGTGTATATGTGTGTGTATGTGTGTGTGCGTGTATATGTGTATATGTGTGTATGTATGTGTGTGTGTGTATGTGTGTGTGTATGTGCGTGTGTGTATGTGTGTGTGTATGTGTATGTGTGTGTGTGTATGTGTGTGTGCGTGTGCATGTGCGTGTGCGTGTGTGTGTGTATGTATGTATGTATATGCGACCGAGGCTTACGTAGATGGTCGGTGGTTTGTGATGTAACAACACTTGACTCGTACCCGTAGCTACTGTATGTTCATGCAGTCGTTGTGCATACGTCTTTTAGCTGACCGCTAAATACCCTACTACCATGGCCTCACAGTGACTGCACCTTCAAAAAGCTTCTAAAATGTGACTACTAAAACGAGGTAAGAAGAATTTGTACTTAAAAGGAGGAGCCGATTCTGAAATCAAAGTAATGCAAGTTGCAGCATATTAAGGATAACGTTGCTACACAGCAGCTTAGCCCAATGTAAGATTTATTTGAAGCGGTCAACTATGTCTGGGCCTTTGAACTACCAGGGGCGTTCTGTGGAAATGCTGCTTATGGCATACTATGACGTATTAAATCATTTATCAGAAACTACGCTTACGGCTGCATATACCGAAGAAGCATATTTCCCCGTATTGTCTACACTGATTGTTGCAGATTTTTTTTACAGAAAATCATTTAATTTGCTTACACAAGTGTAGAACACTTTTTATTTCAGGCGATTTTTTTGCGTCAGCTACAGACGACCTGGGGTGTAGAGTAAATCCTGGAAGGATAGTCCCTTTGGTGATGGGCACCACCTCTGGTTCCCATAGTCTATCTAGTTCATGCAGGGCTCCTAGGAACTGCTAGTGTACGGCAGCGGCCACACCCCGGGCAATGGTATCACCTGACCAGCAAAACTACATGAGTGAGGCTTGTAGGCTAATGTCTATTGAGTCGAGGGACGTCTGCCGTCAGCACACAAAGACTGATTTGGAGGAGTAGGCAGCCCAACCGATTGGCTACACCCCTGGCTACAAATGCGAAATAGCAACAGCCTTTCACCAGGCTGGAAGGTATCCTACCGAGACACATACAGAAGGACCGGTGACCCGCTGTGAGACTTTTATTCAAGGACTAATTGAGTTAACCATACACAAACCAGCGGAAAGCAATGAGCAACTACAGCTGTATTAGCCCAAGAAACCTTGATGGAGAATACAGACAGTAAGAGAGGTCCTAGTGGTGAGCCCCCCAGGCTGGAAAGGACGACATATACTGGGGAAGAGCTTGGAGGTGTTGGAAGTAACACCAGAGCTGATGACGGTAGTATGCTCGACTGTGCGGGAGGTAAAACTAGCAGCAAAAAGCTAAAAGGGAAAATTTGTGTGGTAACATGGAACATCAGAACAATGAGTTAATGGACACTATAAATGGTTATATCAGAAGCAGAAAGATATGGGATAGAAATATTAGGGTTTGGGGAACACAGGTTGGCCGGACATTTTCGCCCGGATTCAAGAGGAAGGTTTTGTATACTCAGAAGCAACTAAACCAGGGATGAGTGGTTTTGCGTTCAATCTGCCAACGAAAAGTGAAAATGCACTATTAGGATACAATCCAGTCAACGACATAATTATTACCATACGAATACGAGCAAAACCCACGAATATAATATGTATTCAAATGTATGCACCAACGAGCACTGCAGACGATGACGTAATTGAAACGTTTTAAGATACACTGCAACGAACAGTCGACGAGGTAAACAGGAGAGATATGGTAGTACTGATGGGCGATTTCAATGCAAAAGTTGGAAGTTGTCAACACGAAGCAGAGAACTTTCGGGAAACCATGGATAAGCAAAGATGATTGAAGAAAGGAAAGAATTAAAGAAGAACAAAGAAAGGAGTGAGAATTATTATGAGAAATACAGAGAAAAGTGCAAGATGATTAAACGAATGTGTAAGGAAGACAAGAAGAAATATCTAAAGAAGAAATATGAAAAAGATAAAACTACGTATGAGAAGGAACAATAGTCGCAGTATGTTCGAGGAATAACGTCTAGGAAATAAAGTCTAAAAACGTCGTTTAAAATAAGGAAATAAAGTATAATAGAAAATAAGAAAGTATAATAAAGTCGTTCAAACATAGACTTTGCGTTATCAAACACGAAACGGGAATGACTCTGACAGAAAGCGATGACATTAGCAAAATTATATTAAAATCATAATGAAGAGAATCACAACAAAAATTAGAATGTGAAGTCAACAGAACACAAGCTGGTTTCTGGAAGAAGAACAAGAAATCACATTTTAAACCTGAAGATGTTAATTTAAAAATGCAGAGAATTCAACCACGATCTTAGGATAGATTATTCAAATGCTTTTGATAATGTTAGTCATCAACAACTCTGGAAAGCATTGATACACATGGGATTTGACCAGAAAATTACATCATTTATCCGAAATTTATATGTTGGACAGCAGTCTGCAGTGCGATTAGAGTGTGGTACCACAGATTGGTTCCCAGTCGGTAAGGGTGTGAGACAGGGGTGCATTTTGACCCCAACCTATTCAGTCTGCACACAGAGAATACCATGAGAGAGGTCGAGCTGACACGAGAAGCAAGTTTTTTACTGGACAGAAAGAGAATGGACAGGATACACATGAATTGAGATATGTCAACGACACAGCGTTAATATCCGATACAAAAGAAGGAGTAGATAAATTGATAACTACTGTTAAAGAGGACAGTGAGGTGAAATGATTGAAACTAAACATAAAGAAGACTAAGATTGTGGATGTGAAGGGATACCGAGAACCATCAGAAGTCATAGTAGATGGCGAGGAAATAGAACGAGTGGAAAGTTTTGAATATCTGGGGTCACTGATAGTAGCAGACGGAGATGGGACGAAAGAGATCAAGCGGAGGTTGGCAATGGCGAGTAAAAAGTTGACGGAGATGAAGAAGGTTTGGAAAAAGCAACGAACAAAGATATGAAACTACGAATTATCCGAATATGCATATTTCCAACTTCTACGTATGGATGCAAAAACCGGACTCTTAATAAGAACTTTACTAAACGTATACAATTAATGCTTTTGAAAACAAGTGTATGAGAAATATAATAGTATTGCGAGTTTCGTGGACTGAACATAGAACTAACGAATCCATCGCATACGAGCTTGGTGTTATACCCGGGAGTTTATTGAATTTCGTAGGGGAAGAGAAACTAAGTTATTTCGGCCATGTGAAACGGCATCAATTTCTAGAGAGACTAATAATGGAAGGAAACGTGGAAGGCAGCAGAAGCAGCGGAAGACCTAGGAGACAATGGGAGAAGGACATAGAGGAAGCAGACGCCTGGCGAGTGGGGAGACTGGCAAACGAAAGAGCTGTCGATAGACAATGCACCAACGCTGCAACGTCCTGAAATGGATAAGCAAACCTAACAAAACAGACGACCTGACTAATCCGCACCATATATAGGGTTATACATACTCCATGGAAACCAGCTTTCAGTTCACGTCGGTGCCTGGAGTTACGAAACATTAGCGCAAATATTATCACGCATAGTATATTCTGGCGGCAGAATTGACGCGATAGTAAACTTCAAGTTTTCTGGGTCAGTGAATCTATTTCTGCCACATACCGCATCGTCAGATGTAGGTCGTATTGAAATTCAAAATGGTCACATTGGAAATCATCAAGTATCAGCATATCAGCAACAGAGAAACATGATCAGTGTTACAGCGTAGGATAAACGTGAAATATGTAACGACGTTAATTTGCAATTACAGTTTGACAGTAAACGGTAAAACCTCAATATTATGCGTACCTGGTTTAAGAAATATAGTGATATGATTCTCACTCAAACGAACAAGGAAGAAACATCACGTTATACAGCAAATCGACATTGCAGTTACAAAAACGTAGGAAGAACAGAGAGACGTGAGGACGTGAGGAATGCAAAATAAACAAGGAAGAACAATGATACCACTGAACATTTACATTACGCATTCGAGAAAATCAGCATATGGCTGAACATTTCTACGACGCCAGAATAAGTTCTCTTGCCATGTACAATCAATAAACATGTTACAAAGGACTGCCACATCTCAATATTCTTCCGGCAACTGTTGCAGTAAATTGTAATGTTAGAACCATGTTGTAGACGTTTTTTATGCATATATTATGTCATAGGTGAAAAAATCCTTTGGGAAGTGTCATTTGTCACACGACTCAGGTCGCCGATGACACGTGACGAAGACAGACGTAGTCCCGGACACACTCACTTCCGTGTCGCGACTGACGGGTGGACTGATGTTTTATTTGTGACGTACCGTCAACCCTGAACAAACCGCTACCATCTTCTAGAACAAACGCCAGTGACCACACACAATCGAAAGGGGGACGTTTGTTTTGAAAAAAGAAGGTGGTAATTAATTCAATGCTTAGATTACGGTTGTATGTGCCTTTTGGTTCTATATTTCTACATGAACATATCGTAATGAGTTTGACCTTCGGATTTCTTTGGTTTGAGCTACGGTCGACAGTGTATGTTGCGAGTATAAACAAATGACGTTTCACACAATTGTATCTCTGTGAATCTCGCCAGTGCATCAAGATACATAACGTAGAGATCAATCTCCCCTCTCGATGAGACAACTCATAAGAACAAAGGACAAACAAAGGGGAAGGGCCGGAGGACAATACCTCAGTAAGTTAAGCATGCCAGACCAAAATGTTTAGGTAATGATTTACTTTGCCAGCCCTACAAGTCAGACTATGTCCCTGGTAAACATCGTAACCGGGTGTGGTGATTTTATCGACGTACTGCGTGAAACTATGATACTAAACTTCGGCAACAGGTGATGTTGGTGTGATTCACCGCCATGACGAAACAAGAGCTCGGGGCAGTTGCAGTGTCAAGTTCGTAACCTACGCAGCCTAACGTAGGCGAGGGATGCAGGATGCCAGCACATTTTTCGTGTGAAAATATATATTGAAGAATGTTTCTACAATTTTGTGAAATACTAAATACTGATACGCACACGCATGCAGGCGCACGCACGTGCACGCACGCACCGCACACACCACACACACACACACACACACACACACACACACACACACACACACACACACACACACACACACACACACACACACACACATTCATTTTAACCAATATGTGCGTACGTAACGTCGAACAAACACCTATCTTTCAAAAATGACCCGGTGCTCTGCTCATTAATTGTATACTTTCCTATTGTACCCAGAACCTCCAATCAGTAATGTCCACTCCAGTGGTGGTCACGCAAGGCCACTTTCAATGAACATGGAATCGACCGAACGAACTCAATATTTGCGATGTTTTGGGGTATGTTCAAATTTAATGCCGTGAGATACTGCTTTCGTTTTGGCTGTAGCAAAATCGACTGCAACACGAGAGAGCACGATAGTGTCATTAACAGCGCTCTGAGTTCAAAACTCGGACCGGACAAGAATGATATTTGGTGTAAAAACTTGGCTCACAACATTGGGGACTGTTTATCCGCTGTGACTTGGAGATCACGTTAATGTCGGTTCCGCCTCAAATTGGGACGTAAGAGAACCACTGAAGACGACAAACACCCTGACCGTCCTCAGTGCCAGCACAGGTAGGTCGGATTGGCGATAATGTTCTGAAAAAAGACACAACACATGTTACCATGGTAAGGTATTATTGTTTTCGTCTATAAATTCTAAATTTGATGAACTAGTTTCATTCGTCAGCTCACTACAAGGCATACATTATAAATTTAGTATAATTTGCCTACAAGATTGTTGGATATCCAACATAACCGATTTAGCAAATATGCATCTACCTGGGTACGCTTGTATGGCTCAAGCAAAGAGAAGCAGTAACAAGGGTTATAGTATTATTTATTTATTATTATATTACAATGGTATAATCACATATATTGACAACAAATTCCAAAAGATTCCAACATATAATCAAACTAAACATAAATGCATACGAACACTGGGGCGGGACTAATTACTAATGTAACTGGAGGAGGTTAATCAAAACCAATTACTGTTGGCAACATATACAGACCTCCGAGTATGATAAGAGAACATGTCAGGCAACTTATTAATGAATTCACCACACTTATCTTGTCAATAGAACAATCGAATACAACCACTAGCATTGCCGGAGACTTCAATCTTAATCTTAATCTAAAGCATTTGGCATTAGACCACAATACATTACTTTGTACATTAAAACATTACGGCATTGAAGGGGTATCTCTGAAACTTTATGAAAGTTATCAATCAATTAGAACACAATATGTAGAAATTAATGATGTAAAATCTGATAACTTATCTATAGAAAACGGAGTACCCCAAGGCTCAATTATTAGACCAGTTCTGTTTATTATTTATATTAATGACTTTTCTCAAGCGAGCCGAATATTCAATTTTATATCCTGTGCAAACGACACTACTTTGTTAAGTACAATGAGAAATTTCACAATCTCACACACCGATGATGCTGAAACATTGATTAATGAAGAACTCCACAAAAGTAATGAATGGCTAGAAATAAATACACTTTCTCTTAAGGTAACTAAATTTAAATTCATGGGTTTCCACTCACCCAAAAACACATTTAACACATCTAATCCTAAAACCAATAATAGTATAATTACAAAAGTTGACAGTTTTAATTTCCTGAGATTAATATTGGATACACATATAAACTGGAAAAAATACTCTGAAAATGTATCAAACAAATGTTCCAGTATAATCGGTGTACTAAATAGACTTAAACAAATTCTGCCAATGAGAATAAAAATAATAATAGGTAATACATTATTAGTAACTTACTGTTAACAACATGAGGGTACCACTCTCAAAGAATTAATTAACTTTAGAAAAGGGCTTTATGCATAATAACGTTGAGTCATGTTTATGCTCATACTGACCCGTTATTCCAACAAAAAAAATTATTTACTAAAGGTGACTGATATTTTAGCCCTTCAAGAATAAGAATTTTACTATAAATTTATACATCACAAATTACCTGCTCACCTTTTTCATTAGAAAATAGCTACAAATATCATGATTCACAATACACGCAACCATCACAAAGTTCCCATTTACGGTACGAATCATTCATTTGCAAAACTATGTCTTAAATACAGTTTACCAAACATAATTAACAACACTTCCCTTAGTATGAGAGCTAAACTGTATACACATAGTTTACATGGTTTTTAAACTACGCTAAGAACTATTTCATTCAAAATTACAACACTTGCACAAACATTAACTGTTATACCTGTATGTATGCACACAATCAACCACAATGACCTCACCCTCACCCACACCCAAACACCATAAAATACTGCTTACCTCACCACATTCTATGAACATGCATCTTATAACAAAACGATCTATCCTGGATTTTTTAACTGACGATGTATCTTATTTTATGTTACTGCTTATGTCTTACATAATAGACAACATATTTGTTTCTTTCAACAGAAACTGAACTAAAGTGTACTATGTGTGGCTCCCACGGAAGCGACTTCTTCTCAAGTCTTTGTGGGAGTCCCCATCATCCCCACTGTACACCGTTTTATATAATAATATTATAATTTGTAATATTATTATCGGATTTACAGTCTGGATAAATAAGCCACTTCTGTTCTGTTCGTCTCCTGTCTCGCTTGCATGCATGTGATTCTTCTATCTGCAGAATGTGTACAGGAAGCGGCGCGTTTTTAAAGAGACAATATGGTCGCTGCCACTTTGATTCTACCAAGCGACTAGTTATGTTATGTGCGATTGGGTTAAGTAAAGTAGGCCAAAGCTGTAGACCAATCTTCCACAAGAGCGACCCTTGGCGCTAACGTCCACCCGCCAATAGAGACCCTATGCGACTTGCCACAGCGAAATGTGTATCAACTCGCAAAATTGTGAAATAGAGTTTCTACCTTTTTAGCTTTGTACCGTACGGATTCGGATTCCGTTTATCGTAGGTTTTAAAATGATACCTCCTTTGTTGAAATATATCGTAGGTTTTTTGTATTTATTGCTAACGTTGAAGGAAGGTTTATGAAAGCAACATTTTGAGAAACGAGGTAATTTTTACTCTTATTATGGTACATGACCAAGACAGTCATTTTTTCATCGGGTGCCGAAAAGGCATGTGCGACTTAATACCTGGTTCGTTGTGGTGAGTCACGTATCGAGTTAAACAACCTTCTTACATTGTGTGGGCAAACTACGATCGAGTTTCCGCATTTAAGCTTCTCAAATGTTTTCTCAAAAGGGCGCAGCAGCACTTTCGGGAATGTCAGACTTGTTGACGAGATTTCTATCACGAAAGAAATTACATCGTCATGACCGGCGGTGATTCATTCAGCAGAGTAAACTCTTGTACTATTTTTCTGGCAAGACACGTAGTTATTTAACGAAAAAAGGCAACGACAACGCTATTGCTTTTGCTTGAATGCACGCGTGTCAGTTGTGTATCAATTTAATTGTACATGACGTATTTTTCGGATAAATGTTTTGTTGATTTGGGTATTTTTTGCAAAATCGTCTGATATCAAAAATTATTTACTAAAGGTGACTGATATTTTAGCCCTTCAAGAATAAGAATTTTACTATAAATTTTTACATCACAAATTACCTGCTCACCTTTTTCATTAGAAAATAGCTACAAATATCATGATTCACAATACACGCA
This sequence comes from Paraescarpia echinospica, assembly GCA_020002185.1. Lineage (NCBI taxonomy): Eukaryota > Metazoa > Annelida > Polychaeta > Sabellida > Siboglinidae > Paraescarpia > Paraescarpia echinospica. The sequence goes on along the minus strand of CM034533.1, from coordinate 69,331,916 downwards.
ACCATCACAAAGTTCCCATTTACGGTACGAATCATTCATTTGCAAAACTATGTCTTAAATACAGTTTACCAAACATAATTAACAACACTTCCCTTAGTATGAGAGCTAAACTGTATACACATAGTTTACATGGTTTTTAAACTACGCTAAGAACTATTTCATTCAAAATTACAACACTTGCACAAACATTAACTATTATACCTGCATTTATGCACACAATCAACCACAATGACCTCACCCTCACCCACACCCAAACACCATAAAATACTGCTTACCTCACCACATTCTATGAACATGCATCTTATAACAAAACGATCTATCCTGGATTTTTTAACTGACGATGTATCTTATTTTATGTTACTGCTTATGTCTTACATAATAGACAACATATTTGTTTCTTTCAACAGAAACTGAACTAAAGTGTACTATGTGTGGCTCCCACGGAAGCGACTTCTTCTCAAGTCTTTGTGGGAGTCCCCATCATCCCCACTGTACACCGTTTTATATAATAATATTATAATTTGTAATATTATTATCGGATTTACAGTCTGGATAAATAAGCCACTTCTGTTCTGTTCGTCTCCTGTCTCGCTTGCATGCATGTGATTCTTCTATCTGCAGAATGTGTACAGGAAGCGGCGCGTTTTTAAAGAGACAATATGGTCGCTGCCACTTTGATTCTACCAAGCGACTAGTTATGTTATGTGCGATTGGGTTAAGTAAAGTAGGCCAAAGCTGTAGACCAATCTTCCACAAGAGCGACCCTTGGCGCTAACGTCCACCCGCCAATAGAGACCCTATGCGACTTGCCACAGCGAAATGTGTATCAACTCGCAAAATTGTGAAATAGAGTTTCTACCTTTTTAGCTTTGTACCGTACGGATTCGGATTCCGTTTATCGTAGGTTTTAAAATGATACCTCCTTTGTTGAAATATATCGTAGGTTTTTTGTATTTATTGCTAACGTTGAAGGAAGGTTTATGAAAGCAACATTTTGAGAAACGAGGTAATTTTTACTCTTATTATGGTACATGACCAAGACAGTCATTTTTTCATCGGGTGCCGAAAAGGCATGTGCGACTTAATACCTGGTTCGTTGTGGTGAGTCACGTATCGAGTTAAACAACCTTCTTACATTGTGTGGGCAAACTACGATCGAGTTTCCGCATTTAAGCTTCTCAAATGTTTTCTCAAAAGGGCGCAGCAGCACTTTCGGGAATGTCAGACTTGTTGACGAGATTTCTATCACGAAAGAAATTACATCGTCATGACCGGCGGTGATTCATTCAGCAGAGTAAACTCTTGTACTATTTTTCTGGCAAGACACGTAGTTATTTAACGAAAAAAGGCAACGACAACGCTATTGCTTTTGCTTGAATGCACGCGTGTCAGTTGTGTATCAATTTAATTGTACATGACGTATTTTTCGTATAAATGTTTTGTTGATTTGGGTATTTTTTGCAAAATCGTCTGATATCATTGTGAGCACATTGTTGCTGAATATACTATACAACAGTCACTCACAATGACCAAACGGTGTTCTGTCTATCAGGGTGTTCCGGTTAACGTTCTGCCTTTGACTTTGGGTAAATGACGTCAGCCATGCTATCCATGTTGCTGGCTGTGAATACTCTTGTCGACTTCCGGTATCCTTCTATCCTTGGCGACGGCGTGTTTGTTTATTCAGTTGTTTCTGTTGTTTTGAACATAATAATAATATACCTTATTTTGACACCCATATCCAGAGTAAAAATTTTGTTCAGAGGTGTTGATAATAAAATGTTACTGATACAGCTATTAAAATGTAAAAAATAAACATACATTGCTAAAACGTGCATTTCCATATTTAATGGTATACACGTATCTTAATCACCACACGAGCCTGTTTTGTTATACATGTTTCAGTCGTTCTTAAATTATTTCCAGAATGTTGGCATCACAAAGAGATCACGGAATTTAATTGTCCTTGACTGACGCCAGGGATTCGTCTATCATGGCAGCCGGCCGCCAGTAATTGACCTAGAGCCACTCCCTCGGTCCCTGCTCACCCATCGCGTGTTACTTCTGTCGTTTAGCGAACAGGAGGATTGTCACGAAGGTCAATGATGCGTAGCCGTTGTTGTGTTGCCTTTCCGCAAGATGTGATGGTGCTTTAATGATTTGCAAATATCAGATTTGAATTTTAGCTTATTTGCGAACGGTTAAAAATAGGTTCGTAAGGAAGGAAGGAAGGAAGGAAATGTTTATTTGTCCCAGTGACACAAAATTGAACAATAATAAATATACATAAATAATTTTCAAACAATACGTTGCAACATTATTTTTACTACAACAGAAAAACAATCACAAAGTAAACTATTCAAGACAATACATTAGTGTGAATGAAAAAGTGGTGTCAGCTGCGCAAAGGGACGGGAGACCCCTGCTAAGACCAATTTTAAATTTGACTTAACTTGCAAAGGAGTTGAGTGGTGTTGTGACTGTGGATGTGAATATGTGAACAAATTTACTGCAGGTATTTGTTTGTTTTTCTAAACTTTAAGACGGATTTAATCAAATAAACGGTCGGAGAGTGATTCGAAGTAGCATACTTATCATTGCCAAAACACAAACAATTATTCGAAGTAGGATACGACTATACCTATCTGTGTCAAAATAAAGACAGCGTTTATTTGAGGTAGTAAACTAATCTAAGCCAAAGTACACAAAACTCTGGTTCGATTTAATATTCTTACATATGTCAAAACACAACCATACATTGGTTTAGGAAGTAAGCTTATCTACAAAGAGCTTTGAGCAGGCGGTGGCAAAGCGAATTCGGTGTAGCCACATAACTCGTTTTCAGTCGGGAGTATTTATCGATAGACCAATTCAATATCGTGCCACAAACAAGTATCGCTTTGATGCGATTGAACAAGTATATAAGAAACATAATAAACTATTTACAAACACATTATTTAATTCGTACAACATATTCCGTTTCACACTTTAATGATAACGAAGGGAATATAACATTGATGAGATGTTTAGGAAACAGCACCGTCTGAGTAATCATGCCCCACCAACGCCATAAATGTAGCATACGGGGTACGTTATAGTATCACAGTTACACATTACCGTCATAGTCCGTCAAATGTAAACATATAAATAATATAATGTTGACTTGAACGTTTTTGTGAGGTCACAGAATGATTGATGAGCTGAATCCACAAAAGCGAAGCACCCGGAGCGCCACTCTGCATACAGCGACCAATGCGTTTAACATGCTTAAGTACTTCCGCGTATCACCAAGAAGCCTTTCACTGTCGTACCGTCGAACACACTTTGACAAACACGAGTCACTCGCGCATGTCGCTCTCTGTCAAAATTTAAATAAACATTTTTAACCACACAACAATATTGCTATGCATCACCGCGACTAGCGACGTGCCTACAAGTTTTCCTTATCACAATTATCCCTTTGAAGTGAATCGCTAGAATGAAAGGATCGTCCCTTTCATTACTCGCAGTATTACGAATATGAACTGCCGACAATAAGTAAGAGACAGACCTATAAAATGATATGGCATTGATGATTCTCTATGGGGAACAAGTAACAAATAGTTATGATTATTTATAAGCAACTACTTGCATATCGTCTTCTCAGCGGTATGCAAGGTGCTAGACTCTCTTAAGTAGCCGTCATGCATGTCCATCATTATGAGACCAGGCCACGGCGTGGTATGTAAGAGCTCTGCAGTGTTCGCGTTTCCAGCGAGTCTGGTGTGACGAGTATCACATGCTGCAATTGACTAGTAAAGGTACACGAAAAATCATACCTTTCTGTTCCTTACATAAACTAACAATACTATAAGATCAGTTAGCATTTCGTGAAGTTTCAACCTTGACTAAGGATCGCGTTGCTTGTCATAAAGTATGTTGTTCACGGAAGCCAGCACGACGTCAGTTACTGCCGTGTTTCACCCGTTCGTGACGTTTCAAAGCAAAGTACGCAATTACAAGAGCAATGATCTGCCAATACCAAATCCGATCTACGTCCAGGTAAAGTCGGAATGTATTTATCGTCTTTTTCGTTCGCGGGTTAACGTCCAAGTAGCATCTGAAACAGGCGGAATAGGGAATAATGACGAAATATTTCGTGGAATGGAAGACACAGAAACAGAGAGAGAGAGAGAGAGAGAGAGAGAGAGAGAGAAGAGGGAGAGGGAGAGGGAGAGGAAGAGGGAGAGGGAGAGGAGAGGGAGAGGGAGAGGGAGAGGGAGAGGGGAGAGGAGAGGGAGAGGGAGAGGGAGAGGGAGAGGGAGAGGGAGAGGGAGAGGGAGAGAGGAGAGGGAGAGAGAGGGAGAGGAGAGGAGAGGGAGAGGGAGAGGAGAGAGAGAGGGAGAGAGAGGAAGGGCATTAAGGAGGGAGAAAGGGACGGATGGACGGTCGGAGGAAGAGTCTAGAAAAGATTCATTACGTTCCGAATCAATTTAGTTAAGAAAGAAAGGATTCACTAGTTCTACGTGAACGCACTTTACAATTAAACGGATGGCTATTAACCCCCGGCAGATTACGGAATATGCACTCTCCCTTTAACTTATTTATTAATATACTACTTGTCATGTTTATATTTACGCTGGGGGTTTCTTTTAAACGGGTGGACATTAACCCCCGACTGTTTACGGAATATGCACTCTTCCTTTAACTTATTTATTAATATTCTACTTGTCATGTTTATATTTACGCCGGGGGTGGTTTCTTTTCAATTTATATTAATTGGCATTATCTTGTTAGCGCGTTTGAATAGATTTTAACGTCGAACAAATGGTGCTTTAAAAAAATGTACGTATAAAAAACTAAGCAGAGCCCACCTGTGGTAGCTGCGCTGCTGGTGGCAGCTCCACATGCCCGTGTCTTGGATGTCAGCGAGGGCGACGGGAGACCGAATCCAGTCCAAGGCTTCCTGCATCGTCAACACCCACGTGTCGTTGTGGTCGTCGTTGGCCAGCACGTTGACGAACATCTACGACAGAGACAGAGGACAGCTTACGACAACGAACATCTACGACAGAGACAGAAGACAACTTACGACAACAAACATCTATGGTCAACTCAAACGGCGTTTTGTAAACACCCTTGAATCTGCTTTGTAGAGATATGTGGTGTATAAATAAATTTGATTTTATTTTATTTTATTATATATGAGCTGACAACCTGGACTGCCACCATTATACAATTGGTAGTCCCACTTAAAAGTGGCTAGTTCACATATTAACTCAAAATCTAAATAATAATAATAGTGCGTTTTGGGAATATAATCTTCTTTAGACGGTTTTCTTGCTACCTGGTTTTTCTAAGAACCGCCAGGCCTACCTAAAACATGAAAGACTCGGGCCTTCGGGTCGGTAGTAGGCCTAATTTTGAACACTCCACATTCTGGCCCACATTGGATGAATGTGGTAAACACAAGACAGGCGCCACGACTATCATTTCGTTATGCAGTCAACCAGAAACCACCAAAACCAAGGAGGTTATTGCTGAACGAAATATTTTTTTACTAAAACTGTCAGTTTATATACTGTATAACCCGGCCACTGAACACCATGTTTGGTTATGACGCGTGCTTCTGTAACGTTTATTATTTTTATTTACCCCTAACACGATTCTCTCTATTAATCCAATAAAACATTGTATACTATAAATGCAAATTCTACGGATGTCTCTCTTTAAGTCACCCCACAATAACACAGCGTTCGCACCTTAATCCCTTCGACGGCCATCTTGTTTCGCAGTGTTGACATTCGCAGGTTGATTTGCATCGGAGCTCGGTTGAAGTCGCGATGTGCGCGGTAGTTCCGGTACAACCACCGGAAGACATCTTCCGAAGTGCGCATGGTCGTCAGGCAGTAGTCGACGTATGCGCATGATCGCCAGTCATTGACCAACCGCGTGACAGGCATTTCCCAGAGTGCCGGGTACGAGTGTTTTGGACACTTGCCACCCACCTGGCAGCGGAACGTACGGTCGTAGGGAACGAAGAAGGTGAAGGGCCACGGACGACTGATGTTAGCATATTCCTTCAGTGGCTCGGCGAACAGCGAGGAGTCGTAGAGAAACCCGAGATCGTAGATACTCTCGAACTGATCGTCGCCGCCTGGGCGAAGCATCGGCGCGCGAAGACCCCGTATGTGACTTTCGGGAATGTAAGACTTGTTGACGAGATCGTGCTTCTGTCGTTTCACGTCTTCCAGCCAACTTGTGGCGCTGGCGTTGCGTGTATGTTGCTCTGAGCGTCCGCCGAGCGCGATCTCGTGACCCCGCACGTAGAGGCGATGAACGGCGCAGTGGTTAGTATCGGTAGCCACGGTGAAGAACGTCACTCCCATGGGGCAGTCGTGCACGGGGTTGCGAATACGATCGGGGAAGATATCGGAGATTCCGGCACGCGCCTCCTTCGTGATGGGCCCCGTGTACGTGACTAGCACCATCTGCGGTGTGTCGGCAAGGGCTAGTGTCGATGGGCGGCCGGTGTAGCGACAGAAACAGTCCGGAAGTTGACATGTGTCGTCGCACAACGCCTGCGCATTCGCTGTGCATAATGTCCACGACATAACTAACACAATAAGCAGGATCATCCAGGCGCGTGACGACATCGTGGCTTGTTGAAAGAACAGTTTTCACACCAAGTCAAATTCGTTAATTCCTACGATCGTTCTCTGGACAGTTCAAGCTGAATATTGTATCGTCCTTGTGGCAACGTCGAGTCGGGTTTAACATGATTTTCAACGCGTAGCCGCTGGGAAGCGAATGCCCTTAACTTGAAGACGTATTCACTTGCATATTTACATATACGTTAATGTATTTTATTGCGAAGAGTTGTTTATGTTTTCAACAGGCAAATTAATAGCCGAACGTCACACCGCTTCTGTTAGATATCATGATGCGTGAAACTCCATTATTTGCATAGCAATTGCAATGTTACAGTAAACAAATATAGTTAGTTTATCCGTGTACACCTGCACTGACAGTATAACGAGTTGCCCGATGCATAAATCCAGTTTTATACCCTATTCGGCGCGCCGTCTCTTCACCTTTCTGCTTCTATCGACGTAAATTTCCCGTTGATGAATCGAGTCCAAAGCGTACGACCATTTTATGGTCCGGGCCAGTTTACAAGCTCTAAAGATCGACCCTTCGTTAGTGTTTTAAGGAAGACGTGTTGGTGACTGTGTTAGGAACTCTGACATGAATCAGCCCCGGAAGAATTTTGATTGGTCAGTGGTCACGATTACGTCAGGGGGCGTGACGTTCTTGACGAATGACGCGCCGAACACAGTGGCTACTGTCGGCACGCAAGTCCACCTTCATTCGTCTGGCCACTGTCTTTTCCTTCTCGAACCAGGAGTGCCGACTTATTTAGAGAGTGAGCCGCCTACGAAATGCTTGTCTTTTGTTGCGAATTGACTACGTTAAATTTTATTTTTTACCTTTAGAAATTCAGCCTGTTCCGTCCACTTATGGTTGAACGGAGTGAGATACGATCTCTGGTGATAGCTGTATGAGTGTTTGAATGCGATGCATATTTGGCCCTGCTCCAAAGTAAAAACTACATTCAACATCGCTTAATTATATTCACATTCCTTTTCATAATAGCTATATGTCAACAACCACAATGTTGTTGCTTCATACCTTTGATGTCGGGTCATACTTTTGCTTTGCTTCTCACACTGATGGACATGTCACATGGTATATATTTTCTACTACATCATTTTTTTTATAAACATTAATCGTGACTAATATAATTAGATAACTAAATATGTGTACAGCTGTAGGTTAAATAATGACGTTCACCCACTGTAATTTGCAACGTTTATGAAGGCGTTGGTGTTTCGCAATTCCTCTGTGGTCACTGTCATGGTGCCTGTTTAGTGTTAACTTACGGCGTACTTGCTGTATGGTCAATAAATTATATTGTATTCCATAATATTAATATACACAAACACATCGTAAATTAACAACACTAGACAAAATCCAACATTGGAGTAGGCCTGTCTTAATAGATAAATTTGTGAGGTTGCTACTTCAAGTATAAACTGACTGGCCCTAACAGGAACTGGAGTTGCAGTAATTGTTCTAAATATTCTAAGCGACGACGACGAGATGAATCAGCGGGGCGTGTCGTTGGCACCTGCTCCTACTTGTCCTAGGCGGCTCGCCACGACACGCGTTGTATCAATAGACTCGTCTGGAACGCATGGCTAACACGGACTGGCTGAATGTAACATTAACATACATCAGTGAGTAAATTGGTGCAAAATCGATGTTTAGATATACTGTATGGGTCTGTTCGCCATACTGGTCATCTTGCCCAACGTAGACGCTACAACAGTAGTCAGTTTAGCTGTGGAAGGTTCAAAGAATAACAAGTAAAACGCAAAAAAATGTAGATGTAACAACAGAACAAAAACAGTGAATCCACGTCTATGAATTCACGTTGCGACGAGTGTCAAAGATATAACAACAGATCCAAAGAAGTTAGATACACCTGTGAATATCCAGTTTTACGGCGTTTAGTACTGCCCACACATTACCCTGCTATGTATCCAATTGTTCTTCAAATTGTATGTAGCCTTTTCAAGCAATACCGTCGTCTCTATTCCGTGAATACTATACGCACTGATGGTATGCGTGACACTGTTTTAGCTGTATGCCTATACCTGGCGAACTGGCATGTTTCCAAAGCTAAATTAACAGTCTGGTGATTTAAAAGTTGCACATGACAGATTTGTTAATGTCTATATCACACACACACACACACACACACACACACACACACACACACACACACACACACACACACACACACACACACACACACACACACACACACACACACACACACACACACACACACACACACACACACACACACACACACACACACACACACACACACACACACACACGCACACACACACACACACACACACACACACACACACATACACACGCACACACCACCACCACACACACATACACACACACACACACACCATGCACACACACACACACACACGCACACACACACACACACACACACACACACACACACACACACACACACACACACACACACACACACACACACACACACGCACGGCAAGAGAATAAGACAAACGTTTGTGTGCGTGCATGCGTACGCTTGCTTATGTTTGGGTGTGCGTGTGTCTGTGTGCGTGTGTGACAATACGTATGAGAGTGTTCGTATGTGTGCGTACGTGCGTGCGTGTGATATGTGGAAACAAAAATTATTACTTAAAATCTTCCAAAAATGGCCAACAGTATTCAAGGCCTTTCGGCTTTAACTAGAAATAACCCGATGTGCAGGGACCGTGCCCCTCTGTGTTCAGTATAGTGAGGTTTGATTGTCGAGCGAGGTGAAGATTGGCGCCAGTGACAGCACGTACGTCACTGTGCCGACACAGTTTATGTCTCTTCGCCTTTGTCCTACCGCCAGGTATTAGGACGTGCTGACAGGCCGCGGATATCAGAACACATTTATTTTATGTTGTCCGATCAAAAATATTAGCATTTCTTGCTAACTCTAGCATACGTGTAAGTCAACGTGTTCGGCGTGGTAGGCGTACGTTTGCAAAGTCCTCAAATCATATAGCGTGATGTGTGGTTGGGCGGCGGTTACTTCAACACCATCAAATATTAATGAACATTGACGCTATTTTGTATATCAAAACCGGTCACAATTGTCGGTAGTGTATTAACCACTACGTGGGGCGTGGAAGCTGACCCCACCTTGCTTCAGTTCACTTGGCTGTATAAACGAACACCCGTCTGTAGACTATAATAACTATCTGCGAACCGATAGTTTTTGCGCAGGCATTGCAACGTTCCTGACAGCACCCCAGAGAAGTCGAAATTGTGTCTGGTAGTTTGTTACCGAGTCGATAGAAAATAGTAGTTGTTTAACGTGTGGGCCTACAAACACACCTACCTTACAGGAATTTCTCTCATTGGCTGGATTTCGGAAAGGGGAGGCTAAAGACGGATACGCTTAGTAACCTATCCATGCTAAAATGGTGCAACGCAAAATGTTACATTAGGATTTTTTTATTACCAAAACGGGACCATTGCGCAATGTTCCTTTAAATACACTACGAGAGAAGTAGCTAGCTAGCTAGCCAGCCAGCCATCCAGCCAGCCAGCCAGCCAGCCAGACAGACAGACAAACAGACAGACAGACAGACAGACATACAGACAGACATACAGACATACAGACAGACAGACAGACAGACAGACAGACAGACAGACAGACAGACAGACATACAGACAGACATACAGACATACAGACATACAGACATACAGACAGAGACAGAGACAGAGACAGACAGACAGACATGGAGACAGGGAGCCAGGGAGACAGGGAGACAGGGAGACATGGAGAAAGGGAGAAAGGGAGACAGGGCGACAGAGAGACAGGGAGACGACATAGCCTGGTCGCAGGAATTATTGGTAAATTATATTGTAAATCAACATGACAAATCAATTGTATTTTCCACAACAATTTATGGTAGCATTTACGTAGGTGCACTATTACAAAAAAATGCAGATACTCCCCGGCCATACATTTCTTTATATTTATTTGCTGTAAATAATATGTATTTAATGGTCGAATAAATTATTCTGATTCTGATTCTCCGCTGGTCTAGACACGTGATCGCATGTAATTACGTCAGAGACGCCTCTAGGAAGCGCCAAGCGACGAAGCTGACAAAGAAGCTGACGACCTGGCGCAAATTTTAGCTGCTATTGCACAAATTAAACAAGAAGAAAACCTACGCATGTTACAAGAAACTATAAGGGGTAAGTGGCCTACAATGGCTTAATTTGCCTTTGAAGTATCTATGAAATGTGTCTATTAAATCTGTTCGTTTGATGTGAGTGAAATGGTAACCAGCTTAGGACGTAGTCGGTAGCTCGTGACTGACATCTTCACCGAAGTCTAGATATCTTTGTTATAGTGACGACCTGACATTTCTTGTCATGTATACGTTAAGGCAATTGAATCTGGTGTTCTAACGCATTACACTATTTTAACATAATTTTATTGGATGATCTCGTGTACTGACCACGTGATACGAAGTTATTTATACAGCATAGACACGGTTCACGGTTTTGGGTAATTGGCATCTTTTTTATGAATTTGAAGGAATATGTGTTAAAGATTTTACCGCATAGATATCTTACGGATTTTGTTTTCTAGTTTGGGACGCACGAGTTTTACTTCCACCACCATTATTAAGTAGGATTGCATTTATAAACAATGGCACTAACTGATAATATATGTAGTCTGGTCGCTTTTTTGTCAACAACTAAACAGTGGTAATTAGCCTAGATATCTAAGTAGCCGCAGTGCGTTTCAATCTAACCCTAGACATAAACATAACCCTTTTTGCACATAAAACCAACCAGTTACATATGGAGGACTCAAAGGAGCCTATCTCCGCTAACATCCGCCTATGAGGGCGTGACCGTTCTGCGCTGTTAATGCTGCGTCACGCTCCCCAGGCCGCGAGTAGATTTCAACATGGTTCCGTTGGTTTTACGTGAGCGTAAATCAGACAAAAACAGCGGCACGAGCGTACAATAGAGCACACTCCGAGCTGATATTATTAGCAACAACAAAAAAGCGCCAGTCAACACCGCGGCCCGATTCTGAAAAAATTCACATCACCCCATAAACCACCAAACACTCGTCTCAAGCCCACCCACGCGCCGCTCATTGTAGTGTCAGTCACGGTACGATACACTAACCATGTGTCTTTCGCAATACAGTGTATCTCTTTTCAAGTGGTACGATATTAATATAGGCCTAGACGTACCACTTTTTTACAAACAAAGTTACGTTACTTATACGGAAAACTTGCAGAGCTCTTACCTACTGTGGGGGAGAGGATATCGCAGTTGGTAGAGCGAAGGGATTTAAACGATTGAAGGTGACGTAACATAATGTTTAGCGCTCCAGGATCTGTTGAATGAAGGTAACGCAGTGGATATGATATTAGGGTAGAGTGGAGGTGACGTAGTGGGTATGATGTTAGGGTAGAGTGGAGGTGACGTAGTGGGTATGATGTTAGGGTAGAGTGGAGGTGACGTAGTGGGTATGATGTTAGGGTAGAGTGGAGGTGACGTAGTGGGTATGATTTTAGGGTGGAGTGGAGGTGACGTATAGTGGGTATGATGTTAGGGTAGAGTGGAGGTGACGTAGTGGGTATGATGTTAGGGTAGAGTGGAGGTGACGTAGTGGGTATGATGTTAGGGTAGAGTGGAGGTGACGTAGTAGGTATGATGTTAGGGTAGAGTGGAGGTGACGTAGTAGGTATGATGTTAGGGTAGAGTGGAGGTGACGCAGTGGGTATGATGTTAGGGTAGAGTGGAGGTGACGTAGTGGGTATGATGTTAGGGTAGAGTGGAGGTGACGCAGTGAATGTGATATTAGGGTAGAGTGGAGGTGACGCAGTGAATGTGATATTAGGGTAGAGTGAAGGTGACGCAATGGGTGTGATATTAGGGTAGGGTGGAGCTGACGCAGTGGATGTGATATTAGGGTAGAGTGGATATGACACAGTGTATATATCAGGGTAGAGCGAAGGTGACGCTGTGGATATGATATTAGGGTAGAGTGGGGGTGACGAAGTGGATATATTATGGTAGAATGAAGTTGATGCAGAGGACATGATATTAGGGTAGAGTGGAGGTGACGCAGTGGATATATTATGGTAGAATGGAGTAGATGCAGAGGACATGATATTAGGGTAGAGTGGAGGTGACGCAGTGGATATATTATGGTATAATAGAGTTGATGTAGAGGATATGATATTAGGGTAGAGTGGAGGTGACGCAGTGGATATATTATGGTAGAATGGAGGTGACGCAGTGGATATATTATGGTAGAATGGAGGTGACACATTGGATATGATATTAAAGTAGAGTGGGGGTGACGCAGTGGATATATTATGGTAGAGTGGAGTTGATGCAGAGGACATGACATTAGGGTAGAGTGGAGGTGACGCCGTAGATATGGTATTAGGGTAGAGTGGAAGTGACGTAGTGGGTGTGATATTGGAGTAGAGAGGACGTGATGTAGTGTAAATGATATTAACGTAGAGTAGATGTGACGTAGTGTATATGGGATTAATGTAGAGTGGATACGATGTAGTGTATAATGATATTGGGGTACAGTGGAGGTGACGTAGTGGATGTGATATTAGGGTAGATTGGAAGTGATGTACTGGATGTTATATTGGGGTAGAGTGGAAGTGAGGAGTGGATGTGATATTTGTGTAAAATGGAGGTGACGTAGTGGATGTGATATTAGGGCAGAGTAGAGGTGAGGAAATGGATATGATATTGGAGTAGAGTAGAGGTGATACAATAGATAATAATATGGTATTCGCTTAGAGTGCTAAGGTGACGCAGTGGATATGATATTGGGGAAAGTTTGGAGGTGACGCAGGCCTGGTGGACAGGGGCGGATTCAGAGAGGTTAGTTTAGGGTAACAAACACCCCCTTGAGGCTCGCAAAAAAAACGTTAACTGGCTGACGAACCAAATTGTTGGATCCTGACATCGCAAAACGGGGAACGTGGTGCTGTTGACGATTTTTCGCCGGAGCTTCAGCACCACTCCGCTGTCGCCACCCCGCGTCGGACCATGACATTGGATCGGAAGATGAGGCGGGGTTGCTATTTAATTTTTTGCGGCGATGATGTTCACAGTTCCGAAGTTCTGGTGGGCACGTAACGGGGGCACATTACAAAGGTCTAGGGACACGTGTTCTGGATCCGCCTATGATGGGTGTGATATTGGAGTAGAGTGAAGGTAATTGATGGTATACTATAGAGAGAGCAGAGTGGAGAAGTAGAAATATCGCAGTGGATCTGAGAAGTGGATCACGAGAGCGAAGGACAGAGGGAAGTGTATAAGGTTGGTGGGGACAGCAGTGCAAGAGCAGCGAAGGGGAAGAAGGCATTAATCGAGAACCAGCATCGAGGCGAGCCTCACCCCGGACATACTGGGAAAGAATAGGAGAAGAACATGATATTGGGGAAAGTGGAGGTGACGCAGTGGATACGATATTTGGGTAGAGTAATGGTGTGACACAGAGGGTTACGTTATCATGCAGTGAAATCCACGTCTCAAGCGTCTACGAATGAATGAACTGACACTACTGCAACCGTCTGGCGAATGCGTACTAAACTAATTCTACGTCGGATGTAACAAGTTTCCGTCCTAAACAAAACTTTAAGATGGCTAGTGGATAAGGAAACCATTTACTTTTCGATACTCCAGAGATTATTCATCCATGTATCTCCCAATTTTTGGAGGTAGTTTTAATTTAATTCTTAAATATGTTCACACTATTATCCAGTCGGTCGATTTTCCATTATTCCATTCACACATGATATTAAGGTAGATTGACCGTAACGCATTCGGTGTTATATTGCTTTAAATGGAGTTGACACGGTGGATATGAAATTGTGATAGAGTGGAGGTGACACAGTATATTTGATATTGGGGCAAAGTGGAGGTGACGAAACGGATATGATATTGGAGTAGAGTGGAGTTGATTTAACAAGATTTCACAAGATTGCCGTCCAGAGCTATAACCTCCAGACGGCATGCGGACAAGGAAGCCTTTGGCTTATCGAGAGTCCAAGAATTGTCCACCTACGTACAGCCCGCCTCCCCCAGATAGCTGTCTATTTTATTTTGAACATATTCACATTACTAGCATTAACACAATCATCAGATAATTTGTTCCAGTCATTTATTGTCCTCTTGGAGAATGAGTATTTTCTCACATCTAACCTACACTGTTCTTTGACTAATGTCGCATTGAGCCCTCTGGTTCTACTGCTTTCTTTTAGTTAGTTTGAAGAAAGTATTTCTATCAATATCTTCATAACCATTCAATATTTTAAAACATTTCTATTTGGTCTCCTCTTAGTCTCCTAGTCTCTAATGTTGTCAACCTGCATTCTAACAGGCGTCTTTCATAACCAAGATCTTTCAGTTCAGGAATCAGCTTAGTTGCTCTTCGTTGGACTCTTACTAGTTTATCTATATAGTCCTTCTTACAACATGGCCTCCACGCTTGTATGCAACTTTCCAAATGTGGCCTAACTGTTGCTTTGTACAATGGTACAATCATCTGTTTCTTCTTATACATGTTTTTTTTCTAATTAACCCTAGTATTTGGTTACCCTTTGAAGCAGCAATTCCACATTGCTCTGACACTTTCATGTCTGCACAAACTGTCACTCCTAAATCCTTTTCTTTTATAGTTTTACCTAATATATTTAATCCCCATTATGTATTCTTTCTCAGCATTCCTATGTCCTATGTGAATCCATTTACATTTCCCAAAATTGAATAACATTTGCCATTTTTCAGATCATTTGACTAATTTCTGTTTATCTGCATGTGTTTCAACTCTTCTGAACACTTTTGTATGGTCTGCGAATTTCAGTACTTTGCTTGATATGTCATCATCCAAATCATGTATGTATATCAAGAATAATATAGGTCCCAACACCGACCCCTGTGGCACTCCACTCAAACCTGGTTTATAGTTTGAAATCTCCCCCTCTACTATTACTCTCTGTCTTCTGTCTGTCAACCATGTTTGTATCCAACTGATCACACCATCCCCTGTACCACGTGATTTAAGTCTAAGCAACAACTTTTGATGTGGCACTTTATCAAATACTTTCTGAAAATCTAAGTAGACAATACCCACTGGTGACCCATCGTCTGCCCACTTTGTAATTTCTTGCAAAAAACATAGCAGATTAGTTAGACAAGACCTAGCATTTAAGAACCCATGTTGAGATTCGTTTATTAGTTTGTATTCTAGTTTAGCGCAGTAGCGCAGCGGTAAGAGCTTCGGACTCCCGACTGAGAGAACAAGGGTTCGAATCCTGTGCGGCGGTGTCGAATCTTGGGCAAGTTCGTTTACTCTACGTTGCTTCAGTTCTCTCAGCTGTATGAATGAGTACCTGGCGATAGACAGTGGTGGATATTTGTGTACGACGTATTTGCGAATTAATTGCAGCGTGGCTGATTGCTTCCCATATAATTCGAGATGGTGTTCGATTGAACAGGTCTGCCAGGGAGGAAAATGTAAAGTGTTTTGAGCAGTCCTGCTGCTGTATATAAGAACTTGCCTTTTTACAAGGAATTCCACCATGTGGTCTCTTATAAGCGTTTCTAGTAGTTTGCATAAAACTGATGTTAAACTAACTGATCTGTAATTGTCAGTCTTGCTCCTCGATCCCTTTTTGAATAATGGCATAATGTTTGCTTCTTTCCATTCTAGGTGGAACGATTCCCTCTTTAAGTGACAAATTAAAGAATATAGCAAGTGGTGTACTGATTTGCTATATAATTTCCTTAACCAGTTTCGGTGGTATCCCGTCAATTCCAGGTGGTTTGTTTTCTTACATCTTCTTCGTTTTCTTTAATATAATTTCAAAAGTAACAAACAACTGCCCTAAATTATCTGATTCATCCCCCTCAAATTTAGTAACTGGTTATCGTGTACTGGCCGTGGGCTGTGCGTACAACGACATTATAGAATGAAGATTCTCGTAGAGAAAGTATGAACACGTTTATTGTGACACAGGCGGAAACTCGAGACTCAAAGGAAAAGAGGACACGGGGCATGGTAAACGGTTCCGCGATCAAGGATCTAACATTCCTCCCCCTTTAAGAAAAACATAATTAGTATAATTATAACAAATTTAAACTTTTAACGCCAACGAGAGTCACTTATACGTATCAATGTCATATCTAAGATAGATAGTATGCAATTGTTTATAGTACTAATCTAGTACTCTCGCGACTAGCTACAGCTACCGAAACATAGTCTATTCTGGCTATCTTGATCTATGCATTGTCCGTTATGACAGTAATATAGACTTTACAAGTTCAATCTGTCCGGTGGCTTCACCACTCTGTGTGATCTTCTCAGCGGTACTACCACGTCTGGTACTACACAGGACTGCGACCGTTCAACTGTTGGTCTTGAGATCACCTCTCCTGTGGCTGTACCCGTAGTCACGTCCGAGTTGCCATATGATAGTGGTGGTGTCGATGGTGTTCGCTCGAACCGAGGTAGTACTTCACGCTCTGCAAGCCTCGGTGGAAGTTGAGGCTCTTCAATCCTCAGTGGTACCAGACGCTCTTCAGTCGACTCGATCGGCCTTCTCTCGCGCAAATGATCCTGGTGACGCTTCCACACTCTGTCATCCTGCAGACGTACCGCGAAGGTCAGCGGACCCAGCCGGTTCTCTATCACCGTAGCGACCCATTTCGGTTGTCCCTGAAAGTTCAACGCCCAGACACAGTCTCCTGTCATGAAACTTCGCTCCACTGCTCTCTGGTCGTGGCGTTCTTTGTCTTCTTCCTGTTTGCGCAAGACTCGGTTTTGAATGGATGGTCGTAGAAGATCCAGTCGTGTGCTCGGTGGCGTCTTCAACACAAACTCTGTTGGAGCTCTGCCGGTTGTAGCTTGTGGAGTTACCCTGTAGCGTGCTAGGAAGCTGTAGAGACGATCTTCTAGGTTGCCATTTGTCTTCTTCAACCCTGCTTTTACAGTCTGAACGGCGCGTTCAGCTAAGCCATTACTGGATGGGTGATAAGGTGAAGACTTGATGTGTTTGATTCCGTTAGCTCGACAAAACTGTTCAAACTCCTCACTGGTGAAACAGCTTCCGTTATCAGATACCACTGTGCTTGGTAGACCCAAAATCGCAAACGTCTGTCTTAGCTTCGTGAGAGTTGCACTGGTTGACGCAGCTGATACAGCGTGTTCATCGATATACTTGCTGTGAGCATCGACTATGATGAGTATCATACGTCCCTCGAACGGTCCCGCATAATCAATGTGTATTCGATGCCACGTTCGTCCCAGCCATTCCCATGGATGCAGTGGTGCCACTGGTGGTTGTTTGCTGTGTATTTGGCATGTCGTGCAGTCCTTAACACACATCTCGATTTCAGCGTCCAAACCTGGCCACCAGAGGTAGCTCCGGGCTAACGCTTTCATCTTCACTATGCCCGGATGCGTCTCGTGTAGTTCTTTCAACAACGTGTCACGACCCTTTGGTGGTACGATGACTCTCACTCCCCACATCAGCACCCCGTGTTGGACACTCAGTTCGTCTTTCCTTCGAGTGTAACTCTCCCACTCGCGTGGTACATCGCTAGGCCATCCTCCTTCCACGAACCGTGGAACTTGTGACAGTATCGGATCGGTTGCTGTCCATTTAGCGATGTGTTCTGCCGTGATGGGTGTATCGTTCATGGTTGTAAGTGCTAGCACCATTTCCTCCGGGACTGGTACTCATTCAGGAATGTCTGGTAGCGGCAAGCGACTCAATCCGTCTGCATGACAGATACTCGTACCCGGTCTGTACTCCAGATGGTACTGATAGTTACTTAGTGTTAGTGCCCATCTCTGAATGCGTGCACTAGCCATTGCGGAGATGGCACGATCTTCCTTCAACAGCCCGATCAACGGCTTGTGGCCTGTCTGCAACGTGAAGTCCCTCCCGTAAAGGTACTTATGGAACTTGGATATCCCGAAGGCCAGCGACAACGCTTCCTTTTCCAGCTGTGCGTACTTCTTTTCCGCTGTGGAGAGAGAGCGTGATGCGTATGCGATAGGCTTGTCGCTGCCATCGGGCAATCTGTGTGACAGTACGCTTCCAATCCCGTAAGGAGATGCGTCACTGCTCAAGATGATCGGAAGTTCAGGGTTGTAGTGTACAAGCACATCTGAAGAAACGAGCAGTGTCTTAGACTCATCGAAAGCGTTTTGTTGCGTCGGACCCCACTTCCACTTTGTGTGTTGGCGTGTCATTTCATGCAGCGGAGCAAGCAGCGTACTGAGATTGCGCAAGAAGTTGTGATAGTAGTGAATGAGTCCTAGATAACTCTTCAACTCCTGTACATTCTGCGGTGCGGGCGCGTTCTGTACTGCTCGCACTTTGTCTTCCGTAGGATGAATACCTTCAGCATCAATCGCATGACCTAGATAGGTGCACGATTTCTGCCGAAACGCACATTTCTCCTTCTTCAGGCGTAACCCTGCGTCTTGTAGTCGCGTTAGCACAGTAGCCAGATTACGATCGTGCTCTTCTGGCGTTCTTCCTGTGACCAGGATGTCGTCGAGGTAGACTACGGTCATGGGTATGTTCTGTAGTAACTGCTCCATGATTCTCTGGAAGATACCTGGAGAAGAACTCACACCGAAAGGCAGACGTTCGAATGTGAATAGCCCTTTCGACGTGTTGATTGTAGTCAACGGACGTGATTCTTCATCCAGTACGACCTGTTGTTACGCATGGCTCATGTCCAGCGTGGTGTACAGTGTACCACCTGCTAATTTTGTAAACAGATCAGATACGTTCGGGATCGGGTACTTGTCTACCTTTACGGCTCTGTTGATGGTTACCTTATAGTCGCCACAGATTCTGACTGCGCCGGTAAACTTCAAGACCGGTACAATGGGCGCGGCCCACTCAGAATACTCCACAGGACGGATGATTCCGGCCTTCTGCATACGATCTAGCTCGTCCTCTACTTTGGCTCGTACAGGTCGAGGTTTACAATACCTCGGTTTAACCGTGTCATCAACGTAGAACTTTGCAGTCAGCCCCTTTAGAGTGCCTAGTCCCTCACTGAACATTGATTCGTAAGGCTTTAGGAAGTCCTCTCTGTCTACCTGGTTCACGGTAGCCCAGTTCACTTTCAACACTGTTAGCCAGTCCCTTCCCAGCAGGTTAGGTCCCGACCCAGGCACTACGATTGCCTGCATCCTGTGCTGTTGATTGTTGTGACAAACGTTCACCTGTGCTCGCCCTAAAGGCTCAATTGTGGTACCTGCGTACGTTCGCAACCTCGGAACGTTACGCGTGTCGAGAGTGAGCACAGATGTCTTGCAGATTTTAGCCCACTCATCCCCCGATATAAGCGAAACTGCTGCTCCGGTATCTATCTCCATAGCCACTTAACTTCCCTCTATCTGGACATTGCAAATGTACGGTGGTATGGTGTGGGTGGCACTTGTGTGATACAGGCCAAGTGTGTATGTGTCTTCACATAACTTGTCATTGCGTTGCGAGTGTGTGTCATTTTCTACTAAGTGTGTCTGCTGAGTGTTTGCATTGCACACATTAGCAAAGTGATTTAGCTTTTGACACTTGTAGCATCTCCTGCCCCAAGCTTTGCACATTCGCCGATCGTCGTGTGGCGGTCCACCACAGCCTGAGCATGCCGGTGCTGCCCCCTTGTGACGTCTGTACCGCTGCCGACTGCTCACGACTGGTCGATCGTCTCGATGTGGCGTCCCCTGGCGATCAGGCGGAAAGCGTTTTCTTGGTGGATTGCGATCTCTGTGTCGCCACCTGGCGACCAAAACTGAAACCTCCACGTGAAGAGTTGCGCCGCCCCTCGTCATTCGATACGGCGTGGACAGGCCTCGGCACGGACGAAGAAGAGTTTCCCATGATCTTCGACTGCTGTAGCGTAGCTTCCAGTGTGCGCCCGAACGTCAGTAACTTCTCTAGCGTGATTGTCACGCACTTTTGACATCGCACATTTTTGGATGATTTGCGACTTCACTTCTCCGTCTTTCTCATGGAACTTACAGTTTTTGGCTAGTTGCTGCAATCGTGCATTGAATTGGTCCAGCGTCTCTGACGACGTCTGTTCAGCCTGTCGGAACTTGAAAATTTCATATTCTTCATTGCACTGCGGCCTGAAGTAAGCAGTGAGCTTCCGCTTGGTTTCTGCGAAATCATCATTTTCTGTCACCCCCACTGCTTCACTCAATTCAAACACTGCCTCACCAGCATAATGAAGCAACATCGCTCTCATTCTTGTATCGTTCTGAATGTCTTTAGCCACCACAAAGTTTTCAAAGCGCCGCACTCAACGCTCCCAGCGTTGGCCTGCGTTGTCAGTCGACTCCAGCGAAAAAGGTGCCACGTCAGCGACAGTTTCCATTTTCACACAGAAATTAGGCGTAGTCTAGTTCAAAGTAACTCGTAGAGTTGTCAGTTTACCTCGTCGCCAATTAATGTCGTGTACTGGCCGTGGGCTGTGCGTACAGCGACATTATAGAATGAAGATTCTCGTAGAGAAAGTATGAACACGTTTATTGTGACACAGGCGGAAACTCGAGACTCAAAGGAAAAGAGGACACGGGGCATGGTAAATGGTTCCGCGATCAAGGATCTAACACTGGTAAGTATAGATTCGTTGATATATAGAATGACCCCCGCCTCCCCTTCTATCTTGTCTATCCTGTCTAAACATGACAACCTGATAGAGTTAGTTCAGCATCTACCACGTCTTCGTGTGCCCATGATTCTGAGATGCCTATTACAACTATGTCAATATCTGCTACCATGATTTCTAAATAGCTTCTCTTATTTACTATGCTTCTGGCATTCAAGCATACACATCTAAGTTATTTGTTTATATTTGGTGAACCTCTCCTTGTAGATTTGCTTGTACCATCTCTTTGAGGTGGCTCTACGTATCCCCCCCCGCGCGTCTAGTCTAAATACTCAACTGTGCCTGTACCTTGTATGCACTTGATGAACTCACTCCCTAGAACTGCTGCTCCGTTTCCTGTCAGATGAAACCCATCACTCATAAACAGATCTTCTCTCCCTACAAAGCCTGCCCACATGTCTACAAAGCCGACTCCATCCTTCATACACAACTTCTGTAACAGTGTGCTAATGGCCATTCTTCTGCAATTCGTGTAGTACTGTCCCCTGCCACCCATTTTTGGCAGTATACCCGATAACACGATTTGTCCAATGCGTGCCTCTTTCAGTGTGCGGACCAGTCTCCTATACTTATCAATGATGGCCGTAATTCCTTTCTTCTCAGCATTATTGGTGCCCACGTGCACAAGAATAGATCCCCCGTTGCCGTTACCCATGATCTGACCTACTCGTTCTGTGACATCTCTATATTCGCCTCTGGTAGACATACTGTCTTATTCTACCCTTTGTTTATTGTCTTGTTCAACGTCCTGATAATAGAATCCCCATGACTACTCGCAGTTTCCTCTCTTTCCCCTTAACTATTGCATCTGCATAACTCTTGCGTTCCTTCTGTGGCAGCTCCTCAACACCGACCTGTTTACCTTTCTTTTGCTGAACACTCTCTCTTCTTCCACCTGTCTTCTTCTCCGTCTTTTGTTTCGCAGTCTGACCAACTGCCTCTGTAGTATCTACCTCTTGATCATCTGTATCGCTGTCGCTTCTCTCCTCGTTCTCTACAGTCTCTCCCCACTGGCCCGTTTATCTTTCCTCTGCCGAGCACGTTTCCTCCGTCCCTCTGTCTTCTTCTTCTTCCCTTGTTCCTTCTATTTCATAGTCTCACCAATGGTCTCCCTGGCATCTCTCACCACACCATCTGTATCCTTCATTTTCACTGTCATATCACCTGAATTCCCTTTCTCGTTTGCGTTTTTCATCAACACCCTAACTATATCCTTTAAATCGTCTACTTCCTTCTTTAAACTTCTAAAGTTAACACAACCCCAACATTCAAAGTCCGTAAACTTAGCCTCAGCCCACGTCTTGTCTGACATGGCAAAGTCGACCAAACTACTACAAACGACAAACACCAAATGTCGCGTTGCCTTTACTTTCCGTTTGACGGCGCCATGCTAGCTAGAATATTTACATATATATTTCTTCTGATATAGTTAACTATGTTTATACTATTCCCTATGAAGTCTTTGAGAAGCTTACATAGGGACTATGTTTACTGTGCACAAACGTTACACTTTACGCTAGATTGCCTTGTTTAATGTTGTTATACCACGCCCTGGCGAATACGCGGGACACTAGCCACATAAACAAACTCGATTTTCCCCGACTGTCGCCCACCGAAGCTTCGGCTATGACCTGCGACTAACTTCCTCAAATACCCTTTCTCTGACTACCGTTTAGCTACAGTTGTTTTTAAATATATGTATATGGATAGTTTACGAGTAATATTTGCAAATGACAATACTTATCTATTCCACGTATTTCCAAAATTTCTGCACCGATATCCACAATGATCCGAGCTCAAGATTTTCTCGCCAAAAGTTGAGCGTGATAGTAGTTAATATGGTATTCGAATAGAGTGTATTTGGCGCTCATTATGTGACCCCGATTATATAACATTGTTGTTAGCTTGGCAGTAACGTTAGAACATTGGAATTGTTTTGTGAACAGAATAAGAAAATGTAAAGACAGATTGCATAATGTCTTCTTTCAATACATACACCTACTTTTAACAAAATATAGATTTATGTATGCACAGGAATAGGCATACATACACGCACGAGTACAGTCTATTAAAATGTAGGCTTCTTTTGAAGTATGCCTTAAAAGCGAGCAGATAGCTATATTGATACAGGTAGTGAACTTGAATTAAAGGGAGAGTGCATATTCCGTAATCAGCCGGGGGTTAATAGCCACCCGGTTAATTGTAAATTGCGTTCACGTAGAACTAGTGAATCCTTTCTTTCTTAACTAAATTGATTGTGAATGTTTTCTAGACTCTCCCTCCGTCCGTCCGTCCCTTTCTCCCTCCTTAATGCACTTCCTCTGTCTCCCTCTTGCTCTCTCCGATCTCTTTCCCTCTCCCTCTCCCTATCCCTCTCCCCGTCCCTCCCCGTCTCCGTCTCCCTTCCCCTCTTTTCTCTCTCTCTCGCTCTCTCGCTCTCGCTCTCTCTCTCTCTCTCTCTGTCTCTGTCTCTCTCTCTCTCTCTCTCTCTCTCTCTCTCTGTCTCTGTCTCTGTCTCTCTCTCTCTCTCTCTCTCTCTCTCTCTCTCTCTCTCTCTCTCTCTCTCTCTCTCTCTCTCTCTCTCTCTCTCTCTCTCTCTCTCTCTCTCTCTCTCTCTCTCTCTCTCTCTCTCTCTCTCTCTCTCTCTCTCTCTCTCTCTCTCTCTCTCTCTCTCTCTCTCTCTCTCTCTCTCTCTCTCTCTCCATCTCTCTCTCTCTCTCTCTCTCACTCTTCACTCTCTCTCTCTCTCTCTCTCTCTCTCTCTCTCTCTCTCTCTCTCTCTCTCTCTCTCTCTCTCTCTCTCTCTCTCTCTCTCTCTCTCTCTCTCTCTCTCTCTAAACATTAGCCGGTTAACCTTTGCATTTCCATTTTATTTGATCATAGGGACCTTAAAGGCTTGGGGGGCTGTGCCCCCAATATTTAGAGCAACCTTCGAGCTGAAACAGAATCATGACGTAATAGACCCCTGAAAATCTTCAACAACACGCCTCCCCCAATCCCTCTCCCGCCCCCTCCCCCGCCCCCGCCCCCAAAATTAATAATAATATTCTCGGCGAACAAGATATAAAATGAAAATATTACACACGTAACGTCACGTCCACGAGACTGCGGGACATTTACTTTAAATAGCCGACGCGGGACATCTAGTCAACATGCGTTCAGCGGAATACAGCTCTCGCATTATATTTCGAAAAACAATGGTATATGACTTCATAATATATCACAAGTTTTCGACAAGAAAGTAATGTCTACAGAATCCATTAGTTATTTTTGTTTGGACTGTGCGCCAGAGTAGACGGCGTATTTCAGTTCTTTGCAGACGACAAATGAGCCGTTCACTTATCGCCAGTCGCAGCTGTGGACTTGTAGCATGTGACACGACGCACGTGAGACCTTCGACACACCTGACAACGACATCGTATCCTGTTGACATCTGCCGGGACACCATCGCCGTCGGTAC
The DNA here is from genome assembly GCA_020002185.1 of Paraescarpia echinospica. Classification (NCBI taxonomy): domain Eukaryota; kingdom Metazoa; phylum Annelida; class Polychaeta; order Sabellida; family Siboglinidae; genus Paraescarpia; species Paraescarpia echinospica. Next base: position 69,307,090 of record CM034533.1, on the reverse strand, counting down.
TACTGCACACACCAGTGCATTTGACGTTGCTGCTACCAGTGCTTCCGCTGAAAACATAACTTGTTTGTATGTTGTCCATGTTTCTTTAAACGGAATGACTGGCGTCAGATATACTTCGGTGGTTTCCTAATGAGTCGCATTGCTTCTGGATATAAGTGTACTTGAGGTAGCGTATACTATATGTGTGTATGGGGGGTATGTCAACGTTTTCCTGCTAGAGGGTTTGCATCTCGGACGCCACACTTTCAGAGATTAATCTACGACTCTTCGGAGGAAACGTAACGCCTTTTATGATATTTATTATTTTTCGAAATTTCGTTTCGGCTAAGGTTCTTACCGAACTTGTGGTTCGTACTGTACGTTAGACGGACGTAAGTCGATTGTTCATCACGTTAACATGATCATATATGACGCCACTTGTTAGAATACGGTACCATTTGGAAAACGTCTCTCTCAGGAACTATTCTGGTTGGTAAGAGCGACGTGTGAGAAAAGCCACAACTTGCCCGCAACGTGTCGCCTCCTTAGATCGGTGGGTGTGAAACACGGACGCTGTGTGTTTCTCTCCTGCGGTGCCTCCACTTGAATGGTTCTGCTTTCGAAGACATACATAGAAGGGTTGTATTGACTGGGTTGAAAGAGAGTGTAGTAGAGGATGAAATACATTGATGGGAGGAAAATGATGTGGCGATTGTACGACAGAGCGGAAGTAAGGGAGGGAGGGAGGGAGGGAGGGAGGGAGGAAGGGACGGAGGGAGGAAGGCAGGGAGGCAGGGAAGGGGGGAGAAGTGGAGGGACGGAAGGAGTGGGAGTTATGGAGGAGGGAGGGACGGACAGAGGGAGGGACGGACGGACGGAGGAAGGGAGGGAGGGAGGGATGGAGGGACGGAGGGAGAGAGGAGGGAACGAACAAGGGAGGGAGAAGAGGGAGGGAGAAGGGGAGGGACGGAGGGAGAAGGGGAGGGACGGAGGGAGTGGGGAATAAGGAGGAGGGAGTGATGGAGGAAGGGAATGGAGGGAGGCAGGGAGGGAGGGAGGGAGAAGGGGAGGGAGGGAGTGAGTGAGTGGGTGGGTGAGGGGGTGGGTGAGTGAATAAATGAGTGCGTGAGTGAGTGAGTGAGTGAGTGAGTGGGTGTGCGTGGGTGAGTGAGTGAGTGAGAGAGAGGTGGAAAGGGAGGGAGGGAGGAGAGGGAGGGGAATGAGGGGAGGGAAAGAGGGGAGGGAGGGAGAAGGGGGGAGGGAGGGAGGGAGGAGGGAGGGAGGCAGGAAGGGAGGGAGGGAGGGAGGCAGGCAGGCAGGCAGGCAGGGAGGCAGGGAAGGAGGGAGAAGGGGAGGGACGGAGGGAGTGGGAGTTATGGAGGAGGGAGGGAGTGACGGAGGGACGGACGGATGGCCGGAGGGACGGACGGACGGACGGACGGAGGGAGAGAAGAGGGAACGAAGAAGGGAGGGAGAAGAGGGAGGGAGGGAGGGAAGGAGGAAGAAGGGGAGGGACGGAAGGAGTGGGGGGTAAGGAGGAGGGAGTGAGGGAGGAAGGGAATGGAGGGAGGCAGGGAGGGAGGGAGAAGGGGAGGGAGTGAGTGGGTGGGTGGGTGGGTGGGTGAGTGGGTTTGTGAATGAGTGAGTGAGTGCGTGAGTGAGTGAGTGAGTGAGTGAGTGAGTGAGTGGGTGTGCGTGGGTGAGTGAGTGAGAGAGGAGGGAGGGAGGTATGTAGGAGTGAGGAAGAGTGAGACGGGCGAACAGACAGAGACAGAGACTGAGACAGAGACAGAGACAGAAACAGAAACAGAGTCATAGTGCAAATGCCAAAGAAACAGTGAAGCCGAAAAGGAAGCGATACAAACTGACAGAGACTGACCTTGTGTACGCCCCTGTGCACGACGAGAGTGCGAGACTGACAGAAACTCTTGCCGCAGTCGCCGCACTTAAACGGCTTCTCCTTCATGTGAATATACCTAAAAAAGTAATAAACATAATATATAATGTATGTATGTATGTATGTATGCATGCATGTATGTATATGTGTATATGTATGTATGTGTGTGTATATATACATATATGTGTGTGTGCGTGCGTTCGTGCGTGCATGGGTGTGCGTGTGCGTGTGCGTGCGTGCGTGCGTGTGCGTGCGTCTGTATGAGAGTGAGCGCGCATGAGCGTCATCAGCCTTTTTCAGAAACACTGTCCACGATATTAATTCTATCAATTCCCTGCTGCAACTTGATACTTCGATATGAACCCTTTGAAGACTGCAAAGATGAGTACGAATTACAGCATGATACAAAGTTACGTTGCACCAATCAGCTTGAGTTGTAGTCTCATACAAAATGTACGTTGCGCCAATTGGCACGAAATGTTGTGTGCAACAAATTCTGGTACACAGCCTAAGATCAACCGCGATTCGGAAGATGGTTGTAGCAACAACTGAGTCAAAGTTCAATTACTTGTGACTAATGTCGGTTTTCTAGAGGCTGAGTGTAAATTATCAACAACAGCCACGTCTACATGATGAACAGCGATATGTCAGCAAAAACAGCACTGGTCTGGACGCCAGAAGGAAATAGAAAAAAGGCAGACCGAAAACAACTTGGCGACGAACACTAGAAGAAGAAATGAAGACTGCTGGGCTGACCTGGGGCACAGCAGCAAGGAGAGCCCAAGACAGAGGGGTCTGGTTGCTGACCTGGGGCACAGCAGCAAGGAGAGCCCAAGACAGAGGGGTCTGGTTGCTGACCTGGGGCACAGCAGCAAGGAGAGCCCAAGACAGAGGGGTCTGGTTGCTGACCTGGGGCACAGCAGCTAGGAGAGCCCAAGACAGAGGGGTCTGGTTGCTGACCTGGGGCACAGCAGCTAGGAGAGCCCAAGACAGAGGGGACCTGGGGCACAGCAGCTGGTTGCTGACCTGGGGCACAGCAGCAAGGAGAGCCCAAGACAGAGGGGTCTGGTTGCTGACCTGGGGCACAGCAGCTAGGAGAGCCCAAGACAGAGGGGTCTGGTTGCTGACCTGGGGCACAGCAGCTAGGAGAGCCCAAGACAGAGGGGTCTGGTTGCTGACCTGGGGCACAGCAGCAAGGAGAGCCCAAGACAGAGGGGTCTGGTTGCTGACCTGGGGCACAGCAGCTAGGAGAGCCCAAGACAGAGGGGTCTGGTTGCTGACCTGGGGCACAGCAGCTAGGAGAGCCCAAGACAGAGGGGTCTGGTTGCTGACCTGGGGCACAGCAGCAAGGAGAGCCCAAGACAGAGGGGTCTGGTTGCTGACCTGGGGCACAGCAGCTAGGAGAGCCCAAGACAGAGGGGTCTGGTTGCTGACCTGGGGCACAGCAGCAAGGACAGCCCAAGACAGAGGGGTCTGGTTGCTGACCTGGGGCACAGCAGCAAGGACAGCCCAAGACAGAGGGGTCTGGTTGCTGACCTGGGGCACAGCAGCTAGGAGAGCCCAAGACAGAGGGGTCTGGTTGCTGACCTGGGACACAGCAGCTAGGAGAGCCCAAGACAGAGGGGTCTGGTTGCTGACCTGGGGCACAGCAGCAAGGACAGCCCAAGACAGAGTGGTCTGGTTGCTGACCTGGGGCACAGCAGCAAGGACAGCCCAAGACGGAGGGGTCTGGTTGCTGACCTGGGGCACAGCAGCAAGGACAGCCCAAGACAGAGGGGTCTGGTTGCTGACCTGGGGCACAGCAGCAAGGACAGCCCAAGACAGAGGGGTCTGGTGAGATCTTGTGCGAGCCTTATGTGCCACCCGGCACGAAGAGGATAAGTATGTAAGTAAGTAAGTAAGTAAGTAAGTGTCTACCTGTGGTCCCGTAAATGGTCTTTCCGTCGAAACGACTTGCCGCAGATGTCACAGGGGAAGGGTCGTTCGTCGGTGTGGGTTCGTTCGTGGATGCGCAGGTTGTAGGACTTGGTGAACTGTCGGCCACAGAAGCCGCACGTGTAGAGGCGCTTCACCCTGGCACAGAGAGCGCACTGCTGCCTGAATGGGTATTGGTCGGTCGGTCTGTCCAATGCCGGATTCAGGACAGGGCAGCCAGAGCAATTTCCAAAAGGCCACCAATGTAATTGTTATGGGCTTTTCATAGAATTCGGATGGTTTTCAAAATATTATGCGCTATATCATATTCAAGAATGTTACTATTCTATTATTTTCTAAAACGTATTTTATTGTGTTTTTAAATATATTTGATAGCCCTCTTATAAATACAATTCTTGTAAATGACAACTTCTGAAGAATACGTTGCAAATTGCGTTTGTATTTTGATGTTTAGGCTGGTTAGGACTATAATGATAGAATAACCGGCCAGTCACTGCCTAGGGACTTCCACATGACCGGTCAGTCACTGTCCAGGTCTCCACAATGTTCAATCCAGCGCTGAATCGGTAGGGTCGGTCGGTCGGTCGGTCGGTCGGTCGGGTCGGGTTGGGTAGAGTATCTCACCTGTAAGGTTTACGTCTGAAGTTGAGTTTGTTGGCTGCGGCCAGGACTGTAGGTCCGTTCGCTCCAGGGACCCCCACTGCCACGTGACTACAACACAAACTGATGTTTATTATTTACACAGTTGCCCATTTCTCAACATCGATGTGTTTGTAAATACACATCCAAATTGGCATCTAACGTTCACGATTCAACATCAACACAATACTATTCACGATGTAGTTTCCTTAATATCCGTTCTGTAATTCGTTAAACTTTACAGTGGTGTACATGTGTGTAACTAAATTACTGGTATCTGTATCCATCTGAATTATCATACAAAGTAATATTTTATATAGTTATGGGAATCGTCTCTCCAACAATACGTATTCGTGGCAACGGATTCACCATACCTGTCCCTGAATTACAGTATATTATGTTATCGCCGTTTCTATGAAGAGTTCGTTCTCCTATAAACCCTGCGTATTTGTGAACTCACGCCAGTATGCGCGTGCGCAGACTCCTCGTCGTCTCCGCCGCGGGAGGGTCGCACTGCAGCGCCGACTCCGCCAGGCGGGCGAAGTTGAAACGAGGCTTGAGCGCTGCAACGACACGACGCGGTGACGTCAGAAAATGATTTTTTTTTATTTTTCAATTTTCTATTCTTACTGACCATTTCAAATATATATGTTTTTAATAATACACGAAACCGATGCCATTTAATAGTTTTGGCAGGAACATTGGTGGATCTAGATCGTGGAGAATAGTTGATGCAGAAAAAGTGAAAAACAAGTGGAAATATTGATCGATAAGTATTATTCTTACCTTAATATTATTCATAAAGTAGCATTAGACATTATATTGAGTAATAGTTATGCTTAAGGTTACTTTTTTTAAAGTATTTTACAACACTTTTGTCTAGGGAGTGATAATAGGATAACTTAGCCTTCGATAAGTTTGTAAACAAGATTTAGCAAACCTGATTATGTGGTAGAACATATAGGAGATAAAGTAACACAAATAAAACTAACTACATACATAAGATAATATCTATCTAAGCCACCTGTTAGATATTTTGATTAGGTAGTGCTCATTGTTGTTAACAGTATGCAAGGGTGATATTCGGGCGAACTACAGTTTGTTCATGTAGCTAGTGTCCCACGTATTCGCTAGGGCGAGGTATAACCTAAATAAATAAGGCAGACTATCGTAAGGTAACTGATTGTATTTAAATTAGGTCACTACCGGTAACATTATCGTTCGTGATAGGATAGATAGTCAGCTGTGTAGTGGGTAATTAAAATCTGCTGTAACATAAAGTGTGCTGTAGTACACAGGAAACAGTCTTTATAAAGACTAAGTTAGTTTTTTTTGCCAATAATGGGAGGAAGGGGGCAACGTATAGAAACTGCAAGAGGATGGCGATCAACGCATTAGTTGAACAGATGAGTGAAGAAGAGGTGATGGGATTTACAGATTTATGGGGATACTTTGTTAGAGGGGAGATATGCACATGAGAGATGGCCTCCATCTAAGTGGAAAGGGGGCAGCAGTTTTCTCAGAGAACCTGCTGCGATTTGGTGACAGTGGGACAGATTGCACCTATTTAAACTAGATTCGCAGGAGGGACTCAGAGAGAAGCTTGAAACTGGAGGCATACATAAAGACAACACAAATAAATCAGCAAAGAACAGTCTGGAAAACTGTTCTGAAGCTGGATATAAATGTGTTTGTTTAAATGCAAGGATAAACTTTATGGTAGAAGATATTGACCCTCACATAATAGGTATAACTGAATCATGGGCCACCATTGATATATCAGTTGCTGAATTGGGACTAACAGGCTATGTAATGTTTAGGAAAGATAGAATTCAAGAAAGGGAGATGGAGTTATTTTATATATTAAAGAATCTATCCAGGCTTATGAAATAAAATTAGAAAGAGGGGCAGATTGCGAAGAAACTGTTTGGTGTAACATAGTTACAGGAAACTCAATGTTAACGGTGGGGTTAGTTTATCGAAGTCCTAAGATAAGCATAGAAGGGAATGAAAAAGTACAAAACGCCATAAAGGAAGTAAGCAAACGGGACCGTATTATTATGGGGGATTTTAACCTTGGGCATATACAATGGAAATCTCTACAGAGTATGGGAAGTGCGGACCACAAGTTTTTAGTTTTCGTACGAGATAGTTTCCTTTCTCAACATGTGCTACAACCAAACAGGGGTGAGAATGTGTTAGACATAGTTTTGTCCTCACATAATGAATTAGTGTCAAGATATGTGAGCCACTGGGGATTAGTGATCACAACCAGATACATTTAACCATCAAAGTAAAATTAGAAAGGACTAGTAAAAAGCAGTACAGGAGAAATTTCCACAACGGAAGATACATGAGGAAATATTTAGCAAAGATAGACTGGAATAACACACTGAAGAATAAGACAGCAACATAATGCTGGAATATCTTAAACAGTGAAATTTAGTGCATTGTCGATATATTTGTTCCCTGGAAAAAACAAGGGAAACGGTCCAAAAAGAAACACTTATCGAAAGAAGCCATTTGAAAAATTAAGTACAAACAAATTATGTGGAAGTCATATATATAAACTTCCTGGAAATGATGAAGATAACAACATTTATAAAGAAGCACTAAATCAAGCTACAGCTGAAATTAGAAATTCAAAGAGAAGCTATGAAAAAAATTAGCCTGTAATATAAAAGATGACAGCAAGAGTTTTTATGCGCATGTTCGAAGCAAACAGAAAGTTCAGGATAAGGTCGGACCTATCTGTGTTTGCCAGGGAAGATATTAGTTCACTCCCAGTACCAGAGACTAAGTTTAAGGGGGCAGAATCAGATTAGTTACAACAGTTAATTGTAACCCCGGAAATGGTAGCTAAGAAAATAAGGGCTATGAAGGATAATAAATCACTTGGAATGGATGAAATTCCGCCCAAACTGCTATTGGAAATTGTATAACACATTAGCTTACCGTTTACAAAAGGTTTCAATTTGTCATTAGACGAGGGAGTGATTCTTTTAGAATGGAAAGAAGCAAACAATATACCATTATTTAAAAAAAGATTCAAGAAACAAGTCAGAGAACTATAGACCAGTTTGGTGATTTGCAAACTATTAGAAAGACAAATTAAAGATCACATGGTGGATTTTCTTTTTAAACATAACTTAATAAACCCATCTCAACATGGGTTTCTAAAAGCGAGGTCATGCTTAACAAAATGGTTATGTTTTTTGGAAGATATCACTAAGTGGGTAGACGAGGGATCACCAGTATATATCATCCGCCTAGATTTTAAAAAAGCTTTCGACAAAGTGCCATATCAAAGATTGCTGCTTAAACTAAAGGCCATTGGCACAGGAAATGGTATAATTAAATGGATAGAAAAATGGCTGACTGACAGAAGACAACGGGTAGTAGTTGATGGGGAGGCTTCAAACTGGAAATACGTTTTGAGTGGGGTACTGCAGGGATCAGTACTGGGACTGATATTATTCTTAATATATATCAACGATTTGGACGATGAAATAACAAGTAAGGTGTTGAAATTTGCGGATGATACAAAAGTGTTTAGAAGGATTAAAAGTGATGGAGATAGACAGCATTTACAAGATGATCTTGACAGGTTGATCAAATGGTCTGAAAAGTGACAAATGTTGTTCAATTTTGGGAAAACTCCACACAGGACATGGGAATGAAGATGTACAATATACAATGGGAGGGGGGTACGGTACTAAGTATTACTGTATAAGAAAAGGACTTAGGGTTAACAATTAGTGCTGATACGAAGGTTTCAGACCAGTGCGGAATTGCAGCTTGAGAGGGAAATCAAATCCTTGGATTAATTAGGCGAAATATAGCGTATAAGGAAACGAAAGAACTGATAATACCGCTGTACAAAACAATAGTTACGCCTCATTTAGAATATTGGATTAATTAGGCGAGATATAGCGTATAAGGAAAAAGAACTAATAATACCGCTGTACAAAACAATAGTTAGGCCTCATTTAAAATATTGTATACAAGCGTGGAGGCCATATCGCAAGAAGGACATATATATGTACTAGAAAGTCTACATAAGAGGAGAGCGACTAAAATTATACCAAAACTGAGGGATCTTAGTTATGAAATACGCCTAAAAGAATGTGGTTTAACAATACTAGAGACCAGGATACTGAGTTTTAAAATATTGAATAGTTATTAAAATATTGATAGAAACATTGTTTTCTCGGTTATGAAAGAGGATAGAAGGACTAGAGGACATGAAGTTACATTAGTAAAGGAGCAGTGTAGATTAGAAATAAGAACGTTCTCATTTTCACAAAGGACTGTAAATGAATGGAACAGATTATCTGCTGATTGTGTGGGTGCTAGTAGCGTGAATATGTTTATAATAAAATTGACACGTACCTCAGAAGGGCGGGATACATGTAGATAAAAGGGCTTCCTTGTCCACCTGCCATCTAGAGTTAATTCTCTGGGCGGCAATGTTGTTCAATCTTGTTAAATCTGGTTAATTCAGCCCCTTAAGAATTTCCTATATGAAATGTTTAATTACATCCACCTGTGTAGGGTTATATCCGTGAAAATGTCCTCGTCATTCAAGTTCAACATTTCATCGTCACATACTGTTCATGTCCAGTATTCGTTGCGAACCAAACATTAATTGCAAATACCCCGCTGTGATTGAAGACAAAAAAATGCACATTCCATCTGCCGCTGATGTTGGTATGTAGCTAGCATGTTTCAATGTTGCGCACATTCCATCTGCCGCTGATGTTGGTATGTAGCTAGCATTTTTCAATGTTGCGCACATTCCATCTGACGCTGATATTGGTATGTAGCTAACATGTTTCAATGTTGCGCACATTCCATCTGACGCTGATGTTGGTATGTAGCTAACATGTTTCAATGTTGCGCACATTCCATCTGACGCTGATGTTGGTATGTAGCTAACATGTTTCAATGTTGCGCACATTCCATCTGCCGCTGATATTGGTATGTAGCTAACATGTTTCAATGTTGCGCACATTCCATCTGACGCTGATGTTGGTATGTAGCTAACATGTTTCAATGTTGCGCACATTCCATCTGCCGCTGATATTGGTATGTAGCTAACATGTTTCAATGTTGCGCACATTCCATCTGACGCTGATATTGGTATGTAGCTAACATGTTTCAATGTTGCGCACATTCCATCTGACGCTGATATTGGTATGTAGCTAACATGTTTCAATGTTGCGCACATTCCATCTGACGCTGATATTGGTATGTAGCTAACATGTTTCAATGTTGCGCACATTCCATCTGACGCTGATATTGGTATGTAGCTAGCATGTTTCAATGTTGCGCACATTCCATCTGACGCTGATATTGGTATGTAGCTAACATGTTTCAATGTTGCGCACATTCCATCTGACGCTGATATTGGTATGTAGCTAGCATGTTTCAATGTTGCGCACATTCCATCTGACGCTGATATTGGTATGTAGCTAACATGTTTCAATGTTGCGCACATTCCATCTGCCGCTGATATTGGTATGTAGCTAACATGTTTCAATGATGCGCACATTCCATCTGCCGCTGATGTTGGTATGTAGCTAGCATGTTTCAATGTTGCGCACATTCCATCTGACGCTGATATTGGTATGTAGCTAGCATGCTTCAATGATGCGCACATTCCATCTGACGCTGATATTGGTATGTAGCTAGCATGTTTCAATGTTGCGATATTTTTTTTTATTTGATTATAATTCCGGGTGCACTTGTCAAACAATGAGGCCCATGTGCCAACCCCGTCAGTTTATCACGGAAGTAAATGGGGTTATACGGTGTGTTGTCCCGGCAAGTATAAAAGCATTCGTTCTAAAATGTGGATTCAAATGCAGCCATGGAATGTTCAATGATTTGCATTAGCATTTAACGTGTAACCTAAACACTTACACTTTAATCCAGTCTCCAAACAATTGACTTTAGAAACGCCCTACCAGTTGCAAATAATATTTTCGTTTTTCGTTTTCCTGTATGAGAGCGCTCTGGTGTGGCTGTAGTCTGCATATGAATGCAAATGTGCTTTCTCGCAGTCGCGGAGAGTGCGAGCTGACTCTGCTCACACGTAATAGTAACAGATGATGCACAGATTACATACCACACTGCTTAGTATCAAACGATATATTCATTATTGACTTACCCGTGTGAGTGCGCTCTGACATGGCCGTGGTCTTCAAATGAAGTTGTCCTTTATCGCAATCGCGGATAGTCCCCGCCGACTCCGCGCCCATACGGAGGATGACTTCGCAGGGAGCCCGCGTGTAGCCGTAGCTACTGAAGGGAGGACAGTGCCCCTCTACGAAGTACCGTCGAGGAACCGGGCTTCGGGGATAGACGCAGTTCCTCACTTCTGTTGCATTGCCGTCTGTCGTCTGTTGCCCGGGGTGTGTGGAACGATCATTGGGGCTCTGACGGGGGTGAACATGATGCGAGAACTCAGCCGGCGGATAGTACGCACTGGGCCTGACCGGAAGTGGGTGTGTTTGTAACGACAGGTCGACCGGAAACGCAGAGATATGCGCAGTGAACACTGGGAAAGACTCGCAATGACTCACTTTCCATGGCGCGCCAGTTTGCGTATGTGCAACACGCGACACCTGGCGGTCGCTGGCGCAAAGGGATGGGGTGGCGGACGAACATTGGTTACTGCCCGGAACACAGGTAGAGGAAGGGTAAAATTCATCAGGGTAAAATGGAAACTTCCCGCCGTTGATCCACTGTTCATCTACTTTCAGTCTATCTGGCCTTACCAGAGTACCGTCATAGTGAGTGTGTTTGACGTGTTGACGCTGACAGATGGGGGATGACGGACGTATTTCTCCTGTGAACGCGACACATCAAACTCATTGTCATCGGTCCGACAGCATGCACGGTGAATCATAGTTATAAAAACTATGGAATTTTGTTACTATGGACAATTATTTTAAATATAGCATATAAACCGTTTAAAATATACACACTGGACACACACACACACACACACACACACACACACACACACACACACACACACACACACACACACACACACACACACACACACACACACACACACACACACACACCCACACACACACAGACACACACACACACTATATATATATATAATTCAAATATGTAAAATTAATTATTAGTCTGTTACGGAAGCTGTAGAAATAAAGAATATTGGACGAATAACCGTTTAGTTATGATTATCATTTAATACGATTGTTACCCGTTCCCGTTCCAATTTTATTGGCGAACACAAATCGCGACAAAAACCCTTCAATACCATAGTGCTTATTACACTGCCAAACCATTTAAATCATTCATAGTGTATGTTTTAAAAGACAACTATAATATTTAAAGTAATTTACTTATTTCATTTTAGTGTCATTTAATTATTTTTTATGAAGTTTTTGTCAATGTAATTATAATGCTACAGTAAGTTTTAATATAAAGGACCGCATATTATGTGTACTGCGTTCTCTGTTCGTTTTGGTGAACTTGTATAAGGGTGATCTTGGTGTAATTGTATTACAATTATAATGTATATATTCCGTAACTATTTTAATATAATTTCATGTGGTTTATTACTGAATTATACTTGTATGGATATGTGGATTGTATCGTGAATGTATGTATAATCCAACTGAAAATTGTTAATAATAAACTGAATCTGAGTTTGGAATTTAATTGTTGTATTTAGTGAAACTGATAAAAATGTGTGTTATAATGTCCACTGGTAACGCGGTTTAATTTTATAATTATTTTTTACAGAATATTCTGTTCACGCTTAACGTAAAAGGCTCATAAGATGTAAGATTGCATCAGATAGTATATAACAGTTTATTTAAATTGCATATTTATAATGGAAAGTTGCACATTTCTGTTGTCATGACAGCATAAAAGATGCATTGCATTTATTTATATTCACCTCATACCAACGACTATAACATGACAATTGTGGCGCTAACTTGGCCCGGGAACCTTTGTTCGCCTGCGCTGTATTTATTCTCCAGGGAAGCTGTTAACCGTATCTAGTGATGTGATTTGTTATCAATGAAACGTGTTAACACAGGCTGGGGTGTAGCGTTCTCGCTGGCAGCCATGTTTTGAATGCTGTCGCAGTAGCCCGGTAATCCCCTTGTCCTAAGGCGTTTATCATTAGCCAGAGTAAAACTATAATAATGAATTGCATCTCTTTCAACGGAGCCATAAACAAGAAATCCTTAGTATTTCACAGCGCGAATGATTTCAGCGCTGAAAACCACCGGAGTTGTAACGTTTCGAACAGCGATTAGCGTGGAAGGCGACAATGTACATATCCGGTCAAGTCAAGGAGTCAACACCAAACAAACTGCTATTTTATAGAGTTGCTCTGTAAAAACGCTGTATCCGACAGCCGGGCTATTTACAATGTAACAAAATACACCAAACAGTTTCAACAGTTACCTAAAAACCTACCGCAAAAGAAGTAAGGCTAAGATCCGTCAACAGACGCATTACATTGCACAGTATTTATTGAACCGTTACCGATGAGAACTCACCCGGAAACGTGTACGATCAGCGGCACTCAGACGGACACGAACTATTCAATATAAACATAATATAATGTTAATTTATCCAACTTAATATATACAAATCACACTGTTATAAAAAAAACTGTATAAAATGTATTTGTAACTGCTGTGAAACGTAAATAAAAAAAGATTGAACAGTATTGTCATCCAAAATAAAAATATTACCCACAATGTTGATGGAAAACATATATCATAAACGCTAGCATTTACGCATTCCGTAGATATTTTGTTTCAATAATGAAGTATCTTACATGAGAACAAAATTATAGTTTTCTGAATTATATATATATTCAAGACGTTTCTTCCACAGACGTTACCATTTGCCCTTAAATTCTTCTAACCTTCGATAAAAGAAAATATTATCAATATTTTTCATTTTATTTTTAATATCTTTAGACAGTTAGATTTGGTCTACATTTGAAGTTGCATTCTGAATTAATGTACCGTTTTTAAGTTTTAAATGAAATAGTGTACAACATGAACATTATGTACATTTCTGATGATACTTGCTACCATATATGTAAGTTTTGTATTTGATGTGTTATTCGAGAAATTATGCTTTCGCAAAATTACGGGTCTCCAGATCCAGCAGGCGGGACAATAAACGTATGACACGCGGGTATAATTGTTCGTCTTTTGCGCAGTTTTATCTTAAACTTACATAAGTCAGGTTAATAGCTCATCTCTGTATTTATTCTAGCATATATATTATATCATACTTACCACATGACCTTCAAGCTAATATACATGTTTCCAAAAGAAGTTTTAAATAGCGGTATACTTACTATTTTCCTTATGGGCCAATATCCCAAAGAGTATACAAATGTGATTATGCAGGTCCAAAAATAAATGTTTGATTCTAAACAATAAAGTTATATATTCTCCAGCGACATCACCAAGTGTAATGTCTATGTTTCTCTAAATATATCTATCAAGTTCGCCCAAATTATACTCGACAGGTATGCTAAAGTGCGAGCTATTACATAAAATAAATTAGTCATAAAGACGTTAAAGTGTTGACAGTAACTAGCGAATGACCATGTCACCACATTTTGTTTGCAAACGTTAAATTTCTTACACAACTATGTGTGTATTGTTTTCATTTCTAGGAAGAGCAATATGGTCACATCAAGACCATAAATTAGGATACCGGTTTTAATTACTGCACCGATATATATTTTAGTCAATTTGGCGTGTCCAGCGTCATCAAGCAGCTTATACATCTGGGGGGCTCGCAGGTCAGTTTACTCGCACATCAACCATTATGTTTGCTTCTTAATGTGTCCACATATCACTTATAAGAGTAATGTTGCGGCTTTTTGTTTACCGTATTCACATTCGTTTCTGGTATAATTTCATATAAACTGAGTAAACATCAGTCCATTGTTAGCAAAATATGTCGTCTTACAGTCAGAAAAACCTGTGTCTGCATTGAGACGTCAGCCTCTGACGCATTGACCATTTTAACATTTTTGAATCAAGGTACATATGCGCTCTAAGCGGTGTTTTTTTTAGTTTTCGTTATGACGACGCTGGACACGCGATGATGCTGGAACGCCACCATTTCGGTTTTTTCTCCTTTCACCGGGAACTATCATGAATATTGGAAATGCCATCGATGGAATGATAGGAGGGTGGTAACTGGTAGACATGAAAAAGTTAAAACGGTGTAGGTTTTATAGGTTTTTGTAGGTAGCCTTTTCCGTCGAAGACTCTGAACTTGCACTTAAAACGCGACCCTACTTTTTAAACTTTAATGTGCTATATTTTACTAAAATTTTGATTTAGTCCCATAATTTTGTTCAGCATTCCTTCGATAACTTTTTAAGAAAAGAATACATGTCGAAAAACCCAGCAATAACAATGATAAATTAATATAATAGACCAATCTAAACCGATGACGCTGGACAAGAAAAAGTGGTCATTATAGAAAACTCATTGTTATGTTTTTATTTCTCATTTTCTAAACAAGATTTTGTTTCTGTACGCTGCCAAAATATACCCCATTTGCACTATGAAATCAGAAATAGAAAATATAGCACTGAATTTGTATGGTAGTGCTTCCAAATTTGGAAAGGTAAATTGGACATGCCATTTTGGCCGTTTTGGGCTCCTTACGTCCACCTTTTGCCATTTTCCAAATTAAACAGGCGAACAAACTATACACGTCCTGAAAGCTCTTACTGAGGCCAATTTTTGGTGAAATTTTCCTAAGCCTGACTATAATTCCCGGTGTGAGAAATAAAAGACAAGAATTTTATCAACTGTACACATGTGGGACATTGGCCTTTGTGTGGTTTATACATCCTACTACATTCCAGTATAATTGAATGTATAAAGGTTGCATTTTGAGACCGTCCATCTTTTAAATAAAAATGTCCAGTAAGCATTATGACGCATATAGTATATGTTACCTTCCTCAGCACAATATATATTGTGTTTTACGTAACCTGCAATTGTAAGATAAAACGTCGCAAAAGACGAAACATTCTATGCGTGTGACACGCATTTATTAGTCCGCTGGCCGACCTGGCGATCGGTAAGTATGCAAACGTATGATTTATCCAATAACTTATCAAATGCCAAAGTGACATATAAATTCATGGTAGCAAATAAGTAGATATTATCCAAGTTGTACATACACTTTCTTAAAACATTTAAAAATGGTAGTCTAACCCAGAATGCAATTTTAATACAGTATGCAATAAAACAGATTTGACAAAAATGGTTACAATTATTTGTTCCAAAACATCGTACTCAGAAAGTATTGCAGTATCTTGTTACTATCGATGCGGACATATATAATCGAAATGTTCGTTGTTTTCGAATCATTACAAAATCTGAGATCATCGTTTCAGTTACGTTTGAAAACAACACTGTTGGTTGCATTGACAATGACGTTTATTATCTGAATTCGTAAAAGCAATCAGTATGTTTACGCAATAAAGAAATACATAGTATACCCGTTTTGTTAATTATCATTATTATCGTTTTTCAAAGAATATTTATCGACGTGAATGCATGATTTCGTACTATTTCGCAACAATTGTGTTGCACGTTGATGGAATTGTTATAAGTTGTTCTAAACCTATTCGATTTTGTACGTTCTAGACATTGGTGTAGCAATGTTCAAACTGTTTTGGTCAAGGCGTTTTGTTGGTTTTCTTGTGACGTTGAGTTTCGCTTGATAACGAATAGATAATACTTACCTGACATAGTGGCGTTGATTTCAGCGTCTTCTTGTTGCAGTTAAATCAATACCAAGAAGTTCTATTCCAATCGGCCCTGTTTGACACGATGTCGTCCAAATAGTTATCCGATATACAAGTAGTGTAGATGGATATACAGTTTTCGTTGTTGGTCGAATTTAGATAGTTTTCTCTAGCAATCTCAGTCAATATACATCTCGCAGTAAACTGAAAAATTGCTCTTGTCACGACACTGTTCTGCAGCAACCAATGAAGTCAACAAACATCGTCGTGCGACGCTCGACTTTATAAAGCGGTAGTTTGACTGTCCATCCATCAAGACCGGCCGCCTAACCAGTCGGCAAGAAAAAACCCGGCCTGGTCTATGTCGAACCACCACCGGTAGAAGTGACTAGAAGTTACACGCACACACCCACCCAGCACGGATCCCCTTTGCCAGACAAAGCGTCCATCTGTCACCCGCTGCTACATATTATCTTAAGCGCGCAGCGACGCGATACTGCCCCGAAAAAAAACGCGTTTCGGATATTTAAAATAACAATCGGTGTGTCGACTGCTCAAGTCGGGGTTGCGATGCCAGGGTGGCGTGGTGCAGGGGTAACGGGGTACGCGTAAACGATTTAACTCGTCGCGTGATTAATTGATCGAACGATACGAGACTTTGCCAACGATGCAGATGTCCGAAATGATTATTAATAAATGCGACAAGACATTGGTTGGTTTGTACATGCAAGAAAGTATGTCAGTGAATTTGGGAGATTCAGTAGCTAACCAAACTGCATTTAACAGTTCAATTGACTTTGGACCTCTAAACAGCGAGGCAAGAAATCTGTCATATACATTATAAATGCTTCTTGTATCGTTCTGTTTTTACGACTCTTCTTAGGTTAGTGATCTTGTCGGCCATATGGTTATTGCAACTAGTTAACCAACGTAACCAGGACATCCTCTCGGACTCTGTCAAGTCATCCTCATTGTCCTCGAAGCCCCTATGATGTGGTCATCTTAGAAATATGTACACATCACACAACACAAATACTGCATAAACACAACGCAAACACAACGCGAATACAATGCAAACACAACAAAACACAACACAAACGCAACACAAACACAACACGAATACAACACAAACCAAACGTAACACGAACACAAACACAACATAAACACAACACAAACACATAATTAATTGATACAAACACCACAATGAGAAACCTGTCATAAACACACCGTCAAAAGATAACAGTTTAGTTTCATCGAACATATCGTTTTCTTAAATATATTCTCGAAGAAACAGATTTTGTACGTAAGAAGTTGCGCAAATATGGCGGAGTATTTCTTAGCTGCGAAATTTCGCAAGTTGGTATTCTCTAAACGCTTACGAATTTTCACAACTAAGAAATTCGCAACTTGCATTCTAAAAATGCAAGTTGCGAATTTCGTTGCAAGTCAATATTCGGCTAAGGTAAACCAGACCATCCTTGAATTAATTGTAGAAAACGAATTGGAACAACAAGTAGACTTCCCCACCAGGAAAGATAAAACCCTCGACCTAATACTCATACACATCCAGGCTTCAAAATACGCTGCAAACCTCTGCTTTCACTTGGCAGCAGTGACCATGTCATCATTCTCTACGACACCTCACTTACCCCACACAGAGCAAAGCCTCTACGCCGAAAGATCTACTTGTGGAAGAAAGCTAATACAGCAGCCATAAAGCAGGGTATTGAATGGTATGCACATACCTTTGATTCAGATCTCTCCTCATCTACATCCATAGAACATGCATGGATTGACTTCAAGCAGAAACTCCAGCAAGTGATAGATACCCATGTCCCATCAGGCACAGCAACCCTTGGATCAACACAGCAACCCTTGGATCAACACGGCAGTCCGCAGAGCAATACGAAGAAAACAACGAGCACATGCCAAATCAAAACAATCTGGAAAGAAGAAAGACAAGGATCGTTATAGAAGACTCCAAGCTGAAGCAAAATATGCCATTAAGTAAGCCAGTAAATAAACAACATCAGCAAGACTTCAAATCCAAATCAAAGAAATTCTGGTCATTCGTCAAAGGCAGGCATCAGGAATCAACAGGAGCATATCCCTTAAAGAATCAAGATGGATTCATTAAAACGACAGCCTCAGCAAAGCAGGGATCTTAAACAACCAGTTTAAATCAGTGTTTACAAAATAATACATCAATAACCTCCCTGACAAAGGCGACAGCCCCTTTCCTGCCATGGACAACATCACAGTTAGCGAAGCAGGTGTACGCAAACTCCTCCAAAACCTGCGTGCAGATAAAGCCACAGGCCCGGATGCCATTCCAGCCTACATTCTGAAGACAGCAGCGACAGAACTACCCCCAATGATGACACAGATATTCCAGCTTGCTAATCTTCAAGAAAGGGGACAGGATCCAACCGGAAAACTACCGCCCAGTATCCCTCACCTCCATTACATGGAACATATCATTCACAGCGGTGTAATGAAACATTTTGACCAACATCATGTTTTATCTGAAGCACAACATGGATTTCGTAAACAGCGGTCTTGTGAAACTCAACTCCTCATCACCACCCACGACATAGCCAAGAACTTAGCCAAGAATCAACAGACCGATATTATCCTACTTGACTTTTCTAAGGCCTTTGACAAAGTGCCACACATACGCCTACTTCACAAACTACACTACTATGGAGTGAGACATAATACCCTTACCTAGATCAAATCGTTCCTCACCAATAGAAGCCAGCAAGTTGTTTTGGAAGGAACACACTCATCACCTGCTCCTGTACTCTCAGGAGTACTTCCGGGGACAGTCTTAAGACCACTGCTCTTTCGTGCCTATATCAATGACCTCCCTACTGCAATACAAAACACCCCGGTTATATGCTGATGACACCTCCTCTACAGAGAAATTCACAGCATAAAAGATCAACAGTTGCTTCAACAAGATCTCAATGCCCTAGAAGAATGGGAAAACACCTGGCAGATGCAGTTTAACCCCAGCAAATGTACAGTCATTCGAATCTTATCTAACAAGTCCAAGAAGGTTATTCTAACTAACTACACTTTGCACAATTAGTATCTTGAGACAACGAGTTCTCACAAATATATTGGAGTAACCATAGCAGACAACCTATCCTGGACCAACCATATCGAAGCCACGGCAGCAAAAGGGAACAGAACAATAAGCTTCTTGAGGAGAAATTTTCGACAATGTACTCCTCAGGTAAAGTCTGCAACTTACACAACAATGGTGCGCCCCATTTTAGAATATGCATCATCCATTTGGGACCCACATAAGCAGAAAGATATTCAGACATTGGAAAGCGTACAACGTCAAGCAGCTAGATATGGTTTTAATAACTACACAGAAAGGACACCCGGCAGCGTTACATTCATGCTGCTACAACTGAAATGGCCCAAACTCTAACAGCGAAGCTATCACAATAGACTAGGATTGTTCTTTAGAATTAATAATGAACTAGTAGATATTATTCGCTCAAATTACTACCACCATTCTGACCCAAGAACAAGAGGCACTCAACGATTGTATCAGGAACATGTCCACCACCTAGTTCTTTATCATTATTTTTTTCACGGACAGTAGCAGACTGGAACCATCTTCCAGCTTCCACCACATCAGCATCATCACTTTAAAGACTCGGTTTACACAACCTGCAGCCATCGCCAGCAACACCTTGAGGAACATGCCAAAGTGCATTTTAAACTATTTTAATTTACCAAAGTTTTAATATGATTTTAAATATTTGGCGCACAGGCCGCTACACCATGACGCAACTGTACATGCATTTCAGGGCTAATTACGCTCGCAAGAGCCCAGCCTTTTAAAAGGAAGAAGAAGAAGAAGAAAATCTCGCGAGGGATTGCTTGCGTTGCAACGGATACGGTCACTGATATTTTGCTATGTTTTACCGTTTTAATGCTGCTCATGTGTTCCTGGCGGTGAATGAAAAAAGAATAACGTATATCTATCTGTATCTGTATATTACGTTGACCGATCAATCTTGATCATTAAACAACGGTTGGTTTATTGTTGGAGGAAACAAAAGAAAAAGAAGAAAAAGGAAATATACAAGTATGAGAGAAGAGAGAAAAGATATATAAATTGTCGTTGTCTTTTTCAGGTATCAAATGTTCAAGGGAACCTGGCAACTAATCAATATAGCTACTATGCAAAACATACTGTTACATTGCTATTGAGATATGTTGGTGCATAGGTAATAATTAATGGGCTTAATGCCAGCGAAGCATTTGAACGGAAATGATAGACACAAAATGCAAGCAAGGGGAAGAATTAACGCCAAGGCCAAGCCAAGCTATGCAGTCAATCACTTAATGTTTACATTACATAATTAAGAATTTGACGCTTCGTCTACGTATCCTGACTACACTGTTACATAGTACAGTTAGAAGACACCACCTGCGAATGTGTATTATGTCGATTACTATTCAGACGACGACTCGAGCCGAAGGTAAGACTTAGTTTGATCACTCGGCTAGCCAACATTCCATGACCGAGTGGCATGACGCTAGTCTGCCACTAAGACTAAGTCTAAGACTAAGTCAGTGTACTCTAGTCAAACTAAAAGTTGTAAGACGTAACCGGAAGCAAGGGGCATGACCAAGGACGAATATGTCTTCCAATCCCAGGTCAGGATTTGTGGTTTGCTGTAACTAGTAATGTAGTAAGTAGATGGTTTAATATAATAGTGACTTGTGGCAGTTGTGCAGCTCTGTTAAATATTAATTTAGCAGCCGTGTATTTGTCAACTAATTATGTGCTACATTGGAATATTAAGCATAAATACGATGACTATGTGAATATTGAAATTAAAGTGGAGATTTTAGGTAAATGTATCAGCTTTTTGTGGATTTTTTATTTTGTGGATGCCCATCCTATAAAAATGGGACACTCCTGTATGTTTCTCATCATTTTATGTTGCCGTTTGATATTTTTTATCTTTACGACTGCTTCAGGTCTTTGACTTAGCATATGTGTTGAATGGTTCTAGATAAATTTATAACACAGGCGTGCCTCATGCAGTTACATGGAAAAACTATGTTTTCGTTATTTATTCTTTTAATACAGAAAGTTTGAGCCACCAAATGGGCTACTCCAGAAATACCATAGGTGGATCCAGGAGGGCCTTTGGGGCACATGCTCCCCTAGACCTTTGGATGTACCCCCACTAGCCTACACGTTTGGGTAACTTGACACGAACAAAGTCATGGATTTACCGTAGGGTTTTTGGAAGCCTCAGTTGGGTGCAATTATTTTTGTGTGAGAGTCTCAGCCCCCTCCCCAAATAGTCACCGTCTTTCGATGCCAATGCGTATTTAAGCACAAAGCATCATAGGATAAAACTTGTTGACATTTATATATGCACTCCCTCTACAATTGTTTAACGTTTTGTCCCCAAAGACTACCCACTCTGGATCCGTGCCTGAATATGGACTATGTTAGATTGTCTATGTATAGGGCTAAGATAGTGAGGAATAAAGATTATCAAAGAACAGCATTTCTTGTACCCAGTGCGTAATAACAAAAAATCAATGCAATACACATTATTGCTACAAAACAACTATAATGACATTTCTCTACATACAGCACACATCCAGCATCATCTACCAAATAACCATGATACCACACCCAAAGGCTGAAAAACAGTGGGTATGAAAGGTAAGTTACAATATGTGGTCATGTATGATGAAATATATGCAGTCTACTCTATCAGTGTTGTTGTTGTCTGGTATAGCCTAGTTTTTTTTGCATGTTATAACATTTTATAAATATTGGGTAGTGTCTACTTTGCCCGTGTATTGTATGGACACTAAGGAGTACAAATATGTATAATATGTCTACATTTATTATATATGTTTTAGGTATCACCAGTAGCACAGTAAAATATGGTGTGTCTAATACGGTTGTATTTAGAAATGAAACATAACATATTTATGATGTGCTCTATATGTATTTTCAGAAAGAAAATTTATGGACTGCCAGACTGGAATGACTGCTGCATCTTGAAATTAAAAGATGCAAAAAAGATACAACTGGACATGGTGCAGCACCAAGAAGACAATGTAGCTGCAGAAAAAATCTAAAGTAGCTAAACAATCTCCGAATCATGCATAGCCTGTGCTGCTCCATGTATTGGTGCTGCAGTGACATCAACATTTTATTCAGGAAGACCAACATAAATTCACATTACATCAATTATACATCAAATATCTTAAATACTAATTCGTTTACGAACACCTCATTATACCGACAAGTTCCTTATTTTCCTATGACAAGTGGAATTATTATAATACTTTTAATTAATATCCATTGTTTGCATAATTTTTTAACAGTGGAATTTAGTTTTCAAAATAAATTATATAAAGGATTTCTATGATGCAAATCAATTGCTTTGGAAACTATATACAAATCAATGACCTGGTGTTCTAAGATCTATTTGTAAATGCAGTATGTTAGCAATCTTCTTTATACTGATTCAGTTGTTCCATTTTGTAAGACAACTACTAGGTCAAAATAAATATTATGTCCTCTGTTGGTAAGTCGGTTTGGTGAGAAAAAAAATTGGATTATATTCACCTAGAAAATAGGATGTGCCAAATATTTACAGTAATAATTTAACAAGATTGCCATCCAGAAAATTAACTCTAGATGGCAGGTGTACAAGGAAGCCTTTCGGCTTATCGAGAGTCCAATAATTTTTATCTACGTGTATCCTGCCCTTTTAAGGTATGGGTCAATTTTATTTTTAAACATATTCACGCTACTAGCACCAACACAATCAGGAGACAATCTGTTCCATTCATTTACAGTCCTTTGTGAGAATGATAACTTTCTTATATATAATTCAATATTTTAAACACTTCTATCTGATCTCCTCTCAATCTCCTGGTCTCTAGTGTTGTTAAACCACATTTTTAGGCGTATTTTGTAACTAAGATCCCTCAGTTTTTTTCTCAAAGGAAACTCGTACGAAAACTAAAAAGTTGTGGTCTTCACTCCCCATACTCTGTAGAGATTTCCATTGTATATGCCCAAGGTTAAAATCCCCCATAATAATACGGTCCCGTTTGCTCACTTCCTTTATGGCGTTTTGTACTTTTTCATTCCCTTCTATGCTTATCTTAAGACTTCGATAAACTAACCCCACCATTAACGTTGAGTTTCCTGTAACTATGTTGCACCAAACAGTTTCTTCGCAATCTGCCCTTCTTTCTAATTTTATTTCATAAGCCTGGATAGATTCTTTAATATATAAAATAACTCCATCTCCCTTTCTTGAATTCTATCTTTCCTAAACATTACATAGCCTGTTAGTCCCAATTCAGCAACTGATATATCAATGGTGGCCCATGATTCGGTTATACCTATTATGTGAGGGTCAATATCTTCTACCATAATGTTTAGTTCATTTCTTTTGTTTACTATGCTCCTTGCATTTAGACAAACGCATTTATATCCTGATTCAGAACAGTTTCCCAGGCTGTTCTTTGCCGATGTATTTCTGCTGTCTTTATGTATGCCTCCAGTTTCTGGCTTCTCTGTGAATCCCCCCTGCGAATCTAGTTTAAATAGATGCAGCCTGTCCCACTGTCAACAGATTGCAGCAAGTTCTCTGAGAAAACTGCTGCCCCTTTCAACTTAGATGGAGGCCATCTCTCATGTACATATCTTCCCTCCCAACAAAGTATCCCCATAAATCTATGAATCCCACCCCCTCTTCTTTACACATCTGCTCAACTAGTGCGTTTTGTTTTATATCAGTCCATATTTGTCATAGTCAACACTGTTTTTTATTTATAACTGCTTAGAAAATAGAAATGGACACAATTTATTTCTCCATAAATATGACTGCTAGGTTGGCATGTGTGTATATAAGTAGCCTAAATGCAAAAACTTGATGATATTGAAATAAGGCAGTTTAAAAAACAGTGACTTGGTACAGTAAGCCATGGATGTAACAAATCACTTGCAACCAGTCAATTTATTCATTATATCCGAAATATGTCATGTCTGAAATTTGTTGTATATTAAAATCAAATAGGGACCAATTCGTTTATTCAATATAAGCAAGATTCGTTTAAAGTGAATTTGTTACATCTGAAGTTTAGTGAATATGCACTATTTCAACATCAAACGTCGGAGGTGTACTCGCACATTATATTTACAAGTGTTATTTTGTAGACATAAAAGTAGGTGTATTCAAGCAATTAGATATATTATATCATAGTTTATATTTACATATATATAATTTTATGTACATATATAATTTATATATATAATTATCATTTACATTATAATAGTTACATATTTGTTTTGGATGGTATAGTTAATGCTTGAATAAATGATGCAATCTATCAGGGGCTGTTATAATACTGATGCACTTAATATAGCATTTTTCAAGCAGCATGTATGTATATATATGTGAAAGCGGCAGCCAAGCTTACTTACCCATTAATTTGATGCAGATATGGTGGAACAATATAATGTACATAAGAAACATTAAATACATTTGGCAAAATCTGTGTCCCATGGCCATGATAAATAATAAATGATAAAATGTAATATGTTTATATAAAGAAATAGTGTCCTTTTTACACATTTTTACATTGATATATATAGATTTCCATGCCATCGAATTGATGTCTGCAATACTGTGGTATTCTGAAATAGAAATTATGGTTTCTAGTGTAGTTAAACGTGCCTACACAAATCGTAATTGTATAGCACGTAGTCAATCTATAAATACTGCGGTGAATTACTAATCGGTCCCGTTTGTTGCTGGTCCCGCTTGTTTACTTTTTATTGTGGAAATTTGCATTGGCTAGCAGTGTAGGCGCGGCGCCGCTTTCAAAGACGGTATTTATGCAATTACAGCGGTCAATAAAAATTGACGACAAGATTTAACAGACTGCCATCCAGAAAATTAACTCTAGATGTCAGGTGGACAAGGAAGCCTTTTGGCTTATCGAGAGTCCAATACTTCTTATCTACGTGTATCCCGCCCTTTTAAGGTACGTGTCGATTTTATTTTTAAACATTCACGCTACTAGCACCAGCACAATCAGGAGATAATCTGTTCCATTCATTTACAGTCCTTTGTGAAAATGATAACTTTCTTATATCTAATCTACGCTGCTCCTTTACTAATGTAACTTCATGCTCTCTGGTCCTTCTATCTTTCTAAACTGAGAAAAAATAGTTATATTAATATTTTCATAACCATTCAATATTTTAAACACTTCTATCTGATCTCCTCTCAATCTCCTGGTCTCTAGTGTTGTTAAACCACATTTTTAGGCGTATTTTGTAACTAAGATCCCTCAGTTTTGATATCATATTAGTTGCTCTCCTCCGTACTCTTTCTAGCATATCTATGTCCTTCCTGCGATATGGCCTCCACGCTTGAATACAATATTCTAAATGAGGCCTAACTATTGTTTTGTACAGCGGTATTATTAGCTCTTTTGCATTATACGTTATGTTTCGCCTAATTAATCCAAGGATTTGATTTCCCTTTGAAGCGGCAATACCGCACTGCTCTGAAACCTTCATATCAGCACTAATGGTTAACCCTAAGTCCTTTTCTTTTATAGTAGTACTTAGTACAGAACCCCCCCATTGTATATTGTACATCTTCGTTCCAATGTCCTGTGTGGAGGCATTTGCAGTTCCCGAAATTTAACAACATTTGCCATTTTTCAGACCATTTTATCAACCTGTCAAGATCATCTTGTAAATGCTGTCTATCTTCAACACGTTTAATCCTTCTAAACAAGTATGTATCATCCGCAAATTGCAACACCTTGCTTGTTATATTATCGTCCAAATCGTTGATATATATTAAGAATAATATAGGTCCCAGTACTGATCCCTGTGGTACCCCACTCAAAACTGATTTCCAGTTTGAAGCCTCCCCATCAACTACTACCCGTTGTCTTCTGTCAATTAGCCATTTTTCTATCCAGTTAATTAAACCATTTCCTATGCCATGGGCCTTTAGATTAAGCAGTAATCTTTGATGCGGCACTTTGTTGAAAGCTTTCTGAAAATGTAAGTAGATTATATCTACTGGTGATCCCTCTTCTACCCACTTAGTGATATCTTCCAAAAACATAACATATTTGTTAAGCATGACGTCGCTTTTAGAAACCCAAGTAGAGATGGGTTTAACAAGTTATGTTTAAGAAGAAAATCCACCATGTGATATTTAATTAGTCTTTCTAATAATTTGCAAATCACTGACGTTAAACTCACTGGCCTGTAGATATCTGACTTGTTTCTAGAACCTTTTTTAAATAACGGTATAATGTTTGCTTCTTTCCATTCTAAAGGAACCACTCCCTCTTCTAATGACAAGTTGAAAACTGTTGCAAGCGGTATACTAATTTGTTCTACAATTTCCAATAGTAGTTTGGACGAACGACAAAGACACATCAGTGTCATTGAATCACACACAATTTACTGGTGTGTTTTGGCGACGATGTAACAGCAAATAACGGAGAAATCTCCACGACTCGAGTCCATCTAAACGCAGTCGCAGTACCACAACAGTTACACGATCTCTTGCGTTGGCGTAACTTTACGATGAAATATACGCCATATCTGCGAATCACCGAATGTTCGTATCGTAAATGTTTCGAGAAAAGCACTTGCGAAAACTCGTAATTTACGCTCTTTTGACGTTATTTTTTGAATAAAATGGCGCTACAATATTCGTAAGTCGTTCGAGAATACGGGCCAGTGATGGGCCTTTCTTAATGGGAGTCTCCCGACCGTATCTATTACTTATGTTATTCATTGTATATGTATCGTATTTATAGGTCAACTAAATTGATTCTGAGTTCATGACAAATCCAGTGTTACTAAAGAGTACCCTCATTTATGAGTTGGCAGTCAATGTTATCATGTATACCTACTGTACTGGGTATTTCCTATTAATATGACAAACCAAATAAACGTGAACACGACGTGCATTCCAATGAATTAGAAAAAGCCTGTGTTTTGTCTGGACGGAGATGCCTCATTAATTACACGCGGCAGATTTTGTGCGATATGAGATCTTTCGATCAAACAATAACAACGCTATATTATTGCAGCGCGCAGCCTTGTCTCCACCGGATTCCAAAACAAGATAATGGCTGACATTGTTTCTGGATCGTTGATGACACATCGCCCTGCTGAGGAAGCTAGGCCGCTTGTTCCACATTAACGCGCTCGGTCGCTGTCGTCGAAAAAGCTGCATTGCGATTACGAGTAATCAACATGTTTAACGAATGCGTGAATCCGTATGGAATGCCAGGGGGCGTAAATGTTACAGAATGCAAATAGTCACATTAATGATATATCGTCAGGGGCGTAGCTAGTCGTACGCACGTACGCACGTACGCACGTACGCACGTGCTTCCACATCAATTTGTGAAACCAAAAATTCCATTTAAGACAGTGGCCGCTGGAAGCTCTGATAACGTTGTACCCCTTGGTAAAGAAAATGTCATCACTAACTTCTAATGATTTATCCATACTGTCATGACACAGGATGAAATTACTATAGAAGCTGGCAGCTTCTCTACAAAGCTGCTGCCGTTGGTATGCGGCCGGCAGGCAAGCCGGTGTCTAGGCAAAGCATATAATTTATGTTATCATTCACTTGTGACAATTGATCAATGTTCGACTACCTCTATGGGGCGAAATTAACAGAAACAGGCAGAACTTCTTCTTCTTCTTGAAAATGTGGTAGCCCCGACTTCCGGGTAATGTCCCACACTATGATGTCAGTAAGGCGATACCATACAAGACCTTAATTGTGGCATAAACGTAACCTTACTTCGGCAAGGGAAAAGGAAACGTTAGGTTTTTTAATAATTTAAATTATCAAATAACAGTTGATGCAATTAATATTGTCATTGTTAATGATTAGGTAGCTGGTGGGCAAATAGGAAAAGTGGTGGTCAAGGGTGAAGAACATGGGAAAGCCATTGATGAAGAAGAATAGGCTTTCTCATTGTTACCTTCGAGAATGACTTATAGCTTAACAACTTAGATCTAGCTTTGGAAAACTGGAAAACCAATGCCCAACAATAATAAACATAACTTTCTTGAAGCTAACTAGAGACATCCTATTAATTCATTTGTTCATCAATGTGGACACAAATTATTGTAATTATAAGTGTCTTTTAATATATGTGAGATAATTTGCTTTAAGTCTTTCCCATAAAGTATATGCAATGGATGATTGTTGAAGCCGTCAGCACAACTGGTGAAGCATTGGCCACAAAGTGTATAGTTCCACGGGAAGAATATGGAGTTTTGGTGGCAAAGATATGCACTCGGTGATATGACGGAAGTACCAAAATAGCATCCAGCGTGGAATGCACCCTGCATTCGTTTTGTGAGACAAGATGGGCCCGTCATACAAAAAGCCTTGTGCGCTACTATTGTATTTACTGTCCTGGACTATATTTGGAAGATCCGTTGGGACGACAAAATCAGAAGTTAATTATCTTTCAATAAATTTGACTTCATGGTAACACTAGTGACCATGTAATGAGTATGTCCACCATAGTTTGCTTCCTCAGTCTACTACAGGTCAAACATAGCTACAGCAGGACGTGGAATCCGTTGTTTGGTTGTAGAGCTAGCAGGACAATTTGAGCAAGAAATAAACACATGTTATTCAGGCAGCAGTAACTGTTCCTATGTTACACTAAATGTTTATAAGCACTTTTATCAGAGATGGGTGTCATGTAATAATAATAAGGTGACTTCTTCTGCGCCTAAATCTTTAGAAACCAAGCTCAATGGCCAATGTAGAATGTATGTGTTTTACTCCATTACTCCAGAGCCCTTTTATGTTTTATTTCGGCTTCGAAATGCACCCAAATGCAATTGGATATACAGTTTCAGACTACCAGATCCCCTCTACATAAGCGTCAGGATGTGGCTAATATTGGGTTGGGACTGAGGGGGGCTGAGACTCACCAAAATCCTTCGAGTGCAGCCTTCATTCTTGAGTTCACCAAAACCTTCAACTGCACCCTTTTTGCTAAAATATTGGGGTGTAAAGCTATCTCCAGCTCCCCAACAAAATTATGGGGACTCAGCCCCCAAGCTCGGGTCCTAGGGTGCCTCGGGACCGGGGGAGGCTGTCCCCGATCCCGGCGTCTATTCTCTCTATGATATATATAGAATTGTGCTTCCACATGTATGTATGCCTAGCTATGCCCCTGATCGTAACTCGTAAAACCTCCTCCAACGTCACGTTATAGTCAATTATGTCGTCCCTCTGTCATTGTTTCTCGGATGGCTCCGGATTGACAATCGGGGTGCCCTGGCTCGCGTCTACCTCTTTCTGTTTCGAAACTTGGGAAACTTCGATCATCCCAGAAATGCATGTGTATTTTGGAAAAGACGTTTACCTGTGGTCTGTGCTAAATAAAATATCCCACACAGTGGGTAAATGTGCGTTGACTCACTGCTGGTGTCCTAATTTCTCAACTCCCAAGTGGCGTCAATATGCTGACATACGGACTCGCACCCGCAATAATAGAAGCAAAAGTAGAAATAGAAGGTTCTCTGTCGATGTTCCTCGCAAGGCACTCTGACGACGTCTATCAAAACTATACTGGCAGATATCACTACATCCTTATTTTCTAAGACAATACAAACGTTTTTGAAATCATAAAAGTTCAATCTTCCAATTGCTGTTTGTATATTTGCATACACAAGTTAGATTGCTGTCTTATGCTGGATGAGTCATACGATGTCACTCGACACCGGAACTGTGACCTGATGCAATCAAAATGAAGATATTCTGCGGCGACGCCGTCGCTAATAATAATTAATACATGTGAATTTGTAATATGTGACACTAACTTACATTAGTGTTTTTGTCTCCCTTTTATGTACCCCACAGTCTACTGTATAATAAGAAAACGAAATAAGTCACAAGCGAGCAGAAGTCGCACACCACGAAGATAGCAATACCGTTAATAGAAACACTGGAATAGAGATAGAGAGAGAGAGTGAGCGACAGAGAGAGAGAGAGAGAGAGAGAGAGAGAGAGAGAGAGAGAGAGAGAGAGAGAGAGAGAGAGAGAGAGAGAGAGAGAGAGAGAGAGAGAGAGAGAGAGCGACAGAGAGCGACAGAGAGCGACAGAGAGCGACAGAGAGCGACAGAGAGCGACAGAGAGGGGGAGGCAGAGTGAGAGAGAGAGTGTGTGCACAATTAAAGAAATAGCACGATTATGTCGTTACATACTTAGAACACACGCAGATAGTCAAAAGTTCTCGTTTGATACCAAGCATGACAAACCCAACACAAGATGCAGACGGAAATGGTACGATGATATATTGATGTCGTTAGGGAGTCGAGATCGAGGCGGTTGTAGACGTTCTCTACTGTTGAATACATTACTGTTGAGGCACACATATACGCAACTGTCACGCCTACTAAAATCAACCCCATATATGCGAAACCGACGGAGATCAGCTCGGACAAACATATACACAAACAAATAAACAAACAACAAATTACCTAACTAACAATCAAATAATAAAAAAGATCCACACGGTTTATAGTACAGAAATGCAACATAAGTGTACGTATAAATAATCCGCCATGTGCGATGGTATAAGATTAATGTAGTTAATATTATAACCCCATACGATTTTCATCATACACTTTCATGCGATGACATCCGCATTAACAGAAATACCGAGCTTTCGTAGACGCCAGGTTCGTGCCAATCGCCCGCGGTAAATGACAGATCTAATTGTTTTTGTCACAGCGCAACGATCTAATTGTTTTTGTCGCAACACGTGGCCAATTAAAGCATCGCCTGCACATCGTACGATCAGCGTAAAAGACACATTTAAGTCATATATTTATCGCACGCGCTTACAATAAGTTTTTTTTATCAGAATTCACTACTCCATCAGACATGAGTAATATAATCCTTACTGTTGCTTTGAGTTATCGGAATTAGTTAAATATGCTGTGTTTATGGTATTTTATATTTTTTTCTTGAATCCAAAATGAATTAATTGATAATAAATAAAAAGTTATATTTCACAGCTATGTACTATCCATATTTTTCTCTAATTATCTAGTGGAAATAGCAGATTGAACTACATAGTAACACCAATAAAGATATTTCCTTTTCTTAATTTATGAATTTTTTTAGTTATGTGCTGTGAAGAGGAAACATTTCTTTTTTAAGATTATTAGTAAATGTCATAATCAAAAGTGGACAACAAATGTATATTATGAACAACAATGTAATTTTAATGCGAATATTTATTTAAACAAATTTTCTGTTATTAAGGTTATCCATTTATAATTTTAACAATTAAACACACTACTAAAACTACTTATATATTTAAAAAAATAATAATTCCCATGATTTTACAAACGTGATACTGTATAGTAGTCATTTTGTAGAAAAAAATTAAACTCCAATGTTGTAATATTTGTGAGAGGAGAGATATTTATTAACTCAGTCTTTGAAGCACCCGGACGTTTAAAGGAACGTTGTATATCCGTTATCCAGGATCAGTTACCGGTTAATAGTCATTATAATACGTACGTATTAGCAAGACTTGTCATTTCGTGTGTGTAAAGTACCAAACACATCAACTGTAGGGACGTCTCGCTCTGCAAGACCTGTCGTGTCGTGTGTGTAAAGATCGTAGGAACCAAACACATCAACGGTAGGGACGTCTGGCTCTGCACGACCTGCCATGTCGTATGTGTAAAGATCGTAGGAACCAAACACATCAACGGTAGGGACGTCTGGCTCTGCAAGACCTGTCATGTCGTGTGTGTAAAGACCGTAGGAACCAAACACATCAACGGTAGAGACGTCTGGCTCTGCAATAAATGATAATGAGAGGCAACAGCGAGTATTATTTTACAATATCTATCTGAATGTTGACAGATATTTCTAATATTTCTTGGGGTGAAATACAAATGGCGTACAATGTTTCGGGCTGTTAAACTACACTTGACGGACAGCAAACCGTCAACGTATATATTCTAGTAGAAGAACAGCAAGAAAATGCATAGAAGTCGGAACGAGTTGTATATCGGGGTCTGAGCCAGAACTTCAGCACCCGATGCTGTCGGGAATTACTTTCGAAGCGTGGAGATATTTTCTTATTTACAAAATACTGGCACTGATGCTTAATCATCCACCCGAAATATTAGTGAGTTTAGCCCCCATAACTCCTTCCGACTCCTATGGAATGTATGAATAATTAATATATATCGTACCTTTACAGTACGTTCAACCTACCTTCCAGACCACCATGAAACCAACATTTTACTTCCAATTGCCTTGAAACTTCATGTGTTGGTGCTACATTGTGCTGCAACTAGTTAGTGTACATATCGGCAACTGACCGATGTATGCCTGCATGTCAATCAATCAATCAATCAATCAATCAATCAATATGTTTATTTTTTAACACATATAATACAGATTATAGTAACAAAGACAGTTTAGTGTTAGAAAAAGGGGTATACTGAAGAATTATCTTATATATTCGTATACCCCTATTACATTGTTTCGTAGTTGAATCATTGTGATACAGCTGTTAGTATTTATATCGGTCATCTGTAACATAAGTCATTTAGCTATGCTACTAAGCAATACAGTAATAGTAAGTGTAATACTAATAATGGAGAGTTTCACATATATAATTGTTTCAGAATAATACTGTGTATGTAAACTGTTACACCAGAAAATCACACAGTAATATCATATTTGCTAATCATATTAGTTTTATCTGATTAACAAATGAGCGGAAATTTGGCACTTTTGCAATGTTGACAGGTAATGAATTCAAAATGTTTACACCGTAAATTGACAGAGACCGTGATTTGACATTAGTTCTCACACACTGACGTACATATTGACATTCTAATCGAGAAGAATATAATGTGGTGTTTTTTGGTAAACAGGGTTTGACCATTGACAGGTATTGGCATATTGTTAAAGGTCTTAAATAGAATTGACTGGATCTTCAAATCTACCAAGTCTTTAAATTTCAATACTCAATATCGATTAAATAACGTATTAGTGTGACACACTCTGTTGACACCACACATTAATCTAACCACCCTTTTTTGAAGTATAGTAATACAGTATACAGTGGTACTATTATGTGGTTCCCCAAATTTCACAGCAATAAGTAAGTATTGGTAAAACAGTGAATAATATAGTGTAAATAGGCTTTTGGTTTCCAGGACTTGACTTGCCCTGTACATAACTCCAATTATTCTAGAAAGGTTAGTCTTGACACAATTTATATGGTTTTTCCAATCCAGCTTTTCGTCAATCAAAACTCCAAGGAATTTTGTCTTATTAACCCTGGCAATTTGATTATTGTGAATTCTAATATCTAGGTCACAATTTAATTTACAGTTACCAAAGATTATGTAATTTGTTTTTGATACATTGAGTGACAGTTTATTTACAGTGAACCATGTATACAGTTTATCCAGTTCACGATTTACAACCCTTGTAAGATTGAGTATATTTTCGTCAGAGTACAATATGTTAGTGTAATCAGCAAACAACACAAATTCCAGTAATTGAGACACGTTGCATATATCGTTTATATACAAGATAAAGAGTTTAGGCCTACATTTCATATAGGCATTTGAAAATGCTGGTTACTGAAATTATGTAATCTATTACTACTATTTAGGGTCAACACTTCCAGCATAGGACTAATCCTTCAAGCAAAGGATGTTAACAAAAATGTTCTCCGATTACGATGATATTTTCACATTTTACGACGAAAATGCCGAAGATGCCGAAGATACCTACGGATCGAATGCCGGGCCGACAGATGACCGGTCTACTCTAGCATTTCACGTACTTGTACCTTCTTCTGAACATATATGTGAAACTTTCATAATAAAGTTTACGTAAATGCTTCTTATGCTGTAATTGTGAGATCACATAAAACAATTATCTTGTGTTATCAGACAAATACTGGTTTTATGTGATTTGTATCATGTGTACAGTTTCTAAAATAAATTGTGCTACACCTTAAAGGGTCTCTAATTTTAATTCAGTAATGTAATTTGTCTGACGTTATCTAATCGGTTACTGCTATTTAGAGCCTACACTACCAACGTAGGACTAATCGTTCAAGCAGGTTAACCAAACCATTTCTCCGAGTTAGACTATATTTTTACAGTATATATGCCACAGATACCTACAGATTGTTTGCCGGATCGGCAAATGACCAGTCTGCGGCAGCATGTCATATATAGGCTTTTGAACGTGCCATTTCCTAGATATCCGATCTTTTGCTGCCACTTACATTGCAAACATAGGACAAATCATTCAAGTATAGGGTGTTAACAAAAACATTTTTGTCCGATTGCGATGATATTTTCACAGTATATGCTGAAGATACCTATGGATCAGATGTGGGGTCGGCAAGTGACCGGTCTGGGCAAGCATTTCATATATAGGCTTTTGAACGTGCTATTTCCTTTAAATATTCGACTTTTGCATCGGTTTTTGCATTGCAAACATAGGCAAACTCAGAACTGAGAATAATTTATTTGACCTATAAATACAATACATATACAATGAATAACGTCGGTAATAGATAAGGTCGGGAGACTCCCATCAAGATATATATTATCACTAGCACAGGAGCCACCCATAAATATAAACGACAACAAAATTTACATGTCACAAATCAGAATAGCATATGACTTGTTTTACAATTGATAATTACTCAGTGTATCAACATACATACATAATACAAAGACTAATTATATGTACTCTTGTATAAATTGACGTACATATGGATACTTAGGTATACATTTCAATACGTATTGCGAATTACAAATAAAGCAATTACGAATACGACAACTCGATTTATAATTTAAAATAAAGTTGTTTGTGTTGAAAAACCATATAGACTCTGGGTGTAAATTTTATTAATAATAATAATTGGTTTATTGTTAACTGTCTCTACTATGTTGTGTCTAATTCATGTTTGAATCTGGACATATACAGATTATTTCTTTCACTTGTGCAGTGCTTATGAATACATATATGTGTGTGTTTTAAAAAAAACATTGAAGTAATAGGATAAAATATTGTTAATTTATTTATAGTAAAATTTTAATTGTTGGATTTTATAAATGTCATCCAACTTTAGCAACTGAAGTCTGTTAAAAATAGGACTTGTGTGAGTATTATATCTACTTAAGGATATTATTCGTATTGCTTTTGTCTGTAATTTGAAAATTCGATGTGCCTGATGACCCCATAAAAGTAAGGCATTATTAATATGAGGGAGAATAAGAGCATTGTATATAATATATAATGTATTATATGGTAAAAGGTGTTTAAATTTATTTAGTATGCCTATTGCTTTAGATATTTTAGTTGTATGACTCTGCCAGTTTAAATGGTTATTTATTGTGATGCCTAAAAAATTGAAATCATTTACACGTTCATTGTAGGCCCCAACTATTTATAACACGGGGTATTCTACTTTCTTTTGCGGCATATGAAAAATCATGAATTTAGTTTTTTTTGCATTTAGTGACAGTTTATTAGCTTTTAACCAATTGCTAATCTTTGTTAGTTCCTTGTTAATCTTTTCACTTCGCATTTTGCCTTCTGAATCGTTAAATGTGTTTAGTGTACTAGTGAGGGTGGTGTCGTCAGCATACGTTATGAATTTGAAAAGATCACTAGAAAGTGCTATATAATTATATATATATATAATAAATAAGAGTGGCCCTAAAATTGAACCTTGAGGGACACCAGTGTTGGTGACTATTTCCTTCGATAAATCAAGGTATATATTTATTGGAGTAACCGATTTATCAAGTTCTTGTATAATTCTGTCTATGATTTCGAGTGTAGCAAGCTCAGTAGAATGTTTCTTTCTATACCCATATTGGCTATTGTAGCATAACGCTTTAGAATGGAAGTAATCGTGGATTTGATCAAACATAACCCTCTCAAACAATTTTGAAATCTCTGGCAGGATAGAAATAGGACGATAATTGTTAAAGTCACAAACA
>CM034533.1:68706338-69269712 GCA_020002185.1 Paraescarpia echinospica | reverse complement strand
TTCCTGCTACCTTCATTTTCAGGTGTTTGTGCCAGCAGGTCTTGACATTAACTCCCAGAAAACGCTTGTCCATTAAACGTTGATGTCATCTCAACGAGTCAGAGATGTCAGTCCTTTTATTGCAGCAGTTTCAGTAAACTATATACATATATATGTGTATATATATATATATATGTATATATAGTGACTCAGTTAACTTGTCCCACCAGACAATGTACTTGTCCAACATGGGTAACTACTTGTCTCGGACAAGCGTTAATGTTGCGCCCTGGCCAAGCTCTGCTCTCAATTCCCCCATCTTCATTCTCATTTCTCATGTATTTTATAAAGTCGTTGTCTCCATGGCTATGGTTATAAAGCAGTGATGTCAGTTCTTGCACTGCTGCACCGCCCCAACTCTTAATCCTTTCCACTTCTTTTCTTCAACAGTCTTCTCCCTCCACTTTTCTTTCCTATTTGCTCCTGTAATTCACTGAAGTATTTAAAGCATGGTGTCCGTAAATTATGGGTGTACTTCCACCGGATTGATGCCTTACAATGTATTACAAAAATAACATTTCAAAAATATGTTATTGACATTGCACTGACATGGTTATGTAATGATGAAATGTGTAAGAATTAACATTGTAGTCTGGTGGAATAACAGGCTTCTCTGTTATTCTAATTAATTCTCCCATTTATGGTGTGTTTCGCCAGTGTGGGGATGTTCGTAATGTTGAGGTGGTCATTGATGTAGGGTTTGGAGGACCAGTTGCTCAGGGCTGTTCGCATTAATAATAATAAAAAATAACAATCTATATTTCTTATATAGCACCCTATCCAAAGAATAGTTTTGGGGCACTTTACAATGGTTATTACAAGTAAATTAATAACATAACACCATTACATATATATTTTGTAATGTTGAGGTGGTCATTGTTGCAGGGTTTAGAGGACTAGCTGCTTAGTGTCCGGACTGTTCGTAATGTTGAGATGGTCATTGTTTTGGGGTTTTAATGAAATGTGTAAAAATTTAAATTGTATAGTGGAATAACAGGCTTCTAAGTTCTAATTTATTCTCCCAAATTATTTGGGTGCGAGTGAATGTTTTTGTCGTCATTGTGGGGGATGTTCGTAATGTTGAGGTGGTCGTTGTTGCAGGGTTTGGAGGACCAACTGCTCAGTGTCATTGTGAAGTTTGAGAGGAAGGAGCTGGAGGAGCAGAGAGAGCGGCTCATTCAAGAGACGAGGTACGTACCAAGGGGGTGGTCTCATCAGTTCTCATTCAAGAGACGAGGTACGTACCAATGGGGTGGTCTCATCAGTTCTCATTCAAGAGATGAGGTACATACCAAGGGGGTGGTCTCATCAGTTCTCATTCAAGAGACGAGGTACGTATCAAGGGGGTGGTCTCATCAGTTCTCATTCAAGAGACGAGATACGTACCAATGGGGTGGTCTCATCAGTTCTCATTCAAGAGACGAGGTACGTATCAAGGGGGTGGTCTCATCAGTTCTCATTCAAGAGACGAGGTACGTACCAAGGGGGTGGTCTCA
The DNA here is from genome assembly GCA_020002185.1 of Paraescarpia echinospica. Classification (NCBI taxonomy): domain Eukaryota; kingdom Metazoa; phylum Annelida; class Polychaeta; order Sabellida; family Siboglinidae; genus Paraescarpia; species Paraescarpia echinospica. The sequence continues at coordinate 69,268,177 of CM034533.1, read as the reverse complement.
TCAGTTCTCATTCAAGAGACGAGGTACGTACCAATGGGGTGGTCTCATCAGTTCTCATTCAAGAGACGAGTTACGTACCAAGGGGGTGGTCTCATCAGTTCTCATTCAAGAGACGAGGTACATACCAAGGGGGTGGTCTCATCAGTTCTCATTCAAGAGACGAGGTACGTACCAAGGGGGTGGTCTCATCAGTTCTCATTCAAGAGACGAGGTACATACCAAGGGGGTGGTCTCATCAGTTCTCATTCAAGAGACGAGGTACGTATCAAGGGGGTGGTCTCATCAGTTCTCATTCAAGAGACGAGGTACGTACCAAGGGGGTGGTCTCATCAGTTGTCATTCAAGAGACGAGGTACGTACCAAGGAGGTGGTCTGATCAGTTCTCATTCAAGAGACGGGGTAGGTACCAAGGGGGTGGTCTCATCAGTTCTCATTCAAGAGACGAGGTACGTACCAAGGGGGTGGTCTCAACAGTTCTCATTCAAGAGACGAGGTACGTACCAAGGGTGTGGTTTATCTGCCCTTTCAGGAAATGTGTAGTTTACTTGGTGATATTTGAACACTCAGTGCATAAAAGTGCAAATTTAGAACTGTGCGTAAGTCTCAAAAACGGCTTTGATGGGCCTTGACACTTCTTGCATGTCAGCGTAATTGTGTCTGGCACTGTAGTGGTTAAACTACCCTCTCCAATACATGGTTGTGGGGCCTTCGGTTTGTACTATCCAAAACGGCTTTAGCGACAATTTGCATTAACATATGTTTAATTTGTTAGGTGGTGTGACTATATTGATCTATTTTCCCATGATACATGGCAATGACCAACCCCCCACGTGTAATGCTTGACGTATTTTGGGACCGCGAACTTATCCACTTACATAACCCTAAATCTAACCCCGTACTGATACAAACGTCACTTCAGGTTTGAAATTACAATACAGTGTATCCTGCACAGAATTACTGAAATCATTAAATTATCGAACACCGCACAGACACGCAACTGTGGATCTTCACGCTTGTCACGATATTGCGATGCTGCATGTGGTGCCATCTACTGGCAAACTGTGCCCTTAAGTGCAGGTTTCTCGCCCGAGTTTTACAGAAACATTCTGAATAGTACAACAGTATGACCTGGTGTGTTTCAGTGACAACAAGCGTCTGCTAAAGGAACTGGAAGACTCGTTGTTGAGAGAACTAGCGACCTCTACTGGCAACATGCTGGACAATGTCGAACTGATCGAGACATTGGAAGAGACGAAATCGAAGGCGACAGAGGTCGGCGAGAAACTCAAACTCGGGGCAAAAACCGCGGAGGAAATCGACAAAACGCGAAATGGGTATCGGCCAGCGGCGAAGCGCGGCGCGATCTTGTTTTTTGTCCTCGCCGAGATGTCATCGATTAACTCGATGTATCAATACTCGCTCATCTCGTTCCTCGATGTCTTTGAATTCTCACTGCGCAAGAGTATGCCAGATAGTATCATTCAGAAGCGCTTGAAGAACATCATGGATACGTTGACTCATAACGTCTACAACTACGGATGCACCGGTATATTCGAGCGGCACAAACTCCTGTTTTCCTTCCAAATCACACTCAAGCTCGAGATGCATAGTGATCGTGTGAAACAGGACGAACTCGACTTCTTCATCAAGGTAAGCTAGCAAAATAGTATTGATAATTATTTTATTATTAGGGATCATCTCAGAACGTCGATGTCCGATATCAGTCGAAATTACTTTCATCTGGCCTCGACCCACCACCCCCTCAGAAGAAAATTGGAAAACATTGATGTTATGACATCAATACATTAACAGTATCGGTCAGAAACATAAAGTATTGATGCCCAATGCCAGACGAAACTGCCTCTGAACCTCCCTCCCCAAACGATAATAATTTTCTCTGATATCAGATATCAATGTTCTGAGATGATCTCCAACTGCAAAAGCTAACTGTTAGTGTTAAGAAATATTAGTTGCTGTTTTAAATAATATAGTGAACCTTCTACTACTCTTCTTAACCCTCTACTACTCTCTTGTTAACTCTCTACTATGTTGTTAACCCTCTACTATGCTGTTGTTAACCCTCTACTATGCTGTTGTTAACCCTCTACTACTTTGTTGTTAACATTCTACTACTCTCTTGTTAACCCTATACTACTCTCTTGTTAACCCTCTACTACCTTTTTGTTAACCCTCTACTCTCTGTGTTGACCCTCTACTACTCTCTTGTTAACCATTTTCTACTCTCTTGTTAACCCTCTACTACCTTTTTGTTAACTCTACTCTCTGTGTTGACCCTCTACTACTCTTGTTAACCATTTTCTACTCTCTTGTTAACCCTCTACTACTCTATGTTAACCCTCTACTACTCTGTCATTAACCATCTTCTACTATTAACCCTCTACTACTCTGTCATTAACCATCTTCTACTATTAACCCACTGCTACACTCCCCTCTTGTTAACCCTGTGTATCCTCATGTTAACCATTTAGTACACTATTGCTGTGAAACTGTTGTTGCTGTCATGTTGATGTTTTATTTCTTCATGTGCTACTGAATACAGGGGGCTGGAAATGTGGTAAGTGTTGAGTGTAGGTGTCCTCAAAGAGCATGTTCACATTTCACCAGTAGCAATGTTGACACAAATAGCCTTGTCACTTAGAAAGTCACTCAGTTGCAATAAATTTGACCTCATTTTTAACCAAACAATTGTTTTTAATAAGACTTGAACAAAGTTGTTATGTATGCAATTGAAGGTTCATTGTGTGATAATTTTAAGTAATTTGAATAATTCATGACATTATTTTGTATATACTGCATTTGCAAAGCGTAGAATTGTTCAAAGTACATACTTCCAGTGTAAGTTATTTGTGTGCGCATCCAATAACTGGACAATTAGCAAAAAATTATTATAAAGGCATGCATATTGATAACGCAAATTTGAAAAAACTTTAAACCATTTGCACTGGTGTCCATAGCATTTTAGTTGTCCATTTTTAAAGTCAAAATGTCATCATTTTACCAGCTGTCACCATTGACATACATCTAGAAACATACATAAATGAGAATACATTTTAAAGCGGCCTGGGCAATTAAATTTTTTACTCTTCTTTTTCCAAATAATTTTGCATAAAACAGACTGAACTAGCATTGACTATATCTTACATGCTTGTTCTTTTGTGAAGAGGTGTTATTTAATTTTCATGAAATCTCAGGCAAATTAAAATCAATTTACGTTTTACCAAACCAAAATTCAATTAAAACTGCCATATACAGTGTATATATACCCAAGGTATATAGTCTGTTCCATGTACTATTCTATTCATACTTCTGGAAACTACCCAAATTGATTTTGATCATTAGATCAGAATAAATTTACAAAAGTTTGCACGTATTACTTGACAGTCTATAAATATGAACATCTACGAGTCTGATTTACAATGGGCTAAATAAATTGTTGAAGCAGCTTGAAGTGTATAAAATATTACAATAATGTAGAAAACTGCGTGAGTGTCTGCATGGTTTTGAGCTGAACTTTACATATGTTGTTATGGTTGTGATTTTACAGTTGAATTCACCTATGCAGTGTCGTGGTCACCAGCATTTATTGACTACGATAATGAACGTTGTTGCAATTTTCCCCAAATGCAGATTTATTATAATAGTTACAGCAACTTATTTGTAGTTAGCTGTGTGGTCTACATTTCTCAGTTGTTGCTTAGGAGTGGTCGTGTAAGTTCTACCCAGTGGCGTCGACTAGTGAATGAAACTGGAATTAATGCACATTTACACTTTTGTGGATATCTGAACTGGTAGTGTCTTAGACTTAGTAGCCAAGCCACGTCAAGTATTAAACTGCCAATTTTATCATAACTGAAGTCCCATACCGCATATTGATGGATTGACCCAAACACTACATTTTTGGACTTGTCAACTTCATTAGCTGAGCCTGTTTGTTTGTTGACGTAGGCAGATAGGGTTGAATATAGGGCATTTGGCCAAGAACACAAAAGGTCTGCATGCAAATATATCCTGCAACACATAAGACACTTAATGTGCGCTGCTTGCTGCACAGACTTGCGATATATATGTGTAGTAACTCACTGCATTTGATCAAATTTAATATATCAAGTTGTATTTGATTAATAATATTATACTTCATGTTTTTATCTTTATTGCCATTATTTATTATTATCATATACTGTTAGAAATTGTATAAATAGATTTTTAAGTAGGGGATATCCTTGCTTGCCGACTAATGTCATATTTTTCAGTCAATGATGACTGTTTTATGACCAAACATTGCAACACTGATATTTATAAATATTTCATAACATTGCAATAATATCTATACAAACCATTTAGCTACAGTCTTCTTTCATATCATATATTCCAAAATATATAATTAATAATATATTTTATTTTATATATAATATATTTTCCTATTATATTTGGCAATGTAATAAAGTAACCATGATTTACAACATCTAACGACAGCTTTACTGTACGTTTTGGCATGCCGGTGAATCAGCCAATGAAAATCATTAATGAAAATCGTAACATACACACATTTGTAGGGCAACGTTGCACTGGAGAAGAGCAAAAGAAAGAAGCCGAATGATTGGCTGCCCGACGTCGCTTGGGAAGATTTGGTTAGACTCAACGAAGTGTCACCCAGTATCTTTGACAGCATTCTTGATGACATCGTCAAGGAGGAAGAACAATGGAAAAAGGTAATTAGACCTTTTATTTGCAGAATGTGCATGACAACATTAAGCAGATTGATTTATATGTGGATAGAGTGTGCTGTTTATTTTATCAAGTTGATGGGTGCAATACAAGTTTTAAGTCATTCATAAAAAAATGAAAATAATTAACTTATTAACATTAAAAATGCATATTTGACAAAAAACACATTCAGAGTATTTGGCGTATACGCTGATTCTATTCTGATTCATCATCAAAAGTATTCTTTCATGTAAATGAGTTTATACGGAAAATTAACACAATTGATTGATAAGATATCTACATGAATGTATGAGAATAAAAATACTATTTTCTTTTAGTGTATCGATTTCTTTGCCCACATCCCCATTTAACAAGCCTGATATATCCTGGTGACGCATTCATGAACCATTAATGTACACAACTGCATTGCCCATTGCAGTGGTTCGACTCTGACGCACCTGAATCCAACGGTTTCCCAATGGATTATGACGAAACACTCACAGACTTCCAGCATCTGATGCTGCTGCGTTGTTTCCGCATTGATCGCATTTACCGCGCGGTCACCGAATACGTCGCCAAGAACATGGGCGAAAAATACGTCATGCCCCCCATCATCAGCTTCGAGTCGATCTTTGAGCAGAGCACCCCACTGTCCCCGATCGTCTTTATCCTCAGTCCTGGTTCCGACCCCGCGACGGACCTCATGAAACTGGCGGAGAGGAGCGGATTTGGCAGCAACAAACTCAAATATCTCTCCCTCGGTCAAGGCCAGGAGAAGGTAGATCATAATCTGTGTATTCATACACTGTGTGTATATATTTTTGCCATTAATCCAGTGCATAATTGTAAAACCAGCAGCCTAGCACCTTCCTTTAGTAATGTTTAATCCTATTGGTCAATTTAAAATTATATCGTAGACACCAGCCAATGCCAGTATACGTTGCAAAACAAAATCGACGGAATCGGTTCTGTGGTACTGAACCACTTAAGGAAGCTCTGGTTTGATCACCACAGCGTCATGCACTCTTGTACGTACATATGCACGCACGCACGCATGCACACACACAAATACGATGGTAATCTAATTGCTATCGCGATCAAAAAGATCTGACCCCTCTTGACCTGTGTCCACTCTAGCTGGCCATGAGTCTACTGGACACTGCCGTGGCGCGAGGTCAGTGGCTCATGCTACAGAACTGCCACCTTCTAGTCAAGTGGCTGCGTGAGCTCGAGAAAGAACTCGAGAAGTTGACGAAGCCTCATCCAGACTTCCGTCTCTGGCTCACAACGGACCCTACACCCAACTTCCCCATTGGAATTCTACAGCGCTCGCTCAAGGTATGCTCCCTCACAGCTATATCATTATTTGTTATCTGAAGAGATCGAAGAGAAAAGTATGGCGATTTTCTTTGGATAAATTGTGGTTTGTATTATTGAAATGCCTTAATTCTCTCAAATTATAAATAAATTAATATTAGAGTGTTATTTTTCATGTTTTAATTTTATTTCTGAGTAGGATGTTTACCATGAGGAATTGTATAAAACAAGTCTTTGAATTATGGTGATAATATATATATAAATATTGCATGTAATGTATTGTTGTTGGTGGAAAGAAAACATGCGTTCATGCATGCATGTGCACACACACAAACATGTACAGATATGCACAAATGCACATACACCATGCATACACACTCACACAACACAATCATACACTCACACAAACCCACCCAACATACACACCATACATACACAATACAATTATGTATACACAAATACATGCATGCACACTCACTCACACACCCTACACAAGCTCCCTCACCCCCACCCCTCCACATGCACCAAACCACCCACCACATTACCAGCCACACCTCCATCATACCACACACCCTACATTCTCCACCCCTCTCCAGGTTGTCACTGAGCCTCCGAATGGCCTCAAACTCAACATGCGTAGCACGTACTTCAAGATCTCTGCCGTGGCCCTCCTCGAATGTTCCCACGAGGCTTTCTCCTCCCTCGTGTTCGTCCTCGCGTTCTTCCACGCCGTCGTCCAGGAGCGCCGCAAGTACGGAAAGATCGGCTGGAACATCTCGTACGACTTCAACGAGTCGGACTTCCAGGTTTGCATGGACATCCTCCGTACCTACCTCACGAAGCAGGTGGAGATGGGCGACAACAAGATACCCTGGAACAGCCTCAAGTATCTCATCGGGGAGGTGAGTCTGTGGCGCCATCTGGTGTGGAACCGTCGAAAAATCATGTGTGCTTGTGAATAAATGTTTGAATAACGAACGAATGCGATGGTGTGAATCGGAACTGTGGCTCCATCTGGGGACTGTTTTGCTAATAAAATGAGCTCATAAGGAAAATCCATGAATCTGTTATTAAATTTAAAATGTTTTCAAAATGTAAGAAGCCGCTGTTGTATCTAGTATGGGGACAGTATTTCCGTGACACACCGGCGAAAGTGTCCCGCCGGTGCATCGTGGTGTGGACAGTTTTCAGTAAACGTGGTCATTGTTAAGGAGCAAAATCAGGCTTATGAGCTCATAAGAAATGTAGTGAAAGGTATCATAATATTTATTATTTTAATTGTCTACTATGGTACTTAAGTGAAACTTGTATTGGCGGACACCTGTCCATTACAACACCTGTCTACAAGGGACACATTTAATGTCCCGAATGACTAGTTTGCATTGTCACCTGTCCACAGTGCTGGTCTGGCCATAACATAAATGTATTTAATTAGTTGTAATTACTATCTTACTGTTTATTTATACATCCAATTTATATATGATTTTTGAAAATGTTATACAAGGTATTATATGTATGAGCATAATAACAAACTTCTCCAGCATCCATGTCCTCTGCCCACAGATATGCAACTTGTGTTTGTGTATATGTTTTAGTTTCAACTTTAAACAGTGTTTAATCAGGTCTTAGCAACTTCTTACATTTCAGTTATATTAGTCATAGTATTTTAAACATTATTTCATTTTAAAAAGTAATTTTAGTTAAATTATGAAATATGAAAAATTAAATTATTTGAAACCACCAGTCCTGTTAATCTATTCATCATGCGTGGTGTGTGTTTTAACATTTTCCAATCACCAGGTGATGTACGGTGGGCGAGCAATAGATGACTTTGACAGACGTGTTCTGCGTACATACATGAACGAATACATGGGCGACTTTATCTTCGACACCTTCCAACCCTTCCATTTCTTTGCCAGCAACGAGGTTGACTACTACATCCCTGAGAGTGGAACACGAGACAACTATGTCAGTAGGTGGAAACAATGATATATTAACACAACATGTCTTCTGATCTGTCGTTAATCTGAATTTTCCCAACACAACTACCTGGTAGTAAAAAGATGAACAACCAGCCCAGTGTATTTGACCTGCCACACCAGGTGCGTATTAGGTTGTAAAATTGTGAAATAAAGTTTTGTACCTATTTTACATTCCCCAGATCATGAGCTGTAAAATAAAAAATCCTCAGTAGTTTTTGATTTTTTTGCTAAAAGAGCAAACTTTTAAAAAGAGAAAATAAGTTTTAAAAATTTGGTTATATGGGGGAAATCAGGCAACCAAACATTTGGTATTCTACTAGTTTTTAATTATTTGTCAAGGTAAATCAACAGGAGAAATACCCTGAAAGAACAATGTGCATGTTTATAAGCACAAATATATTATTGACATTCATACGGGTTTGTTTTGCGAACAAATGCATATTAAGCGTGTTACAGCTTCATAAAAATGTGACAACAATGTTGAAAGACAGCCAAAAGTTGAAGTGTATTTTGGCACAACCCCTTTACCGATTGTAAATCAATCCCGTGCAACTTGGTGCACATGTAAGGTCAGCTTACATGCCAAGTTATAGCTTCATAACTATTCCAGTTTAAAAACAAATTACATATAAAGTAATGCTTCCTGATTGTCATTGATAACAGACATGTCACCAGATAGGCGGGTTTTCAATAAAATGTGGTATTTTTTCATTGGCAAGCAGTTTATTTTAATACAAATTGATGGAAATATCTTTTTTTGAGATATCCCCGTGTTTTCCCGCCAACTAGGCCCTGCAATCTGTATTTGTAATGACTAAATGTCGAACAACTTTGTGTTTATGACTGGCCTACAGCCCCACGTCCATTCTGTGTTTTGGTGGCACCTGGTTGGTCAGGGATCAACCCCAGGTTACTGACAAATAGTGGCGTTGTCGAGCGTGGAACGGCATTCGGTCGCAAAACAAGAAGACTACCACCAGCATTGGTTATTTAACATCGCGATGCAATTATGTAATCTTCATAAAACAAGATACTGGTATCAGAATAACCAGACTATATGATATGCATTCACGGAGAGCGAATTTACACTCGCAGACATCTGCACTGGTGTGAAACTAACGTCATCGTACAGTTTCCAAGAATTTGAAGGGGAGTTCCCCTGAGACAAAGTAGTAGTTCTTAAAGAACGGACTTGTGACATATGGCACTAATGCCATGTTTTCTTTTGTAGTACATGTTTATACCAACACCTACTAATATTCTATGAAGAAAATGTAAAGAAATCAACTGACATGATAACCGCCACTGAAACCTTAACTATACTGTATTGTATATTGACTATACTGCATTGTATATTAACTGTACTAAATTGTGTGTTAACTGTACTACATTGTGTGTCAACTGTACTACATTGTATATTAACTGTACTAGATTGTGTGTTGACCCTACTACATTGTGTGTCAACTGTACTACATTGTATATTAACTGTACTACATTGTGTGTTGACTGTATTACATCTTGTGTTGACTGTGCTATATTGTGTGTTGACTGTACTCTCTGTGCAGAGTACATTGAGTCTCTGCCTCTCATCAACACCCCGGAGGTGTTTGGTCTCCACCCGAACGCCGAGATTGGCTACTACACTCAGGCCGCTAAGGAGATGTGGTCATACCTCATAGAGCTGCAACCACAGTCCGGTCAGTACCATATATATCCATTTAAAAGAACAAGTAAAACAATTAACATAAATATTCATAAATAAAAAAATTATATTTAATAATCACCAGTAAAATTATTAATATAAAATTACAAGTTAAATAATAGTAGTATAAATAATCACAGTAAAATACTAATATAAATAATCACAAGTAAAACAAATTCTATTATAAATCACAAGTAAAAAGGTTAATATAACTAATATCAAGTAAATCTTCACTTTCCCATAACCCGTAAGGATCGTTGGGGTACCACTGATTACTTTTTAACCAGCTCTCTCCACGTTTCCCTGTTCTCCACAGCCCTCTGGGAGTCGGCGAACTCCAGTCCTGTCCACTCTGATGTTAATAGTACATAACACATTACAAGTAAAGAAACTGTATTAGATATTAGTATGAAAACAGATGATGTCCCCAATTTCAAACACCACTTTTCACATATTCCCTTCCTCCCGCTGATGTCATCCCTTTCCCTTCCTCCTGCAGGTGACACAGGGAGCGGGATCAGTCGGGAGGATTACCTGGACAAGGTGGTCAGTGACGTGGTCAGTAAGCTACCCCTGGAGACTGACCTGGAGAAGACCCGTAAGGCATACGGCCTCGAAATCTCTCCTACCACCATCGTACTCCTGCAGGAGTTGGAGCGCTTCAACAAACTCATCAACCGCATGCGTACTTCACTGTTGACGCTACGCAAGGTACGGCACAAACACCGTAACTTAACAGTTTCAGTGCCAAAGACCCGATCCGCCAGTCACCGGTTTTACCAAGAAGCACCACGAAGCTTAATGCGTTTTTGCAATGTTCTCTGGTGGATATGAAACCATTACAAATTGACCAGTGAGATTATTCATTACAAAAGGGAGGTCTATGTGCATGCATGTGTAACATTTCTCTTCTAGATGGTTTGCATCTTTGGCACCAAACTCTCCGGGATTTGATAAAAAAAACCTTACTGATCGTTTGAGGAACACGTGGACTCCAGGAACAAAAAGTAATACTAATAATTTTTCAATTTCCCATGGCTTTAGGGTTTTTACCAGTTTTAGACATGTTTTCTGTGATTGTTCCGAACTATGTCAACCATCCACTGATCAAGTGAGAACATTTTATATAACTAGCGTCACGAAAAACCACTCAAATTTACTTCATACCATGTCATGTACAGATAGTTTGGGAAACCGTCTTCTGCATCATTGTTACATTGAATTTGGAGTATCTGGCTAGAGAGGCATGTATTGAACATAGTCCCATAATTAATGGAATAATTGATAAGTTGCTCCGGCACATAAGGAAATCCATATATTATCAGTTCAAGTATCATGATAGGATTTCTGCTACGAAACCATATCTCATATGATGTTTGGACCCATGGATTACATAAGAAATTTTTATTCCAAAAAATTGACTACTATACCCCAAAAAGCAGCCTACAGAGAAATCCTGGGGAAATAAACTACTTTGATAACATTTCGCTTTAGAGTCCCTGACTTTGCACAAGTTACTTTTATCGTAGGGTGGGTTCAAATATGATGACATTTGGACCTGTGGGTCCAAATTTCATATGACATTAGGCCCCACGGGTCCAAAAGCTCGAAATATTATCGGGTCCATATTTCATCTGACACCTGTACATTGCAGGCTCTGGCGGGAGAGGTGGGCATGAGCAGTGAGTTGGACGATGTCGCCAAGTCTCTGTTCAATGGCAACATCCCCTTCATCTGGAGACGTCTCGCCCCAGACACACTCAAGTCTCTTGGCAACTGGATGCTGTACTTCCTCAGACGACATAAACAGTATGAGGGATGGGTGAGTCACCTCGGGAATGTGGGGAGTAAAGTCACAGGAAAAGTCACTGAAAGAAAGTCACAGGTGTTAGTCACAAGAAAATGGTCACAGATAGTCACAGGAAATAAAGTTACATGTCATGGGAAAGGGGGGTCAAACCTGGTCAGGGTTTCCGCCAGAAAAAGTTATTTGGGTACGGAGTTAGTCAATTTTTAGACCGTGGAACTGGCAGGTGAAGAGTGCCTCAGGTGCCATGATGGGTGAGGGATCTAGAGGCCCTCCCCCCAAAAAAAATTGATTTTTAGATGTTTGGAGAAGCAATTTCCTGGTATTTGGAGTTGGAAATCCCGCCCGGCTCATGGTGATCATTTCCATGTTTTGTAGGAGAATGAATGACAAATGTAACAGTCAGCAGGAAAATTGTAAACTTGCCTTCACATTTTAGAATAAATAGTCTGATTCATGATGTAGTATGGTATTTTGTGTGATTTTTCTTCACCAAGAAATCTATATCTGTACCCTAGAATTATTTTTGGGTATGTATGTAATTTACCCTGCTGGCGGAAACCCTGCTGGTGTGTATGTGGGGATGGGGTCAAATGTGATGGGCACAGGGTGTCAAGTTTGATGAATATGGACAGAGTGGGTGTCGTTTTTTATTATTTTATGCATACATAATTTGTAGATGGTCGCTTAGTAAGTGTTTCTGTGTTAGGTGATGTGGCTGGCTTTGTAGATGACTTCTCAGTGAGTGTTTTTATGTTGTGATGTGGTTGTCTTTGAGAGGGTCCCTTAGTGGTTTTTTGTGTCAAGTGATGTGGCTGTTGTTGAAATGGTCCCTTAGCGAGTGTTTATATGTCAGGTGATGTTGTTGTCTTTGTAGTTAGTCCATTAGTGAGTGTTTCTGTGACAGGTAATGTGGTTGTCATTGATATGGTCTTTTTGTGAGTGTTTCTGTGACAGATAATGTGGTTGTCATTGATATGGTCTTCTTGTGAGTGTTTCTGTGACAGGTAATGTGGTTGTCTTTGATATGATCCGTTTGAGAGTGTTTCTGTGACAGATAATGTGGTTGTCTTTGATATGGTCCTTTTGTGAGTGTTTCTGTGACAGGTAATGTGGTTGTCTTTGATATGGTCCATTTGTGAGTGTTTCTGTGACAGGTAATGTAGTTGTCTTTGATGTGGTCCTTTTTGTGAGTGTTTCTGTGACAGGTAATGTAGTTGTCTTTGATATGGTCCTTTTGTGAGTGATTTCTGTGACAGTGTTTCTGTGACAGATAATGTGGTTGTCATTGATATGGTCTTCTTGTGAGTGTTTCTGTGACAAGTAATGTAGTTGTCTTTGATGTGGTCCTTTTTGTGAGTGTTTCTGTGACAGGTAACGTAGTTGTCTTTGATATGGTCCTTTTGTGAGTGATTCTGTGACAGGTAATGTAGTTGTCTTTGATATGGTCCTTTTGTGAGTAATTCTGTGACAGGTAATGTAGTTGTCTTTGATATGGTTCTTTTGTGAGTGTTTCTGTGACAAGTAATATGGTTGTCATTGATATAGTTCTTTTGTGAGTGTTTCTGTGACAAGTAATATGGTTGTCATTGATATGGTTCTTTTGTGAGTGTTTCTGTTACAAGTAATGTGGTTGTCATTGATATGGTCCTTTTGTGAGTGTTTCTGTGACAAGTAATATGGTTGTCATTGATATGGTTCTTTTGTGAGTGTTTCTGTTACAGGTAATATGGTTGTCTTTGATATGGTCCCTTTGTGAGTGTTTCTGTCACAGGTAATGTGGTTGTCTTTGATATGGTCCCTTTGTGAGTTTTTCTGTGTCAAGTAATGTGGTTGTAGTTGATATGGTCCCTTTGTGAGTTTTTTGTGTCAGGCAATGTGGTTGTCTTTGGTATGGTCCCTTTGTGTTTCAGTGACAGGTGGTATGGTTTTCTTTCATATGGTCCCCTTGTGTTTCTATGACAGGTAATGTGGTTGTCTTTGATGTGGTCCCGTTGTTTCTGTGACAGGTAATGTGGTTATCTTTGATATGGTTCCATTGTGAATGTTTCTGTGTCAGGTGATATGGTTATCATTGATATGGTCCCTTTGTGGGGATTTCTGTGTCAGGTGATTTGGATGTCTTTGATATGGTCCATTTGTGAGTGTTTCTGTGTCAAGTAATGTGGTTGTCTTTGATATGGTCCCTTTTGTGAGTGTTTCTGTGTCCTGTGAAGTGGTTGTCTTTGATATGGTCCCTTTGTGAATGTTTCTGTGACAGGTAATGTGGTTGTCTTTGATATGGTCCCTTTGTGTTTCTGTTACAAGTGATGTGGTTGTCTTTGATATGGTCCCTTTGTGAGTGTCTCTGTGTCAGGTGATGTGGCTATTTTGTAGGTGGTCCCTCATTGAATGTAATGGATCTGGCTATCTTGTAGATGGTCCCTTATTGAATGTAATGGATGTGGCTATTTTGTAGATGGTCCCTTATTGAATTTGAATCCTCTCGCTGCTGTTTTGAACCAAATTCGTTCACTCTATGTTGCTCCAGTTCATTCAACTGTATGAATAAGTACCTGGCTATAGACAGTGGTGGATATTTATGTACGAATACTCTCCACACATCAATTCGAGCGTGGATGAACGCTTCTCAGAGAATTCAAGATAATTATACATTCGAACGAACAGGTCTGCCAAGGAGAAAAGTGTAAAGCACTCTGAGGACTGGATACTGCGCTGTGCAAGAACTTACCTTTACCTTTGAATGTCTCAGGTGACAGAGGGTGAGCCGCAGGTGATGTGGCTCGCAGGCCTCCACATCCCTGAGTCATACCTGACAGCCCTGGTGCAGGCGACCTGCAGGAAGAACTGCTGGCCCCTCGACAAGTCTACTCTCTACACTGCCGTCACTCTCTACCAGAACGCTGAGGATGTCACCGAACGCACTCACCACGGTCAGTGACATAACGTGTGTAAATAAATGTGCCAAGACTGTTTATTGCGAATGATGCCTCAGATTTTGCATTAATAACAGTGACAGCACGGTTAAAAATCTTCATTTAACATCGTGTTCTCACTTCTTAAAATTGATATCTTAATTTTGTAAATGAATATACACAAATAAGAGTTTCAGAAAAGTCTGCAAGACATCACTCCTGGCAAAACTAAAGTTGTGGACATCTTGTGTATCACTGGACACCTCGATATAAGAATTAAAAAAAAAAAATTTGTGCCAGTAACTTTTCAAATCTACTGGCCCCCTGAGCTAACAGATACAAACCTTAATGTCAAGGTCTACATAGGTTGATGTGTACAAATGCCGCCAAGTGACCTTGTGTGCGATGCGTTTCAGGTTGTTTTGCTGATGGCCTGTACATAGAGGGTGCCGGTTGGGACCTCAAGAACAGCTGCCTCGTGCGCCAGAAGCCGAAACAACTCATTGAGGATCTCCCTGTGCTCAAGATCATTCCAATAGAGGCCCACAAACTCAAACTACAGGTCGGTAGAATCTTACAGGAAGCAGTCACCACAAACTGAATGGAACGATTTTTTTAAAATAATTGATCATAGTTATGATTGCGAAACTAACATAAGTAATTATTTTTAAGTTTTTACCATAAAAAGAGGCCATGTACAAGACCATGTACACAGTTCAAACAGCCCATTTTCTGTACTTTTGGACCAAGTCCAAGCAAAAGAACATAAAAACCTATGTACAAAATATTTATGTTTGCCATGCTCCGTGCATCTTCTACAATTATTACAAGTTATATTTAATTTGCCAGTTAACCCAGCCGATTTAAAATGTACAATAACAAATTTAATGCACCAAAATTTGTATAATAAACTTCCCTTGAAAATATTTCCCTACCCATTTTCTGCACACAAAATTTCTCTGCTCAAATTACTGAATAAAATGTTCATAAGCAAAATGAGTTTTTTTATTTTATCCTGCTAAAATACTGTGTCAGTGTTACGCATTCAATCAACTTTCCAATACTATTGCTTAGTAAACATTTTTACATGTTATAAATGGTGATGTGTTCAGTAATAAGAATTAATTCTGGTGCTGGAAATAATCTATTGATTGATTGAAATGTATTGTAAATGCAAGTATTTGGAGCACAGTGGTGCTGTAGCTAGAATGTTGGACTCTCGACCGAGAGAACCCAGGTTCAAATCCTGTGCCACAGTTTCGAACCTTGAGCAAGTTTATTCACTCTACATTGCTCCAGTTCACTCGGCTGTATGAATGAGTACCTGGCTGTAGACAGTGGTGGATATTTGTATATGAATAGTCTTTGCACATTAGTTGCATCGTGGCTTTGTTTAGGTGTTTCCAAGTAGCACAGTGTTCACGGGATGGTTTGCTTTCTCTTCAGAACACATTCAAAACCCCGGTATATGTGACGTCACAGCGACGTAATGCGATGGGTGTTGGCCTCGTCTTCGAGGCAGATCTCCACACCATAGAGCACCACAGCCATTGGGTGCTACAGGGAGTCTGCCTCATTCTCAACACCGACTAGGCTGACACCTAGTGACAGCTGCACACATTAACAAATGTGTATTCTCGAACATCCGCCACGCGAAATCACCCCAATTTATTTATGCAATCTACAAAAAAATCTGATGTAAATGTATTGGAAAATGTTATTTGGATGTTTTGAGAAAACAACTCCTACAGTCCGTCTTGTTGGGCTTAGGATACCAAGGTGGATAGGTGTTTGATGTAGTATTCACTGGCGAACTGAACCACTGCATAAGTTGGTGTGAACCGTAATGTATATTGTACGCCAACTGCAGGTGTATGTATATTGTACGCCAACTGCAGGTGTATGTATATTGTACGCCAACTGCAGGTGTATGTATATTGTATGTCAACTGCAGTAGTGTTAGATATTTTGTGCCAAAAATATGCTGTCAAAAGCGTAAAAACATAAAAATAAATTGCTCATGTAGTAAAAGGTGTTAATATGAATTAAATTGAATTTGCATAGTTTGTTGTTGGTTATTCTTTGACAATGATAAAATGGATGTGGTGAAAACTGCTGGTTGAAAATACGCACAGGTGTGTGCGTTTTGCTTGTGTGAAATCAGTTTTGTTGTATTTGCATGTGAGAAAGTGTGTGTATGTAGCATGAATGTTTTACGGAGGATAGGTCAACACCAGTGTTTATTTTGTTCACGTTTTAAATACAACTGTACATATACTAATATCAGCTCAGAGATGCAAACATGTCTCGCGAATCAAAGCAACAACTGTGATAGTTTTGATCCATAATGTGTGCACTGGTAGGCTAATCCTGCACTGGTAGGCTATTCGTGCACTGGTAGGCTAATCCTAGAACAGAAACTTTCTTCGCAATACACCAATGCACAGTGTAAAACTACACAGGCACTAATAGGCAATGTATGTGTTTCAGGAAGAATCCATATAGCAAATTTACATTTTTAATGTACATCTATGTTCAGTATCTAGTTAATTATTACGTTGTATTCCTATAGTTACATGTTGTAGAATGTAATTGTTGCAAGATAAATTGTTCTATTGTTTCTATTTATTTGATTTATAATTGACTGCAAAAGATACTATTAAACTGATATATTATTACAACTACTGTTGTCGCTGTTGATGATGTGTCATTTCAATCGATGTAGTCGAGATCTTCGGGAATTCCAAACTGTTTGTCAATGACGCTCGTGTCAAATGAGAACTTTGACTTGATCCATGATTTTGAAGAGAAAATATTGTCTGTAACAGAATAACACTAAAATTTAGTGCAATTTTCAGTAATGGAATATTTCGTGTTTCCTGTTACACGCTCTGAAATCTTTGGTGTGTAGGTGGGGGTGGAACAAACTATAAGTAGGTATTTTCTTGATAATTGTTTTTTTGCAAACCAGATCATTAGAAAACCATTTCCAGTATTTTGACAGAACTTTGGATATTGGAGCAAAGATTTCCGATTTTCCCTGTGTTTTGCAGGGTCGCAAGTGAATGACGTATTTTCCTTGTTACATTGTGATATATTCTAGAATTGGATATGTTTGAAATTGTTAGTTGAGTAGTCAGTCAGAATATAAATTATTCTGAAGGGCCAAACTAGAAACGCAGAATGTAACTGATCTATTAGAGGAAGAATCACTGCAAAAATTCAGAATCCCCATATCAGCAGTCCCACCTGTTCAGAATCACCCCAATATTCACATGACCACAATCGCCCTAACTGTTCAGAATCATTGCAAATGTTCACAATCACCCCCCAAATATTCTGGATCACTCCATGTCCCAAGTAAACCAAATGTTCACAATCGCCCCCCAAATATTCTGGATCACTCCATGTCCCAAGTAAACCAAATGTTCACAATCGCCCCGAATGCTCACAATCAACCCCAGAATATTCAGAATCACATTCAGAATCTGGTAAGGAAACCAAATGCCTGGAGAGAGGGAGGGAATAGGAAGGCATTGGGAGGACTTTGTAGAGAGGATTGGGAGAGGAGTGGAGAATGAGAACAAAAGGTATAGATGGTTGATGGAGACAGCAGTGCAAGATGAGTGAGGAGGAAAAAAACACCAGCCTCACCCCTGACAGACAGAAAACAAGAGGAAAACAACAACCCTACAGGTCCAGAATACCCCAAATTATCAGAATCACCCCAAATGTTCAAAAGCTCACCAAATATATAGAATCGCCCCCAAATGTTCAGAATCACCCCCAAAAGTCCACAATCGCCCACCTGTCCACCTGTTTGCTGCATCCTTGGCCATGTGTGTCTGTTGTTTCATCTGTTCCATCACCTCAGGGTCACATGCCTTGTACTTCTCCAGCTCCCCCAAAACCTCCTCCCGCTGGTGTTTCTGGGCTGCCAGATCCCGTAGCACCCTCTCACGATCCTCCTACATCACCGCAGTGAAGTAAATGTAAGTTGTATAGTGCATCCTTGCAAACCAGGGATGATGCCTATACCCTACACAAAGTGTTAGTTGTACAGATGTATTTTGTCTATAATAACTTAAGTATCTGTCTCTGCCAGTCTTGCTGCGGGAACCATGAAATTGTCTTGATGCACAAAAGCCCTCACCTCACATCACAGGCTTAGCCAGAGACCCGTCTGCCCATCTTCAAGACTGGCAGATGACTGGCCAAGACGGGTAATTACAACTGATAAAACAGGTGTAATTTAAAGCAGGCCAGTAGATTATCTTTAAAGTTCCTAGACTAAGGGCTCACATTAATGACTCATTGGCACAACTGGTAGTGAAACTAATGAAATGAATCAATATTTAACAGCTTACATTGATGTCTCGGCCAACTTGTGCCTTCTGTACGAGTTCCTCCGTCGTTCGACATTTCTTCTCCATCTGCTCCAGTCTGGAGCCAAGCTCCTCCAACTTACACTGTCTCTGCAAAGAAACAAGGTACTTTTACACTATTGTAAAGGTATGTATGTTTTTATGTAACACTTTATCCAGTCCTCAGGACAGCTCAATGCGCTTTACATTTTACACCCTGGCAGACCTGTTCAACCGAACACTATCTCAACTTCTCTGGGAAGTATCCAGCCATGCTGAAATTAATGCGCAAAGTACAACAATATCCACCACTGTCTACAGCCAGGTACTCATTCATACAGCTGAGTCAACTGGAACAACGTAGAGTTAACAAACTTGCCCAAGGTACGACATGGCAGCACAGGATTCAAATCTGCAAACTCTATTGATAGTCCGATGCTTTAAACATTGCACCAGTATGCTCTATTTTTTTAATGCTCTAAAGTTAGCGTATTAATTTACAGATAATGGTGCACAGCTCTTTTATAATAATAATAATTAAATTTCTGAGTTTTTTTATTTATTTCCATTCCAACAGGTTCAAGGTCACAAAAATCCCTGAAGATTTTTCCACAAGTCCTCCCGAGTAATTAAGTTCACAAAAGGTTATATTTCCCTGTTTCCTCAACGGAAATCTGGAAGAAAAATCCAAAATGCATTCCTCTCTAAATCCCCTTTTGTATGTCAATGTCCATGATGGCACAATTACAATTTCTGGTTCGTTGCCCCTCTGAACTACAGTTCCTGGAGATGTAGGTACTACAGAAGTTTAATTATTGTTATTATTTATAAGAGCTGTGCACCGTTATCGATATATTAATAGGCTAACTTCAGAGCTTTGTAACAATATCTCCTCCCAGGCACCGAGTCCATTCGCTTCTTTAGAGCATCGTAACATTATCTCCTCCCAGGCACCGAGTCCATTCCCTTCTTTAGAGCATTGTAACGTTATCTCCTCCCAGGCACGGAGTCCATTCATTTCTTTAGAGCATTGTAACATTATCTCCTCCCAGGCACGGAGTCCATTCACTTCTTTAGAGCATTGTAACATTATCTCCTCCCAGGCACGGAGTCCATTTGCTTCTTTAGAGCATCGTAACATTATCTCCTCCCAGGCACCGAGTCCATTCGCTTCTTTAGAGCATCGTAACATTATCTCCTCCCAGGCACCGAGTCCATTCCCTTCTTTAGAGCATTGTAACATTATCTCCTCCCAGGCACCGAGTCCATTCACTTCTTTTGAGCATCATAACAATATCTCCTCCCAGGCACCGAGTCCATTCATTTCTTTAGAGTATCATAACAATATCTCCTAAACTTCTTGCTACATCCATTTGCATGTGAACCACTGTGGCCTCTCATCCCTTAGCAATCGGCGATGTATTTAAAAGAAAACATGATAGTTCAGGGATCGATCTGAAAAAAGACATGCATGTCAGATCTAGAACCATGTGCCCTTTTAAATTTGATGTGCCCCAAATCAGTTGATTAAAATTGTATTCATTAAGTTGTATTATAGTATGATTGCTTAAATAACCTAGTAAATGTGAACATTACTTTTTTAATATTAGGCATGTACCAGGTAATCATGTTATTCTTTAACTTGTTTTGAATTCTATCCAGGACTGCCTATGCGACATATTTCTGGGTACAAAATATATAACCATCAATATCAAAGTTCTCCAAAATGTTGTGGTTTTTGAAAATCTGTAATGTTACAAAACTACCAGGTAGATACATTCTGGGTAAGTTCGCCCCATTTGTCATGCACTTGTCATGCTACAACAGTCTACTGTTCCAAGGATAGGGAGATTCTAACTGAGAAATACAATGTAGCAGTTTGTGACATTGAGTGACAATGATTCACACATATATGTGAGTCAACTAAAACTATTCAAAGAACAGATGTATGGAATAACCTGACTCAGGCTGTGGTTGAGATTGCATCGGTGCATTCTTTCGAGAGGAAATTAGATTATGAGGAGTGGGAAAATCACTCAATTAAATTAGCCCAATGAAATTATACTATACTTTAAGACTATTACATGTAAGACTAGAATATAGCATTGCCTTTTTTCCAGAGTTTATGATCCAAGGTGACGGGGGCATTTATAATGAATGTATATTTGTGAGCTTTGGTGACAGAGGCATGATCTATAAACATGCTTTTAAAAATGTTAATTTTTTGTTGATAATGTACTCCAATTGTAATATTTAGCCAATATACGTGAATTTTAAAACGTGCATATAGTGTACATGTATGGATGGATATTATTTTGTATAAATATGATAGGATTGCACTTTGTTTGGCAAGAATTGAAAGTTGACGATGAGCGATAATATGGTGTCAGCGGCAACAAACGGTGTTCATGGTGCTCGACTAAAGCTTATAAACAATGTCAATGACATGAGAGGGGTGTGCAAGGCACAAGTGTATTGATCAGACTGTTCTTTGTGTCCAGTCATCAATGTAAGATGTGATTTAAATAACTTCATTCAGGCCATTGTTCTGTTTGTTGTCGGCGCGGCCGTTGTCTGCTTGGAGCAAATCGGAGTGCTATTTGGACCTCAAAATGCACTTGTAAAATAAAACATGAAAGCAAGTTCAGGATAAGGTCGGACAATAGTG
Source organism: Paraescarpia echinospica (assembly GCA_020002185.1). NCBI lineage: Eukaryota > Metazoa > Annelida > Polychaeta > Sabellida > Siboglinidae > Paraescarpia > Paraescarpia echinospica. The sequence goes on along the minus strand of CM034533.1, from coordinate 69,246,697 downwards.
CTGGAAATATAATATCAAGAGGGATTCTTAATGGCAGAAGACCTGAATGAGCATTTTAGTTTGGTGTTTACCAGTACCAGTGGCTAAGTTCAAGGGGGCAGAATCAGACTATTTAGGACAGTTAAGTGTAACCCCGGACATGGTAGCTAAGAAAATAAGGGCTATGAAAGTTAATAAATCACCTGGAGCGGATGGGATTCCGCCCAAACTACTATTGGAAATGGTAGAAAAAATTAGCATACCACTTGCAACAGTTTTAAATTTGTTATTAGTAGAGAGTGATTCCTTTAGAATGGAAAGAAGCAAACATTATACCATTATTTAAGAAAGGTTCCAGAAACAAGTCAGAGAACTATAGACCAGTGAGTTTAACGTCAGTGGTTTGCAAATTATTAGAAAGACTAATTAAAGATGACATGGTGGATTTTCTTGTTAAACATAACTTGATAAACCCATCACAATATGGGTTTTTAAAAGCAAGGTCATGCTTAACAAATGTTATGTTTTTTGGAAGATATCACTAAGTGGGTAGACGAGGGATCACCAGTAGATATCATCTACTTAGATTTTCAAAAAGCTTTTGACAAAGTGCCACATCAAAGAATACTGGTACTGCTTAAACTAAAGGCCCATGGAGTAGGAAATGGTTTAATTAACTGGATAAAAAAATGGCTGATTGACAGAAGACAACGGGTAGTTGTTCATGGGGAGGCTTGAAATTGGAAATCAGTATGGGATATCACAGGGATCAGTACTAGGACCTATATTATTCTTAACATATATCAACGATTTGGATGATGAAATAACAAGCAAAGTGTTGAAATTTGCGGATGATACAAAAGTGTTTAGAAGGATTAAAAGTGAAGGAGATAGACAGCATTTACAAGATGATCTTGACAAGTTGGTTAAATTGTCTGAAAATTGGCAAATGTTCAATTTTGGGAAATGTAAATGCCTCCTCACATGTCATGGGAACGAAGCTGAACAATATACAATGGGGGTACTGTACTAAGTACTACTGTAAAAGAAAAAGACTTAACCATTAGTGCTGATATGAAGGTTTCAGAGCAGTGCGGAATTGCAGCTTAAAATGGAAAAGAAATCCTTGGATTAATTAGGGGAAATATAGCGTACTGGGGTATAAGGAAAACAATTAATAATACCGCTGTACAAAACAATAGTTAGGCCTCATTTAGAATATTGTATACAAGTGTGGAGGCCATATCCCAAGAAAGACATACAATGCAGCCTAACAGGAAGACTGGTGAAAAGACGGATGAAATGGGCAGCCGACTTGGCAAGGACGGATGCAGGCAAACTTGCAAAGAGAGCTGAGGCGGAACACCACCAAGGACGAAGGAGAAGGCAACAACTGAGATGGGAGGACTGTGTGAGGAGGGACATGAGACAATCAGGTGAGGATGAAAGATGGAGAGAGGTGACTGCTGACAGGAACCTATGGAAGGAAAGAACAGGACGAGAGTGGTTCAATAATACTACACTTGACCTCACCCCCGAACAGGGAACACGAGGAAGAACAGACCTTCTCACCTTTTGACTGGCCTTGCTGGGGAAGGCCCAGAAGTAAACACAGGTGCCAATCTTGTCCGTGTCGACCATGCCATCATCAACTAGACTCTGTAGAATCTCCTTCACTGACATTGACGTGATACCCTTCTCCTTCTGACACATTCGCTCCAATTCCTTCAGCTGGAAGAAGTCTTTCTGCAAGCAACACCAGTACTTAGAGACAGGGATGACATGAAACTATCAACATTTTTCATGCATAATTTTTATACACTAAAATCAAACGTAAAAGTAGATTCAGCGATGTTTACAACAAACTATTAATATGAGCACTAAAGAATAAATTCAGGCATGTTTATCACTGACTGTGCAGGGTTTAATCCAGAACATCAACAAGTCACTGCAGGCTCAGAAGGCTGCATAAGGCAGCGATAGAAATATGCCAGAATATTTACTTGTCCGCTGGACAAGTAAGTTTTGAAATCTACTTGTCCGCCAAAATATTTACTTGTCCGAGTGGTTGTCAAGGGGAATTGAAGCTTCGGAAAAAACATAAAAACAAGACAATGTTCCTGCTGTTTCGTTTCATGTACATTTGAGTGATCAAACACACAATTTGATTTAGTCTGCAAATTTATAAATTGCAAAATTATATTTGCAACTATTTTCCGGTCCATTATTATTCATCACAAATATTAAAAGTAAACATGATACATGATGTATAACAACATTTTAGTGATGCTGATATGAATGCTTTTATTAATAACACATAATTATTACGATGATAGGAATGAGACAATTGTTTTCTTTGATATTTGTTTTATAATGTTGCAAAAACTGTTTATGTTTAATATGGCATATATATATATATATATATATATAACATCTAAAACTGCTGTAAAATGTTGGCATCAGTTTATCATTGAAGATGCCACTCAACCAGGAACACGACCAATGCAAAGCCAGGAAATGTTGTCACAAAAATCACAAGAAACTATATAATCTGATATTTTGTTCAACCTCTATGAACTTCAATATTAACAAAGTTCTGTATTTTACAAACGAAGATAATATTCAATTGATCATCACTGACATCAGCAAACAAATGCATATCATAACGTTGCTGCCGCGCGCAGACCGCCGCAGTTGGCGGTAGCTGACATGTCAACGTCGGTTGGAGCCCCGTCCCCGGCCGCACGTCTTGCGTCTAATTCGGTTTCGAAAACTCGCAATTTATGGTTAAAATAAATGTTACATAGATATAACAATACTTCTGAAATTTCATTAATATTCCGTTTATCAACCAGCACCATAGATTTAGTGGAAAGCCAGTTACAAGTTTTGAAAATTGTCACCGATCTGGATCGGCTAACGAGTAACGTTCGATGACTGTCTTGGAAGACTGCCGAGTCCGTGTGGGTTAGGCGTAATAATGGTTAAAACTATATAATTATTCAAATAACAGGTAGCGATACAAATTCTACTATTTCCAAAGTTCATCAAATATGATCCGTGAGTGGAAGCAATTTGTACGTCGGCCAAACTGAACGATTTACGATTGGGTGAAATACAGTCTCGATCAACGATGGCTGATGCGGAGTCTGTCCTACGCGTATGACAGAGCTAGGTCGGTGCGCTCAGCGGATGACCCTGTTAACGCAGGCACTAAACTCGGTCAACGTACACTGGCGGCCGGAACGACAAGACGCCGACACACTAACAACATTGGAACCCGCGCGGTTGCTAGCGAACTTCATTTACGTTTGAATTTCATCAAATAAAAAGTTTGCAATGTTGCACGCATCACTATTCACTGTAAATTTTCACTTGTCCACAGGATAACCATGTAGAGTCATTTTACTTGTCCGGGCCAAAAAACACTTGTCCCGGACAAATAGACATGTGCTATTTCGAACGCTGTAAGGTCATTCCTCTGCAGGGGGTGGCTGGCCAATCACAACATTGGCACCCTCTGAAACTCATCCTCTACCTCCTCTATAACAATCATAACATATACCCTGTGGCATGGGAATTAAGTAAAGTTATCCAATCATCTACATTTGCCCAGGGTTATAGGAAGAACAACTTCCACGCTCGATGCCATCTTTGTCTCTAGCACGAACAAAGAAGCACATCACCCACCAACCAGCCCCATTTCTCCACCTATGTAAATGATACGAGGGTCAGTATCTCCAAGGGGTTGGCTTGACATCCAGATGGGTTCAGACCCAGGATTCTGGTCATGTGGCCACAGTCACATGACCATTGATCAAGTAACTGACCCAGGATCACGTCCGGTCACGTGAAATATCCCGGCTTGACACCCAGAGGGATGTAGACCCAGTATTCTGGTCATGTGGCCGCAGTCACATGATCAAGTAACTGACCCAGGATCACGTCCAGCCATGTGAAATATCCTGGTCTTGCATCCTGTTCTCAGGCTGGCTCCAAAGAGATCTGGCCGGACTGTCCCATTTTGCCATCATAAATTCGATGCATTTATCAAATGAGTTGTTGTGTTGTTCTGTCATAAATATAATAATAATACAAATAAAGTAATAAAGAATATTTAAGACTCTGTATACTTAACTAGAGAAACTATCACATATATGAATACAAGACAGGTCACACATATAACAGTGCATAGTAAAGTGGGCTTTCATTATACAAATAATTATATGCAATTGACAGGAAGCAGTGAATTGGAAACAAAATAACACATTATACCTTTTTTGTTTATGTAAGGCCACACCAATTTGATTGTTAGGATTAGAGATTTTTTAGACAATTTTGTTAGGGAGGAGGGGGGAATAAAAATTGAAGGCATTGCATGAGAAAGGTGTTTTGTGTAAATACATGAATTGTCATGTGAGCCATACAGTATGTTGGAAAAAAAAATATTTAGCCTTGTATCAAAACTTACTAGACACGTACCTTTATGAAAGTTTGATAAAAGTTGAAGACTATTAGAATTTAGAATAACAAGTACTGATAACAATGGCAGATGACATTATGATGAGTTAACATTACAGCCATAAACGTATAGATTAGAGGCAGGATATATCTTGCTAAAATAATATTAATTTTACTGGCATAATTAGGATTTGATTGTGGTACCTCCAAATATAACAACGCTATTCTATTCCGAAGTAATGCAATGCGATGCTGACGTTGAAGAGAGTGTCTACAACCTGTTTTCCCAGCGTGTTAACTTGATTAACCAAAATCCGATGTTCAGATTTTTACATGTAGACAGAATGAGTAGCGCGTTATACATGCGCACGTTACTGGTTTCGCCTGTGTTGCGCGTTGGCAGTTTATTTTCTTTATTGCTATTTTGCATCGTGTCTAAAATGCAGTGCTTCACGTTTGAAAAAACCAGGTGAGCAATAAATTGCTCGTCTAAATATTTCAAATCATTTAGCGCGAGCGATTGATTAGTTTTATTTCTATCCGCTAGGTGGCATTCCTGTTTTTTGGTCTGGTGATGCCACTGCCCAGTCAAGGCTAGCCATGCCACAGCGGTATCCATTACGCAAGATTAATTCCATCAGGTTAATTCGGGACATCAAGCATTGGCACAGATTGAAAAGTTGCATGTTGATAAAACATTGGAGACAGGAAGTACTAGCGATGATGTTACAGGAAATGACAGCAGTGTAACAACGCTGATGATCAAGTTGTTTTGTTTATGGGACGGACGCTAGCTGTCAGCACCGCGGCTACTGCCGCGCACCCACGACCCTGATTAATGATTTATGACTGTCAACGGTCAGCTGATAAGAATCCTGTTGAGCAATAAGCAAACTCCAAATCATGGCTCTGGAAACGTCGGCAGCTGCGTGTCAACGCTAATTTACGTGACAAGAACAGATTTTCTTTAAAACAAAATGGGTGTATATGTTGCCGCTGTTACCTTTTCGCTTAATTTCGGTAGCACTAACGTTGTCATCGTTCAAGAAAATAAATGTGCTAAACGTTGAATTGCTCATGTAGCATCCGCAAGGACGCTCGCTGTCATTTCAACAACAATCCACACATTCGATGCGAAAACAAACTTTCGATATTAGAGCGGCGTCGCTACAAACACGGGAAATTACATTATTGATCATGTAAGGACAATTTAATTTTTTTTACTAACTTTTGGGAAGCAGCGCAAAACTTCAATTTCTTGATACAAAACCACACTGCGACGTCTGGTTTAGATCAATTAATGACAAGTTGGACTTTCACGGATTCGTTGGATCATAGACCGAAGATGCGCGACAACCATGCATGATGAATCGATACAAAATCATTTTTTGGCAATTCGATCAGAAATAAAAGTTCAAAATTGCAATTTTATTTCCGTTTTATCAAAAACAATGTCGGCGGGTCCATAATCCGAATAATCAAATTGGTGTCGTCTAAGTAGTTAAAATTAATAAATAAGTGAATTTATTTTAGGATAATTGGTGTCGTCTAAGTAGTTAACATTTATATATATGTGAATTTATCTTAGGATAACGTATATCTTATGAGCATCTTGAAGTTGGGTCATTTGACTCATTTCATACCAACTCAACCACAGTGACCATCTCCAAATTCTATGAAATTTGCATCAATGTGCATCTATTTTGTAGTCGCTAGTGTGAAAAAGTATGATGTGCCCCGCATTCAATCAACCATAACTTTATAAATAATTGGAATTTAGCAGACATTTTGCATGCTGCCACTGTTTAGACAGATGCACACATGGGCCAAATTTCACCCGAGAAGATTTCTGAATTTTGGTTGATTTGGCATGGAATCAATGACCCAATTAATACAAATGTATGGCGACAATGTACCTTCTCATAGAAGAAGTCCATCATTCGAGTTCTCTTTTCCTCCACACTCAATCCCTTCTTGCGAGACTGGAAACATAGATAACAAGATTTAATAAGACAAAAGTCAACAAGACAAGACTTAACAAGACAAAATGCAACAAGATTGCCATCCAGAGCAAAACACCCAGATGACAAGTGGACTAGGAAGCTTTTGGCCATTCAATATTATGTACCTCCACCACCTGATATTTTTGGTTGCTGTTTATTAACAACTTGAGGTATTAAAATTATAATTACATAGTTTAAAACACATGTGCTTTTGGGGTGATTTTCCAATTAAGGTTAATCTTTTACAATCAAAAACAGAGCCAGCTTCAAATTCAATATACACTGGTTTTCCCCGAGTCCCAAATATAACGTAAAAATCAGGTCGATTTCGGGTGGACATCGTTCATACATAAACTGGGTCTAGTAATGGGATTTTTTGTGGATGTTATCTCTGGGATGTATAGTAAATTTATAATAAGTCAAAGATAACATTTTCTTATACTGTACAATATATTATAATTAAGGCACCACAAGTGTGTCCCAGTACTGTGTTCTTACCCATCTACGTGTAATTGTCCGTGACCAAATTGCTGTTCCGACCAAAAACATTTAATACCTGCCGACAGATGCGTACATCCGAATCACCATTACAAGCACAAACACATCAACACCGAAGCATTTAACTAAAACTGACTTGTTTTTAACAATTTGTTTCCATAACATAGAATAAGTAAGTGGTAGGGATTAAGTTATAAAAATGGATCTATTTTGCAAAAAATTCTTCACATTGCTATTAAAACAGCTTATTATATTAAAGGGATCCAGTCTGTTCATCTACCCGAAATTAGCGTACACACGCATAGTAATTTGTAACAGGAAATCTGCTGTGTTGAACGTGGAAAAGGGAATAGCAGTAAACTCAGCCCGACTGGGCCATATTGCCAATAAAGCTTGTTTTGAAACTGGATGTTTTGTTCACTATTTGAAAATGTTTCCCGTTGTCGTATCTTCAAGTTCAGATTCAGGCTATTTATTACCAAGTAGCATTTCAAATGTACGAGGAATTCTTGGCGTTGTGGCGTCAACATACATGTACGCTTGTCTCCCCTGCCCCACATCATGCACATGCAAAATATACAATCAGAAACATTATGAAACTGTGCTAAAACTAGTATAATTTAAACCAAAGCCAACTGCCAACATATTTTAAGACAGTCGTATATCTATTGACATAAAGTGAACTTGATAACATAATATTAATACCATCTGAACGTTACCTAAAAAGTTAAAAAGTATACATGTATTTAAATAAATAATAAATAAATGTATAAATAAATTAGCTGACGATATAAAAACTAAGCTGACAGTTAAAAAGTGTGTACATACATGTAGTCGTTAATAAATAATAAAATAAATAAATAACTAAAAAATAATAAATAAATAATTTAGCATGGCGACACATAATCTAAATCGACTGAAAACAGTATCATGGCATCTCGCGGTTCAAGTGACTCACAGCCTGCAGATAAAAACTATTTATAAATCTAGTGGTCCTTGTCTTAATACTTCTATAGCGCTTGCTAGAGGGAAGAAGTTCAAAGATATGGTTGGCTGGGTGGGTAGTATCCCGTACAATGCTCTTGGATTTTCGCGCCCAATGATTCTAGATGCGCCCTTCACGATAACTTCTAGCCGTTGTTTCTCCTCCTGACTGGCGCGGCCAAACCACACTACAATCGACAAAGTGAGGATACTTTCAATGATTGCGCGGTAGAATCGTATCATAATCTCCTGAGCAATGCCGAATCTCCTGAGCTGCCTCAGGAAGAACAGGCGTTGTTGTGCATTTTTTGTAATGTACAGTGTGTTTGTGCGCCAGCTGAGATCGTTTGTTACAGGCTTACCAAACACAATTTGATGGGCAGTATACCTTCAACATAGTTAGAATAGTCTTAAGAATATTATATTAATTAATAAATATTAAACTACGAAGACTGCTTCCTTTTAAGGGGGATGCTCATCGGCCAGCCCAATAAATGGTCCAATGGTGAGATTGACAGGAGACGATCTGTCGCGGCAAAACAGGTCTGTATTAGGGTACATATTATGGTCTACTCAAGAACAAGATCGTTGACTTCAATTCTAAGTTATCAAAACACCCCTGGGCACTTGTGTAAAATCCAGACACACCTCCGTTTAACTAAATTTTTTGAGTGAGTTAGTTCCATCATTAAACTTAATCCCAGACATATTTATGTTTAAAAAATATTGCATCTTAGCACATTTTTTATGTGTAAATAGTGTCCCGGTTTGCATCAACATCTGCTGCTATATCACTCATGTCATATGAGCAATATGGTAATGCGCACGGCCACAGTAGAGCAGACTATAGTGGAACCGGATCGCTATTTGGGCTTCAAAAGTGCACTAAGATGCAACCTTTTCGTAGTTAACATAAATATGCCTGGGATAATGTTTAATGACAGAACTAATGCACTGAGGTATCATATTCAGACAAAAATGTAGTTGTAATGGCGAAATCAAGGACAATTAAGGTGGGTGGTGGGTTCGACACAAATGCCCACCCTTGTAATAATTGGAAACTGAGGTTGAATGAGTAGTTTGATTGCTCTAAGAATTGGTGAGAGATGGGATCTAAAATGTTGTGGGAGGTTGACCCAAAAAACGGTGACACTGAGTATGAAACTGAGTGACTGACACTGAGTGACAGTGAGTCACTCAGTCAGTGTCACACTGTCACTGTCAGTGAGTCGCACTCTCTAGGCACTTCAAAGAATTCCGCAAACTGGGTCATTTCGTGTGCGTCGATTCGCCGTCACCGCAGGCCGTCTCGTTTGCCGGGCACCCGGTTATCGTTTTGTTTCAACTCGCGTTTTCGCGCTCTTTTCCGGACACTGACGTCATTCACTGCTGTGTCGTTGTCGGAGGTAGGTTGAACTTTGTCTACGTCGTTTAAATTTTGAAAATTGACCAAATTTAAGCTATATTACAGCTGTTTTGCGATCACCTCTGTGTTCAGTTGCATTTATTTTTATAATAGCCGAGGATAGCCAGAACTATTTTGTGTTTAGCTTCATCTACTAGCTTTAGTTAGTCTGTGTTGAAAAAATTGGTGCTGATTTGTTGTCATGATTTGGAAGTTCTGTGTCTTGCGCGCGTCACTGCAGCGCGGTGCCAGATGGCAGATCGTGATTTAATCTATTTATTTGGATTGAAATCTCTACAAGTACAAAACCTGTACTATTTATATAATATTTAAATAATATCCTTGTAAATTCTGCGTATTTTGTCTTAGATTTAGATTTGCTGTTTGTAGAAATATGGCCTATACTAGTCTAGTATATGCCAGCCCATGTCATGCCCATGGCCCAATATGCATAGCCACACTGCCCACAAGGGGTGGCAGGGGTGATGGGCATAGTAGATATGGCTGCTTATTCCATTATTTATGGTTATGCTTTTATTTAGACTTAGAAATAATATAAATTTCATTATGTCATAATTTTAATTAATTGTTTTTACCTATTAAATCAACAGTTTGTTAGAAAAGTTGTTTTTGTGGTCAAATATTTGACTTAATTTGTTTTATAAAGTGTTTCAAGATAAACAGTCACTGCAAATTTTTTTGTAAAACATGTAATACAAACAATAAATGCCTTGATCAGTTGTAGCATCATTTGTTTCATTGTGTGACAACACGCAATACATTAAACACCAGTTTTACATATCAAATATCACAATTATTATGAATTTATGTGTGACCTAATGCATTATAATAGAATTTCACACTGCTCTCTTGAGTAACAGAGGCAGGGATGTGAAAAGTATTTCACAAGATTTGCATGCAGAATCAAAACAGTTATCATAATATGATTCACAATTGCCTTTTTATTTCAGATATTGTTCGCAATTACATGCAGTGACATTGATCTTGCGCTGATCTGTGTTTGACTGCGAAGGTACCGAGCCACAGAGTCGTCTGAATATGACACCCATCACCTGCTTGCATACGTACACATTTAATCTGACTGATTATATATCTGATATCTAGATTGAACAGTGTCCATTCAACACGACATGAACATTACTTATAGACATCATGTTGAAGAACACAACGTTATTTTACAAGATACTGAAATATGAACCTTGCTGCACAGATCTTGCAGCCTACTGGCATTACATTATGAGACAATCAACTTCCAGTATTACAAAAAGACTTATGAGCAGAGCAGATTTCTTCATGACTTGACTCCCATGGGCCATGGGGAGTAATGCAGAAAGCAATCTTGCATTTGGCGCATTTGGATTCAGCGACAGAATACTGTGAACAATTTATAAACATTAGTTCATCAAGTTCATGTTAAAATGCAGAACATTACATTATGAAGCAGTAACAATTGATTACTGGTGTGTACAGAGCCTGCAACAGTCATCCAACCTGTCATGACACAGTCACACATAGACACAGTGAACTAGGAGTATGACAATTGTATTTCATTGTCATGTATTGATATGTTGAGTTTGTGTGATATTTAGCCAATATTTACTTATTAATAAAGTTACTGTTAATGCTATATGACTGGTTAATGTATATTTATTATAAAGTTTAATGTGGTTGTAAACATTGCATATGGTTGTAAACATTGCATAAATTATATAACTGTCTTCATAATTATGGACATTCCAGCCTTTCATCGAAATGTAGCGGTCAGTCATTAACGTGCTAATATTAGCCAATATTAACTTATTAATTAAGTTACTGTTAATGTGAAATGACTGGTTAATGTATATATTTATTACCATAATTAATGTGGTTTACTGCATGCATAAATTATACAAATATTTTCATAATCATGGACAATGGCCTTTTACTGAAATGTGTCGGTCTGTCGAGATCGCGTGCTAATTACCCAATATTGACTAATTAAATTATTATTAATTGATTTGTTAATGAATATTTATTACCATCATTAATGTGGTTATACACATTGTATAATATGTATAGATATCTTCATAATCATAGGCATTATGGCCTTTAATTGGAACGTATCGGTCTGTTGAGTTTGCATGCTACATTACTAAAATTAACTAATCAATTGCATTAATTTGGTTATAATTATTACTAAAAAATATTATATATTGTAAATTTATTACTCTGGTCAATGTGTTTGAAAACCCTGAAAACAGTATTTAAATATCTGTATAAATAAGAAAGTTATGACATTTTAAAGCAAATATTTATCCACAGAAAACACAAAAATGAGTCCATTTTACCATTGTAAGAGATACACAAAAATTAAAGTTTTTCCGTCTTAAAATCGCAATATCTTTTGATCTATTAAATGTATCTTAATAAAATAAACAGTTATGTGATCCTTAACCTATTACCTTTAATTTAAGCCCATTCTCAATGTTCTAGCATGATATTAATTTTGTTGTTGAAGTGCCTACAGTGCTACACTGTCATTGACCGGTGACCGTGAGGTGGGAGGTAGTCTTTATTATAGCCTGTATTATGTATAGCCAGTACTATAGGTTGTCCTCAAACACATCGATCATAGCCACATAGGCCATAGACTAGGCGTAGGTGGGTGGATAGAGGATGAGACCCATGCCTTGTTACCCTCAATAAATGCAACGTTCAACTCCAAGAATTGGCGAATGAAACTCAAGTTCGACACTCAACTTTCAAATTCTTGTCAACATTTCAGTTGGATGGTGGCGCCACCCCACGGAGTCTGAACAATTGGGGTTTCAGCCGCGTTCGTCTTTTTCGCCATTCCCAACAAGTGTCTGAAGTTAACCTATTCAACCTGCAGGTTTTGATTAACGATTAGAATAGAACACCCTTTTTGGTCATATCAGAGTGTCATTCACGAAAACACAATCGATCTTAACCTACCATGTTTTGACGCTCAAGCACGCCGAGCGTCGAAGATTCCCGCCTCGATTCGTACAGCGAGGAAAGGGATAAAAATAGAACCGCATAAATCGACACACCACCAACTCCACACCGAATCAACTACAGACCGTTTCGGCTTTAGCGGGAAGGGGCATACATATACCTGCGTATACCTTGAAATCCGGAAGATTTTCATCAGCGGATCAGCACGCTTCCCGTGTCGAGCTGTGTCGTCCCGTTGTCTCTGATCTTGACACTGGAAGACATGGGGGTTGCTGTAGTAAAATTTTCGCCGCAGCTCGATCCGCCGTATTTTTTTTCGCCGCGCCGCCGTAACTTCAACTTTTCAGCTTCTTCGCTGTCTCGGCTCGACTCATGACATCGGAAGGCGGTCGGGTGCTGTTGGAGATTTTCAGCGGAAATCCGGGAGATTTGCCTGGAGACCGGGAGATACACCAAAAATCCGGGAGACTACCGGATTTTTCCGTGAGACTTGGCAGGTATAGATGGTCTACATATGCTGTTTTTATTTTTTTTACACATTGTACGTCGGTCGCAAATCAGAAGAAGAATCGCCCACGGACGTAGCAGGATTTACACGGGACTGTGTGAAAAACCATGAAACACTGCATACGGCAAATCTGTATATCGACATTGGAGACGCGCAAGTTACAATGTTGCGTATGACTATATGGGTTTACATACATATATATTGAGTATGACTTTGCAACGCCTACTTGACCGAATTGCATAAATTTACCAGTCATAAACTCAGTATGCTCGTGAACTTTACATATATAAACCTATATAAAATAGCTCATTGGAACGCAGCAGCATTAATTACCCCCAGATTCATCAGAAAAGTGGACGTACCTCCTAACCAAACACATGTTAGGCCTAGTGGGTGCACGCGTATTTGAAGAAATGCATTTATGCTAACACTTAGATATTACTATTGGAATTTATGTAACTTATGAACCCAGTTTCATTCTCTGTAATTGGTCTCGACAAAGATCTACATGATAATAGAGAACCATCTTCACAGCCTGCAAGACTGACTATTGCTGAGATCACAAGACCGAAGTCAACATCAGAACATTAGCCTGCATTTGAGACCTGGACTTGTTTCTCTGGCAACAAAGTTTCGGTTTTCGCGAGCATCGATCACGCGGTTGTTGTTCTCCTCTTGATTCCCTGTCGTCAGGGATGAGGCTGGCCACGGTTCCATTCCTCGATTTCAGTAGCATTTTCATATATAGAAGTCGATTATCCAGGACAAGAGCAAGTCTGCCATGCGAGACGTCGTTTCACCACGACGCCAGTTACATCACTGCATCGGCGAGTGCACGGTTCAGTGCCACCAGCATCTAGCAGAGAGAACGAACGTGCGAGGGGAATTCGTCGAGTTGACTCAATCTCAGCAATGGATTGTACACCCCTATGGACAACTTTATAAAGACCGTACCCAGTCTGTGAAGCGCATACATGCATGTGTCGCTGAAATGCAAGCATGCATACACATGAATAAATTAAAACTCAATGGTAGAATAAACTTTCTATGCCGCACATATAACTTGCCAATAACATCATGCCTACTTCCACTGTGGCCAGGAACTCTGGCGTTTTCTTTGATAATGCCCTAAACATGAACAGCCATTGCAGAATATATGCTGCATCCCGTCTCATAACCAGAACTAAGAAGCACGATCAAATCACCCCTGTTCTCACTGCGCTTCACTGGCTGCCGACTAAACAGCGCATCGAGTACAAACTACTGCTGACGTTTCGCAGTTTACATACCTGACGGACTTGATAACACGACACCAGTCGACTCGCACGCAACTCTCCGCCGACGTTCACCTGCTGGAGGTCCTGCGCTGCAAGCTTTGTGCTCAAAGCGACAAGGCTTTTTCACGCGCAATGCCACGTCTCTGGAACAATCTTCCCCTTGCCATGCGTCCTACAGACTGCCTCAGTATGTTAAAGAAGCAACTGAAGACATTTCACACTAGACATGGTGTTATTCACACGGACCTATTGAGGTCTCCCCACCAAACATTCAACGACCAAGTCAGACTCAAGTTTAAACTCAGAAATCAGTTTTTCAAAAAGTAGGTGATTGAGAGTATCTTTTGCTCTTCTTTGATCTGAGGCAGACTTCAGATCAAAGAAGAGCATGCTGGCATGGGTGTTGTATATTCAGACACTACAGTAACACTGAGAACAATCACACAGACGCACATAAGCATGCTCGCACACAAACGCACGCACAACAACAACACACACACACACACACACACACACACACACACACACACACACACACACACACACACAAGAAAGAGAGGGGGAGAGGGATGGTAGGAGAGACAGACAGACATACATACAGACAGAGTGAGAGAGAACGAGATAGTGTGTGTGTGCGTGTGTGTGTATGTGTGTGTGTGTGTGTGTGTGTGTGTGTGTGTGTGTGTGTGTGTGTGTGTGTGAGAGAGAGAGAGAGAGAGAGAGAGAGAGAAGGAAAGGATGGTTGGATCAGACGGATCGGATGTCAGATCGGAATATAGAAGAGAAGAAGAAGAGAAGGGAAGAGAGAAGAGAGAAGAGAGAGAGAGAGAGAGAGAGAGAGAAAGGGAGGGAGGGGAATTGAAATATATAATTAATATGTAGATAGAAAGATAGATAAGATAGACAGAGAGAGAGAGAGAGGAGAGAGAAAGAGAGAGAGAGAGATGACATATTTGTTAAGCATGACATCGCTTTAAAAAAACCATGTTGAGATGGGTTTATCAAGTTATGTTTAACAAGAAAATCCACCAGTTGATCTTTAATTAGTCTTTCTAATAATTTGCAAATCACTGATGTTAAACTCCACTGGTCTATAGTTCTCTGACTTGTTTCTCGAACCTTTTTAAATAACGGTATAATGTTTGCCTCTTTCCATTTCTAAAGGAACCACTCCCTCTTCTAATGACAAATTGAAAACTGTTGCAAGCGGTACGCTAACTTGTTCTACAATTTCCAACAGTAGTTTGGGCGGAATCCCATCCACTCCAGGTGATTTATTATCCTTCATAGCCCTTATTTTCTTAGCTACCATTTCCGGGGTTACAATTAATTGTCCTAAATAGTCTGAATCTACCTTGAACTTAGTCTCTGGTACTGGCAGTGAACTAATGTCTTCCCTGGTAAACACTGAACTAAAAATTCATTCAGGTTTTTCTGCCATTAAGAATCCCTCTGATATTATATTTCCAGCACTATCTTCCAGAGGACCGACTGATCTTGAACTTTCTGTTTGGCTGAACATACGCATAAAACTCTTGCTGTCATGTTTTATAT
Source organism: Paraescarpia echinospica (assembly GCA_020002185.1). NCBI lineage: Eukaryota > Metazoa > Annelida > Polychaeta > Sabellida > Siboglinidae > Paraescarpia > Paraescarpia echinospica. Next base: position 69,231,049 of record CM034533.1, on the reverse strand, counting down.
TACTAGCTAATTGTTGTTCCATAGCTTCTCTTTGAATTTCTAATTTCAGCTGTGGCTTGGTTAAGTGCTTCTTTATAACTGTTGTAGTCTTCATCATTTCCGAGTACATTTATATGACTTCCCACAATTTTTTTATACTTAATTTTTCTAATGGTTTCTTTCGATAAGTGGTTCTTTTTGGACCGTTTCCCTTGTTTTTGGAAGGGTACAAATTTATCGACTATGCGCTTAATTTCACTGTTTAATATATTCCTGCATTCTGTTGCTGTCTTATTTTTCAGTGTGTCATTCCAGTCTATCTTTGCTAAATATTTCCTTATGTCCTTATACCTTCCTTTGTGGAAATTTCTCCTATACTGTTTTTTACTATTCCTTTCTGATTTTACTTTGATGGTAAATGTATCTGGTTGTGATCACTACTCCCCAGTGGCTCACATATCTTGACATTGTCAACTAATTCATTCGGTGATGACAAAACTATGTCTAACACATGCTCTCCCCTAGTTGGTTCTAGCACATGTTGAGAAAGGAAAGTATCTTGAACTAAAACTAAAAACTTGTGGTCCTCACTCCCCATACTCTGTAGAGATTTCCATTGTATATGCCCATGGTTAAAATCCCCCAAAATAATACAGTCCCGTTTGCTTACTTCCCTTATAGCGGTTTGTATTTTTTCATTCTCTTCCAGGCTTATATTTGGACTACGATAAACTAACCCAACTGTTAACGTTGAGTTTCCTGTAACTGTGTTACACCAAACAGCTTCTTCGCAATCTGCTTCTCTTTCTAATTTTATTTCATAAGCCTGGATAGATTCTTTAATATATAAAATAACTCCACCTCCCTTTCTTCCTATTCTATCTTTCCTAAATATTACATATCCTGTCAGTCCCAATTCGGCATCTGATATATCGGTGGTGGGCCAGGATTCGGTTATACCTATTATGTGAGGGTCAAGATCTTCTACCAGAATGTTTAGTTCATTTCTTTTGTTTACTATACGCCTTGCGTTTAAACAAACACATTTATATCCAGGTTCAGAAGAGTTATCCAGACTGTTCTTTGCTGATTTATTTGTGCTGTCTTTATCTATGCCTCCAATTTCAGGCTTTTCTGTGAGTCCCCCCTGCGAATCTAGTTTAAATAGAAGCAACCTGTCCCACTGTTAACAGATTGCAGAACGTTCTCTGAGAAAACTGCTGCCCCCTTTCCACTAAGAAGGAGACCATCTCTCATATACATATCTTCCCTCCCAACAAAGTATCCCCATAAATCTGTGAATCCCATCCCCTCTTCTTTACACATCTGCTCAACTAGTGCGTTGATCGCCATCCTCTTGCAATTTCTATACGTTTCCACCCTTCCTCCCATTACTGGCAAAATTCCTGACAGAATTATCTGTTCAACTCTTGTCTTCTTTAGCTTCCTCACTAACTGTCTATACTTCTGTACTATCCCAGTTGTTCCATCCCTGTCTGCATTATTTGTTCCTACATGTATACAGACCCTCCCTTGCCATGTCCCAATACCTTCCCTACCCTGTCAGTCACATGTTCAATCCTAGCCCCCGGAAGACAAACAACGACGTCCTCCCCCTCACTCAGTGTTTTGTCCGTCTTTCTCATAACGGAGTCACCCATAAACACCCTCTCTTTCCTCATTTCCCCCTCAACCACTGCCTTAGAGTAGCTCCTTCTTCGGTTTGCATCTGTCTGGTTGTTGTCTTTTCCCCCTGTCTCTCCTGTCACATTCTCTTCCGATCCATTCTTTCCTGTCGCTTTTTCTCTTGTCACCTTTCCTCCTGTCAGCGTCCCTTTTATCGACTTCTCTTCTATCACATTTGCTCTCACGTCCTTTCGTCCCTTCATCGTTCCTCCCATCTCATTTTCTTCTCTCCTCTCCCGTCCCATCTTCCCTCCCTCCTTCTCTACGGTCACTTTCTCCCCTGTCACCTTCACGCTTGTCACGTTTTCTGTCGTCGATTTTCCAATTTCTTCCCCTCCAATCACCTTCCCTCCTCTCAATCTCCTTTCCTCAGCTTTCTTGCCACTGCTATTCTCTTTCAGTGTTGCAGTATTCTCACCTCTCTCCCTGTCGTCTCTCTCATTTCGATCTGTCTCCTTGCTAATTCTAAGTCGGCACCACTCCTCACTGTTGAGCAGCTGTGTAACAATATATTTATCACGTGCTCTGCATTCGTCTCTGTCACCTTTGATGTAAACGAGGTCGCCAACGGAGATACTGATGGCGGGCGGTAGGTCGTGTCCGTGCGCTTTTCACTTGGCGCTGTGTGCATGATATCCTAATCTGCTCGAGTGTTGGTTTAAGATAAGTTGCCTATCTGTGATCGGTAGCTGCTCAGCCGTGACTTGGTCTCTCTATGTCCAGACTCCACGGGCTGATAACCCATCTCTGCGAATGCGAGAGTTCCAGTTCCCTGTGGCAAACGCGAGTGTAACCTTTGATATGAGACCACCATCTGGTGAAAGCTGCAGGAGCTCAATGCCCAACTCTTTGATGGCGTGTTCGGCTACTGGGTTTTTGTTTATGTTTTTAACTTGCCCAACCCCCAACTAGATGGCATGATCGAGTCGTTGACCAACGCAACAAATCCTGGAGCAGGGTCTACGCGGACTGTGATCGAATTGTCGCCAAGTAATCGTCGTTCAACACACATGGTGAGAAGGGCGTCGCGAAGCTGGTCATGTCTCTCACCGTCAATAAGCGACGACAGAGTATATGAAGATAAGGTCTCGCGAAGAACGATGATGCACTGACGATAGAAGTATCTGTTAAAGACACGTTTGAGTTGGGTCCTTGACGGGGGGCAGAATCTGACATGCAGTTAAGAGGCCATCTATAACAGGACGGGGGACAACGATGCGCTCGCGTGGTGGTTAGAAATGCTGACTATCTCTGACGGTCAAGAAACATTCACTGGCTACGGTGACAGTCTTTAGATATCTCTTGACATCGCCGATTTTGGTCATCTTTCTGGAAGGGCGAGTGCCTTGAGTCAACTGAGCGTGAGTGCGTCCGAGGTCGGGGCATTCGAGCTGAGTGGCATGCCAGGCAACACGGTTCGTGAATGACATCTTGACAGAACCGTCGTTGACATCGCTCATGTAAACACTCAGCACGACCGAGTTCTCCATCTCTTCAATGAACTTGCAAAATTTTATAACTGGAGTTCTGGCACTCACATGGGTTGCGGCTTCCAAAGTTTGACGGTAAGTTGGCAACGCCATAGATGTGCCTGATGTGAGCACGGTAGCGGCTTACGGTTGAGAGAACAAGAACAAGATGTTTATTTTGACCCCAAAGAGTACAAAGTCATGACAATATCGTGTACTTCAAACAAACAAAACAGTAAACAGAACGTAATTATAACTAATTAAAAACAATGTAATAAAAAAGAACAGTGAAATGGGGTCAGTGACTCCTGTTAAGACAAAACGTGTCGCTATCACAGGAGCCACTCATAGTATAACAAAAATGTAATTGGTCTCTCTTCATATGAATATATTATATATATATATATATATTATATATATATATATATATATTTAATACGGTGTCTATCTCTTTAATAATGCAGCTGTATCTGAAGTGTATGTAGTGGTATGCTTTTTATAGTACAAATATAAATATTTGAGTGAAGATTCCTAAATACGTGTATGTATAGAATATCTATGCATATATATCCATATATATGTGTATTTTATTAGTTTTGGATATTAAACTGACATATGTAACAATTTGATTGTGTACAAGTTTTCATATTTTTGTAAGAGGTGATTTTTTAAATAGTACGCAAACCCACGTAAACTGTGAATAAATATTTGTTCTATAACTAATTCTGGAGTATCATTTACAACAATTTTCATGTCTTGTCCTAGATGTATGTAAATTTGTAACATTGCGAGTATTATGACTGTGTATATTATAATTTGGGATAATTCTCCAGTTTAATAAATAAACTGGCAAATTACCATGACTGTAATTATAGTATAATTTCAGTTCTTGTAACTTTAACTGATCTTCTATTTTCAGTATTTCAAGTTTTTTTAAAAAGGGGTTCAGTATGTGAAATATACCTGTTCAATGTTATTATTCGAACTGCCCTTTTTTAATTCTCATTATTCGACTGCCTTTGTATCCCCAAGCCAAAATACAACATGTTAACGGAACAATTTAAGCTTTATCGCAATCGATAATCACAGGATCAAAGGTAGAATTTAGGACGCAAGAACGGCAAACACGAACCCCAATGCAATCATTCCGGCTCGTACGATTACGGTAAGCAAATAAAATATAGTGTTTCGAGTCCTGTTATGCAATATCAGCCTAATCATGATGTTTGTATACCACAGCGTGGGATTCCGTAATGGGCAGTATTTTCTTTAATTGGTTTAAAGTATTAGGGGACATCCATAACGTATGTTAAGCTTAGGCGTGGCGGGTGTATGTGACGAAACGTTACATGGGATGGAGGGGTGTCGGGGTAATTGTTACGTTACCATTTGTAAAATGGTTATAAAAGTTGTTTTTAGTTAAATAGCACTCGCCAGCATTGAGGCGTAGCACTAAATATAGTACATGACGTGTGATGCTTTTGCGCGTGCGCGAACAAAAAACAAAAAAGACGGGCAAACATTGACGTTTCGGCTTTGTTTACATGCTGGATCATTGACGATAAACACTATTGTATTCATGTAATCTCGGTCGCCAGTATAACACTGGTTGTCCAGCTCGGTTAACAAGCATTGCAGTTATGGGATTAACAACAATGATTCAAGATAGGCTCATTGATAGCACCCGTGAGATGTTTATTTTCTCCCCTTTCCCTAAACGTAGCTAAAGCCTAAGTTAGGTAAACCAAAGTACGCACACCTCATGACACAATTTGTACCTTTTTAGTTGCAGTTGGTTCGAGGGAAGGCTTCACCAATTTACAACCAATGCCGGGCTCCTGAAGCCTAGGGATAATTTATCGACCTTATTGCAGCTAGGGATGTCGATGAAAATGTCAGACTGCATATCCATTGTTTTATAGTTGCACGTCCTAAATTCGTGCACCGTCCAATTTGGTATCCCCTGGCCCTTGGACGTTGTCTCGTTTGACTGTTTCGGTGAAAGTGTATGTTAAACTGGCAGCTACAATTTTAATAAACGTTGTTGGTGTGCCATCATTCACTGCAAGTTTTAAGTTTGAGAAAAAAATTACAATACAGCGTTGCAACGGAATTTCGCGGCGAAACGATAGCACCTGAATAAAATATCCCATAGTCCAGTGAGGCTGCAGCGTCAATGGGCGCTTATTACAAATCGTTAAAGTTGCAAATAACTATGTATTATTCTAGAAATGTTTCAATTTTTGACATCTTTACCACAGCGTGGCCTACTCTATTAATGACCTAATTTGTTAAACTACGTCGATTATGTATTGTATTGATGTAATGGCCTATTTGTTTTTCTATTTAGTATGGTATGTGTTGCTATCAAATTAATATTATTATAGGGGTTGTAAAAAGTTACTGTTGACAACACTAATTATTGTGAACTTACAATAAAGTAACTGGTTGATATTGACAGCCTTACTATGTATACTTAATTCACAATTGCACATAATACCAGAACTATTACACCTTAATTTCAACTGAATACGAACAACGTTTATTTGTGTTAATGTTAATTATTTCACAATTAAGACAACGCGCTACACAATACGCGAATGGTACGTGGGTGCGTCTACAACATTACGTCTTATACAGATTTTATGTGGTCTTAAAGACTGATATATTGATTTTATTGTAAAAGCTGCTAATATCGCCCACCGAGGACTCGATCGCTATTGTCCTGCACCAGCTGAACTGCTGTGTCGAGGTCACGCGTGGCTGCACTTGTGTGCCCTGACGAGGCGTCGCTGGGTGCCGATGCCGATCGACCCAGTACAACATAGAATCAGCACGGGTCGTTTCGTGTTGTGGCCCCGAAAAATGCACAAGTCGTCGGGTCTCCATCACGGCGGTGACATGCGTCGACGGAGTCACACACGCGTTGTAAAGTTGTCCTGTCACCTCCGTCTTCCTTCCTTCCTTCAATTGGGCGGTACGCAATGGCTTAAGAAGACCGGAGCCTTACCTCGGGTATGTCGCTCGCCAAGCCGTGTGCATCATCGTGCTGTGTTGATGCATTGTCCCCTCACGGCTAAGGGTGTATTTGTTTGTCAATGAAATTGAACAAACAAGCGTTCCAGGTTCGTCACGAATATATATGTTTTATTCATCAGTAGAAACTTCAGACACGATGTCCGTACAACGTTTGCACATTCATGTGCGCCGACAGTTCAACTCTATTTTACATTTAAAGTGTCCGTGGTTTTTGAAGATCGAAATATAAAAGCAATATATAAACCACCGTGGTTTATATTTGCCGAAATTTTGATAAGTCTAAACTGTGGGAAACATTTTCGTAGTTTCCCGTGGAGAGCGTCAACGTGTCTCCTCGTCTGTGTTCATTGCCGCCCTCCCTAATTCCAAAAATAGTTCCCTTTTTAAACATACTGGCTTGGCCTCAAGCCAAATCCGGGAATTGTCTTTAAACCGTAAGGTATCGAAACGCATAGTATGACATTTGTAGAATTATGGCTCTACGCATGCGTGTTTTTATGTCGTCATACTATGGGGATGAGGGTGCTCACTCACGTGAAGGGGTCTGCATTTATTTGCATAATTTCATCTTTCCGGTTCGAACTTAAAACCAGGACATGGTCACGAAGTGAATCTAAGGTCAGGCCAATGTCTGCATCAAATTCCAGTCATGACTCTTAACTGTCAACTACAATCTGTTCCGGTAGACACCAAGAACTACGCCTACAGACGCGAAAATAAACAAATCGTTCAAACCTTGTTGCTTTAGAAACGCGCCCACAGTGACGGCAACCATATGCTTGCCTTGTGCAGCATTCTTTTATATAATGCTTTTATATAACGTGACTCTGGTTTTTCTGTTCTAGTCTTTCTCTGATAACTAATAATAATAGTAATTAACTAAATTAGCCACTGCAGGTCTGTTACAGCGTGACGGCCGGTTTCATCTTGATGGCTCTTCTGCCGATTTTGCTTATGCTGAGTGGGGATGTAAATCCCAACCCCGGACCTAGCCCAACCCATAAACTCTTTTATCAGAACACTATTAGCATTGTCGGCAAATTACAAGACTTTAACATTTTCTTTAGTGATCATGACTACAACTTCATAGCAATAACCGAAACATGGCTGCGGGGTGATATTTTCGAAAACGAGGTACTGCCAAATACAAACAACATATACAGAAGAGACAGAAACAGCACAGTTGTGTCAAACAACAAGAAGTGTTGCGGCGGTGGTGCCTTGGTTGCAGTGAGTAATACATACAACTCCAAACGTAGGCTGGATCTGGAAACTGATCTGGAAATAGTATGGACTCAAACGCGCTTGACCGGACAAAGCCGTCCCGACCTGGTCGGATGTGCACACTTGGTCAGAGCTCGACAAATCGCTGGAACTTGTCACTAGAGTTATGAACCTTGATAGCGATTGTGTGTTACTCTTGGGCGATTTCAATCGCCCAGACATTCAATGGACACCGTCAAACAACACAATAGGCCTCACGTCCCATTCATGGACCAATCCACAGTCCGAACTGTGTGTTGAAATGTTAACTGAATACGGCCTTGTGCAGTGTAACGCTGACCACACGTGTAACGAGCACACACTAGATCTTGTCTTTGTGCATGGTGCAGAGTGTAATGTTAAGAAAATAGACAAGGCGGTGAAATCCACACACGACGCCCTACATTGTGAACTGTTATATGCCAATCGACCAAAGCAGGAACCTGCTAAACGTTTTGTTTATAACTATCGCAAAGCGGACTTTAGTCACCTAAGACACCTATTGTCTTGTATCCCGTGGTCATTTCTCACGGACAGTACTGACATTGACGACAGTCTTGATATATTTTATGACATTTTATATGCTGCCATAAAGAAATGCGTTCCTCGTATCTGCATTCGTGGACGTATAGTATGGTATGATAACTATATGATCGCAACCTTGAACGAGAAAGACACCGCACACAAAGCATGGAAACGCTCACATTCGTTATCTGATTACCAAGTATTTTCTGAACTACGAACCACTTTTAGGAAACTTAAGAGAGAAAGGTATTGTGACGAGATATCGGAAATTGAAAAGTCCGTCAAACAAAACACCAAATGTCTATTCAGTTTTGCCAAAAGCAAACAAGCTAATATAAAACTTCCTAACTCAATGATATATAAAGGCACTGAGGTAGACAGTCCAGCTGACATAGCAGAATTATTTTCTGACCACTTCGAATCTGTCTTTACATTAGTAGATAACCTTGTTTATTCAAGTATTCCCTCTTATCAATCCAACTCAATGACTAATATCAATGTGTCTTATGATGATGTCATCGGAGTACTAAGAACCACCGATGTAAACAAAGCATGCGCTCCTGACAATATATCAGGTGTAATCCTTAGGTCACCTTAGGTGCTGCCGAATTAGCAGGTCCACTAACTATGCTTTTTAATATGTCCTTAAATTGTGGAACTTTTCCAACTTGTTTTAAAAAAACAAATGTTGTTCCTGTGTACAAGAAGGGAGATAAACGAAATGCATGCAACTACTGACTTATCTCTCTCTTACCACTATTTAGAAAAGTGTTTGAGAAAGTCGTATACGACTCATTGTATGAGCATGTGCGTAACACAATTTCGGGCAGCCAACACGGATTTGTGAGGTGTAGAAGTACAGTATATAATCTAGCTTGTTACTTAAACGCCATTTCTGAATCTATTGACAACAAGAAACAGGTTGATTCTGTTTATTTGGATTTCAGTAAAGCCTTTGATTCACTGTGCCACCCATTGTTAATTCACTAGCTTAGATGATATGGCTATTCCGGCCAATGCATAGAGTGGTTGCAGTCTTATCTTGTCAACCGAAAACAACGCGTGGTCCTCGAAGGCAAAACATCTGACTGGAAGCCAATGTTGTCTGGTGTACCACAAGGTTCACAAATTGGACCACTTCTGTTTATCTTGTATATTAACGATCTCACTAATCATGTTGATTCATGTGAAATGTCATTGTATGCTGATGATTCCAAATTGTTTAAAGAAATTACGCCGGTGACCGATTGTCAGTTGGTGCAGAAAGATCTGGACAGTGTATGTCTTTGGGGTGAGACATGGCACCTTAAACTTAACGTTGAGAACTGCTGCATAATGTCATTCAATAACAAAAAGAAACGTATATCCTATGACTACACGATTTTAAGCCAGTCTCTGCCCAAGGTCACCGCTGTCAAAGATCTCGGTATCACATTGACCGACAGTTTGACTTTTAAAGATCATATTAATCGTTGTGTTTGTAAAGCTTTTAAGATGAGTGGTTTTATTAAGCGCGTTTGCACAACATTTACTGATGTACAGGCTTTGCGATCCTTGAATATATATATATATATATATATATCTAGCCAGAAGCCAATTGGAGTATTGCAGTGATATTTTGAATCCCTGGCAACGTACGTCTATTGACAAAATCGAACGAGTTCAAAAGAAATTAATTAAATATCTATGTTACAAATCCAAAATACAGTACTCCTCTGACAGTTATCCTGAGCTTTGCCATCATTTTAGACTACCTTCCCTTCAACATCGTAAGCAAGTTGCAGATCTTATGTTATTACACAAGTGTGCACTCCCAACTAGATTCTTCGTATCTGGTAGGAGCTATCTAATTTCACTGTCCTTCACGATCTCTACGAAACTACATCCCTTTTAGAGTTTCCAATAGCAGAATCAACATTAGAAAACACTGTGTTTTGAATAGATGTATGACTAATTTCAACACATTGTATTTAAGTGATCCAACTTGTGATATATATATTCAGGAGCTGAACCATTTAGATACTCAATTCAGAGACATTTCTATGTATAACAGATGTTTGCCTGGTATATTTGATGTTGATAATGTGTGGTTTTTGTGTCGTTATTGTTCATATTGTTTTTATTATTCTATTGTTTTTTATTATTTATATGTATGGTTTCAGTTATCAGTCATGTTACTGGGTCCACTGGACCTGTCGGAATCTGAATAAATACTATGCAATACAACTTTTTAACAATTTGTTTGTACTCAATTGATGACATAACTAAATAATTAATAATTTAGAATATTGATTCTTCACGCGAAGGTTCCTCACATTTGTGTAAGACAACATATATTAATGTAATTTAAGAGAATAAGCCTACACACACACGCACACACACACATACTCACATATAATAATAATAATAAAGTGCTAATTTTATATTGCCGTGTATTCGGATCGAAAAAACCTGTCCGTATTAAAATACATCATTGGTAAAACATAATCACTATCATAACAATTTAAGAAAGAATAAAAATATAATATGTAATATAAAATATACCTTTGTAAAGAAATAACTTACGTTATGTGAAGTAAAGTATCGGACAAATAAGTATATACAGCTGTACTGACTAAAGTGCGTATTTAACTAATGTATTTTTTTTTTTATGCAGCGCCATATCCATTGATGTTCATAGTGCTGTACATAAAACTAATAGATAACAAACACAATTAGTCACTGCTTTAAAATAAATAATGCAAATACATAATTAAAATGAAAAAAACATCACGTCAGTAAGTGACAGTATGTATTATATAAGTATCAGGCTGGTCATATCGTTGTTGCAAGCATAACCAAACTAGACGACCACTTTTCTGCCAGTTTCAAACAAACTTCGCTCGAAGGAAGGCCGTGTTATTGCAGCCACCGTATTAACTATGTATTCGAGTATCTTTCTACATTTACAGTATACAGTTTCGCCACAGGGATGTCATTTTCTAATAGCTTATTTTTTGGAAAAGGCGCGGACCCGCTGTTGTTTACTGTTGTACGACGAATTTGTTTGCCCGAGCATTCGGCGTTGCGACGCGCTTGCTAAAAATAGAATTATGTAATGCAGATGTGACGCGTTACTGCCTCAATGCTGGCGAGTGCTATATGAACGGCAGGAACAGATTGCAAAAAAAACGCCACAGCTGACACTAATTGACAGATGGTCAGCGCACTTTGCGCAATAACAGTTTTTTTTAATCAACCGTCTGCATCACTTACTGCTCCCGTAACCTTCCGGTGGTGAATTGATTTGAATTTGGTGCAGCAAACTTGCGAAAATATAAGGATATTTGATCAAGATAAGTGATATCATTGAGGGTATAGCATACATAACGTAATTATAGATACATATTAAGCAATATTTTTTGTTAAAAGTTAGCTAGAGGGAGTAATCTAGGGTAGATTAAAAGTAGGCGATTTGCGACCGATAATTGGGGACGTTAATGTAATCGGAACGTTGTTTACAAAGTAGGTCACTGGCGAAGTTAACTTAACGTGAACGACAATAGAATAGCGTTATTTGAGATAATCGATGTAGTTAGATGAGTAATTAAAACCTGAAATAACAACCTTTTAAAGTGTATATTGGTACACAGGAAACAGTCTTTGTAAAGACTACCTTGTATCTAAGCCTAACTTGAATACATTGTCATCGACATCGTAACTAGGTAAGGCACGGTGTGTCATTGTGTGTTAACAAATATAACTAACTATAACCTAAACAATCTGGTGTAAATTGTACACAGAAAAGTCTTTTCAAAGACTATATAAAACTATTTTGAACATAAATAAATTCTGATATGGCACCTTGCAAGCGGCAGCTCAGGGCAAAACGACACTTAGTTTGCAACGACTGCCAGAGCTGGGTGGATTTTGCGTTGTCTGGCTGTCCAAAATCATGGGCAGAGACCAAAGATGATGGATTCACCTTTCGGTGTATGGGGTGTTTGAGGGTGGAATGTCTGATGAAGGAGGTGTGTAAGTTGACGGATATAGTGAAGGAGATGGAGGTGAGACTCAACATAGAAATAGATGGAGCAGAGAGGGATGACGCAGAGAGAGTTGAGAATTCTACAACACAGAAGGAGCCGAGTTGTGACACAGAGACTGAAGAAAGGAGACTGAGAGGAGGGAAGGTGACCGGTATGAAGGAACAAGAAATTGAGAAGACAGAGGGACGGAGGAAAAGTGTTCGGCAGAGGAAAAGAAAACGGGTCAGTGGGGATAGATCAACAGGTAGTCAGACTGTAGAGAACGAGGGGAGACGCGACAGCGATACAGGTGGTGAAGAGGTAGATACCACGGAGGCAGTTAGTAAGACTGTGAGACAGAAGACTGATGGAAGAAGACAGAGTGTTCAGCAAAAAACAGAAAACATGACAGGCGTAAAGGTGACAGGGGAAAAAGTGACCGTAGTGAAGGAGGTAGCCGGGGAAAAGGGACGGGAGAGGAGACAAGAAAATGTGATGGGTGGAAAGATGAAGGGACGAAAGGAAGTGAGAGTAAATGTGCTAGAAGAGAAGATGACAGGAGGAAAGGGGACAAGAGAAAATGCGACAGGAAAGAAGGGAATGGAAGAGAATGTGACAGGAGAGAAGATGGCAAGAGGAAAAGACAACAACCAGACATATGCAAACCGGAGGAGCTACTCCGAGGCAGTGATTGATGGGGCTAGGAGAAAAGAGAGAGTGTTTATGGGCGATTCAATTCTGAGAAAAACAGACAAGACTATATGCGAGGGGAAGGACGTTGTTGTATGTCTACCGGGGGCTAGGATAGAGCATGTGACCGAAAGGGTAGAGAAGGTATTGGGGCATGGCAAGGGAGGGTCTATACTAGTACACGTTGGGACAAACAATGCAGACAAGGAGGGAACAACTGGGATAGTTCAGAAGTACAGACATCTAGTGAGGAAGCTAAAGAAGACAAGAGTGGAACAGGTTATTCTCTCAGGAATTTTGCCAGTAATGGGAGGAAGGGGGGCAAGATACAGAAACTGTAAGAGGATGGCGATCAACGCACTAGTTGAGCAGATGTGTGAGGAAGAGGGCGTGGGATTCATAGATTTATGGGGGTACTTTGTTGGGAGAGAAGATATGTACATGAGAGATGGCCTCCATCTAAGTGGAAAGGGGGCAGCAGTATTCTCAGAGAATCTGCTGCGATCTGTTGACAGTGGGACAGGTTGCATCTATTTAAACTAAATTCGCAGGGGGGACTCGCAGAGAAGCCTAAAACTGGAGGCATAGATAAAGACAGCAAAAATAATTCAGCAAAGAACAGTCTGGAAAACTTTTCTGAAGCTGGATATAAATGTGTTTGTTTAAATGCAAGGAGTATAATAAACAAAAGAAATGAACTAAACATCATGGTAGAAGATATTGACCCTCACATAATAGGTATAACCGAATCATGGGCAACCACCGATGTATCAGATGCCGAATTGGGACTGACAGGATATGTAATGTTTAGGAAAGATAGAATAGGAAGAAGGGGAGGTGGAGTTATTTTATATATTAAAGAATCTATCCAGGCTTATGAAATAAAATTAGACAGAGAAGCAGATTGCGAAGAAGCTGTTTGGTGTAACATAGTTACAGGAAACTCAACGTTAACGGTTGGATTAGTTTATCGAAGTCCAAACATAAGCATAGAAGAGAATGAAAAAATACAAAACGCTATAAGGGAAGTGAGCAAACGGGACTGTGTTATTATGGGGGATTTCAACCATGGGCATATAAAATGGAAATCTCTACAGAGTATGGGTAGTGAGGACCACAAGTTTTTAGTTTTAGTACAAGATAGTTTCCTTTCTCAACATGTGCTAGAACCAACCAGGGGAGAGAATGTGTTAGACATAGTTTTGTCCTCACAGAATGAATTAGTTGACAATGTCATGGTATGTGAGCCACTGGGGAATAGTGATCACAACCAGATACATTTTACCATCAAAGTAAAATCAGAAAGGAATAGTAAAAAGCAGTACAGGAGAAATTTCCACAAAGGAAAATATAACGACATAAGGAAATATTTAGCAAAGATAGACTGGAATAACACACTGAAGAATAAGACAGCAACAGAATGCTGGAATATCTTAAAGAGTGAAATTGAATGCATCATCGTCAAATTTGTTCCCTTAAAAAAACACGGGAAACGGTCCAAAAAGAAACACTTATCGAAAGAAGCTATTATAAAAATTAAGTATAAACAAATGATGTGGAAGTCATATAGACGTACTGGAAATGACGAAGACTACAACATTTATAAAGAAGCACTAAACCAAGCTACAGCTGAAATTAGAAATTCAAAGAGAAGCTATGAACATAAATTAGCTTGTAATATAAAACATGACAGCAAGAATTTTTATGTATATGTTGAAAGCAAACAGAAAGTTCAGGATAAGGTCGGTCCTCTAGAAGATAGTGCTGGAAATATAATATCAGAAGGATTCTTAATGGCAGAAGACCTGAATGAATATTTTAGTTCAGTGTTTACCAGAGAAGACACTAGTTCACTGCCAGTACCAGAGGCTAAGTTCAAGGGGGCAGAATCAGACTATTTAAGACAGTTAATTGTAACCCCAGAAATGGTAGCTAAGAAAATCAGGGCTATGAAGGATAATAAATCACCTGGAGTGGATGGTATTCCACCCAAACTACTATTGGAAATTGTAGAACAAATTAGCATACCGCTTGCAACAGTTTTCAACTTGTCATTAGAAGAGGGAGTGGTTCCTTTAGAATGGAAAGAAGCAAACATTATACCGTTATTCAAAAAAGGTTCGAGAAACAAGTCAAATAATTATAGACCAGTTAGTTTAACATCGGTGATTTGTAAATTATTAGAAAGACTAATTAAAGATCACATGGTGGATTTTCTTGTTAAACATAACTTGATAAACCCATCTCAACATGGGTTTCTAAAAGCGAGGTCATGCTTAACAAATATGTTATGTTTTTTGGAAGATATCACTAAGTGGGTAGATGATGGATCACCAGTAGATATCATCTACTTAGATTTTCAAAAAGCTTTCGACAAAGTTGTAACGAAACTTGCTGTTTGTATTGGTTATAAATCACATTTTATTGAGTACTGAACCTGATGCCATCGGTGCTGAGTAACCAGGGGATTGATCTCTCGACATCTGCCTCATATACGTATTGTCACATCTCTCCTCTAAAAAAAACTTGAACAGTGAACACAACTAGAACAGTCAAAACTAGAACATGGCAACAGTTGATATGATGTGAATCGATATCGATCTAATCATTCGCATGATGTAGTCACACGTAATCATGTAGATGGCTGGGCCTACGTGTGACCCGACCTGATCGCCGAGGGCTGTGCACCACTGCTGGCTGAGGTGCTTGACCATTCACCTGCGCATCACACTGCCGTGGGCTTTGCCACACTGCCGGCTGAGGTGGTTGACCATTCACTTGCGCATCACACTGCACTGACTCAGCTGCCCCGTTGCCCTCGACCGTTGGCTTGTCATCATGAGGAGACCCATTATATTCCATCGGGTCTCTCACGGGTGGTTCGCCAGCAGATACTAGCTGACGACGATTTCGCCGATACGTAACGCCATCCACGTCGACTTTGTAACTCTTTGGAGCTACTTGGCGTATGCAGGTGCCTACACTCCATCGCTTCTGGCCCGGTAACCGCATACGAACCGTGTCTCCAGGCTCAAGCGATGACAGCGGCTTCGCGTGTTGGTCTG
The DNA here is from genome assembly GCA_020002185.1 of Paraescarpia echinospica. Classification (NCBI taxonomy): domain Eukaryota; kingdom Metazoa; phylum Annelida; class Polychaeta; order Sabellida; family Siboglinidae; genus Paraescarpia; species Paraescarpia echinospica. The sequence continues at coordinate 69,215,326 of CM034533.1, read as the reverse complement.
CGTAGAATTTCTGTCGTCGTTTTGCGCCCATCAGCCCCCGCGTCTCGTCCTCGGTAGAGTGTCGCGGCATCAGTAGCTTGCCCGCCGCTGGTAGCAACGTCTTACACCGGCGTCCCATCAAACGTTGCGCAGGGCTGGTGCCGACATCCTCAGTAGGTGTGTTCCTCAAGTCTAACAGCGCCAGAAACTCGGATTCGTTGGAGTCACGACATTTCGCGAACAGTCGTTTGACCGTTTTCACCGTTTTTTCGGCTTTTCCATTTGAAGTCGGATATCGCGGTGATGACGTAACATGCTCGAAACGCCACTTTGCTGCGAATACCGCAAACTCAGCAGAAGCGAACTGCGGCCCGTTGTCGCTCATCACCTTATCCGGTATGCCGTGACGTGCGAATTGCTGCGCTATTTCATGGATGAGACTGCGTGATGTCAACGACCCCAGACGCGCAACCTCGACGAAATTGCTGTAGTAGTCGACGATAACGAGGAGTGTACGCCCATTGCTTTCACACAGATCGACCGCGACTTTCGACCAAGGTCTCGCAATGACTTCGTGTTGCATCAGAGGTTCCTTGCTCGGCGCGTCTCGCATCGACAGGCAGATCTCACACGCCGGCACGTAGGCTCGAACCTCTGCCGCCATACGTGGCCAGTAGAGCATGTCGCGCATTCGGCGCAAACAACCCTCTATACCCATATGTGTCGTATGGGCCACGGTCATCAACTCTCTGCGCATTGACGTCGGCACCACCAGTTGATCGCGCTTGAACACTAGCGCATCCTGTACCGTTAGTTCATCTCGTGAATCGAAATACGGCCGCACACAATCGGGCACCCCCGACTTTGTCGACGGCCATCCTCGCCGAATGACATCTCTCAGCTTCTGCAAGACCCCATCCTGCTCCGAAGCCAACTGCAACTGCTGCCATCTCTTGTCTGTCACAGGCAGAGTCGTTCTGTGGTCTATCGTCTCGCACTCCTTCGCTATCTCACACGCGCACACTTCTGGTAGATAAGCTCGGCTCAGGGTGTCCGCCAAATACATGGTGTTGCCACGCTTGTATTTCAGGTTGATGTCGTACTTCTGGATAGCAAGAAGCATCCGCTGCAGTCTTTTGGGTGCCGAATTGAGTTTTTTCCGCATGATGATTTCGAGAGGCTGATGATCACTTTCGACGTTCACATTTGCTCAACCGTAAACGTAAGCGTCGAACCGTTGGCATGCAAACACAACAGCCAACAGTTCTTTCTCTATCTGCGCGTAACGCTCTTCTGTTGGCGTTAGGGCCCTAGACGCATAGGCCACCGGTTGACCCGCCTACAACAGCGCCGCTCCTAAACCCGACTGCGATGCATCGCACTGCAGTGTCACTTCCTCGTCTAGGTTATAGTACCTGAGTACCGGTGTGCTCGTTACTGCCGATTTGATCGCCTCAAACGCCTTCTGTTGTGGTTCGTCCCACTGGAAGTCTGTCTCCTTCAATGTCAGCTCACGCAACGCCTTCGTTGTGTCTGACAAGTGCGGCAAGAATTTCGCCAGGTACTGAGTCATTCCTAAGAGACGCTGCACTGCCGGAACATCCGTGGGTCTTGGCATCTCTAAGATTGCCCGCACTTTTCTGGGATCCACTTTCAACCCCTCACTAGTCATGACGTGACCGATAAAAGGAATCTCAGGTATGCGCAGTTGCATCTTGTTTGTGTTTAGTTTAACACCTCTATCCTCGCACCGTTGAACGAAAGCCATCATATTTGTATCATGACTGCGATGTGCCTCCGCAATGTTATCTCCGAAACCAACGACTGCAAAATCGTCTGCAATGACTTCGATTCCTGACAGTCCTTCCACGAGTTGGTGCATTTTCCGCTGGAACACCTCCGGAGCTGAGCATATGCCAAATGGGAGCCTTTTCCATCTGTACCGGCCGAATGGAGTGTTGAATGTCGTAAGAAACGAGGATGGTTCATCCAGCATGACGTGCCAGAACCCGCTGCGAACGTCGAGTAGCGAAAACACTTTCGCTCCGTGTTGCTACGTCCTCAATGGTTGGCAGAGGATAATGCTCTCGTTCTATGGCGCGATTCAGATCTTTGGGATCCAAACAGATCCTTAGACTTTGCGAGTCTCTTTTTCGGCACCACGACCATACTGCTTATCCATTTGGTGGGCTGTGTCACTGGAGCGATTATCTGCTGTCTCTGTAGATCATCCAACGAGTCTTGCAACCGCGCACGGATTGCCACGGGCACGCGTTGTGGGGCATGTTGCACCGGATCTACACTTTCGTCCACCTTGATGTGGTATTCCCCTTCCATGCAGCCGACGCCATCGCCGAACACTTTTGGGAATCGCTCGATCAACGACTCACGATTTATCTGCGTATCATCTTTGCTCACAGTGTACACAGGCGATGCTTGCTTTTCTGGTTGGTTGAGTTCATCATTGTCGTGGTATTCTATCAGTTTCATGCCGATGCACGCCTTGCGCCCCAGGATAGGACGGATCTGATCACTGTCAACGAGTTTACACTCAAGTTTGCAATGAATGTCTCTGCGTGACACCCGAATCGTGACATGACCCACGACAGCAAGCTTACCCCCACCATACGCCACGATCGACGACGTCACTGGTCTCACGAAACGTCTGTTATAGTCTTTGGTCGCTTTCTCGTACAGAGACAAAGGAATCACGTTGCACTGTGCTCCAGAGTCTATCTGGAACCGCAGGTAGTTTCCCGACTCCAGTTTGACGGTGACTACCTGTGACGCGTCAACCATCGATACTTCGCTCAGCATAAAGACCTCTTCCTCATCGTCGACTGCGCGCACTGATCGAGTCTTAGTCGTATGCCTGCATCTGTTCGAAAAATGTCCGATCTGCTGACATTTGAAACACTTTTTATCGAATGCGGGGCAGTTTGTCTCTTCCGTCAAGTCATGTCTCCGCCCGCACTTCCCGCAGTAACCGGCTGAGGCGCTGTCTCTGCCTCTAACAGCCGGCCCTCGTTGTTGCCGCTTGCTCTCTGATTTCACAGCGTGCACTGCCTGATCACCGTCTGCCATTATCTTCATCTGAGTGGCCATGCTTTCGGCTGCCCTGCAGATTTCATCCGTTTTCTTTAACGTCAGGTTAGTCTCCCTCAGCAACCGCTCTCTAACTTTATTGTCTGTGATACCGAAGAGCAACCTGTCCCTGAGGATTTCTTTTGGGGTAATCACATCAAATTGGCAGGATTCTGACAACTTTCGTAGTGCCGTTCTGTAGTGTTCGTATGGCTCGCCGGGTTCCTGTTGTCGCTTGTTGAAAACGAATCTCTCAAACGGTACATTTTTCGTCGGTTGACAGTACTGGGCAAACTTCTCCAATACTGGCCCAATCCGCTGTTCGTCGCCGTCTGTTGTCCACTCCGTGAACGTAGAGAACACCTCCCGCGCATCTTCCCCAATGACTGTTAGAAGGGTGGCGACCTGCACCGGCTCTGGTTTGTTAGCCAGTTCAGTGGCTAGGGCATAGTTCGACCATGCACTGTGGAATTTTCGCCATTTTTCAGCCGCATTGACGTTATTTATTTCTAACGACTGCGGCGGCGGTAATGCGAAACTCGCTGCCATTATCGCCCACTTCATGCGACTTTATTGTCTTTGTTACAGCGTTTTGTTCTGAAATAACCGAGTACACTGTTCACAATGACTCGATTAAAACCACCGTTGCCACCATGTAACGAAACTTGCTGTTTGTATTGGTTATAAATCACATTTTATTGAGTACTGAACCTGATGCCATCGGTGCTGAGTAACCAGGGGATTGATCCCTCGACATCTGCCTCATATACGTACTGTCACAAAAGTGCCACATCAGAGATTACTGCTTAAACTAAAGGCCCATGGCATAGGAAATGGTATAATTAACTGGATAGAAAAATGGCTGATTGACAGAAGACGGCGGGTAGTTGTTGATGGGGAGGCTTCAAACTGGAAATCAGTTTTGAGTGGGGTTCCACAGGGATCAGTACTGGGACCTATATTATTCATAATATATATAAACGATTTGGACGATGATATAGCTAGCAAGGTGTTGAAATTTGCAGATGATACAAAAGTGTTTAGAAGGATTAAAAGTGATGGAGATAGACAGCATTTACAAGATGATCTTGACAGGTTGATCAAATGGTCTGAAAAGTGGCAAATGTTGTTCAATTTTGGGAAATGTAAATGCCTCCACACAGGACATGGGAACGAATATGTAGATATATGGGGGGAACTGTACTAAGTACTACTGTAAAAGAAAAAGACTTAGGGCTGACAATTAGTGCTGACATGAAGGTTTCAGAGCAGTGTGGAATTGCAGCTTCAAAAGGAAATCAAATCCTTGGATTGATTAGGCGAAATATAGCATATAAAGAAAAAGAACTAATAATACCGCTGTACAAAACAATAGTTAGGCCTCATTTAGAATATTGTATACAAACGCGGAGGCCATACCGCAAGAAGGACATAGATATGCTAGAAAGAGTACAGAGGAGAGCGACTAAAATGATACCAAATCTGAGGGATCTTAGTTACGAAATACGCCTAAAAGAATGTGGTTTAACAACACTAGAGACTAGGAGATTGAGAGGAGATCAGATAGAAGTGTTTAAAATATTGAATGGTTATGAAAATATTGATAGAAATATGTTTTTTCCAGTTAAGAAAGATAGAAAGACTAGAGGACATGAAGTTACATTAGTAAAGGAGCAGTGTAGATTAGACGTAAGAAAGTTCTCATTTTCACAAAGGACTGTGAGAATGGAACAGATTATCTGATGATTGTGTGGGTGCTAGTAGTGTGAATATGTTTTAAAATAAAATCGACACATACCTCAGAAGGGCTGGATATATGTAGATAAAAGGGTTGGACTCTCGATAAGCCAAAGGGCTTCCTTGTCCATCTGCCATCTAGAGTTAATTCTCTGGATGGCAATCTTGTTAAATCTTGTTAAATTATACTCGGGCTGCAGAATTAATCATCCACGTGACAACAAGCTCAAAATTATTCGTGTAAACACAACTGTTTATCGGCATTTTGCGCAGATAACACCCAAATTATGTATAAATATGCAAAACATTAGTAGCAGAGAAAACACTTATGGGAAATTAATACGTTTTGATACGGTACACCTCGAATGTATATTAGCTTACAAAGAATCCTTTAAGCTCCTCCTGCTTCCTACAAGTCGGCAGTGTGGAAGCACTTCGGTTTCAAAGTCATCACCGTTGAAACGGGCGTCAATTCTATAGATAAATCGTGCACAGTATGCCAACGTTGTCGGATTAAAGTAAAGTAAATTAAAGCAAATAGCAAGCTGGAGTTATATGCAAGACTGCAAGTGCAACAGGGTGTTGCTGAGTCTGAAACAATGTACATGTACTACTGATTCGTTTCAATCGTTCACAGTAAATAAACGAGTTTGTTATTGTCCGATCTAGTCAATGTAGTCTGTATCGCTATACGTATTGTATAGTGACCTCTGTATCGCGATACATATCGTATCGTGACCTCTGTATCGCGACAATGTGTTCACCAAAGATTTCCCAAAGTGGATATACGGCAGTATACAGATGTGGTTATTCTGGCCGTAAGGCTGTTGAAATAAATAAACATTTTGCCGTTGAAACCCACTTTTGTCCCATTGCAACCCATGCCATTGCCAATAACCTGTGAAATCAGAAACATTAATGCTATGCTATATCCTGAGTTGCGCTACGCAGTCTCCAGTTTCCTTGGTCGAGGGAAGAAATCGGCATGATTAGCATGGGCTCCATTCCCCGCTGTTATAGATGTCTTCCTCGTCCTGTCATCACAATCATAAGAAGTCGACTCGTGTACACTAAAAGAGATAGAGAGGTTTATCACCGAACTTTACATTAAGACTTTTACATTTAGCAGGGTGGATGAAGCACGGAAACATATTTTTGTCCGTAGATCTAGTACGACTTGGAATACACCACCAACAAAACATGCATTGCACTAACATGTGAGATGGGCTGTTTATCAAATTGGTTATGTGATGTCACAAGCTCTTGTGCCAAGTCTCCATCTGCCTGGTCTTGGACACTGTGGTTGGAGTGCAACTGATTCAGTACGGAAACCATTCTGGACTTTAACTCCCATAGGCACCGATGCCATGCCATGACCTAGTACACTGTGGTTGCAAATCTAAGTTTAGTCCAATTTAGATATTTTTATTTTTCATGACTACTTATGTTATGGGGTATATTATGGTTGAGAATATAACTGAGAGGCTGAAATGCTATAATCGTGAAGACACGTACCATAAACCAGATATGAATTCCTAAACCCAACATACGTTCAGATCATGTTCCTAGGGTCGGCTATCTGTAATTTCTGTGTGTGTCATCTGGGGATACATCACGTGGAAGAAATGGATTATTGTCACGAGACGCCATCTCCCACCGGCTTCCATGACGAGCTTCGGGTTCTGGCATTCATGACAACACCATATCGGGATGATGTAACTCAATTATTCAGACATAAAACTACAAAAGAATAAAACCCTATAACAACACACAAATACAAGTAAGTCAGTGTTATATATTGTGCATAACCCTTTCAAGTATAACAGTCCATACATGTACGCATACATTGTATAGCACACTTTCAACCACAACTCGTAATACAGAATACATGTAGATGTACACCTTCACTCCAGGTATAGTCATCTTAACCTTTGCACTGTACGCGTGTGTTACTTTTAATCTGTACATTCCAATGTATAAATCAACGGAAACTAGTAACGTGACACTATAGTTAGTAAGATAGTTTATAAAGTCTACAATGTACAATTGCTAATTAAGTAATACTTAATTAGCAATTGTACATTGTTTCATACAACGATAAACATGACAACACGAATGGACCAATGCCAGAAATATAAGCACTGCAGTTACCTGGTCTCAGGTTCTGTTTAGGTTCCTCCTGTACCCGGCATACTGTCACAGCTCGACAGTAAACTGCAGTACAAGAAAACATAGTCTAAAGTTGTTCGGCATTTGCAGCAAACCGGAAGTCTGGCAGAGGAAGATGCATGAGACCATTGAAGGATTGGAGGGCACCGAGGTAATCGCGGACGATTTCCTCGTTACGGGGAAAGACGACGCCGAACATGACGTCAACCTACGCGCATTTCTCGAGAGATGCCTTGAAAGATACCTAGTTTTCAACGCAGAAAAGGTAAGCTACAAGCTAAATGAAGTCAGCTTCATGGGTTGTCTGCTGACAGGCGAGGGCATAAAATCTTACCCGAAGAAAGAACTGTTGGCAATAGTGTTCGCGTGTGAGCGGTTCAACGACTACATCTACGGACGGGATGTAGTTAACGTGGAGTCAGACCGACCACAAGCCGCTAGAAAGTATCTTCAAGAGAGAAATTCACATGGCACCGAAGCGCATGCAGCGCGTGAGACTGCGACTGCAGAAGTATCCACTAGAGGTGAGATACAAGAAAGGATCGGAAATGTATTTGGCCGATACGTTGAGCCGAGCGTACAACACTGAAGCCAAACGAGACATTCGTCCTGGTGTCAATAAAGTTGACAACTCGGAAGAGAAGATGTTCAGTGACAACATCATGCTACCTGAACAGAAACTGATCGAGCTACAGCGTGCCACCAAGAACGGCGCATTGTTGCGGGAGCTCGAGAAGGCCATCAAGACAGAGTGGCCAGCCGTGAGTACCAGCAATGAAGTACTAAAGCCGTACTTGCAGTTCAAAGACGAACTGTTAGTTGAAGATGACCTGATCTTCAAAGGCGACAGGCTAATAACCCCCCCCCCCGTACGATGCGAGCGGGAATGGTCAAACTAACACATCAGGGACACATTGGTGTAGAGCGATGCCTGCGCACGATGCGCGATGTTATCTATTGGCCCGGTATGAACGCAGAGGTAAAGGACCACATCAGCATGTACGATGTGTGCAACGCACATCGATCGGAACAGTGCCGCGAGAAGTTGCAAACTTTGCTCAAGAAGGCCAAATTGGATAGAAGCGATCCATTAAAGGCTATTCTGGAATGGCGCAACATACTAACAGAAGGCTTGGAAAGTTCGCCCATGCAACGTTTGATGTCACGTCGGAAGAAAGGTCAGTCTTGCCATCGAACAACGAAAGCAAAATTACCGACGGCATTACGACATGTACTCAAAGCCGCTGAAAGAACTTAGAATTGAATAGGCAGCGCCTCCTTCTTACTGGTGTAACTGCCGTTGCTGTCACTGCTACAGTTGTTACTGTATGACTTGCTGGTTTGGGATCAAGCCGACTCTTTCTGCATAAGTCGTTTTGGCATCTCTGTCGGTTCGCCTTAAAGTAATCTCTCATCGTCTTTAACTTGGTGGCTCGCCTGTGTAGGCGCACCGATGGCCGTCTGGCATATTGTAGTTGGTAACCTACATCTTGCTGGATCCGCTTAACAGCGCGAGCAACTCTTCCGCCCTTCGTAATGGGACTCTGTACATTTTCATTTTTTGTAGCATTGAATCTCCAGCACCGTAGTTTAGGCGATCGATGACTGAAAACACACGTCCCAGTGCATTTCGACTGAATTTAATGTTCTTAGGTACCGACGCGGAATAAGCTCTGTTTGCAGATTCATTTGAATTTGTTGTTAGTCTGCGTCGTGTCATTTGAAGTGCGGCATTGCGAAGACGCATTTCGATCAGTCGTTGAAGTGTTGCTCGATCACTGTGTGTCATATTTACTCGCGTGAGGCCGCAGGCCTTCAAATGCTGTGAGGTATTCCATCAATTCTTGCGATCACCACGGCAGACAATTGCATGTCTGCGACAGTTTCTGCACGAGCCAGAATAGCAGTCGAGTGTGGCTTGAATGATGTCCGGCATACGTCTAGCTATAACTGTTGTGTCACTGTCGTGAAGTATGTGGACACTTGTGTAGATCTTCTGGCATCTTGTTTTCACATATTTCACAAACATTCTTATGTTTGTTTTCTGCTCGCCTTGCAGCAGTTTCTCCTGGAAACACCCTGGGGGAGAATGATGCTTTTATGATATGACGAAATTGCGTTTGAGACAGATGCGTCGTATCGGATTGTCTCTGTGTCTCCATACCTGCTGGCATTGCATCTTGTACACCTCGCGATGCTAATGCATCACCGTCTGTAGCGACATACTTTATTGCGACGTCATCTTATGCTAAACTGTCGCCAATCATTTTCCCAATTCTGTACTCGGACAGTGGATCTGTTGCTTGCACATTGACACCCTTGTTTCGAAGTGAAGATCCTAATTTACACAGCTTGTTTTCCATCCAGAAAGCTATGATTTCCTTTTCACAGGTTTGCCAACTGATTGCAGTTCCCAAAGCCTGTGACGCATTCTGCCCACCACAGCTGTAACTCCTTTTGAGATGTGTGGAGTTGTAACGAACATCGACGCTTATGTTAATCGGAGCATCTTCTGGCAGACCACGCAGAGTTTTAGTCTCTTTTGTTTTCCATCTTCTCCTGTGTAAGTCGTCCATGGTTGCTTGTGCGGTGACAGTTGCGACCTTGTTTGCAGTTCTCTGTAATCCCGTGTGTCTAGGTGGTGGTGATGTGTCCATTGCAGCTAGAATGTGACGGATCTTTGTGGTCTCTATTGTCGAATCCTGGAGACCGACGTGAAGTGCGACGTTAGTTGTAGCAGCTCGCTGACCACAACGTCCAGTGCTGACCTCAGTGTACAGTTTGTACATGCGCGAATGATAGTCACAATGTATACATCGGAGTGATTACTTCTAACAGAGACCAATCTGTTGTTCATGGTATATTTGAAATTGTGGAGAAGTGCACGTCATCTTGCTGGCGTGCTCAGTGTAATATTCTTTCCACATCTGAGCACTCTTTTCCATATTTAGCAGACGCATCTCGGAACCTACTTGATTTGTATCTGTCTGGAGGTAGCTGTCTGTTAAATATGGGCATCGGTATGGCCGCGGTCGTAGAATTTTGGTATTGCCAGGCCTGCCGTCAGCATTGGGTACCGTTAACAGTCCACCAGAAGTTTCTTGTACGACTCTTGAAAATTCAGCCATGCCGAATCGTGGCATCCATACATGACTGTGTGGTGTTTCTGTTGATTCACAATGCATTGATTCAAGATATGGGTGGCCATGTTGGAAACCGCGCCGATTTCTCCTCATTCCTCCAACAGGCGGTGTCTTCCTATCACTATGTTTGCATAGTTTACCAGTATCATCATTTGCAGTCTCCTTCATTGTAACAATGCAGAATAATCCCGGCAAAATAACAGTTGAAAGGGACAAACCGTTATTTGAAATCACAGTCGGTGTCAGCTGCCGCTGGGACTGTCACTGAGTCTGTCGAGCCTCTACTACAGTAAATAACATAGCCTTAGGCAAGGGTCTTGCCTTTCTAGTTAGTAAAACTGCATTGTCCGGTATTTGACATGCAGTGAACGAAAATGCACTCTGGATAAGGTCGAACTTCCAGGGACCCATGACAATACTGATAAGTGGAGTTTCTGAAAACTAGAAAGTTATCAGAAGGTCCCCATTGGGATCTTTGCCCTGAACAGAGGAAAAGATTGACTTAACTTAGCGAAAACTAACTTATGTGAGTTCGAGTTATCTGGAATGCACTGTATATGACCAATGCATACAGGTAATTATGTAGAAGCAAATTAAAAGTTGGCCAAAGTAATGGATTGGGATTTTATTCTGACTGAATCAACATAACAAGGTTCTCTTGTATTTCTTTTCAATTTAGCCCGCTATACACTTGGTGATAAGTCCCATAATCCAATATCTAAACTGAATTAATCTGCACAGTGTTGAGTTAGTTAACTCATATTTAGGCTCAGTTTCCTAAATTCAACTATGTTTATTTGCAGGAACTTTGGAAATAGCTGAGCTGATGGAAAGAGGATATTGAAGAGCTCTACTTAACAGTGCCATTAATTGGACAATGGGTCATCTGACATGAGATGATGTCTGACTTTGTTCTGCCCCATTCTGTTCTGTGTGACATCTACTGGGAAGTTGTACCTCACTTCGAGTTTCAAATGGATGTGTGCATCTGATAGCTTTGTGTATCAAAATGCATAGCAGTGCTATTAATAGGACAATATGTTAAACTGACACAGTAGTGAAGAAGATATCTGACTTTGTTCTGCCACATTAGTTCCGTGTGGCTTCTGCTGGGAATATGTACATCACTACGTTTCAAATGGATTTGTGCAATCGATCGATTTGTCCATCCAAATGCACATCATCCCGTCATTATGTTGCAAAGTAGGAGTACATAATAAAATTGATGCTTTCTTATGCTCATAATGTTTGTTCTACAGCATATTCTTCAAAATTTGTTGAAACAAGTTTTTGTTAAGCGAACTATACTGGGAGTACTGTATAAAAAGATGTCGCCAAAGTTGCTTTTACAATAATTTAGAAAATTCAAAAAATATAAATGTTCCACAACATTCATAGTGTTTTAGGGATCTTCTTGAGCTAAATACACCAATGATGACTGAAAACAATGTTTTAAAATATGCGTTACTTTTAAAGTTTTGTAATTTTATAAGTTTATTTCCATCATACAATGGCCATTTTATTTGTTATCGAAACAGGAGTTCGACAGAAACAAATTCAATATATTTTACTCTAAATGATGGGCAGAACAAATTATTGCACTCCCAGTACAAGATAAAACATGTTTTACACTTATATATATACACATATATTTTAATACTTTGTCGACAATAATGTTATGCTCTTTATAGATGTACATTTTCCAAACTAAAAGTAAACGTGCAGATATGTAGATGGGAAATGTAGATAGGAAAGTACATAACCGTAAACTGCTTTAGTGATGTATAATGTATTTATACTGCTCATGGAAGTAGCAGTTGGATTTATGGTGCAAATAAAATGGTTTCATTATTGAATGTTTCTCGGCTTCAGTAAGTTTATGTTATCTAAACGTTTCATTAAAACTTCACTTCAAAATGTATAGCCAGATGTACCTAGTGAAAAAAGAACATGATAGTACCATAGTTTTTATATTCCAACAAAAACAATGCCAATCATTCAATATGAAATCGGCGTCGCCGCCATGGCATCGGCGGCTTCGTGCATGGAGAGGTGTTGTTTTTTTCTTTTAAATCATTCGGTCTGTCATGAACTGTCGCTACGTTCATTCTCCGTTTATTCCATATATTTTCTTTCTTTTCTTTCTTGAATCTGTGACGTAAACAGCAGCTGGTCCACGTTTCATTTTGATAATTTTATTGGTCACGACTCGTTCACAAGGCGATGGCTAATCCATATAAACACGTGTTGATGACGTATTTCTTGCATCTATTAACTCGGTGTAGCTAATCGAAGTCTGACGGACAGTCCCGAATATTCATGAGCATGCCTTATAGGGATCGTGAAGGTGGGCGTACGCGGAGTTATTTTTTCGATATATTGTCACGGTCATTAGTGATTAATAAAACATAATTCTAATGAAATAAAGGCATAGAAATACATGAAATAATCATATTAACATGATTACTTAATAATTGGGTACATTACAAAGATAACAAATATAATTCTCAAAGAATCCCTTTAAGGGTGGATCCGCGATTGAAAGGAGTCGCAAGGCAGTTTTCTCAATGTTTATAAGGGAAGCGGACATTCGCTTTGTTTATGCAATTAATTCATACTCTGTCTCAGTGTATGTATGTATGTATGTATGTATGTATGTCTGTCTGTCTGTATGTATGTCTGTCTGTCTGTCTGTCTGCCTCTCTCTCTCTCTCTCTCTCTCTCTCTCTCTCTCTCTCTCTCTCTCTCTCTCTCTCTCTCTCTCTCTCTCTCTCTCTCTCTCTCTCTCTCTCTCTCTCTCTCTCTCTCTCTCTCTCTCTCTCTCTCTCTCTCCTCTCTCCTCTCTCACCAACATTATAATTTTCACACTACCAAAATATCACTGAACACCGAGACGACACACTGATCTGACTAAAAGTTGGCCTTGCAATCTAATGAGTTATGCAACGGAATTGTTCGTTTGCAAGGTTACGCCTCTAAACATTGATCTAAACATCACCCGAACAATAAAACTTGTCTACCGCAACCTGAGATTAATTATGTGCCTAATTCGAACACGTTTGGTGACCTGTCGGAGCACTGTGTAGTGGCCTGGTAGTTATTTGTCAATGACACTCGCAACCTTTTAACTAGATTTCGACATTGAAGTTGCACGTTCCGAATATAAATCAATGAATGAATTTGTAAGGCACATGAGTAATGACACTATCAACACACACTGATGTTGTCAAGAGGTATTTCAAACACAAGTGTCGACAATTTATTACGGTAGTCCGTTTTTGACCACAAGGGAATTCACACTAAGAGGTGGCTGTTCAAACAGGTACCGGCGACGTACAAATGGTAATCGTCAAACAATACCAGCTATTATTAGTATTACTTTTCTAGACCACCAGAGAGTGTTCTAAAGATCAGTATCAAAGAAGGGACACATGAAATGCGATTATTAGTTTGACACATACAGAACAACGCAAGCGATCAGAGTTTTTCTATATTCAAACCAAAGCGTTGTGTTTTGAATTTGAGGTACAGATGCAAATATAACAGTTTGCTCCGTAAGTTGAGCACGATAAAAGTTATGTGTAAGAAGAAGGCCGAAGGCCGAATGCACGTAGGCTACACGCACACACACGCGCGCGCGCACACACACACACACACACACACAAGCGCGCGCGCGCGCACGGACACAACGATGGTGAGGCTAGATTATTTTACATGTACTGCTCCGCTATGGGAAAGGGGACAAACCGCAATTAAAATGGGAAGACTGCGATGACAGGGTGTCCAAAAGGCGAAGGATGACGACGTGGCGCGACAATACTTCCGGTAGGGAGAATTAGAAAGGGACAAGAGCCCGGCCGGTCAAAAGTACATAAACCAGCATCACCTGGTTGGAGTCACAAGAAAAAAAATTAATCATATTGATCAACAAAGTGTGTAGAAAAGAACCTTTTCAAGAAAATTGCCCGATTTGAGAGAAACTTCCTTTAGAAACATCTATGGTATAAAGCGCAATGCCCATTCTACGGGACGATACTGGATGCAGATTGGTTCATTAACAAAGCAAAGTTTAATTTAACGCGTTCCCTCATTAAATAATATGACGAATCGACATAATATGAGACCTTTGAGTTTAGTACACATTGCCTACAGGGACCTATTTGGGCTCAAAGTACACTAAGAGAATCTTGGAAAGCAATATTTTATGTACACATAATATGTAGCTTACTGTGTTGTCTTCGTTTTGTATGAGATTCGCTCAATCAGTGCTTCTCTTCCATACTTTTGTGTCACCTGTCAGCGCGACAATTTCCGTGGTAGGGTCCCGTCGACACGTGGGTCGCTATATGGCAACCTAACACCGTCACTACGGGTGTTGTTCCATCTAGTCTATATCGGTGGGTGGGTCGGTCGTCACGCACGCGCGCGCGCCTGTCCCAGTGAACGTGTTCAGGCGTCTGCGATCGTCCGTCCTCGAGTGCAATCTGATCGTGCGTTACCAGTTATCTGTGCGGTGTGAAAGCAGGCAAAAGCATTAATGTTTCCCAGTTGGTACCTCCTGTGATCTATATATAGATAAGTGATGCATGCGCGCGGTGTGGGGGAGGCGGGGATTACCTTCCGGTTCCCTTTGCTTTCTGCGGTTTCTCTTCATGTTCGCGCTTAACAATTTGACATCTACATAGATATATAATTTACGATATACACACACACACACACACACACACACACACACACACACACACACACACACACACACACACACACACACACACACACACACACACACACACACATATATATATACACACACACCCTTTACAATTACGTATCGGACCGACCAACAAAAGAATAATAGAAGATAGTAGAATAGTAGACAATATAGTGTGGAGTACTACTTATATGTAATGTGAAATGAATACACAATTCCGAGTAAGCTTTACATGCAGTGGTGATAGAAAAATATTTCACAATTACCTTAATGATCGTCATTTCATTAATCGCACTGACAAAAAAATAATTAAGAAAGCTCCCGTTTTTAACGTATGGAGGTGAATAAATTATTATGTGTTACGTTTGTATAGAACCCCTGACAATGGTTCTCGCACTATCTGATAACTCGACGAAGACCTATAGAATACCCACGAAATACAACAAGCATTGACAATTTAACCCTCTCCGCCGCCGGTATCCTAACTTAAGGCCAACTATGTCACGGTCCGGAGTATTTCCATAACTTGGTGGCTAAAACTATATTGGTATTGACAGTCTATGTCGTGGACTATCTAGCATTACCCTGGCGTCAGGAGTGCGAGTGGCTCGATTCTTTTCCTCGATTTCAGTTGTCTTCATTGATCTTGCAATGGTCTCTCCACTAGCTGTCTCCATCCCCTCTATCGTTCCATTCCTCCCACAAGTCTCTCTTTAAATTGTAATTATAAAGTGAATCAAATCAAAGTATTGCAATATGTCTAAGTTCAATGCCATTTTTATATATTTTTGCAGTTTCATGATACTTCTTTGATAAAATATAAAATATCAAACCAGCACTAAATTGGCACTCCATATATCAAATTTGTGTCATATTTGTTAAAGTTTGATTTCGCTAAATCATTGTGTTGTGATCCATGGATATTTCGAATATCGAACCAGGACTAGATCAACACTCGATATATCAATGTATTGTGATACTTGTGAAACAGCAATACTGAAACTTTTATATACGTATCATGATATTTTGATATGTCTAGCATCGATCCAGCACCAGATCAATTAACACTCGATATATCGATGTACTGTGATAATTGTGAAAGTTTGACAATGATACTTTGATGTATCGCAATATTTTTTATATATCGAGGTATATTACACTCGATATACTGATGTGTCGCGATACTGTATTGTTGCAGTTTTGCTGGTTTGCCATTTATTCTTGCAAATCCACAACATGTATCTACCCCATAGTTTAGATGGTGTCCAGTTCGAGCTCTACTGTAGACGAGGTGTTGGTGTCAATGACATTCGCCAAGGTAAAATATGCGTATATTGTCTAAGACGCATGCACACAGTGAAATAAGAAATTGTGCATCACTATATTACTGTACATATTTTATTATAACGTTATCACACATGTGGAAATTCTATGTTAATTCCTGTAAAATAGTGTTGTAACCCCTTCTCGGCTGGTACCTTCCCTGGTTGATTATTTTACCCTTTATGACTAATAATGATCAACAACTTGAACAAGGTTCGTAAATTAATATACAGGAAGCATAATTCACTTTTTACATTCAATAAATGGTTACTACCTGATACTGAAGAATACATATATCTTTGACGTATAATCAACAACAACCTTACAAACGATGATGGTGTTGTCAAGTAGAACATATGTATTTATGTTAGGAATATCAACACAACTGACGGTGCCGCTAATACAGTCGGATGAGAATCCATTAACTTAAGATGTTGCCGAATTTCAACTTTCTTCCACTTAACAACGCATTGCCATTGGGCATACATTTTGTTTCTTTTAAATAAAATTATATTCACATCATTAGTATTTTAGGAATACTGATTTCGCTGCAACTTAATACGGTTATATTACACAAGTGTTCTTTGAAGCTCCTGCCCGTCGTGTGTGTCGCGTCCGATAGAACTTTGGACGCGGCCCGGCTTCTGCGTTTACGTTTTAATAGCGCGTTTAGCTTTATAATTATGGACACTCCTGTTCTGTCTAGTCGAATGATAGGTATATGTTGACTGCTGAGCGCCTCAGCTTTTATTCGATTATACATATGTTACATACTATGATATGACTACAATAAAATTTTATAATAATTTTTTTAAATTAGAATATAACAAAATATATATCTGCAATTTGAAATTTTCATTGACATCTCTATTTTATGTTCAGTCTTAGCAAGACAATTTCACACAAAAAAAAAAGTTTAGAACATCTCTTAACTTAAACTTAAGTAAAGTGACCTGTCTATTTTCACTTTGCGCTTTTGCTTGCACAACAGTTGAGGAATATTGTGTAAATGTGATTTTGCTTTTAGTGCCAATAGGGACATTTGTCTTGAACTTGCTTTCAGTGCTTGCTGAAGTGGATCCAGTAGAGGTTGATGCAGTTATTCTCCATGTGACTACGAACCACCTAGAAGCCATCTGCAATGACGTTCGTCATCTAGACCGTACCTTAGATCTACACCATCGACTTATTCACGAGGCCCAGGACACTTACCTTGGAGTGCCCCTCATAGTTTCTGGTGTACTCCCTCGATTTGATGAGTGAGTTTTAGTACAAAAAAATATTGTAATAATAAAAATAAAAATGTGATCACATATATATAACAATTATTACTGCTACTTCTGTCTGTCAATGCTGCACCATAATTGTGTTTGGCTACTGGAGAAACGTAATTCATGGTTTGTCTTGTATTATGTTTTTGGAACTCGCTAACATAAACAAATGATATGTCTACTGATTATCCAAAATGTTTCTACACCTTTCATGAAGCAATAATATATCTGCATTTTAAATTGGATTGTGGCTGTAAACATTTCTTTTAGAGATGTTTGAACAATGTAAACATACTTGTGCTGAAACTTACTTTAATTCCTTTCTACAGTGATGATATCTACTAGACAGGGTTGTTATATCTACGAGACAGGGTTGTTATACAACCAGCGTCTCCACCAGGTGTCTGCACGCATTCCTGGTGTTCATTTCTGGGATTGCAACCGGGACATTTTAGTGTGGGCGGCCTTCATTCATCCATCACTCTACGGCAACTCCTTGTTACATGCTACAACTGCCAACAGTGTCCTGCAGATACTGTCATGTGGCAGTAGCCTCGGCTTTGCCAAGTAAGTTCAAGCAAGGACCATTTTGTATGATGAATATGGTGTTGTCTTCCTTTGTTATGTCTCCGTCGTACCTGCTGTGTTTGAGGTGGGTAGACATTTGAAAAACATTCATTTATCACAAATGACTTGAAAGTAGAATATTTGTCTTTGCAGGGAGGCAGACATGGTAGCCAGGGAGCTATCCCGTACCCGAGCAAACCATCAACGGCGTATGGTAGCCAAGGCACAAGCCAAGGCTGCTAGAACACCTCAGCCCCGCAGTTGCAGGCAGGACCCTGCACCAGTGCAGACCTACGGTATCTATATTCTACCAGGTACAAGACATCCAGCTGGTCCTACTGTGTGCCTGGAGGACTATATCTTCATCAGTGTGGCAGGAGTGCCCATCGCCATCCCTCCAGGGCAGCTGCATTCACGCTGCACGGTATGTACTGTGGCAGATCAATGTATTTTATTTTACTCCAGTACTCTAGCATATAAGGATGGACTATCAACCAAAATACTAAAGCTGATTAAAATTTCCAGATAAATAAAAATTCCTGATGGTATACAATTTTTTCATAAATATAAAATTATATAGTGTCTGTCTGTCTGAGTGTCATATAAATATAATGAGAAATTGTGCTGGATTATGGTTCTTATTCAGTGGAAACCATTACACTTTTCAAAGAATTCTTTGCTGGGAAGGACATTCAAGAAAAAGTTAGGATGGAAATTAGTTGGGCAGAACAACAAAATTATTTAACCATAGATGGTGTTTTGCAGCTTGACCAAAATTGTTTAGATGAATATTTGCAAATTGTTCTGAACTATGCAGAAAATGACAGTCTTCATAGCAGATAACCGATACTACATTGAAGATCTTACATTCCTTTTTGGTGAACGTTGGCTGTCAAATTCGCTTCTATCTCAGATTAGTGTAATGCTGAATGCAAAATTTCATGATACTAAAATGCATCAGATATACAACATCAGACAGATTTTGGCACACATTAGCCAAAAATTTGCAAATGTTCATGATGGGCAAATTATTTTGTTTGTACCTGTTGGTAGTAATGGTGGAAACTATTTCATGGGCAATTTACAAGTGTCTAATGCAGATGGAACTAACATGTTGTTAGTCTAATCACTTTGCACTGGCTGTGTATTCAATGGAATTTAATATTGTAACATGTGCAGACATATTTGGGTGGGGAATACCAGAGATAGTTAGGACTATATTTCAAAAGATCCAGGGGTCGCTGCTGCTGATTACATCAGTGCCAGCCAGCAGTACACCTGGCTGATCGCTTTGCGAAACTCTGAATTTAAGCTCAGCCTATGAAATCGCTCACTAGATCAATATATCTAGGCAGGTCAGGTGGTCATAATAAAACTAATTTCAACCAACCGTGGCTCGTGTTACATGCAATGTTTAGGAAGTAGAAGCAATTATTCGAATACACAATACCGCTCAGCTGCTCGTACGTGCTAATGGGCGAACGGGTCATTATATATTGGGATTCCCAGAAGTCGTTTATCCGTCTTCAAATTGGGGCGGGTATTTGCGCTGTTCTCACGGGTGATGCAGTCGCGACTGGCGAAGTCAATTACTAGTTTGATTCAGCTAACTTACGCACTTCGCGTAGGGGATCAGCCAGGGCTAGTTTTGCATGGCAAACAGCCCTGCCTTGCGAGGATGGGGAAACTAGTTCCTCTTTATAACTTGTCACCAACATGGGGTTGATACTGGCTCACATACCTGTTCACATTTATGTTCACATAAATATCCATTACATACGTGTTCATCCATTTGCGGAGTCTCTGTAATAATAGGTGCCTCACTAGCAAGTTTATACCGGACCAGTTTCTATGGTCTTGCTCTTCCAAATCCTCAAATTCAAACAAGTGAAATTGCTTATCTGTGGCACATCTCTCTCTATTCCCACTTCTTGAGACAGGTAATCATGTAATATACAATGACAGGCACAGTTGATGTGAATATGCTAGTACAAAAGCCAAATGGAAAGCTGTCCAGTAGCAGCTACCAAAGTGTGAGTGCTAGTCGTAATAAGAAGCAACAAACACAAGTCTATGGCCACAGCTACCATTAGTATTACCAGTCTTAATAACAGTAATAGCAGCTACCAAAGTGTGAGTGCTAGTCGTAATAAGAGAAGAAACAAACACAAGTCTATGCCCACAGCTACCATTAGTATTACCAGTCTTAATAACAGTAATAGCAGCTACGAAAGTGTGAGTGCCAGTCGTAATAAGAGAAGAAACAAACACAAGTCTATGCCCACAGCTACCATTAGTATTACTAGTCTTAATAACAGTAATAGCAGCTACCAAAGTGTGAGTGCCAGTCGTAATAAGAGAAGAAACAAACACAAGTCTATGCCCACAGCTACCATTAGTATTACCAGTCTTAATAACAGTAATAGCAGCTACCAAAGTGTGAGTGCTAGTCGTAATAAGAGAAGAAACAAACACAAGTCTATGCCCACAGCTACCATTAGTATTACCAGTCTTAATAACAGTAATAGCAGCTACCAAAGTGTGAGTGCTAGTCGTAATAAGAGAAGAAACAAACACAAGTCTATGCCCACAGCTACCATTAGTATTACCAGTCTTAATAACAGTAATAGCAGCTACCAAAGTGTGAGTGCTAGTCGTAATAAGAGAAGAAACAAACACAAGTCTATGCCCACAGCTACCATTAGTATTACCAGTCTTAATAACAGTAATAGCAGTTGTCAAGCAGTATTTAATGATACAAAACGAAGAAAGATGGACAACTACATTCTCCCCTTAAAAATTATGAGAAGTACTGAAACCCCACTTGTTCTTGATTATGCAAACATAGCAACTTTCATAATTAATAAGCCAATTGTTTCGGTTGTTAAGTCAAAGTTCTTGAGGCTACGTGTAATTGTAAACAATGGTAAAACAGTCTCTAAACACTTCCCGTGCTCTCAGGAAGGTAAACGTGATGTTATGGCCGTAGCAAACATGCAGTCATATGTGCAGTCTCCTGAGGCAGTTGTTTGGCTACAGAGCTATACACATTCTGAGAATAATAACAATAAAAAGCAAAATATATCAGACATTGTGATATGCTCTGATTGGCCTACATGTTTGTTGTCTGCTAATATTACTTTTAATTATGGAAAATATTTGCATCTAACTTCCGTGCAGAAAAGTGGCATAAAGAAATGTAAATTTTTCAGTTGTTCACCCTCAGGTAAAACAGATAAGAATGCGATTGCAGAGATTCAAAATTTTGTTAATGATGCATCATTCCACACTTGGCTAAAATCTGGTTATGTTCACACTGGTTCTGTTCACACTGGTTTTGTTCACACTGGCATTCCTAACAGACATTTTTTAGATAACATGTTGTTTGACAAACGTATAAAAGTAAATCATAGTAATTAAGAATGTAACTATTAAATGAGATGACGACACTTTACTAGTTTCAAATGTGAACAGAACAGATGACAAACAGTTTCACAGAACTGATGACAGCTTTGAACCCATAGCATCAGAAGACTTGGAAACCTTTGGAAGCAAAATTGCAGTAGTTATGAATATGACATGTTCATCTCGCACATCTGTATGTAGAAATGAGTGTCGCTGCCTAATCACATAAATATCCCCAGATTGCACGGTATGTCCAAAATGTAGTACCAGTATCGTTATTTATAAACAATGTGTAAATTGTGACACTCAACACACACCACGATGGCATAAACGGAATGGCCAAACACTGTGTTATGCATGCTGTGTATATATATATATATATCAATACCTATGGATTAGATTCCATGTTCAACGTAGGCTTGCCAGTTCACATCTATCACCCTCACATGATGTGTGGGTGGAAATTAAAACATATTTTAATTAAAAGAGGATGACTTGGACAATTGGGACATTTTTGAACATAGACAAAATTCACTATTTCACTCCTCTGAGCCTAACCAGAAGGGTAGACATATGCCACAGACAATGAAAGATAAAATAAATAGGGTTAGAATGACTGGAAAGACAGCTCCATGTCAGATTTACATTGCAGAAAATCCCACAAGTTTACTTACACATGGTGACACTGACAACTCACTAAAGTCTGTAAATTTACGCCACATTTCAAACAGGTGTCATTTAATTGATCGTCATTATCTGGGAAAGGATCTTTCCATTTCTAAAGACAGACTCACTAATTCTGACTGGAGGAATACTGAGATAATTTTGGAACCAAATTTTGATTCAGTTCTTTTATATCAGAGGGGTGATGTAAACTTAAATCGTAATTACCACATTGTTCTCGGAAGTGATGAAAACATTAAGTGTTTAGAAGAGTTTGGTGTGATCTGTGGGTATCATGTCAAGCATGATCTAAATGCAGCACGTAATATATGTGATCGGGCTAATGTTTTCAGTGGTATAAATTCTTTATTGCAAATGTCCCACATAGCAAATTAGTTACAAGTACAAGCTAAAAAGGGTAATTTACTTAAACTCCTACATGATCCTAAGATGAAAGCTGCACCAACATTCTTCTCTGGTAGGCTACCCAAACGACATCAGTCACGATTCAGAAGGAAGGGGGCCCCATTGTTATCAGAAATAGCAATTATCAATTGAAATTTCCTGAATTTAACACAGGTGATCCATACCAGCCTCTAGTTAAAATTCCTCACAATGCTAGAGAAAGATGTATGCTCAAGAAACGAGGACTGACTATAAGTGAAGTAGCTTCAGAAAATGCTCAAATTTTGGCTTTCAAGCTTAAAAAGTTGGCAATAGCTCGGTGACACAAATCATCAAGGAACTTAATTTAAAGTTCAAAGTTTTCTAATTAAATAAAGCCTTTCTAACCATTTTTCTCTTAATTTCTTTCATTTCCTAATGTAACTGAGTTTGCCTAAAATGATCTGTTTTGTATAAGAAGTATATCCATTATTATTATGTGTTTAGCCAACTACACAATAGAGAGCACAGAAATTACTGTCAGAGACTATGTCACACAAGGAGAGATGGTGCCTAGATGATCTGCGTTATAATGTGTTTGGCATGTTTCCAGGTGTCATTGATGAACTGTTTTTGGACAGACAAAAGCATGTTGGCTTCATTCCACCACATATGTGTCTAATAGTGGCTACCCTTAACCTTCTCTTGTGTTTACCTACTATTGTATACGAACTATTGTACACTTGTATCTGTACTCATTATTTTCAACCCATCATCGAAACATTGCAGAAGGAACGAAACCCAAAAAATAACTGGAGCAATGTTTTCTTGATGGGTTATTTTTTCATTATACTTAATTCTACCTTGTTATAATCAATAGCTGATTATCATTCACTGAAGTATTTAACTAATATTATATGTCACCTACCCAGGTAACCCTGGTATTTGAAGGTGTCAATTTTAGGTTGGCTTTCATATGCAGACAGGCGACTGGGTGGGGACAGTGATATCGACCTATGAATGTGTATATAGCTGTAAATAGTATGTAATGTATGATGTATGTACATATATTGTGGGCCCTAAAAAGCCTTCACAACAATTTATCCCAGTCACCCAGTTAACCCTGGTGTGAGAAAGTTAACATTAACTTTGTCATATCCTAAAAATTGCCTTATATTGATCAAGTTTAAAGATATAGTTTAATCTAGACAATAGAAGGCACAGAGAATACTGTCAGAGACAGTATCACCTGAGGAGAGATGGAGCACAGATTATCATCATTATTATGTGTTTGGCATGCTTCAAGATGTTATTGATGAACTGTATTTGGACAGACAAAAGCATGTTGGCTTCATTCCACCTCATATATAATATATATATACATATATACACATGTCTGTTGTAATAATGTCTATTCATGCGGTATATTAATTGGTATACTGTCATCATCATCATCATCGTCGTTTAGAGGCGGTGTTTCCAGGCTCTGCTGGGTTCGCCTTTCTTCCAATTGCCCTCTTCCACTTGATACGGTCCCGTGCATCCCGATGGTCGATACCCATCAGATTCAAGTCTGCAGACACGGAGTTCTGCCAGGTCCTCCTTGGTCTGCCGACGGGAGCTGTCCCCTCCTCCACTAACTTTGTACAGCCCTTCACCCAGTCCTCGTCGTCCTTTCGCTCTACATGCCCGTACCACCTCAGCCTGCTTCTTCTGATCACATCCCCAATCGCCTCCACCCCTACTCTTCTTCTAAGCTCTACACTGGGTTGTCTGTCGCTGAGTGATGCGCCACACATCCATCTCACCATCCTCATCTCAACCCTTTCCATCCTCGTGTCATGATCGGTCCTCATGTCCAACGTCTCACACCCATATAACAGGCAACTTCTGACACAAGCTGTGTACACCGGGCCCTTCATCTTCAGGGGGGGCGCTTTGGAAGTCAAGAAGGGTGTTAACTCCCTGAACTTTTGCCAGGCACACCTCACTCTCGCTGTTACCGCTGCATCCACCCCACCCTTCGCACTAAGCATGTCGCCCAGGTAGCAGAAGTTATCTACTCTGTTGTATGTTTCTCCATCCATCTCCAAGCCTTCTTCCGTCGCTTCTGCAGGTGGTACCTCTCCCCGGCACCTCTTTCATACAAACATTGCGCTCACTGCCTGCAGGCTACCCTTCACACCACTGCATCTCCTGTGGACCCACTTCGTACACGATGTACACTGAAGCGAGTTTGTGGGTACACCCTTGTTACAGACTCGACATGGCCATGTACCAGACTCTGACATCACTCCTCTGTCACCTATGCTGACCATCACCTTCGACTTCCCGGCGTTCACCTTCAGTCCTTTGGCCACCAATCTCGTGCGCCACTCCATCAGCTTCCTTCTTAGTTCTTCCCTGGTCATTGCCATAAGGACGAGATCATCTGCATACAGCAGCTCTCAGGGCAGTCCTCCTCTCGCCTCCTTCGCCACCACGTCCATCACAATGGCAAACAGCAGTGGGCTCAATACTGAGCCCTGGTGCACCCCCACCTTCACCTCAAAGCTGCTGCTGTCTCCATGCCCTGTCCTCACCACGGTGCTCGCCTCACTGTAGAACGTCATCACTGCCTTCACCAGCCACTCCTCCATACCCGATTTTCTCATAGCCCATCTCATCACCTTCCTTGGTACCCTGTCAAACGCCTTTTCCAGGTCGACAAAGGCTAGGTAGAGCTTCTTCTTCTTAGCCAGGTGTTTCTCCTGCATTTGTCGCACGATGAAGATGGCATCTGTCGTCCCTTTCCCTGGCATAAAGCCAAACTGCATCTCGTTGATCTGCACCTGCTCTCTCATTCTCACTTCTAGCACCCTCTCCATGACCTTCATGGCCTGCTCCAGGAGCTTGATGGCCCTGAAAGAACCACACTCTAGGGGATCGCCCTTCCCTTTGAATAGAGGGACTAGGATGCTGTTTTTCCATTCGGCGGGAAAGCGGCCCTCTGCCATGATGTTGTTGCATAGGTTAGTCAACCATTCCACGCCCATGTCGCCTGCTGCCTTCATAATTTCTTAAACAACACCAGATGGACCCGCTGCCTTCCCTATCTTAGTGTGCTTCAACGCCTTCGATATTTCCTCCTCTGTGATGCGGCAGCTTGGCCCCTCCACCACGTCACATTCCACCTCGCCATCCCAGGCGTTCTAGACATTCAGCAGCTCTACATGCCCGTACCACTGTGTGGTAATATAATGTTTGGCATAGGGCTAATTCCAATAGTAATTGATCTCGCTGCTATATGTTGAGCATTCACATTTCTTGGTTTCAACCCCAGCTATATATACACGATAATGCATAGAAGGGGTTTTGGGGTGCTGGGGAGCACTTCTGCTGACTGTCAGCTTATATATTGCACAACAGTTGCCCAGCCGTGGACCTTTTTATGACGTAGAGATTCCTGTTCATTCAAATTGATTTTCCACTTTTTTATTTATTTATTTTATTTATATATGGCAGTCAAAACATTCCACCCAGATTTTTGTTAGCATTTTAATGTCACTCCATCTTTTGTTGATCAGCTGTAGGTCGCAGCCAATGGTCTGGTGCCAGTTCATTCTCAGTAGCCTTGAATTTTCTTTTCATTATTCAATTGTTTATTTCAGACACAAATACACATAATGATACATACATCGGTCCATATTTCCATACACATGTAACAGTTAACAAGCTAATATTAATAGTTTCCAGTACCACTGCAATTACACCAGACCATTATATATGTATAGGGACTTAACCCATTGTCTCCTTATCCTTACTAACCACCTGATGTCGGTACCTAAGACTGCAACTACTAGGGAGTTTTCAGATTTATTTAAATGTCATGAATTTTTAGACAAGATTTCTTATAACTGCTTTACAGCTAGGAACAAGTCGCTCTGCAAACATGCTTGAATTTTTAAACGCTAGAGTATCTGGGTAGTTGAAGCAGTCTTCTAAAGACATGAGTATAAGAAACATGTAACCTATGAATGCTGTGAACAGTATGGTTCCACCATAGTTGTGAAGTGTACACTGAAGAACTAAAAGTATCAAATAATAGCTTTATCTTAACATGATCAGTGCACATATAAATTTGTTTTAAGTACCAGGTAGTACAGTGCCACGAGCATATAGCTGGCGACATTGACAGATAATAATTGCCATCACTGCATATAATATGACTTAGATATCAGTATATATATTCAATTATTTGTTTGGCAATCTAGCGCGTAATACACACACACACACACACACACACACACACACACACACACACACACACACACACACACACACACACACACATTATAGTGATTATGAGTTATAGTGACAGTATAAGTTTTATGTTTATATTTTGAGAGCGAGTTCAGGTATCAAGAGCTGCAAATATACCATTCGTACGCTTGTTAGAATATGCATTTACAGTTGAATATGCCGGGTATGGTTCTCACTAACAATATTGTCCTGAATATTGTAAACAGCGGTATATACAACTCATCTGAATAACATGTAGATAAGTTCGTAAACGTTGTTAATTTTATAAATGCCGATGCCAATATGAAGGACATTTCCAGCCAGAAATCACCGCAACCGGAAGGAAATGACCGAGATTCCTAAACCATGCGCACGCAGAGGAGGTACCAACTCGGCAACAATAAGTAATTTGCTGAAAGCAGAATGGAGGTTGGTCGCTAGGTGGCGTAAGGTGGTTGTCACAAAATCGAGTGTAAGTATTAACAAATTAATAATTTGGCGGTACCCGATTTGACATAGCAAGTTATAGGTTCAGGTGCACTAGGATTCGGAGTGAACGAGAGACATAACGTGACATCAGATATGTATGTACGAGAAGCCAACTGGCATTCCCATTTAATATACCAACAATAAACAAAAGCGGTTCAGTGATAGTTGGCCAACGGTTACTCTGCTATGACATTATATTTATAACACCATACATTGTACTCGACGAGTATGCATCCAAATACGAAATTACATGGGAGACAATTTAAACAGCTGGTCACTTACATGAAGACGGGTATACACCGTTATAAAGTCTATGAACTGTAACCAATGAATGTCTCGTGATGTGTGAATGTCAACGTTCGCATCGGTCGCGTTCGGCGAGATGTCAGGACGAAGTCGAAAGTCGCTCGGCGTTCGGCGAACGAATTCACGTAGATGAAAGTAGGGAGGTCGGTGAAAATGCAATAATTCATCAATGTGATACACTATTGGAAAGGTCTATTTAAGTGATAAACAGCCATACCAGTGTTAACTCTCCGTGATGAAAATTGGCGAAGTTATAAACAATTATGTAAAGGCCATTGAATAAATTTGAGTGACAGTTTTTTTTATCTGAAGGAAATATGAAAAAATAATCTTGTACAATACAAACAACTTAGCTAAAACTTGATATTTTATGTATTTCCTTTAAATATCATTTACGAAAGGAATTATACATAAAATTAAGTTAATTAACTAAGCTACTAACCTTTTGGAAAAGCTTACAAAAGTGTATCCAGGTCCCCCACTTTCAAATCGTCATCCATATATATACAGGTATGTCTACACAATATACATATCTGGCTCGTTGTCATACTCCACATTGAACCAGCTTGGGAAGCCTGCTACCCACAGGTTGGAGGATATGCTTTAATGATTTCCATTATGTGGATATCAAAAAAATCTGACATGTTTTAGAAGTGGCAGATATACCAGCAAAATCATGTGGACGTTAGTGAGTACGTGCATGCATGTCATGTATGCAAAGTTAGTAAAGTGTGTGTGAGAGTATAAGCATAGCCAAATATTGCATGCATTGATGTAAACATTCAGCTTTGGCCTTGCACCATATAATTATGTAAACATATTTTATATGTAGGTTTGTGTGTGTGTCCGCATGTGTGCGTGTGCGTAAAATTAGTGAGAAGGATAGCCAACTATTGCAAGCAACAATAAGCATTCCGCTACACAGCATGCATGTACAACATTATATATATATATATAATATATATTGCTATGCAACTTTGAATTATCTGATGTAATATTGTATCTGCAAAGATCCGTTTGCAGAGAACAGCGATGGCTGGAAGTAGGATATGAAGAATCACTTCCGCATTTGCATCTACATCAGAAAGCGTTGTCAGCATTTCAAACACCTTGTCCTTCTTGATGCGAGTAGCGTCTCCAAAGATAGGCGTACTCGTCCCACTCATTAACTCATTGATGGCAGAATGACACGAGTTGCTGGTAGTGAATATTCATGTCCAAGATGTGAACACTCTTGTCTTCGATCATGCATCAGAGGGGCAGGTGACCAGCTTGCTGATGAGTCCAAGTGTTTTACATCCAGCGAGAAACTGGCGTTTCTAAGACGTTTAGAACAGATTTCAATAACCTGTTTGACGCACTTTGTTTTTTTAGAAAGCACCGCATTTCATTGCTTGCAACATTCGAAAATAAAATGTTGAAAAAGCATGCATATCAATCACCGCTGAAGCAAAATGTTGCACTGTACCAACACCAGGAAATGTGAAATCATGTTATATATTAATCTACAAATTAAATACTTCTAGGAAGATACAGTAAAAAACAACCCAAAAACACCACCAAGCCAATGTTTATACATGCAGTTAGTTACAGCAAGATCAATGCAGTGTAATTAGAAGTACATTAGATGTCTAATTTATGGAGGGGTTGTCATTTATTTGTTGTCATTTGTTATTTATTTTGCATGATTATAACATGAAAATAAACTTAAAATATTCATATAACGTCCACCATGTAATACCTGATAGCATGTCTGTGCAAATGTAAACACGAATAACAAATGCATGGCTAAAACATAACTTCAGAATACACGATTGTAATAATGTGTACGCTGGGTATGTGAGCGATAATAGAAGAAATTCGTTGCCGGACATGGAGTACCGCTACGTTCGAGCTTGGGGCAAAAATGGGCAAAGGTGTATCTCCGCCAAATTTGCATTAATATTACGTTTATACATTACTAAATAGCACAGGTGTAGTTTGCCAGAGTTTCCACAAGCTGTTCATACCTTAGATCCTCTCTAAATATGACCAATGTTCAACATATCATATTTTTCTTAATTTTAGTTCAATTCGTATAAGAAACACGCCAAAAGAAAGAGCATCATTTTGCGATTTCAACCATATCGCCAAACACAGCATGGCGGGTAATAACGCGAGTACGTGATTTTATGCAAAACACCGCCCTTCCGCGAGATTAAATATGGCTGCGTCCGCAACGAAACGAAATTTCGGTGGGTGTCGTTGTTTCATCACGAGTATCTGAATGAAGCATTACGAATTCGCAAAAGCAGGTATTTTTATCACAAAGAAGACATATTTATGTTTCTTTTGATATAAAATATATGATCAGTCTTTATAAATCAAAGGACTTACAATTTTTTAAACATAGGCGATTTAGCATTGCGTCCCAATGCAAACGCGTTTGCGTGATTTCTTCCGACCTCCCTAATGAAAGCAGGCGACTTGGGCGATCAAGTAGACGGTAGATTTGCCTTGTCGATCCCACGCGAAACACCAGGCGACAACCCGGAAATGATGTCACGACATCGGCGATGTCTAGAAGGTCTATCACGGAGTCTGTGTTACGACAGCTAGCAGACGAAACGGCGGTGGCCTTGCATTCGAAGATCACATCAAAACGGAACTGCAGTCGGTTATCGCTCAGTCTTCTTCAACGCGTGAGAAGTGCAGCGTCTCACAACTAATCAGTACTGTTGAAATCGTAGAAGTATTTACTACAGGCGTTGGGCGGACACACGTATTAGCCCAATTCCTAGAGACGAGAGTGCAACACTTTCTTCTGCTCAAATGTTCGTCTGGCCACGAATGGCCGTCCGGCCCTTATATAACTTGACGACCGGAAGTTAGTCTGACCAATTACAACACTTAATATAAATTAAAGTCGCTTCAAAAACTGGCTCCCGAAACCATTCACACTTCGAAGCAATCCATTCAACTCGCTGAGTTTAAAATATATTTTGCGAGCTAAACGTATGAGTATATAAGTGCTCATTCAATCTTTAACTTACGTGAATTACTTACATAATTAATATCACTGGATTCCCTGTATCGATCCGGATACCACAATATTCATCGTACATTCCAACTCTCATGAATTAATCCATAATTTTAATAAAACACGCACTCTATTCATAAGCTCCGTGTGACCCTAGTGTTTTTCACACCTACATTTCTGTAAACAACTTTAATAAGTTCATAATATAATCTTTTTATAACCACACCATAAGTAGTTTGACAGGTCACCATATTACCAGTCATGTTAAATAATTTCTACAGGTACCAAATTTTGTATACCTAACCGTAGAATTAGTGGTGTACGCTACAAATGAAATTAATTAAATCTGACTCGTCGGCAGTTAAAACGTTACACGTCTTAATCGCCAGAGGGCACCAGCATATACCTCCGCGACAATACATACCAGAGATGGCAGCACCATCCCATCAACCATACTTGTATACAATACCACTGTTCTAAAGCCTGATTAAATTCTATACAAACCACTTTGTGACAGTGGTACTTGTTTATTTTGTCACTGCGTGATTCAAAATCATTTTTGCAATCTAACGTTTAATTTTGTGTGTGACACTAGTGTAGAATTAGTGTCAACGTATTGCACTGTTTGCATAAACAAACATTTTATAAATTGTCACCACCAACGCTGTTAAATCTTGTACTTAAATTATCTGGGCGATAATACAGGTCGATTTGATTTTCGCGCTAGCAGGCTAACGTACACAACATACTAAGGCAGGGGAAGTCCCCTTATAAACTATAGACTAACAGGTCTTTTCAACAAGACGTTCTTTTATACCCAGAATCCTCCTGGGGGTGAAGACCTCTGACTTTTCTTTGCACGGGCACTAAACGTCTTGTCACTTTACACAGGCCTGCTGAGCGCGAACAATCATACGACCTGTAATATTGTCATTGAATACATTGATTATCGCCAACCCACTTTTATAACCTGGAAATTTACATTATTTTTAGTATAATTATACCGCCTTAGAATATTTTATTATTTTCAATTATTTTTATGAGACATTATCATTTTATTCTTCACCATTTTGAGGAAAGTACACTGTCACCAAGACAATGTCACCAGCATTTTTATTGTGTTTTATTTTTATCCTGTTCTGCTGCTTCGATAGGTCATGATTTTACTACGCTGTGCAAGCCACTTAGTCCCCAACGGCCGGCTGTCATTTCAACAGTTTCTCAGTACATGAGAACACAAAATTCCTTGTCACATCTTCACAGTTTGCCATGTTTTAATCTTTGCTTTAATAGAAAATTACTGCCAATCCCCCGCTCTAAGCCAACATTTAAATTGACAATTATTTTACTTCTAGCAGGAGATGTAAGTCTTAATCCTGGACCTGCTATCAGAAAGTATCAGGCGCAATATTCAAGTAGCCACCACTAACGTTCGATCTATTCGAGACAAAACAGCCTCGCTTACCGATTTATTAACTTCCAAGACAATGGACATCCTTGCAGTCATTGAGACCTGGCTCAGACCACATGACACAGCTGCATGCATTGCTGACATTTCTCCTTCCAGTTTCACCTTCCATCATCGCCCACGTTCAGGTGGTGGTGTTGGATTTCTCATCTCAAAACAGTTCAAAGTTAATTTGCATTAAAACCCTGATTACTCCAGCTTTGAGGCCATCTGTGCCGAAATTTCCGATTCATCTTTCTCTGCTTATTTTGTATGCATTGATCGCCCTCCGGGACACCCTGCCCATTTCTTTGAAGAATATCAGGATCTACTTGAACATCTGGCAACTATTTATTCAGAATTTTATATACTCGGTGATTTTAATCTTCATGTGGACACACCTTCATCAACAACAAGCACATTTAATGACATTCTGGCATCCTATGACATGAAACAACACGTTACCTTCTCAATACACATACATGGCCACTGGCTCGATCTCTCAATCACCCGTTCAGATTGTAACAATATTCAGACACCTACTGCTTCAGATGGTTTATCAGACCATCACACTGTCATTGCTGATCTTAAAGTTCCTAGAATTCCCGTAGAGTCCAAACACAGTGTGTTTTACCGACCGATCCATAAGATTGACATTGCTGCATTAATGACAGACATCCTTAAATCTGACCTCATCAGTAACCCCAAAGAACATCTGTCAGATCTGTGTCGACAGTACTGTCAAGTACTCAAAGATTTACTTAATAAACATGCACCCCTGAAATATAAATCTGTGTCCTAAAACCACATGCTCCATGGATGACTCCTGAATTTCTACAATCTAAAAAGCTCCGGCGCTATCTTGAACGTGTATGGCGCAAATCACGCTCGCCTTTGGACAGATCACGATATTCTAAACAAACAGTGCCGCTACTGCAACAGACACATGACCAAAGCTAAATCAAATTATTGCACAAACATGGTCTCGAGTAACTCTGATAAACCACGTCAGCTATGGAACTGCATAAATCATATTTTACACAGACGGCCGCCTCCATCTCTACCTAGTCATGTGTCAGTCAAATCTCTGTGTGACTCGTTTTCTAGTCATTTCAAAGATAAAATAAGTCTTATACGTTCTGCTTTTCCATGTCACACTTTAAGTACTGTAAATGTGTACTCCCCACGAGTAAATTATCCACTTGTATTGTTTGAGCCAGCCACAGTTGATGAAGTGAGGAAAATAATAATGTCCTCCCCAAATAAGTCGTGCGATCTCGATCCATTACCAACCATACTACTAAAAGCATGTCTTGACTCTTTACTTGGTACAATAACAAATATCATAAATTTATCACTGAGTTCGGGTAAATTCCCAGATGATTTTAAACATGCACATGTAAATCCTGTTCTCAAGAAGACCTCTGCCAAAAGATGATTTCAAACATTATTGGCCAATTTCTAATCTTAGCTTTATTTCTATGATACTTGAGAAAGTCGTAGCAAGCCGTCTAAGGTGTCATATCAGCTCAACTTGTTTATCCAGTGTGCTCCAATCAGCATACAAACACTTTCATTCTAGAGAGACTGCTCTCCTAAAAGTACGCAATGATGTTATATTAAACATTAATCAAGGTAAAGTAACTGCAATTACCTTGCTTGATCTGTCTGCCGCCTTTGATACCGTTGATCACAACACTCTTGTCAAACGTTTATCATTGTGGTATGGCATATCTGGCACAGCTCTGACCTAGTTTTCTTCATATCTAACCAACAGACATCAATGTATAAAGATAGATAATTACTTGTTAACCTCACTCCCCACTTCATGTGACATTCCCCAAGGGTTCCGTTCTTAGGACTTTGCTTTTCACTCTACACTACGCCACTCGGCTCTGTAATCCAAAGTCATAACTTGGATCATCACCTTTATGCAGATGACATACAGATCTACATTTCCTTGGCCACGCCCGATACAAGTCACTCCCTAAACCGACTCAACGATTGTCTCCAAGATGTTTTCTTATGGATGACCGATAGCAAATTAAAGTTAAATGCAGACAAAACTGAATTCCTCATCATTGGTACTCCGATGCAGCGAGGTAAACTTAATGACTTTTTTCCAACATGCATCCTGAGTCAAAATATCACACCAGCAGCATCAGTACGGAATCTAGGAGTGACCTTTGATTGCGACTTCAATTTCACACAACACATATCCCAAACGTGCTGTTGCTGTTTTTATCATATCCGTGATCTTCGCCGCATTCGCCGACATAAGTCTATCGCAACAGCTCTTGTTAGCAGCATATTAGATTATTGCAATTCAGTCCTTCATAATATTGCTATCAAGGGTATTGCAAAACTACAACGTGTCCAATTTTTTTTAGCAAGGGTAGTCACACAATCTCCTCGATTCTCCCTCTCAGTGCCACTTCTAAAATCACTGCATTGGCTCCCCGTGCGATATTGCATTATGTTTAAGATCTGTACAATCATCTACCAAGCCCTTTCATCCAAACAACCTAGTTATTTACACTCAATGCTCACACCAGCTAGACAAGCCAGACAACTTCGGTTGTCTAGTTCGAAGTTGCTATATGTTCCTAGAGTTAAGACAAAGGCTGGAACTCGAGCTTTTTCAGTTGTCGCTCCAACTATATGTAATTCGCTTTCCGTTAAATCAGCAGAAAATATTGTTACATTTCGTCGTCACCTCAAAACTTATCTTTTCAATATCGCCTATCCCCCTAGCTTCCTAGCACATCCATCCATTTGTTGACGACTATCGCCTAGCACATGAGTACGAGAATGCTTAATCCTTTGGTTTTGGTGCGCCACTGAGCTCGGATTGTCTGAGGATATTGGCGCGTTAGAAGTGATTTATTATTAATGTCTACTTTGTTGAACGTTCGTCGCCGCCTGAATGGGTCTCGTCGTGTTTACACAACTGTCACCGTGTGTAGAATGTAATTCGTGTCAGTGTAATTGACGAAATTGATCGCAGCCTGAAGGCATTTGTATATATTATCATAAGGTGTCGAGGTGAAAGACATACCCAGTGTGGTGTTTACTTGTGGCATTAAGTTCCTAGCGTGCACGTCGAGCTTAATCGATCGATAGATCGATCGATTGATCAATCAATCGATCGATCGCTCAACCGACCAATCGATCAATCAAATACTCAACCGATCAATCGATCGACCAACCAGCCAACCAATCAACCAACCAACTAACCATCCAACCAATCAAGCATGCAATCAAGCAAGAAAGCAAGCAACAAAGCAAGCAAGCTTTAAATAAAACAATCACTCAACAAACCAACCAATCAACCAAAGAATGAATGAATGAATCAACCAATCAATTAACCAACCAATAAAGCAATCAAGCAAGAAAACAAGCAAGCATTAGATAAAACTCAACTCACTCAACAAACCGACGAATAAAAAAATAATTAATCAATTAGTTAATCGTCGGTCGGTCAATCAATCAATCAATTATTATGTCAGTCAACCAGCCAATCAAACAATCAATCGGTCGGTCGACCAATCAATCAATAAAACAATCAATCACTCAGTTATTCTATCCATCACACAACCAATCGACAAATCAATCAACCAAGCAATAACGTTAGTAGTATGTCGCGTTATTAAAACAAATAAGTTTATAACATAATTTACACAGTTTCATCTTATAAGTAAAACGCTTAAAAGGCGTATAAAACAAAAGTAACATATTTATAATGTCGTTATACGTTTACACCTTTACGACAATACCAAAACAGCTAAAATAAAATAAAATAAATTTATACACCACACATATCTACAAAGCAGATTCAGGGTTGTTTACAAACTAAATAATATTGTATCTTCATCACAACTCACAAATGGTTACAGGCAAACACATGAACATACAGTGTAACTTACATCTAATTTCATATGATAGAATTGTTGCTAGCGTTCTTGCCGTCTGGACCTCGTTGGCTTCGACAGCAATCTCGTCAGAACTTGTTAACAACACGGATATCATAATTACATGCCAGGCGACTTTCGCAGTTCACTGAGAAAACGTAATGAAATAATCTACAGCGTGCATGTTATTGAAACAGGTAATATGTCAACAATGAATTATTTCAGATACGCAGACTGTAATTGCATATTGTCGGAATCCGTACTATTTCTCAGCAAATGAGTTCCGTCTGTTCGTTAATGAAACATAATAACCATTGATCGGTCGAAGATGTCGTTTTGTATTGTATTCTTGCATTGAAAAGGGCGTCCAGTTTGAAATAACAGAAAGCGATTGTTCGCAACAAAACAACACAGTTCAATGTGAACAAATTTGGGTGGTAGGACAGAGCTTCCTTGCCAGCCAGTTGACCTAATGAAACGTGTATTTCTCAGTGATTGCGTTCACCAATCAAATTACACGCATCCACATGTATGCTGTTTTTGTTTGGGCCAGTGGTATAGCACCGTTTGCCTATGAGGAAGGTCGGACGGATAATTTTGCGAAAATGCTCTTTGAAGTTGCGCCTGGTTTTCACATACAAGGCCGAATACATGGGACGTATATTGTGTGTGTGCGTGCGTGTTTGTGCGTGTGTGTGGTGTGTGCGTGCGTGCGTGTGTGTCTGTGGGTGTGTGTGTGTGTGTGCCTGTCTGTCTGTCTGTTTGTGTATGTATGTGTGTGCGTGTATATATGCGATCGCGGTAGACAACAAATAATCATGTCAGCTTTGTCAAACTGTGAAGCAGTTTATTTTTGTAATTGGCACATCCCAACTGGGTATCACGCCAATGCGTGGTAATTGCTCTATGAGCATTGAACACGGCCCAGACAATCCTTAAATTTGGAGGCGTTCTTAGTCTCAACCAATGACTCCTCCAGGATGTTCGAAACAGATAAGATTCGAGGGGGACTAGTTTCTGTATTCTTCAATGTTGGTTCAACGCGAACTACATATGAATGTGTATTGATAAAATAGCGCAATAAACACCTAGTATGTATCTCCCATATCTCCGTAAAATTCCTTACCCAATTTTGTTGTTTGCATTGCGCGCGCATTGGACCACGTGCGAGTGAATATGCAGTAGCGTTACCCAGTCCACGTTGGCACCAGCCTAGACCCGCTCCCATTAGCAATTTCAGTTGTGTGCAAGCTATACGATTGCACCCGTCGTTGAAGCTATATTGGTTTATTATTTGGATTGTCCATTATGTCTAATACTGATGAATTCGTTAACACAACATCAACAGCTTCCGTTTCGTAACGAAATTAGTCAGCGATTCCTGAAGTCGTTTTAAGTTTTAACATTGTTTCGTCACTCGGCAAACTGTGTTGTTAAAATAACACTTCAGCCTGGTTCAGCTAAAACACCATCGAGTGGCCGAGCAGTCAAACTGCCATGGTCAACTACCGCCTATCCGATCACGATATAGTCGGTCTATGCTACAGACGCAGGACTACGTAGTTGTCCAGTATAATTAATTCGTTTTTAATCAATAAACATGCTGTTGCTTTATCATTCTAGTCAGTGTAGTCTGTATCGCGATACGTATTGTATCGTGACTTCTGTATCGTGATACGTGATATCGTGAAGTGGTGTATCGTTCCGCCCCTAGTTTGCAGCTCTAGGCTTATACATGTAATAATTCTCCGGAGCTCAGAGGGTCGCGCAACAATTGACAAGGTCGGCGTTTTGGTCTGTTGTTGAGTAGTTTGAATCGACATGCTCATCCTCCGGTTGGCTCTACATTGGCGCAGACACGAGAGCCAGTTTCCCGAGCGTCAGTTAATTACATTTGTTAATTCCATTTGTTATGACGTACATTTAAACAGTGTTTTGAGTTAACGCATGTTACGTAAAACGTCCTCGACTGATTGGCGGACACGTTACGTGGTACGGAACAATCTTAGAAACCATGCGTAACGCGCTACGAGCAATCGATTAACGGTTGTCTAATGTCCGGTTTTAACCCTTAAAATGTGCCGAGCAATATATTTGTCCAAATAACTAACGTGGAGCAATGGGTGGAAGCCTTACACATCTTCGTGGCCGTGTATACCCAAACCCATCCACTCACCATATCCGCCGTAATGAAATATACCAGCATTATTCATACGTTGGCGAAACGCTCAAGCTTTGCTGCAGCAATGTTTTACGACAATAACTTCATTTAAGTATCCCGCCTCCACCCCAGTTCTACCTGTATTAAATTACATGCACTACGATAACACAGCTAGAAAAGAGTTTCAGTGGGTACATTCTCCACTGTGCATTCAATGTTGCAACAATGTACAGGGCTTCATTTAACTTTTCCCATAACCCGTAAGGATCGTTGGAGCACCACTGACGACTTCTTAACCAGCTCTCTCCATGTTTCCCTGTTCTCCACAACCCCCCGTGAGTCGGCGAACTCCAGTTCCGTCCACTCTTTGATGTTGTCTTCCCATCTCTTGTGCTGTCTACCTCTTCTTCTCCCCTCTCTCACGGTACCGTGCAAGATGGTCTTTGCAAGGCCAGATAATCGTGAGATGTGGCCGTACCACTTCAGTTTACGCTTCCTGACTGTGTAAGGTCCAATGGCTTGTTTGATCTTGTTTCGAACGTCTTCTTAGTAACATGATCTTTGCATGATATGCGCAAGATCTTCTGAAAGCATCTCATTTCCATGGCTTGTATCATCTTCTGTAGATTGCTGAGAGGGTCCATATTATGTCTAGCAGATAATAAATTTATGTATGTAATACACTACAATTAATTTCATTTACAGTTCACGTACGTGATATACTTGGCGGGTTTGAAGCCCCCAGCTTGAGACATAACAGTTTCATAATGTATATATATACGTATGTTTTACTGTTA
Organism: Paraescarpia echinospica; assembly: GCA_020002185.1. Taxonomy (NCBI): domain Eukaryota; kingdom Metazoa; phylum Annelida; class Polychaeta; order Sabellida; family Siboglinidae; genus Paraescarpia; species Paraescarpia echinospica. The sequence continues at coordinate 69,176,479 of CM034533.1, read as the reverse complement.
CGTGCATTCAATGTGATTATTAAATACATGTCTTTTCCCTATAAGAAACGGGCCTATTTCAATTCAAACCTGCGTGTGTTTCCTTTCATTCTGAAGTGCTGTATGAATAAATAAATAAGTAAATATATATACATATATATATAACCTTCATCGCATTCTTATTCCTACAAATGCACATCATTGGTAGCCATTCCGCCAATGTGCATGAATCCACCGGATGTTTGGTCTTTTTCACCTCCAACATGATGATAAACCCCTCTTTCTGGTGTCCGACCACACCATTTCTGTCTTATAAAGACTAATCTCCAGCCAATGCTTCTAAAAAACATCGATTGTTCCATTTGGCAGCGCTTCTTGTAATTCATATGGGGCGGAAGTCGCCGAAGACGTGTACGGGGTCGAGGCCGCGCAAAGACAGCTCACCCAGCGACGACCCTATTACGGCTAAGCTAATGGACATCTTGACAGATGAACATTTTGTCGCGAACGTCGCAGATCAAATCGCAGACATTCTCGACCTGAAACTGAGCGCGCGCCTTGAACAACTAGAAAAAGAGGCTTCTGTACTCACCAAAAAGGTGCAAACGCTGGAGGAGAAGATGGAAATGTTGGAGACGGAGGCGGACAAACGTGAACAATACACGCGTCGTCCGAACCTCCGCATCTCCGGCATTCCAGAGACATCAGACGAAGTCACAAACAACTTAGTCATCGACACAATAAAGAAACTGGGGTTAGAAGACATTGGTATCAGTGACCTGGAAAGAAGTCACCGCCTAGGTAAAAAGACCGACGAACGTGGACGCCCCCGAAAACGAACAATAATTGTACGTTTTCGTAGTGAAGCGGTGAGAGACAAAGTGTACCGCCAACGCACCAAACTGAAGAACCACAACCAGCACCACCGGGACGAACAGATATATATATAAACGAAGATTTGACGTCTAAGAGAGCAGCACTTGCTTCCAAAGCAAGATTCCTTAAGAAGGAAAAGAAAATCAATGATTGCTGGACATATGCAGGAAGGGTTCTTGTCAAAACAAACGTGGGAACAGTAAAAGAAATCCTTTCTGCAAAGGACCTGGACATTTATTAGACGGATCTTTGTGTAACGCCATTATTGGGATAAAAAGACTTAAATACATATTGAGCGTCTCCGGACGCTATTTTGAAACATTTTTCGGATCATTCGAAGTTGCTTCTACTGTGCCTCTGAACTGTCCAAGTAAGATACTATGATTATCGTGGTAGAGACTGCAACATATATTTTTACAACCTACTATGTCATCACTGTATTATTATATTATTATTATATTATTGTATTACTATTATTATTATTTAACAAGATTTAACAAGATTGCCACCCAGAGAATTAACTCTAGGTGGCAGGTGGACAAGGAAGCCCTTTGGCTTATCGAGAGTCCGACCCTTTTATCTATGTGTATCCAGCCCGTATGAGGTATGTGTCGATTTTATTTTAAAACATATTCACGCTACTAGCACCCACACAATCAGCAGATAATCTGTTCCATTCATTTACAGTCCTTTGTGAGAATGAGAACTTTCTTATATCTAATCTACACTGCTCCTTTGCTAATGTAAGTTCATGCCCTCTAGTCCTTCTATCTTTCTTAACTGCGAAAAAATATTTCTATCAATATTTTCATAACCCTTCAATATTTTAAACACTTCTATCTGATCTCCTCTCAACCTCCTGGTCTCTAATGTTGTTAAACCGCATTTTTAGGCGTATTTCGTAACTAAGATCCCTCAGTTTTTGTATCATTTTAGTTGCTCTCCTCTGCACTCTTTCTAGCATATCTATGTCCTTCCTGCGATATGGCCTCCATGCTTGAATACAATATTCTAAATGAGGCCTAACTATTGTTTTGTACAGCGGTATTATTAGCTCTTTTCCTTATACGTTATGTTTCGCCTAATTAATCCAAGGATTTTATTTCCCTTTGAAGCTGCAATTCCGCACTGCTCTGAAACCTTCATATCAGCACTAATGGTTAACCCTAAGTCCTTTTCTTTTTCAGTAGTACTTAGTACAGTACCCCCATTGTATATTCTACCTCTTCGTTCCTATGTCCTGTGTGGAGGCATTTACATTTCCCAAAATTGAACAGCATTTGCCACTTTTCAGACCATTTGATCAACCTGTCAAGATCATCTTGTAAATGCTGTCTATCTCCATCACTTTTAATCCTTCTAAACACTTTTGTATCATCCGCAAATTTCAACACCTTGCTTGTTATTTCAACATCCAAATCGTTGATATATTAAGAATAATATAGGTCCTAATACTGATCCCTGTGGTACCCCACTCAACACCGATTTCCAGTTTCAAGCCACCCCATCAACTACTACACGTTGTCTTCTGTCAATCAGCCATTGTTCTATCCAGTTTATTATACCATTTCCTATGCCATGGGCCTTTAGTTTAAGCAGTAATCTTTGATGTGGTACTTTGTCGAAAGCTTTTTGAAAATCTAAGTAGACAATATCTACTGGTGATCCCTCATCTACCCACTTAGTGATGTCTTCCAAAAAACATAACATATTTGTTAAGCATGACCTCGCTTTAAAAAAAACATGTTGAGATGGGTTGATCAAGTTTTGTTTAATAAGAAAATCCACCATGTGATATTTAATTAGTCTTTCTAATAATTTACAAATCACTGATGTTAAACTCACTGGTCTATAGTTCTCTGACTTGTTTCTTGAACCTTTTTTGAATAACGGTATAATGTTTGCTTCTTTCCATTCTAAAGGAACCACTCCCTCTTCTAATGACAAGTTGAAAACTGTTGCAAGCGGTATGCTAATTTGTTCTACAATTTCCAATAGTAGTTTGGGTGGAATACCATCCACTCCAGGTGATTTATTATACTTCATAGCCCTTATTTTCTTAGCTACCATTGCTGGGGTTACAATTAATTGTCCTAAATAGTCTGAATCTGCCCCCTTGAACTTAGCCTCTGGTACTGGCAGTGAAATAATATCTTCCCTGGTAAACACTGAACTAAAGTACTCATTCAGGTCTTCTGCCATTAAGAATCTCTCTGATATTATATTTCCAGCACTATCTTCTAGAGGACCGACTTTATCTTGAACTTTCTGTTTGCTTCGAACATACGCATAAAAACTCTTGCTGTCATGTTTTATATTACTAGCTAATTGTTGTTCATAACTTCTCTTTGAATTTCTAATTTCAGCCAGCTGTAGCTTGCTAAGTGCTTCTTTATAAATGTTGTAGCCTTCATTTGCAGTACATCTATATGACTTCCACATCTTTTGTTTATACTTTTAATTTTCTAATGGCTTCTTTCTAATGGCTTGTTTCTTTTGGACTGTTTTTCCTTGTTTTTTGAAGGGTACAAATTTTATCGACTATGCACTTAATTTCACCTCCTTTTAATATATATTCCAGCATTCTGTTGCTGTTTTCTTTTTCATTGTGTTATTCCAATCTATCTTAGCTAAATATTTCCTGATGTCCTTATACCTTCCTTTGTGGACAATTCTCCTATACTGCTTTTCACTATTCCTTTCTGATTTTACTTTTGATGGTAAGTGTATTGGCTGTGATCAAGCAATTCCCCAGTGGCCTGCTACATTTAACAAGATTTAAATAAGATTTATCAAGATTGCCATCCAGAGAATTAACTCTAGATGGCAGGTGGACAAGGAAGCCCTTTGGCTTATCGAGAGTCCAACCCTTTTATCTACATATATCCAGCCCTTCTGAGGTATGTGTCGATTTTATTTTTAAACATATTCACACTACTAGCACCCACACAATCATCAGATAAACTGTTCTATTCATTCACAGTCCTTTGTGAAAATGAGAACTTTCTCACGTCTAATCTACACTGCTCCTTTACTAATGTAACTTCATGTCCTCTAGTCTTTCTATCTTTCTAACTGAAAAAAACATATTTCTATCAATATTTTCATAACCATTCAATATTTTAAACACTTCTCTATCTGATCTCCTCTCAATCTCCTGGTCTCTAGTGTTGTTAAACCACATTCTTTTAGGCGTTTTTCATAACTAAGATCCCTCAGTTTTGGTATCATTTTAGTCGCTCTCCTCTGTACTCTTTCTAGCATATCTATGTCCTTCTTGCGGTATGGCCTCCACGCTTGTATACAATATTCTAAATGAGGCCTAACTATTGTTTTGTACAGCGGGTAGTTGTTGATGGGGAGGCTTCAAACTGGAAATCAGTTTTGAGTGGGGTTCCACAGGATCAGTACTGGGACCTATATTATTCTTAATATATATAAACGATTTGGACGATGATATAGCTAACAAGGTGTTGAAATTTGCAGATGATACAAAAGTGTTTAGAAGGATTAAAAGTGATGGAGATAGACAGCATTTACAGGATGATCTTGACAGGTTGATCAAATGGTCTGAAAAGTGGCAAATGTTGTTCAATTTTGGGAAATGTAAATGCCTTCACACAGGACATGGGAACGAATATGTAGAATATACAATGGGAGGAACTGTACTAAGTACTACTGTAAAGGAAAAAGACTTAGGGCTGACAATTAGTGCTGACATGAAGGTTTCAGAGCAGTGTGGAATTGCAGCTTCAAAAGGAAATCAAATCCTTGGATTGATTAGGCGAAATATAGCATATAAAGAAAAAGAACTAATAATACCGCTGTACAAAACAATAGTTAGGCCTCATTTAGAATATTGTATACAAGCGTGGAGGCCATACCGCAAGAAGGACATAGATATGCTAGAAAGAGTACAGAGGAGAGCGACTAAAATGATACCAAACCTGAGGGATCTTAGTTATGAAAAACGCCTAAAAGAATGTGGTTTAACAACACTAGAGACCAGGAGATTGAGAGGAGATCAGATAGAAGTGTTTAAAATATTGAATGGTTATGAAAATATTGATAGAAATATGTTTTTTTCAGTTAAGAAAGATAGAAAGACTAGAGGACATGAAGTTACATTAGTAAAGGAGCAGTGTAGATTAGACGTGAGAAAGTTCTCATTTTCACAAAGGACTGTGAATGAATGGAACAGATTATCTGATGATTGTGTGGGTGCTAGTAGTGTGAATATGTTTAAAAATAAAATCGACACATACCTCAGAAGGGCTGGATATATGTAGATAAAAGGGTTGGACTCTCGATAAGCCAAAGGGCTTCCTTGTCCACCTGCCATCTAGAGTTAATTCTCTGGATGGCAATCTTGTTAAATCTTGTTAAATCTCTGGCTATGCTCTTCTTTGGGCCATTGGCCTCGGGTCTACAATTAGGCGATGTATGTTTAAAAAGGGCGAAGGGAGTTATTTAGAGTTATTTACTGTTTCCTAGATGGCGCCAATGTTAAGGAGCGGTTTGTTGCTCCACGGGTGGGTGTATGTTAGTTTATACTAATAGCAATGGCGCATGGAAACATACAAATCCCAAGGTAACAGTAATATGAGTATCCATGAAACTGCCTTTCTAGTCATCGATTTGCGATGTCATATAAATGTCTGTTGTTTCATTAAGTTTAAAGCGACGTAGTCTGTTCGTCTACCAGGAATTAGCGAGAGTAGCAATTTCTAACTTGAAGTCCGCTGTGTTGACCGTGGGTGAGCATCGTTGAATATCAAAGGGTACAGCAGTTATTTCAGTCTGACTCAGCCGTATTGCTTATAAAGCTTGTTTAGAGACTTGGCATTTTGGTTATTATTTGAACATGCACCCGGTGTCGTGCGTTAACATTTCGACCGTTGTTACAGGCATACTAAACAGAACTTGGCGGGCAGTCTACCTTCAACAACGTTAGTATAGTCTTAAGAACATTATATTACTTAATATATGAAAAACTTAGAAAGAACAGACTACGGCCTTTAACTTACATCACACATGTTAGCTTAACATAACGTAATTGCTCAACAACGAATGCCGTGCATTGTGTGTTGCCATCGCAGGGGACGATCGCTGAGCTCGGTGCCCGTGTACTGGTGCTCAGCTACGGGATGAGGGCCGGCTGTAGACGGTGGCTCGACGACCAGGCGTGTGTCCTTGACATGGCTATTGACAAAGACCGGACGGTAAGATACAAATGCATTTGAATTGAATATGTGAAGGAAATACGGTTAGAGGTGTGTTGTTCATATTGGTATTGCGCAAGGCTTGATTGTGAAGTTAGCAGCAGAATTGCTAGATGACAGGGAAGGCCGATTTACACTAGCGATGTGTGCCCTAAATGTCGGGCGACACCGTTTCATTAGACAATGCGTATGACGCAGCGACCTAGTTCTTGACTCGTGCCACTCCCAATTTGAGCTTTGATGAAAGGTCACAACAGGCGCACCAACTGTGGGTTGTTAATTGATCACTGCTTCCAAACTGCGGCCATGTGTCCGCCAAATTGTTCGAATTCCGCCGACACTATAAAATGGCATAGTTAATCGGATGTTTATACGACCGATTTTTTATTTGTTTCGCCGCGACATCACGAAACAACAATGTGTGTGTGGTGTGTGTGTATGTGTGTGTGTGTGTGTGTGTGGTGTGGTGTGTGTGGTGTGTGTGTGTGTGTGTGTGTGTGTGTGTGTGGTGTGGTGTGTGTGGTGTGTGTGTGTGTGTGTGTGTGTGTGTGTGTGTGTGTGTTTGTGTGTGTGTTTGTGTGTACGTGTGTGTTTGCGTGTATGTGCGTGCGTGTGTGCGTGCGTGTGTGTATATATAGTGTGCGCGCGTGTGTGTGTGTGTGTGTGTGTGTGTGTGTGTGTGTGTGTGTGTGTGTGTGTGTGTGTTTGTGTGTACGTGGGTGTGTATTATACATCATTTGTGGGTTTTTTCAGATCTACCATGCAATGGGGCTGCGACGTCCTTTGGCCAAGGTAAATGACTGAAACTTCTCTCTCACGCTTTCAATCACACCTCTTTACCTCGAGTAAACACAAAACATTGAATCAGAACTGCCTATGGTGTGCTGTCCTGTGTAATAATGTATAGATTTTAACAAGATTTAACAAGATTGCCACCCAGAGAATTAACTCTATGTGGCAGGTGGACAAGGAAGCCCTTTGGCTTATCGAGAGTCCGACCCTTTTATCTATGTGTATCCCGCCCGTCTGAGGTATGTGTCGATTTTATTTTTAAACATATTCACGCTACTAGCACCCACACAATCAGCAGATAATCTGTTCCATTCATTTACAGTCCTTTGTGAAAATGAAAACTTTCTTATATCTAATCTACACTGCTCCTTTACTAACGTAACGTCATATCCTCTGGTCCTTCTATCTTTCTTAACTGAGAAAAACATATTTCTATCAATATTTTCGTAACCATTCAATATTTTAAACACTTCTATCTGATCTCCTCTCAATCTCCTGGTCTCCAATGTTGTTAAACCACATTTTTTAGGCGTATTTCGTAACTAAGATCCCTCAGTTTAGGTATCATGTTAGTTACTCTCCTCTGTACTCTTTCTAGCATATCTATGTCCATCCTGCGATATGGCCTCCACGCTTGAATACAATATTCTAAATGAGCCCTAACTATTGTTTTGTACAGAGGTATTATTAGCTCTTTTTCCTTATACGTTATGTTTCGCCTAATTAATCCAAGCATTTGATTTCCCTTTGAAGCAGCAATACCGCACTGCTCTGAAACCTTCATATCAGCACTAATGGTTAACCCTAAGTCCTTTTCTTTTACAGTAGTACTTAATTACAGTACCCCCCATTGTATATTCTACCTCTTCGTTCCCATGTCTTGTGTGGAGGCATTTACATTTCCCAAAATTGAAAAGCATTTGCCACTTTTCAGACCATTTGATCAACCTGTCAAGATCATCTTGTAAATGCTGTCTATCTCCATCACTTTTAATCCTTCTAAACACTTTTGTATCATCCGCAAATTTCAACACCTTGCTTGTTATTTCATCATCCAAATCGTTGATATATATTAAGAATAATATAGGTCCTAATACTGATCCCTGTGGTACCCCACTCAATACAGATTTCCAGTTTGAAGCCTCCCCATCAACTACTACACGTTGTCTTCTGTCAATCAGCCATTGTTCTATCCAGTTTATTATACCATTTCCTATGCCATGGGCCTTTAGTTTTAGCAGTAATCTTTGATGTGGTACTTTGTCGAAAGCTTTTTGAAAATCTAAGTAGACGATATCTACTGGTGATCCCTCATCTACCCACTTAGTGATGTCTTCCAAAAAACATAACATATTTGTTACGCATGACCTCGCTTTAAAAAAACCATGCTGAGATGGGTTTATCAAGTTTTATTTAACAAGAAAATCCACCAAGTGATCTTTAATTAATCTTTCTAATAATTTGCAAATCACTGATGTTAAACTCACTGGTCTATAGTTCTCTGACTTGTTTCTCGAACCTTTTTTAAATAACGGTATAATGTTTGCCTCTTTCCATTCTAAAGGAACCACTCCCTCTTCTAATGACAAATTGAAAACTGTTGCAAGCGGTACGCTAATTTGTTCTACAATTTCCAATAGTAGTTTGGGCGGAATCCCATCCACTCCAGGTGATTTATTATCCTTCATAGCCCTTATTTTCTTAGCTACCATTTCCGGGGTTACAATTAATTGTCCTAAATAGTCTGAATCTGCCCCCTTGAACTTAGCTTCTGGTACTGGCAGTGAACTAATATCTTCTCTGGTAAACACTGAACTAAAGTACTCATTCAGGTCTTCTGCCATTAAGAATCCCTCTGATATTATATTTCCAGCACTATCTTCTAGAGGATCGACCTTATCTTGAACTTTCTGTTTGCTTCGAACATATGCATAAAAACTCTTGCTGTCATGTTTTATATTACTAGCTAATTGTTGTTCATAGCTTCTCTTTGAATTTCTAATTTCAGCTGTAGCTTGGTTAAGTGCTTCTTTATAACTTCATCATTTCCAGTACATCTATATGACTTCCACATCATTTGTTTATACTTAATTTTTCTAATGGCTTCTTTCGATAAGTTTTTCTTTTTGGACCGTTTCCCATGTTTTTTGAAGGGTACAAATTTGTCGACTATGCACTTAATTTCACTCTTTAATATATTCCAGCATTGTGTTGCTGTCTTATTTTGCAGCGTGTTATTCCAGTCTATCTTTGCTAAATATTTCCTCATGTCCTTATACCTTTCTTTGTGGAAATTTCTCCTATACTGCTTTTTACTATTCCTTTTTGATTTTACTTTGATGGTAAAATGTATCTGGTTGTGATCGCTATTCCCCAGTGGCTCACGTATCTTGACATTGTCAACTAATTCATTCTGTGAAAACAAAACTATGTCTAACACATTCTCACCCCTGGTTGGTTCTAGCACATGTTGAGAAAGGAAAGTATCTGGAACTAACACTAAAAACTTGTGGTCCTCACTCCCCATACTCTGTAGAGATTTCCATTGTATATGCCCGTGGTTAAAATCCTCCATAATAATACAGTCCCGTTTGCTCACTTCCCTTATAGCGTTTTGTATTTTTTCATTCTCTTCTATGCTTATGTTTGGACTTCGATAAAATAACCCAACTGTTAACGTTGAATTTCCTGTAACTATGTTACACCAAACAGCTTCTTTGCAATCTGCTTCTCTTTCTAATTTTATTTCATAAGCTTGGATAGATTCTTTAATATATAAAATAACTCCACCTCCCTTTCTTCCTATTCTATCTTTTCTAAACATTACATATCCTATCAGTTCCAACTCGGCATCTGATATATCGGTGGTGGTCCAGGATTCGGTTATACTTATTATATGAGGGTCAATATATTCTACCATAATGTTTAGTTCATTTCTTTTTGTAATGTATGTGGCAGACACTTGTGCAAATACTATACACAGCTTATGCACAACGCATTTGTGTGACATGGACTATCGCTGTCTGTCTGTCTGTGTGTCGCGCTGATACGAAATAAACATGTGCACCACTGTCACTTGACAATTACATCTATAGTTATATTAGAACATAACAATTGGCGACGAGGATGGCATACATTAGTCAAATAGAGCCATACTACGGCAGTAGTGACTTGGAAGCGTATTTGGAGCGGCTAGAACTGTACTTCGTTGCAAACAATGTTGGTGCAGTGGGCAGCGGCGTGGACGTATCTGTGAGAGAGGCCGCCGACAGGAAGAAAGTGGCTACACTACTCACACTGGTAGGCCCGGAAACGTATCTTCTTCTTAAAAGTCTCGTCAGTCCCCAAAGACCGGCAGAGTTGCCGTTTGAGCAAATAACTGAGAAACTAAAAAGCCACCTGAAGCCACGTCGGCTTACAGTGGCGGAAAGATTCAAATTCCACCAACGCAACCAGTAAGAGGGCGAGGGGGTCGCCACATTTGCGGCAGAACTCCGGAGGCTCGCATCCACTTGCAACTTCGGGGAATTTCTGGCCGAGGCATTGCGAGACCAGCTCGTGTGCGGCATCAAAAGCGGCAGCACTCAGCACAAACTACTCAGCGAAGATAGATCGTTCGAGCAGGCAATGCAGATGGCGCTGGCGGACGAAGTGGCGGAGACCGAGGCTAAACAGATAGCCCCCCGACACAACTTCGACTGCACTAAAGGTACAGTGAGTGCAGTGTCAAACCGGAAAAACAGAGAGAAAAGGCCAGTTCCGACCACCGCTAGGTCTACGACACACACGCGTGGCTACGACAAGACAACTCAGAAATTGTGCTACCGTTGCAACGGCAACCACACGCATCAAGAGTGCAAGTTTAAAGATGCAACTTGTCATTTCTGTCAAAAGAGAGGTCACATCATGGCGGCATGTCGCAAGAAACACGGCGAAACTCATCTCGTGAACATCACTCAGGACAGAGCTGAGTACTGTCTGTACAACGTCGAGGGGGATCACACGTCACAGCAGCCTATTGAGATAGGAGGGCACATGGACGGTAAAGCAGTGAGAATGTTGGTTGACACGGGGCAGGAGTCTCCATAATCAATGAGGCGACATATCATGGGTTGCGGTCGCCACCCCCAAAGCTACAAACAGTGGACATCAACTTGACCACTTATACGGGTCAGTCTATTCCGGTGCTGGGACAAATAGAGGTCGTCACCGAATACAAACAGCAGTCGGCACATGTGCCAATTGTGGTGGTGTCTGGCGCTCGGCAGAATCTCTTGGGCAGAAATCTACTGTCGCAGTTGAAGCTGGACTGGGGCGAGATCATGCTCGTTCGCGACCTTGACCCGGTGCATGCCGGACTGATGGCGGAAGTGCCAGACATGTTCGCTGAGGGGCTGGGCAAGCTGAAAGAAATGCAGGTGAAGATCAACGTGAAAAGCGATGCGATTCCACGTTTCTTCAAGGCCAGACCCATTCCTTATGCCCTGAAGGAGAGAGTCGAACATGAAATAGACCGACTGCAACAGGAGGGCATCATCGAGCCAGTCCAGTTCTCAGAATGGGCGGCACCGATCGTTCCGGTCCTCAAGTCCAACGGGCAGATAAGGATCTGCGGTGATTACAAGGTCACGATCAACAAAAGTGTGGTAGAAGACAAATATCCGCTACCACGGGTTAACGATATCTACGCCAGTCTGGCAGGAGGAGAGACGTTCACAAAGTTGGACTTGAGCCATGCGTATCTTCAACTTCAGCTCGACGAAGGGTCACGTGACTACGTTACGATCAACACGCACAAGGGACTCTTTAGATACACTCGCTTACCGTACGGCATATCGGTGGCGCCATCGATATTCCAGAGAGCTCTCGAGTGTGTGCTTGCTGGCATACCACGGGTATGCATCTTCCTGGACGACATCCTCGTCACGGGGAAAACTCGAGATGAACACGTGGCGAATCTCCGGCTGGTCTTGAACCGGCTGGACCAAGCAGGGTTGAAGCTAAACAATAAAAAGTGCGAGTTCTTCAACGAGGCAGTCGTATACCTGGGCCACAAGATCGATCGAAATGGCCTGCATCCCACAGACGAAAAGGTCACGGCGATTCAAGATGCGCCTAGCCCAACGAACGTGAAAGAACTACGTTCGTGGCTTGGCCTGCTCAACTACTATGGACGATTCCTGCGCAACTTGTCGACAACGCTAGCACCTCTGCACATTCTACTCAGAAAAGAGACGAAATGGCGATGGGAGAAGGAGCAAGTCAGAGCGTTTCAAGCGGCGAAGGACCTGCTGCAGTCGGAGTCCCTACTGGTGCACTTCGACCCCGACAAACCTCTTCTGCTCGCATGTGATGCGTCGCCGTACGGGGTGGGCGCAGTCCTGTCGCATCAGATGACGGACGGTTCGGAGCGACCGATCGCGTTCGCATCTAGGAGCTTGTCGCCTGCGGAAACCAACTACTCGCAACTCGACAAGGAAGGTCTCAGTTTGGTGTTCGGGGTGACAAAGTTCTACCAATACCTATACAGTATGACCTTCGTTCTCATCACCGATCACCGACCTCTGGTGGGGCTGTTCAACGACAACGACCGATACCTCCGCAAGCGTCGGGTCGACTTCAGCGTTGGGCCCTGACATTAGCAGGTTACGACTACGTCATTCGTCATCGGAGTGGCGATGCGCACGAGAATTGCGATGCTCTATCGCGACTACCCCTACCTACGCAGAACGCTGAGACGCCTGCTCCTGCGGAGTACATACAGCTCATAGAGCAGCTGGACGACTCGCCGGTGACGTCAACGCACATTCGAAACTGGACACGACGTGACCCAGTATTGTCGCGAGTTCAACGCTACGTGTTAACAGGCTGGCCTGAGGGCGACCTAACAACACAGTAATACCACAGAGTGCGCGATGAGCTGAGCACGCACGATGGATGCGTGATGCGGGGCACCCGAATAATTGTGCCAGAGCCTGGGCAAGCTACGATGCTCCAACACTTGCACAGCAGCCACAGCGGCGTGGTGAAGATGAAGGCGTTAGCGCGGTCATACATCTGGTGGCCAGGCATCGATCTTTAGATTGAACGTATCGCGCAGCACTGTGGTCAGTGCGAGGAAAACATGCGTCAACCGACCAGAGCGCCACTTCGACCATGGTTGTTCCCACAGGAACCGTGGTCACGTGTGCATCTAGACTACGCTGGCCCCATCGAGAACAGGATGATCCTCGTGGCAGTAGACGCGGTGCAACCGAGCGTCGGCAGAAAAGTGCACCAATCGCAGGAGAAGATGACTGATTATTACAACCAGAAATCGAACGAGCGATGCTTCAGTCCAGGCGATGCGGTTTACGTAAAGAACCACGCTGATCATTCGCCCAAGTGGATTCCTGCAGTTCTGAAAGAGCTACACAACGACGTGCTGATATCGGAGGCACCCGACGGTCGCCACTTGAGGCGTCATCGAAATCACGTGCGTCTGCGACATGCGGACGCGGCGGACGATACGGTACCCGCAGACATCGCTGCTCCGGCCGCGATCCAACAATCAACCGAACGGGACATTGACCGTGTAGACGAAACGGCGGAAGCCGTAGCTCCTGTACCTGATGGCAGCGACGTCCACTTGCCAGTAACGCAGTCGGCTGTTCACAGATCGGAGAGAATCCGGAAAGCTCCAGACCGATTATCTCTCTAGAACTGTCTTGTAGCCCTGGGCATAATAATCCCTGGTACGACAGCGTATCCTTTGTCTGTTTCACAGTTCTTGTTGTAACCTTGGACGTTAGCAAAATAACTGGTGCGGAGGACTGTAATGTATGTGGCAGACACTTGTGCAAATACTATACACAGCTTATACACAACGCATTTGTGTGACATGGACTATCGCTGTCTGTCTGTCTGTGTGTCGCGCTGATACGAAATAAACATGTGCACCACTGTCACTTGACAATTACATCTATAGTTATACTAGAACATAACACTTTTGTTTACTATACTCCTTGCATTTAAACACACACATTTATATCCAACTTCAGAGGAGTTTTCCAGACTGTTATTTGCTGATTTAGTTGTGCTGTCTTTATCTATGCCTTCATTTTCAGGCTTTTCTGTGAGTCCCCCCTGCGAATCTAGTTTAAATAGATGCAACTTGTCCCACTGTCAGCAGATCGCAGCAGGTTCTCTGAGAAAACTGCTGCCCCTTTCCACTAAGATGGAGGCCATCTCTCATGTACATATCTTCCCTCCCAACAAAGTATCCCAATAAATCTATGAATCCCACCCCCTCTTCTTCACACATCTGCTGAACTAGTGCGTTGATCGCCACCCTCTTGCAGTTTCTATACGTTGCCCCCCTTTCTCCCATCATTGGCAAAATTCCTGACAGAATAACCTGTTCAACTCTTGTCTTCTTTAGCTTCCTCACTAACTGTCTGTACTTCTGTACTATCCCAGTTGTTCCCTCCCTGTCTGCATTATGTGTTCCTACGTGTACTAGTATAGACCCTCCGGTGCCATGCCCCAATACCTTCTCTACCCTTTCAGTCACATTTTCTATCCTAGCCCCCGGTAGACAAACAACGACGTCTTTCCCCTCGCTCAGTGTCTTGTCCGTCTTTCTCATAATGGTGTCGCCCATAAACACCCTCTCTTTCCTCATTGCCCCCTCAATCACTGCCTTAGAATAGCTCCTTCTTCGGTTTGCATCTGTCTGGTTGTTGTCTTTCCCCCCTGTCGTCTTCTCTCCTGTCCCATTCTCTTCCGATCCATTCTTTCCTGTCGCTTTTTCTCTTGTCACCTTTCCTCCTGTCAGCGTCCATTTTAATCGCCTTCTCTTCTATCACATTTGCTGTCACTTCCTTTCGTCCCTTCATCTTTCGTCCCATCTCATTTTCTTCTTTCCTCTCCCGTCCCATCTTCCCTCCCTCCTTCTCTACGGTCACTTTCTTCCCTGTCACCTTCACGCTTGTCACGTTTTCTGTTGTCGATTTTCCAATTTCTTCCCCTCCAATCACCTTCCCTCCTCTCAATCTCCTTTCATCAGTTTTCTTGCCACTGCTATTCTCCTTCAGTCTTGCAGTATTCTCACCTCTCTCCCTGTCGTCTCTCTCCATTCGACCTGCCTCCTTGCTAATTCCCATCTCCATTCCCTTCACAATATCTGTCAACCTAACTATCTCCTTCTGCAGACACTCCACCTTCCAACACCCAATGCACTGAAAGGTGAATCCTTCCTCCATGGTTTCTGCCCATGACTTCCCACAGCCGGACAATGCAAAATCTACCCAGCTGTGGCAGTGATCACACACCAAGTGTCGCTTTGCCTTCACTTGCCGTTTGCAAGGCGCCATATCCCGATCAGAATTTATTTAATAACTTAACTAACTTAGTCTTTATAAAGACTGTTTCCTGTGTACTACAGCACACTTTAGGTTACAAATTTCAGTTACACAGCCGACTATTTATCCTGTCACGAACGCTGACATTACCGGTAGTGACCTAATTTAAATACAATCAATTACGTTACGTTACGCCGCCCGACTATCGCCCTTGCTTAGTTTTAACAACAATGCTACCTAATCAAAATATCTAGCAAGTGCTGGCTTACACAGATATTATCTTAGGTAAGTAGTTTGATGGTTGTTACTTATCTCCTATATATTCTACCACATAATCAGGTTTGTTAAATCTTGTTTACAACTTACCGAAGGCTAAGTGAGTTACCCTATTATCACTCACTATACTAAGGTGTTCAAAACTACTTTAACTAACTAACTTTAAGCACAGCTGCTACTGAATATTTGTTTATTGCAACTTTATAAATGATATTAAGGCAAGAATAATACTTATTAATCTGTAATTCCACTTGTTTATCAACTTTTCTGCATCACCATTTTCTACGATCTATCTCCGCCAAATATAGCCTCGAACGTGTATGCTGTCAAAAAATATAGCCTCGTAGATGTATGCTGTCAATCAAGGTATCTCCACTTGATCGTACATAACTATTGAGTTGAGACTTGCTTGAAAATGTAGGCCTGCTGTAAACTAAATACGACCAATTAGGTGCATTTTATTTAAATGTTAAATTCTCATACAGTGTAACTTATAGAGAAAATAGTCTTATGTTTGTGTGTTTTCTGTGGGCATTGTCTTTCATATGCCATTGAGTTATGTGTGAAGGTGTCTGAAGTTGTGTTTCCGATAGCAAAGCATAGTAGTTCATAATAGCATTGGCCGTTGCATAACCATGTGAACTGTGCAGGTTTGGAGCATTGCAACTATCACCAGCTACGCTGAGAAACTGGCAGCCAACCGGCCAATGACAGCTGTACACGAAGCCATGGCCGATGACCCTGAACAGGTGAGTTCATGACTCATTTTTTGTGAGTTCATGACCTTAAGTAAAAAATCGCCGTGCTATCACTCAAATTCTTGAAAATCGAGCTATTGACCTGAGGGTACACCTTCGACAGCGACACGCTGCCATGTAAACAAACTGTCTCCTCCTTAAACACTTACATTTCAACAACAACAACAACAACAACAACAACAACAGCAGCAGCAACGGCAACAACAACAACAACAGTAACTACAACAGTAAGAACAACAACAACAACAGCAACAAAAACAACAGCAACATAAACAACAACAGTATCAACAACAACAGTAACAACAACAACAACAACAGTAACAACAACAGTAACAACAACAACAAAATCAACAACAACAGTAACAACAATAACAACAAAAGTAAGAGTAACAACAACAGTAACAACAACAGTAACAACAATAACAACAACAGTAACAACAACAACAAAATCAACAACAACAACAGTAACAACAATAAAAGTAAGAGTAACAACAACAACAACAGTAACAGCAACAGTAACAACAACAGTAACAACAACAGTAACAACAACAGTAACAACAACAGTAACAACAACAACAAAATCAACAACAACAACAGTAACAACAACAACAACAAAAGTAAGAGTAACAACAACAACAACAACAGTAACAACAACAGTAACAACAATAACAACAGTAACAACAACAGTAACAACAACAACAAAATCAACAGTTACAACAACAACAACAAAAGTAAGAGTAACAACAACAACAATAACAGTAACAACAACAACAACAAAAGTAAGAGTAACAACAACAACAGTAACAACAACAACAACAGCAACAACAACGACTCATTAAAACACATTTATGATGTCCGTATGTTATGATAGATTATGTGTTGCACTGTATAACATATTTCATATTAAAAACGAACGGAAGCCGTCCTTTTAATGAGAGTACGTGTTGGGTCGTTGACAGCTTGGCGGAGACTTGATCTTGGACAGCGACGGCCGCGTCATCTTCCTTTATGTCAGCAAGCGGGGCTCCGACCGACCGGACATAGCCGCCTTGCTGGACGTACTCCGGGTGAGAAACACGTTCTTTGTGTTCACAGCACTTCGGTCTCGAATAGTACACGTCTATTAAACGCTAGATCTTGTAACGTAACACGTCGAAAGAAACCGACCAGGATTGACATGTGCCAACAGGTCCATTCCATGGCACCTTCAAAATTGTTGTAACAACTACACGATATTTCAAATTGTTCCACCATGTGTTATTAAAAGTTGTGTGCTAACTTGATTTTATATATTGAATGCAATTGTTTATATCGTAATAGTGTACTCACTGGCGCCTGAACGAAATTAACATTAGTCTCCAAAAGCGTCCGATTGCACCGCCCCTTGAGGTTTCTAAAACTTACACCCACTTTGAAGCTCACCAAAAAACTATTGAGACTCAATAAAAATCTCAAATTCCAAATACGCACCCCTTCCATAAATATTGGAAGCTAATCCTATCGCCAGCTCTCCCACCAAAACGTTTGGGGGTTCTGCCCCAAGTCACCCCCCCCCCAGTTCCGGCGCCTGTGATACTGTGTTACATGTACATTACATACTGCCATAACTGCCATTGATCAACTACTTCGCTTGTTTACAGAAGACGTGAGTTCGTAGATCTAAAGTGTCACTCCTGTGGCTGTCTGAACTTCGCGACTTGGCAACGAATGAGACCTTGGCAGTAAACCCTCCGGGAGCTCCAGGATTGAGGAGACTGACGAGTCGGAAAGGGAAGACTACGACATGTTGAAGTGACACTGAAGAACCACGATTGCATACTTTAGTGATATGTACCTTGTT
Source organism: Paraescarpia echinospica (assembly GCA_020002185.1). Classification (NCBI taxonomy): domain Eukaryota; kingdom Metazoa; phylum Annelida; class Polychaeta; order Sabellida; family Siboglinidae; genus Paraescarpia; species Paraescarpia echinospica. The sequence goes on along the minus strand of CM034533.1, from coordinate 69,158,394 downwards.
TGCCCTTATATATATATGTGTGTGTGTCAGCAAGACATTTACTTGTGACTCGACGTGTTTCAAATCGCGACAGTAACATAATTATCATTAATATCAGTAGGATTCAGTAACAATCGTGTTTATTTCAACCACAACAATGGATACACATATGAGCACGTACTATAACATTTATCATCGTGTTCATCTCAACCATAACAGTGAATATACTTGTGAGCACGTACTATAACATTTATCATTGAGTAAATGGTGGAGTAACAGTAACAAACATCCCCATCTCATACACACAGTAGAATATGAGCATGTCCCATGTTCCATGATAAAACTTTTCTATTAGGTCATCATTCTAAGTCAAATCATTAAATTGACAGCAAATTATAAAACTTTATCTCAGAATTTAATTACATTGTAACCAGGAAATGTGTAGCTATAGTAGTTGAGTACTTCTGCAAAAAACTAAGCATTTGCTTGCAAATTGTGTAAGTAATGTTCTTAACGTGATGTGAGGTAAGCATCCCCAAATCGGACCAGTAACTTGAGATGTTTACAAGTTATATATATGACATTTGCTGAATATGCAAACATTCAAATTCAAGTGTATACCAGGTGCACAAAAATAGGGAAAAACATTTTGTTATTTACAAAAATTATTTCAGAACTCTGTGTTTCATTGTTGTGCAAAATCCATATTGCTTCCATTTATTGTCATGAATACTGACAATACTAGTTTTGTTTCGCAGACAGTTGTAAAACTTCCAGAATAATTAATATTTAAACTTCACCTATCTACATATTTTACAAATTTCAACACCAAAAATGAGAATGTGGTCACATCCAATGATCAAAATTGTTTCACTGCGAATAAACCTGAAATTGTTAGGTAAACAATATGTCAGAATGTTGTTCAGTCGTGTTTGGAATATTTATAATTTCATAGTGAACATCACCTTAGAATTATAATATTTCGTTTATATAATAAATATATTTGCACAATACACATTGCAAATATGTTCATTATAGGATTTCCCCACATTTTCTTTGACGCAAGGTCTAGATAGTTGCAATTTAGACTTTGCACTGTAATGCAACAATTAAATACTGACAGTTCCAATGCATTTAGGATATAAAAAAAATTGGCTGCATCCATGAAAACACCGTTCTTCTACAAATCATTCTTAAATGTTGTATACATAATCTGTATCAAGATGACTTCATATTGCGCAAATTTCAGATATCACTCTTTTAAACGTTTCATTGCAGAGGCAACTGACAAATATAACACTAATGTGTGGTTTTGAGCACTTACCGATTCCACATAATAAGGCATTACAGACAGAATGTGAACTCCTAGCTTTTTGCAGAAATATTTAAATATGGCCACTTAATCATTGGTTAAAAATCTACAGAGCAGTGTAAAATATGTTATAAAAAATGGAAAACAGTGGACCTCTACAAATTATATAAATCTAAATTATAATACCAAATATACTATAGAAACAACATCCACAAAAATCCCATACGTCTCGAATATTAAAAATCTGTGAGTAACCCATCAATACTTGTGATTGAAATACTGCATTTTTGTACTTGAGAAGAAGTAAAAGTAATTCACCACATGACTACTTGGGTAAACGTAAAAGTAGATTATAAAAACCTATTTGCATAAAAAGTTAAACTACTTTCTAAAAAAGAAGCAAAAGTACTTCTCAAACAATAACTTGCGCGTCCGCCATAATTGCTATAACAATTTGAAGTGACTTCGTATTGCCCCGACTTCTCGAAGGAAGGTTTGTATGCAAACACGATCGCGAAGTGTCCCGCGATTGGAATTAATTAAATTAATTGGATTCATTTATGTTGGCTCTGCGACGGGATCTTCTCAGTGGTTAAGTATTTTTTATGAAATATTGTTGACGGGCGGAGCGCTACTGGGCGACGTAGTTCATACAAAAATGTAACGAAAATAATCGCGAAGTAAATCAAAGTAACAAAGCATAAATAAGCGTTACCTTAGATAAAAACTATTTCGTTACAAATAAAAGTAGTTTGTAGAAATTGTTCTTCGTTACTTGTCAATTACTAGAAAAAAAACTACTCAAGTAGAGTATTGAAGTAGTTTTACTACATTACCTGACACTACTGCCCAACAATAATTTGTCAAATAATTATAACACGAAAGTCGAAATAGCGATTGTGAATAAGTACTTATTATTTAATATACTTGAAAACAATATTAAATACCACAACGATGACGTGAACAGTTAAGGCAATGAGCAAGCGATGCCCGTACCTTGACGTAACCGACTAACTGTCTGACAAACGAATCAATCGGACACGTTCCTTTATATATCCAGAACATTAAGTACTTTAACAGGCTTTCGATTATATTTGCGATATCTTATTTAACCAACATACCTATCACACAGAAAATAGCTGTCGGCCTCTTTTTGAATGCAAACAATTGAAAGTATATATCCAGTAAAGATACATACCGTTGCTTATTGATCGATTCGGGACGTTAAAAGGACTACCAAATGCAAAACGACACCCTTTTTGTGTGCTTCAAATTGGGGTGCTAATGTGTCTTCTTAGCACCCTAATTGCACCTTTATTGCATCCACGCTGCACCCTAAATTGTCACGTCATTAATGGGGTGCAAATATGCACCCTAAAATCTATGCATACTACATGAACCCCGAAGGGTGCAATGTTTGCATTAATGGTTGCAAATAGGATGCAGATACTTTTCCACCCCAGCAGCTTCCCAGTTGAACCCTAATTTCTTAGTGTGTATATACGTGCATTATGTGAGTGTCATCAAAACACTCTATCTGTAAGCTGGGAATACCAAAGTTAATACCAACATTGTAAAGGAAAGTCGTCAATGTGCATGCATGACTTCTATCAATCTTCCAAAACCAGTTTTTGTCATTGAAGGTTTATTGTGATTTCTCTGCTGATTTCCCGGGTCACACTGCGCGTGCAGGGGCCAGACCCGCCCAATACGAGCAACGATAGGTTTTGGAAGCCATCTTGGATCGCTCAAAATAGTTAGTTCTATACAACATGTTAGTGGGGGTTATTGGTGGTTTGCGACACGCATTGCAGTTTCTGGATTATGCGAACATATGAGACCACTACTTATGAGACTATCACTTATGAGACCACCACTTACGAGACCACCATTTATGAGATCGCCAATAATGAGACCACCACTTACGAGACCACCACTTATGAGACAATCACTTATGAGACCATCACTTATGAGACCACCTCTTATGAGAGCACCACTTACGAGACCACCACTTATGAGACCACCATTTACGAGACCATCACTTATTAGGCCACCACTTAAGAAACCACCACTCACGAGACTACCACTTACGAGACCACTACTTCTAAGACCTTCACTTATGAGACCACCACCACTTATGGGACCACCACTTATGAGACCACCACCACATATGAAACCATCACTCATGAGACCACCACTTACGAGATCACCACTTGCGAGACCACCACTTATAACACCACCACTTATGAGACCATCTCTTACGAGACTACCTCTTATGAGACCACCACCACTTATGAGACCACCACTTACGAGACCAGCATTTACGATACCACTATTTATTAGACCTTCATTTATGAGACCACCACCGTTATGAGACCACCACTTGTGAGACCACCCCTTATAAGACCACCACTTACGAGACCATCACTTATGAGGCCATCACTTACGAGACCACCACTTACGAGTCCACCATTTACGAGACCACAACTTACGAGACCACCACTTACGAGACCACAACTTATGAGACCATCACTTACGAGACCACCACTTACGAGACCACTACTTATGAAATAACCACTTACGAAACCACCACTAACGAGCCCACCACTTATGAGACCATCACTTACGAGACCACCACTTATGGGACCATCATTTACGAGACCACCATTTACGAAACCACTACTTATTAGACCTTCACTTATGAGACCACCACCACTTATAGGACCACAACTTACGAGACCACCACTTATAAGACAACCACTTACGAGACCACCACTTACTAGACAACCACCTACGAGACAACCACTTACGTCATCACCACTTACGAGACCAACACTTACGAGACCACCACTTACAAGACCACCACTTTTGAGACCACCACGTAAGTAATTATAGTGTGCTTGACAGTACGGGTCATGACCTAACATCAAAGGAAATCTGCGAAACATCAAAGGGTTTTGCACGTTTTTTATTACTAGTGAGTCGTTATGGTGCATTCAGGAATGTTACTTATAAAAAACGTGATTGATTGCTGATTGATAGCCCACACACGATGACGTGTGCGCGCCCTCTAGCGAGAATACTAATTAGTACTAATTAGTATGTGTGCGCCCTCTAGCGAGAATACTAATTAGTACTAATTAGTGTGTGCGCACTAATTGGTAAAACTGCTAGTACTACCCTCTAGTGAAAACACTAGTACTAATTAGAATGTGCTGTAATAATTAATTAGTGCTAATTAGTATAATAAATAATTAGCGATTAATTAGTGCTAATTAGTAAAACTGCTAGTGCTAAAAACACTAGTACTAATTAGAATGTGCGCTAATTAGTATAATAAATAATTAGCGATTAATTAGTGCTAATTAGTAAAACTGCTAGTGCTAAAAACACTAGTACTAATTAGAATGTGCTGACTTTGCTAAATAGTTGACTAATTAGTGCTGATATATGAGGCAGAAAAGTCTAGTGAAGTACGCCTGCACTTAGCTTACATCAGTCTGCTGCTGGCGTCGCTGAAAGTGCAGAGGTTATCGGATGGCCTACTCGTCACGACTCACGGCCAAATGGGATATCGTACTACGGAATTGTTTGGGTAGTGGTGAAAATATGTTGTTGGCGCTTTTGCAGCTGTGATGGATTTGGCTGTGCGTTAAGCGGGCGCAGCGCGGTGCGGTTTAATGATAAAGTTGGCTGGTTCTGCGCGGCGCATTTTATAACGCTGGATTATTATTATTATTATTGTGTAGGCGCTTGGCAATGATTCTTCGACTGGCGGTGGTAACAGCTGTCACTTGTGTGCGCATTATTTGGAATATGCTGTATTGGTGCTGGTTCTGCGCGGCGCATTTTATAACGCTGGATTATTGTGTAGGCGCTTGGCAGTGATTCTTCGGCTGGCGGTGGTAACAGCTGTCACTTGTGTGCGCATTATTTGGAATATGCTGTATTGTGGTCGTGTGTAAGGATTGAACATAAGAAAGGAAACGGTGAGAAATATATTTTTATTGCGTCCCCTATGGAAACGGTGAGAAATATATTTTTATAGCGTCCCCTATCCCGGTCGTCCATAAATAGTAGGGGTTGCCCTATTCCACTCCGCAGGCACCGGTCCAAACCCGTGTCGTCCAGGTGGAGTCGGAGGGGGAGATCGACGGGGTGGACGTGGACCGAAAGTTCGAGCACGTCCACGGCTCCGTTCGAAAAGATTATAAGTTACGCTGTCATTGTCGGCGGGCTCGTGAATTGGTGATGGCGGGCGTCGTCTTACCCCGAGTACGCATAACGTGGGAAGATCAGGCGGTGGCGCTGTAAAGGTGACACGTCGAGCGGGCGAAGCTTGTGTTGGGTCGGCGGCGGCTTGGTGGCGAGTGGGCGAAGGGTCGGTCTGTCGGCGGGGGGCCTCTATGACGTGAAGGCACGTACCACGGCCGATGGCATAGGTTCGATGATCAAGGCCGGGTGTTATGAAGGTGTGGCGTGTGAATGATCTGTAAATATAACAGATTTTTAGTTGGCTGAATCGGTAATGGCGGGCGTGCGTCGGCGCGCGATGAACAGAACGTCGCGTCCCCCCTGTTGTTCACAAGGGGTTGTGTCCATAAGAAGCATGTCGTCACGATTAATCCCGGGCGGTCTGACGAAACCGTTTTGTTTTGATGGCAACATAATGGTCGTTCCCCGTCCCACGTGAAACGTTTCAAAGCCGTTAATTTGGCGTCTGTAAATAAAATGTTTTTAGTTAGTATCGTTGAGCCGTTATTTTAGTTAGGGAAGAAACATGTAAATTGTAGTTATTTGAAGGAAAGCCGTTATTTTAGTTAGTATCGTTGAAGGAGGAAACATATAGAATCGTACCTCGCTCCTGGTCGTTGGGCGTTGTCATTCATTGCGGCGCGCTCGCTTGAGCGTGTTCGTCGTTGCTCAATGTTCGAAAGAATGACGCTCACTTGTTTACGCGGTGACTGTAGGCGCAGTTTTGAAGGCGTGGTAATTAACACGTAGCCTTCCCTTACATAAGTGCTTACATAAGGCACTTACGTAAGCTACATAAGTGCATAAAGCCTTAATAAAGCCTTAATAAATAGTTAATTGCGTAAAAGAAACGGTATATAATGCTAATAAAGGACTGGAGAATCTAATGGTAAACTTCTATTAGAAAATAAAAGCGATGTTCTGTTTATGCACTAACGTGACCGATAGATTTGTTTAAGTTTTAGTAACCTTGCGAGAATGGGCTGTTTTCTGGCGCGCGTGCGCGAGTACACGGGAGCTATGCGTTATGCTAATATAAATAGGGGCGGACGAGAACGCTTCTGTATTCGCTTATTGTCGGTGTGGTAACTTCGTGTGTTGTTGGCTTTGCAGATCGTCGTTGCTGTTGACATCATGCCGCCCGTGCTGGGAGATGTGCCGAGAAAGTTTAAAAAGCCGAAGGTAGTGGCGGCTAAAAATACGATGAAAGTTCCTGCCGCGACGGCCACTTCTTCATCTTTAGGCGGCGGCGTTGGTGCCAAGCAGGCGGGCGATACCTCGGCCAGTGTCGATGCGTCCATGGTGAGTTTGTTCGCGCCGAATGCGCTAACTCTGAAAGAGTTTCTACAGGCGACGGATGGTGTATATAAGATTTCTACACCCGTGAAAATTACCGGCATCGCATGGAAAAGTAAATGCACGTACATTGGCTGTTGTAATTGTAAGCGCAAATTGCGAGGCCTCCCAAGCGGCACTATAGTGTGCGCGGTGCACGGAGTACAAGTGAAGCCGAAAAGTAATTTTTCGGTGGGCGTCCTGGTGGAAGGAGCCGGGGGCGATGATGATGATGTTGATGTAGGTCTTTGGCTTACTCTATTTGACGAATCGATGTCGTTGCTCGTCGATTACGATGCCGAATATCTGGCCGATATGATGCCAGAGAAGCTGCGAGATACTGTTGTATCGTCCCTAGTCGGTACAATCCTGGAGGTGACCGAACAAAAGATCGTATAGGGTGGGATTCTGGACACGTACAATGTCCGGAGTATGAGTGTTATCTCGAAGGCGAGTGAATAAAGCGCGCGTTCACCTTTGAATGACTAACGCTTCGCTTCTTACTGTAGGATGCCGTAATTGCCGCCGCTTTGTTCAACCCCGAGGAGGAGGTATCGCCCCCGGCCGAGAAGTGCGCCAAAATTGACGCGCCATATCCGCTGAAAAGAGAAACACCGGTTCGCCTGCCTTCGTACACTCAAGCTACGCAGTCGCCTCCGCCGTCCCCGACGTACGCAACCTTGTGTCCGGTGCCACCCCTGGAGGTCGTGTCCGTGTCATCGGACGATTTTATTCCGTGGTCCGCCTCCAGCAACAAACGAGACGAGCCGGTGATCGAGGGCGCCGGCCAATCCGACCTGGAGTGGCTCCTCATACATTCGTATGGCTGACGCCAGCGTTGTATGATGAATACTTTTGCCGAATTAGTCGGTGAAAAGGTGATGGAGATTGCGCGGGAAAATTGTGGTGAGTGTCCGCCTGAGGAAGGCTGTCCGTTTGTGCATATGTTTTGCTATCGTGGCTGGAAGCCAAGCCGACGATATCATCTCGTATACGACAACCTGAAGGCCCTAACCGATCCTTTTTTTAATCTGGCGCTCGACACCTTTCTGCAGAGATCGCTGTTGCCGACCGCTATGCGACTGATCGGCGTACTCGAAGATCAATGCGTTCCCGGCGCGAATCGAATGACGGAACGGGCACTCGTGCGCCAAGTCGCTGATTGGCTAATGGGGACGGACTGGACGACGTCCCTCGAATGTGCGCTCCTGGAGACGGCGGAGCAGCAATATCTGCTGAAGAGAGCGTGTCTCGGTGATTGACATGAGGTGGCGCTGTTTAATTCACCAGGTAATGGTGAAGAGAGAGCTAGCTTATATCACGCTGAAATTACTAATAGGGGAAGCCGTTATGTAGCGTTGTTTATTTCACCACGTAACGGTGAAGAGAGAGCTAACTTATATCACGTTGAAATCGATAATAGGTGAAGCCGTTTACTATATGCTTACCCTGGCATGTATGTCGTTTACGATCTAGCTTGCCTGACATTATAACACGTCGTCGTGAACATTACTGTGGCATAAAGCCTCACATGTTGACTCGTGGCATAAAGCCTTATATGTACTATGAAGCCAGACAAGTCGCCGTGAACATTACTGTGGTGTAAAGCCTTACATGTTGACTCGTGGCATAAAGCGTTATATGTTCGATGAAGCCTGGCACGTCGCCGTGAACATTACTGTGGCGTAAAACCATACATGTTGACTCGTGGCATAAAGCCTTACATGTGCGATTATTGTGGCCTTATGTATGTATGTTTGTTGCAATAAAACGTTGAAAGCGTACGCCCGCCTCCTCGTTCCTCTAACGATAGTCGACATCGACAGCGCTGCCACCTGACAGCCCAGTGAGAAAAGCCCGCCTCCGCGGGCCCCATGAGAAAACAAAACATGCCTTCGCTGCGCGATGCTAGAGGCCCAGCGATAACGAACAGACCTGTAGTTCTACGACGAATGACAACTTCGTTCCTCTAACGGTAGTCGACATCAACAGCGCTGCCACCTGACGGTCCAGTGAGAACTTTGTCGCACGAAAAACCTCCGCTGCGCGATGCTAGTGCACCAACGAACATGGCAATTCCTAAGCGCTGCCACCTGACGGGTAGGTAAGAGAAAAGCCCACCTCCGTGCAATTGCAGTGTGAAAACAAACTTCGAAAAAACCCTGCCCCAGTGATACGTGTGGCGCGCGAGCGGTCCAGTGAGAACCTAGTCGCACGAAAAGCCTCCGCTGCGCGATGCTAGAGCCCCGACGAACAGACTTGTAATGACAATTCCCCGCCTCCGCGCGCCCCATGAGAAAACAAAACATGCCTTCGCTGCGCGATGCTAGAGCCCCAGCGATAACGAACAGACTTGCAGCTTCGTTCCTCTAACGGTAGTCGACATCGACAGCGCTGCCACCTGGCGGTCCAGTGAGAACCTTGTCGCACGAAAAGCCCCCGCTGCGCGATGCTAGTGCCCTGACGAACTAATAACAATTCATCAGCGCTGCCACCTGAGGTAAGAGAAAAGCCCGCCTCCACGCAATTGCAGTGAGAAAACAAAACCCCTGCCCCAGTGATACTTGTGGCACGCGAGCGGTCCAGTGAGAACCTTGTCGCACGAAAAGCCTATGCTGCGCGATGCTAGAGCCCCGACGAGTAATACCTCTAACGGACAGCGCTGCCACTAGGTAAGAGAAAAGCCCGCCTACGCGCAATTGCAGTGAGTAAACAAACCCGCTGCCCCATTGGCACGCGTCTAATGCACGACGAAAACAAGCGGCATCGACAGCGCTGCCACCTAACGACGTAACAATGCGCTACCACCTAGCGTGGTCGCCATCTAACGGATGTTTCGCGCTTGGCTTTATAGTCGGTGTCGCTGATTCTTCGTACTTAATATCGGTCCGGCTTCGACTAGGACCGGACGCTCCGCTACTGTCATCTACCGCGCTACAGGCGTGCCGCTACCACCGACTATGTACGAATGCCCGAAATGCGGTCAATCGTACGCCCGTCGCTCCGCTATGTTGAAGCATCCGAAAAGCTGCGACGGTAGTAGTGGTGGTGAACATTACGCGTGTCCGAAATGCGATCGTACGTTCCCCCGTCGCGAAAATATGGTGAGGCATCTAAAGACGTGCGGTATTCCGCCGCCGCCGCCACCGCGCGTCGACGTCAGTCTATGGCGTACCGTTCGCGAGCACTAGTCTACCATCCGCACGTCTACGGCGCGAGGTCCCGTCCAGTCGAGGTACAACTTCGAAATGACCGACTGTTTGGACACGGCCGCGCTCGACGCCCGACTACGACTGATGTTCGAGGAGCAGACTCGAACGTTTAAGATTAACTTAAGTTTCGGTTTTATTCTTCGTCACAAGGAGACGGGCCGCTACAGGTACTACCATTCGTCATGTAACTGTTGCGGCCGCTATCTCTAAACGCCCTTCCTCGTTACCGACGCCGCGTCGTTCGAACGATTCTTCGACGCCGTCCGTCAGCCCGACGTTCTCCAGTACGTTATTGCGCAGAGACCCGACTCGGAGTGAATCGCCGAATTGGTGACGAACGATACCTACTTTCTTAACGCGATCATCAAACATCCTATCGGGTGCGCGCGGCAGCGACGCCCCGACTACCTGCGCACCAACAAGGCGCTCATCGGTCTAGCGAAAAATCAACACGATCAGCCGTACACCGATACTCTGTGTCTCTTCTGCTGTTTGGCGCTGCATCGGGGCGCCAACTACCGCGTAGACGTTTTGACGAAATTGGCCTTACGGCTCTACGCCGACTACAGCAACCAATCCTAATACGCGTTCGCCGGCGTTCCGCTGAACAAGCTTGACCGGGTGGAGATGGTCTTCGAAACAAATGTGACCGTGTATCGACTGACGGAGGAGGGGACCGCGGAATTGGTCCGCCGCTCCCTCCACCGCTACCCGACTACCATGAACGTCAATCTCTGCGAGTCGCACTATTCGTTCATAACCGACGTCTCGATGTTCTGTCGCTCGCACCTATGTAGCAAGTGCGGCGAAAGGCTGTGGCCGTCCGCCTATCGATTGCGGCGTCACGAGGCGACGTGCGAGGGCGGCGTTCGCCACGTCTTTCCCGGCGACGTCTACCATCCGACGCCGTCCGTGTTTCAACAGCTGGAGGACTAGGGCGTCTACGTGGACGAACGACTGCGCTACAACCCGTACAGGGCGACGTACGACTTCGAGTGCTACTTCGACGATCGCGACCTGCCGGCGGACAGCGCCAAATGCCGGTGGATAGCCCGACACGAGCGTGAGCGTCGCCTCGAACATCCCCGGGCACGAGACGGCGCGCTGCTTCGTCACGACCGGCGATTCGGGCGAGCTCGCGAAGCGCCTGATCGGCGCCCTGGAGGCCATGAGCGAGACGACGCGACCTTCGAGGTGATCGCCGCACTTGACGACGATTGGCGAGCTCGCGCGACGGAGAAGGAGGAGTCGCGCGATAAGAGCCCGTACACAGTCCTCGTCGATCGCCTGTGGACGCATCTGCGCCGACTCCCCGTCTCGGATTCAATTCGGGAAAATATGATTTGAACGTCGTCAAGAAGTATCTGACACCCCTGTTCATGACCAGCGAGACGCAGAGCATCTCGTCGGCGTTTACGATCAAGCGTCAGAACAACTTTATGTGTCTGACGACGGCGACGCTCAAGTTCCTGGACATCACCAACTACCTGGCCCCCGGCGTCAGCTACGATCAGTTTCTGAATGCCTACGGCTGCGCGGCGACGAAGGGTCAATTTCCCTACGAGTACCTCGAAGACCTGCGAACACTGGACGACACCCATCTGCCGCCGCGCGAGCTCTTTTACAGCCAACTGAAGCGCGAAGGCGTCTCCGCAGCCGAGTACGAGGGTTGCGTAAAGGAATAGCGCGACGATGGGATGACGACGCTGCGGGACTACCTCGTCTGGTATAACAACAGGGACGTGGTGCCGTTCTTGGAGGCCGTCGACAGACAGTTCGCCTTCTATCGAGAGCGCCTCATCGACATGTTCAAGGACGCCATCAGCGTACCGGACCTAACGCTGCTGTACCTGTTCAACGATCTGCCGTCGACGTTCCACTTCACGGTCTTCAACGAACCGAACAAGGACCTGCACCGGCTCCTGCAATCGCAGATCGTCGGCGGCCCCTCGATCATTTTCACGCGCTATCACGAGGCCGACGTGACCGTTCTCCGGCGCGACGAGTACGGCGAGTCGGCGCAGCCCTGCCGCTCGATCATCTGCTTCGACGTAAACGGCCTCTACCTAGGAGATGCCGACGGGGTGGTACACGCGCCGTCGGAGGAGAAAGTCTTTTGACCTGAACGCGTGCACCGCTACGGCCGCCTGGCCGTGGAATGGCTGAAGTTGGAGGCGGAGCGGACGAGGGCGCGCAAACGACACCAGTTCAACGGACGCGAGAAGCGCATCGGCAAGTTCCGAGTCGACGGCTGGTGTCGCGAGACGCGGACAGCGTACCAGTTCCAAGGGTGCTTATTCCACGGCTGCCTGTGCACGGGGAAGGCGACGAACGAGGTGAGCGGAAACCGATGAGTCAACTGTACGCCGAGACGGCCGCCGTCACAGTCTACGCGCGACGAGACCGCCGCCGCCGCGGAGCTGGACCGACGGTTGCACCGCCGTTACGCGGTCGACGATCCTGATGGCCGTGCTCGAAGGCACTCTGTTCGGCCTGGTCGAGTGCGACATCGCCTTTCCGGACGCGCTGCAGCGACGCCTTCGCCGAGACGCAGCCGATCTTCAAGAACGCCTACATCGCTCACGACGATCTCAGCCCGTTGATGTGTCGGAACGCCGAAACGTACGAGCTCCTCGCCCGACCTCAGCGGACGATCGTGGGTAACTTCTTCGGCGCCAAGATTCTACTCGCGACGCCGCTACTGCGGTGGTTTCGGCGGCACGGACTCGTTGTCGAGTGCGTCTACCAGATCGTCGAGTACGAGCCGGTCGCGTGCTTTCATCGCTTCGGCGACAAGGTCTCCGCCGCGCGACGCGAGGGCAACGCCGACCCCGACAAGGCCATCATCGCCGATACATTCAAGCTTCTCGGGAACAGTTCCTACGGGAAAACTATCACGAGGGTCGATCTGCCCGCGACAAAAAGTACTGCACATCCGCCGGCGCCGCGACGCTGAAAAACGATCGACGCTTCCAGCAGCTCGACGTCGTCGTCAACGACGGTCTCTATGAGGTGGCGCTGAACAAACGAACAGTCCGGTACGCGCTGCCCATCCAGATCGGCTACTTCGTATACCAGTACGCGTATGCTGGAATTTTATTACGATTTCATCGCCGCCTACATACCGCGCCTCCTGTTCCAGTACTGCGCGATGGACATGTACTCGGCGTATTTGAGCGACCTCGTGGCGACGGCAAAGCGCGAGCACTACTTCCGGCACCGCGGAGAGTGGTTCCCGTCGGACCACTGCGACGCGCACGCGGAGGCGTACGTTCGTTGCCAGCCCGCCGGCCGAGCGTGGGACACGCCCGACGAGTGTTGCGCGAGAGGGCGCAGGTACGATATGCGAACGCCGGGCCTCTTCAAAGAGGAATGGTCCGGTCGCGGAATCGTAGCGCTATGCAGCAAGACGTACTACTGTTTCGGCGGCGCCACCGGCGACAAGTACAGCACGAAGGGCCTGAGCGAGCGTCAGAACGACGTCGACAAGGACGTCTTACTCGGCGTGCTGCGCGGCCGACGGAGCGCCGGCGGCTAGATCCGCGGCTTCCAAGTGAAGGAATCGTCCGTGCAGACGTACTTTCAGGAGCGCGTGGCGTTAAGCTACTTCTACGCCAAACGTCGCGTGCTCGACGACGGCGTCACTACGGCGCCGATACTCGTATATGGGTGACCCCCTAGAAATAGGACCCTAGTAGGACATACCTACCTACCCCTAGGGACCCCTAGGGGTAGGGGACCCTAGTAGGACCTACCCTTGGGGTAGGGTATGTATGTATGTATATGTAGCGACTAATAAAAAATAAGTGAACACGCCGTACAGTTTTCATCATTTGATTTACTTACTACTACATCGTCACTACTTCGGTCTTGCCTGCCTAGTACGGCGAGGAGCCCGAGACCAGCGGGTCCGACAAAGTCGGTTCGGATACTAATATCAAGCGAGCGTTCAATGCGGCTTTAGCCAGTCGAATACGCGACAGTCGTTGGCCACCCTATCGGGGCCGAACAGGCACTGGAATCCGCTTAACGGCATACCGCGGCATCGTAAGAGCAGGTAGGTGACGCAATATTGTCCGTACACGTTAGATACACCGCTCTGCAGTCTCTTGTCGTTGTACGTCCACGAGTCGCAGTTGCGGCGAAGGAAGGCGCGGAATTCGACTTGACTGAACATCGAATGCAGGAAATTGTTGACCGGGGCCACGACGCTGTCGTTCGCGAGATCGGTGCCGTCCCCCTTCACCACCTTAACGCGCACGTATAGTCTAGCGGTCGCCAGGTCCAGATAGTCGTCTCCGGAGCCCGGGATGAGAAACTCGATAGGGCCGCCAGCGTCGAGGGTCGTCAGCGGCTGGTGATCGATCCACTGGCCGCTCTCGATGCTCCTCTGCGTCGTCGGGACGCTGAACAGGTCTATTTCGCTCTTTACGTCCTCGCACGACTGTCGATGCACGGACGCCATTCTTCTTCTACGCTGGGAATACGTCGTCGCTCGACGTCTGTTCCTTTCGACGGCGCTTCTTCTTACTGGTCGTTGCCGGCGTACCGGGCGGTTTTATGCGTTGTCGTCGTCGCTTTTTCGGCGGCGGCGGCGGCGGCGAGTTCAACAGCCCGTCGAGAAGGTCGGCGCCCGCCTCCTTCGCGCGTCGCTTTATAGACTGTTTCAAATTGCCGCCGGCGACGACTTCCCGCGCCACGCGCACGCCCATATTGAGAGCGCGCTTGCCCAGCGCTACTTCCCCTCTCTTGATAGGCGGCATGGCGCTTCGAAATAGGCTGCCGAAGAGATTACCCAGGCCGTATCCCCGCTGCGATCTACCGCCGACGAACACCAGCAAGTTGCCGCCGACCTGCCGAGTGTAGTAGTCTTCGTACACGTTGCGGCCGCTTCTCGCTAGCGCCGCCATCGTCAGAACAATTTCGACTTGCAGCGTCTTATGTGAAGCGTCGTCACGACTTTTCCGTGCTCGAATGGTATCGGCTGACCGATCAACTCGAATTGGCGCCGCAGGAGCGGGACGTATTGGACGCGATCGAAGACGTTCGATACGATGATCCCGTTCGATCTGTAGGCGGGCAAGGTTCGAAGGAGCGGGGCGAATACGTCGTCGACGATGCGCGGTTCCACGATGTCCGTGTACACGTACATGGTTTCAACGCCCCCGTTCATGTCCACCTTGTGGGCCCCCTCTTACTCGAAGGTATACGCGGCGGGCATGCCGTGAGGAATGTTGCCCTGCCGGAGAATTTTACTCCCGTCCGCGGTGGTGTAAAGGCCCGCATCCCCCGACCCGCAAGCCAAGAAGAAGTAGGCGTCCTCTTCTCTCACGTTGTACCAGCTATGCATTTACTGTAGCGATACCAGCCCGCATTCCCACCTGCCCGACATGTCGACGCGTTACGGAATATTCGTCGTGTAGTGCGTCAACGTGTTTTCGGGGTGCACCTTGATAGACGCGTTGCTCGGCAACGTCACGTAAAAGTCAAACGACGTCATCGCGTCTTATAGATGGACTCGGCAGTAGGTAGCCAAGGCAACTACTCAGCAGCGCCGTCCACAGGTTGGAGTCGCCCTGGCCGCGCGTTAGATTGTATATACTGACGACGATCACCGAGAACAGGACGACGATCTGGCACAGGAAGATGATCTCGGCTTTAGGGCATTCGTTGCCGCAGAGACGCCACGGCACGGAGGAGTCGTCGACGGCATCGGGCGCATCCACAGAGACGCATAAGTCGACGGCGGGTTCTTCGACAAATACGCCTGAGTCGACGGCGGTATTCGGCTGCATCGGCTGCTGCTGTCTTCTCGATGGTGCTCATAGCGCGGCTGCCGTCCGACGTTACGGCGTCCTTCCTTTATCGTTCGCCGGCGTTGCGGTCGTCGTCGATAACAAGGGCAGCGGTAGTCGACTGCCTTCCATTATTGCGCAGAAACACCATAGAACGAGTTCGCCGACGGGGTTATCTGGTCCGTCTGGTACGAACGTAGCGCAGCGACCGCGGATTAGAAGACCGCGGTCTTCTAATACAGCACCATCCCCTTATAAAGATTGAATAGCCGTTGCACAGCCCCGCATCGTGCAGTCGCCAGCACTCCGAATGACGCATCCAACGCGTCATACCTTATAGTCCACGAGCTCCTTGGCGTCGATCCAGCTGTTGAACGAGGTCGGATAGCCGGACCATTTGACGAGCACCTCTTCACCCTTACCGCGTCGTCGGCGACGTCTCAGTAGAACCGCCTCCACCCGATATAGTTTATTCTTCGAGACGATTACTTTTTGTAGCTCCGGTTCGTAGAAGGTTCCGTCCAGTATCGTTCCGGCCTCGTCCATCAATCTGTAAACGGGAGGGTCGGACGGATGCGATTCTACGACGGTGAAGAGCTCTTCGCTCCAGTTAGCCATTTACCCCTTTTTGAAAAGCCCCTTCGCCTTGCTGATGCGTACGCAGTCCACCTCTCGCAGTTTCGGCTTACTTTTTTGACACCCGCTGCCACCGCCGTACAGCCTCTGCCACATGCTTTCCTGATTCGCGGCGTTGACGCTCGCCGGCGTCCTACCGATGCTTCGATGGTAGGCGTTGTTGTACGACCGCACGAAGTCCTGCAACGGCTCCACGTACCTCAGCGTCTGATGTTTCGTGAAGTACCTCCACATGCGCGACTTCAGCGTACGATTGAAGCGCTCCACGACACTCGCTTTGGTCTCCTCGTTGTGCATAACGAAATGGTGGACGCCGAGCGCCTTCAAAAGTTTCTGAAGAGGCCTGTTGAGAAACTCCGTCCCCTTGTCTGTCTGCAGGGCGTTCGGCGGCGACGACAGCAGGCCCTCGAAGGCCGTGACGAGCGCCGGACCGGATTTACTCTTCAACGGGACGCACCACGCCCGCTTCGAGAAGTCAATAGGAACGCTATACCGTCGATGTGTTTTTTCAGTTTAACCACGTCGACGAAATCGGCTTGCCATTGGAGGTTTCGAACGCCCACGATAACGCAACGTCGTTTGAAACGTCGTCTGACCGGTTTTTGAAGCGTATAGGCGTCCTGTTCCGATAGCCACCGCTCGACGATCGGCTTGGATACTACGGTCGCCCGGTGCAAAGCGTCGACGCCGCCGTAACTTCCCGCCCGTTTCGGGTAAAAGTAGGCGCGCTTCAGACGGTCGTCCCGTTGTTCTTGTTGAGAGCGCTTTCGTTTCGCACCACCACCACGAGGCCGCCGGGACACCACCACCATAGCGACGGCTGAGATACGGCAAATAATATACAGATGTATAGGGCGAAAGCCACCGCGACTATGCCGACTAAGACGAGAACCGACCTTCGAGAGGACATACTTGCTTGTGAGCGGCTCGGCCGTTCCTCGACCTCTTTAAAAGGAGGCCCACGGCGTACGTTCGAGAGATTGAGCGCGGCGGGTCTTTCGCTTCTGCGCCGCGCGCTGTATGTACGCTCGACGCTGTGGATTACCGACGAGCTCCATAGGGACGTTCAACCGCTTGATATGGTCCCCGAACGCTTCCCAGCCAACCGGCGCGGGCGTCTTCTTCCTCTTACGCATGAGATCGTTCACTAGATATACCATGTTGCTTCCGGCGATAGGCGCGCCGTCGTACACGAGCTCCTCTCGATCGTTCCAGCAAATCAACGGGTCGGATTTCAGTTTTTCCATCAGGAGGCGGGCCTTTTCTTTCAGATTTTTCGGTACGCTTTTCACTATCTCGCTCTCCGTGTCGTCCGGCGGCGGCGGCGGCGGCGGCGGCGGCGGCGGTGATTGGTCGGTCGTCGACGACTCTCTTCTGTCGTTCACTACGGACACTCGCGTCGGTTGCTGCGCCCAAGACGCCTCCATGGCGTTGTAGCGACTCAGCAGTTGATTGTATGCCAGTACCTTTTCTCGTTCGGACAAATCCGTACGCTCGAGAACGGTTTTTATGTCGTCGTCCAGGCTACTCATCACACGCGACGTGATCGTGGTCGGTTGCGATAGTAACGGAAGTAGACGCTCCACCAACCGGGGGTCTACCAACGCCATCTTCTTCGCGTGCTGCATCAACCTATAGCCTGTCTGAGGAGGGGCAGAAAGGCGCTCGCCAAAGGTGGCAGCAGCGCCGTCAGAAAAGCGCTCGTCCCCGTCTGCAGGACGGCTCTCTTCCGTTTGATGGGTACTTTTTTCGACGTTAGCTTGCGCAGATGGTTCCTGTACTTTGTCAGCACTCTTTTCTGTTTCGCCGATAATTTCACGTTCCCGCTCTTAATGTTGTACGCGCAGTCGCACAGACTACAGATGAGATCGGAATCCGCGTGCGTGATTACGGCTTTTCTCAGATCCGAATTCCTCTTGTATCTACGCAACAGCTGCAGGGCCAGAATGTGCCTCTTCACGCGCTCTGTCATCCTGACGAATGACGTCGGCCGCGACGCGCTCCTTTTTTTATACTCTCGTCGGCGCGTACACGTACTGAATGCGATCGTCGGGGAAAATGTCCGTACGCAGGCGCATGGTTTCCGGCGTTTCCTGTTTCAAGTCCACCAGGAGGTAACCGTAGGCTGCTGACGTGGCATCTTTGAAGGCCTCCATCGTGTAGTTGGTTCTACCCGGATACATCTGTTTCACCAGGTGACCTACTTGGCCCGCGTCCCGAGGGCTCTTGAAGAGGACCATGTACTGCGCGTTTAGGCTGATTGTGCGGTTTTATTTCCCTTTCGGAAAGAGATTCTGCAGAAGCTGTACGGCGGACGCGTTGCAGTGATGACTTTTTTAGTAAACAAGGTCGTGACTCGACTATCGGTCTCCTCCATAAGGTCGTCGAGTACAAGAAGCGTCCTCGTTTTGGTGTCTAGAAGCTTCGGATACGGCAAACCGTCTACGAACTCTACACCGGCTGTCATAGAGTCGTAGGCGGTTTGCCACTGGCCTTAACACCACAGGATTTTCTCCGGCGGCGGCACGATCATAGAAGCAGCGAGCGACAAAAATAGTCTTGCCGCACCTCGTAGGGCCGGCCACTATACACGTAAAAGGATGCTTCCACGTCCCTTCCATATCGACGACTAGTGCGCCGATAACGAAAGATGACTTTTATTCGTTTCTTCTATATTCACGACGCACCTCCACCAACAATTTACCGAGCATGTTCTGACCTTCTTTATACCCGTGGGCGCAACCCCAAAAGGCTTCTTTCGGCGGCACCCACTCCACTAATTCGGCGTCCCCGGTAGCCAATAGGGCGTCTCTGAACTTTTTCGACGCCCCGAACTTACTCATCAACAGGCTCTTCATACACTCGACTCTAACGGCGTGTCATTCGGCGCCCGTTCTCGTTTTCTTGATTCCGTAACTTCGTCGCTTCGCTATATATGCCGACCACGCCGAATTGATGTACTCCGCGCTTGCTTCGTCTTCGTTAAACATCGCTTTTCTAAACTGGTAAGCGTGCTCGACGGATTTGAAACCCCGACCTTACGCCGTGATTCGACACGGATAAAAAATCGACAGGTACCACATCGACCCTCCGAAACGTATAGGCTCCATACCGCTGATCTACACTGACTACGCCTCACGCGCGCGTAAGCACTATATAACCATGTCCGATTTCTGCGCTAGAGGCGCTAGTGCGTACTTTGTTTCATTCACTGGAGGGCAGCACCATTCACACTAATTAGCACTAATTAGTATTCTCGCTAGAGGGCGCGCACACAGTTCATACTCGCTAGAGGGCGCGCACACGTCATCGTGTATGGGCTATCAATCAGCAATCAATCACATTTTTTATAAGTAACATTCCTGAATGCACCATAACGACTCACTAGTAATAAAAAACGTGCAAAACCCTTTGATGTTTCGTCGATTTCCTTTGATGTTAGGTCATGACCCGTACTGTCAAGCACATTATAACTACTCACGTATGAGATCATCACATACGAGACCACAATTTACGAGACCACCACTGGCGAGACCACCACTTACGAGACCACCACTGACGAGACTACCACTTACGAGACCACCACTTACGAGACCACCATTTATGAGATCACCACTTACGAGACCACCATTCATGCATAGTTTGATGTCCTTAGATCGCCCTGTATAAATATGACATGCGAAGCATGCAATGACACCTTTATTTTGGCAACGCTACATCAAACGTGTTTATTTGAATTTTCCCAGCAGGCTTCACACGAAACAGCCACCGCCCAGTACGACCAAAGACCTATTGAGAATACATGTTGTGTCTTTTTATACGACTTGTTAAACGACTGTCTCGGAGATCAATAACAGTACGTTGCCGTTGATGTATGTTTAATTACATGGTTTGAGGTAATCCATTAAGTACGTCACTGTTAGGGGGTGGGGGTTCTCCGGGTCAGGGTGACGAAGCGCCAGAGGTGGGCATGGGGTTATCTGGGCAAGCGTGGCATAATGACTAAAGACGAAAACGAGTTAGCTCGGTTAGCTGTTGATATTAGACATATAGTAATATTGTCTGTCAGTTGCAAACAAAAGTGTGTTTTAGTGTATTGAACTTATCGGTGAAAAAGATCTTCCACTGCTTTAATATAATTAAAATAAATTGTTGTTACGATCTAGACTCTATAAGACAGCACATCGTAACAACAATTTTAATGATATTGAAGCAGTGGAAGATCTTTTTCACCGATATATATATATATATATTAAAAATTATATATATATATATATATATAATTTTTAATTAAACGTTAAACGGAACACGACTTACACTGTCTCATCCAGAAAACACGAGCAGCATGGAATGAACGAGATTGTCTAAATTTCGAAACTGCAGTACTCAGTTGGTAAACTCGAACGTCTGTGCCCTCGATCGACAGCCCGGCGCGACTACCCGCGAAGCTACCCCTCGCCCCTCCCCGATTAATCACTACATCTATTAAACCTACGTAAACATGGACACATGTCGCTATTGTTTATTATCAAATATGCACACTTTTATTAAATTTTCTGAATTTTGCGTCCGAATTGAACATTCTTGTGTCATTGGCCTGTAATTGCGCAGTCCACCGACCAACGCAACGCAACGCAGCGCAGCGACCAGCTAGACAATATCAACAACTGGGTAGTAACTGACTGCGACACTCCCTCGTTACGGCCTATCAAACAAGGATCGATCTAGGGGGTCGTCGACGGCGACAAAAAAAAAGAAGTCGACTTTTCATTTGGTCTTTTTGAGTCACTGTGCGACCCCAAATTCGTAAATAAGCTCAAGGAAATCCTGGCCAACGAACTGAGGCAGGAAGTCGCTGACGTCAGAAGAATAGTGGGAGCGAAAGACAAGCAAATCGCCGATTTGCGAGGTCGTCTTGTAGGCCTTGAAGAGAAGACGGACGCTCTCGAGCAATATTTCAGGCGCAACTCTCTGCGCATCTCGGGGATCCCCGAATGGGAGGGCGAGGACATGCTCGCGGCGACACCAAGTGTAGTGAATTTGGCGCTCCTGGCGGTGGAGGAAGTAGCCCGCATGCATCGTGTCGGCCCAAATCACCCGGATAAGACACGTCCGGACCTCATCAAGTTCGCCACATATCGAGCGAGACGCCGTGTCTTCGCGACACGGAAATACATTAAGTACGAACAACCAGCCTCGGGACCGTCAGCGACACCAACATCCCACCCGGTATACATTAACGACGACCTCACGAAGCAAAGATCCATCCCACCTGCTCTACGAGTGTAGCAAGGCCAAAAAGACCGGCGAACTGAACCATGTATGGACTGTCGACGGAAATACCTTGATACAGGACACTTCTAAAAGGGTCGTCCAAATTAAGAACCGATCGGAACTCACCAAACTGGCTGTCTAACGTTGAACTCGCTGCGTGCCATTAATGGTATGTCTATTTGTCATCATATACACAATTTGTATATATATATTTGTTTACCACGCAGCGCATACATTAATAATCGAGGTCATGATGATATTGCTCTAATGCAAATGGGTGAAATTAACATAATTATGTTGATAGTAAATAAATCCAACTTGCTTTATTCCTACGAGTTACGTACTATGTATTACTCACTAATTCCTTTCGCACTCTTTGAATCACAGCAAGAATTATGTTTACACCGATCGATAATGGATAGAGATAATAGCCAAATATGTATGAAAAAGAGTGCATAGTTGTTCGACTGTACTACAATGCATTACGTGTAAAGGGTGCAATCATGTTAATTGTATCGCAGTATTGAATAAACAAAATACTCGAGATTACTGTGACTATTTGTATTGTATTAAATGAATATCTAATATATGTGTCCATACAATCATCTCGACAATGACACTTAATTTATAGATGTCACGTCTGAACGTTGGGTGCATGTTAATACTTCCTACTCATTCCAAGAACTAGAAAAGAAAGCTTTCGTACCGTCTGAAAATACCAGAGAGTCAATTACAGACATCTTACTTAACTCTGATCCTGATTCAAATTATTATTGTGAATTCACTCAAAGCATGAATAAGTGTAATTATCATATAGAAGATACCTTTAGTAAGTCATGCTTACAACTTGGTGTAACAGATACCACATTCTCTGTTGTTCATGTCAGTATCAGAAGTCTGCCTCGCCACCACCAACAATTTGAACATTATTTTGCCAATTTCAGTCACTCGTTTTCGATAATTGGATTCTCTGAAACGTAGCTTCAGGAAAGCAATGTTGATACGTATAACATCGCAGGTTACCATTATATGGTGAATAATTATAGGAACAATAAAAAGGGTGGTGGCGTGGCAGTCTGCATAAAAAATTCGCTTCTTTACAAACGAAGAGAAAATTTAGCCAAAAGTAATGAAGACGTAGAGTGTGTATTTATTGAATTGGACAAAGGTATATATAACTAAAAGGCTTTATACCGATCAGAACATAGCAAAGTTTACAACAAGTCTAACTAGTGCTGACTGGTCTCTTGTTACTTCCGAGCTTGATGATCCAAATAATGCATATGCTGCTTTCTATTAACAGTTTGGTAGGCATTATTTTAACTGCTTTCCTGGAATAAAGATTTAAAAAAAATACTGTAATATGAAACCATGGCTATCACACGGACTGAAGACCTCCATAAAATTTAAAAATAATTATTCAGTTTCCAACAGGTCCAGTGGACCCAGTAACAGGACTGATAACCGAAACAATACATGTAAATAATAAAACAATAATAAAATAATAAAAACAATAAGAACAATAAGGACATACAGACCACACAATGTCAACATCAACTATACTAGGCAAACATCTGTTATACATGAATAATGTGTTGAAAGTGGTCATACATCTATTCAAAATACAGTGTTTTCTAATGTTGATTCTGCTATTGGAAACTCTAAAAGGGATGTAGTTTCGTAGAGATCGTGAAGGACAGTGAAATTGGATAACCCCCTACCAGATACGACTAGTCTAGTTAGGAGTGCACTGTCTGTCTTGAATGTCTGGACGATTTAAATCACCCAAGAATAACAAACAATCGCAGTCAGGGTTCATAGCTATAGTACCAGTTCCAGCGATTTGTCGAGCTCTGAACAGGTGTCCACATCCGACCAGGTCGGGACGTAAATGCACCCTAGGTACAGGCTTCGTCCCGTCAAGCGCGTTTGAGTCCATACTATTTCCAGATCAGTTTCCAGATCCAGCCTACGTTTGGAGTTGTATGTTACTCACTGCAACCAAGGCACCACCGCCGCGACACTTCTTGTTGTTTGCCACGACTGTGCTGTCTCTGTCTCTTCTGTATATGTTGTATGAATTTGGCAGTACCTCGTTGTCGAAAATATCCCCCGCAGCCATATTTCGGTTATCGCTATGAAGCTGTAGTCACGATCGCTAAAGAAAATGTTAAAGTCTTGTAATTTGCCGACGATGCTAGTAGTGTTCTGGTAAAAGAGTTTATGGGTTGGGCTAGGTCCGGGGTTGGGATTTACATCCCCACTCAGCATAAGCAGAATCGGCAGAAGAGCCATCAAGATGAAACCGGCCGTCACGTATGTGTGACTCCGTCGAGGCATGTCACCGCCGTGATGGAGACCCGATGACTTGCGCATTCTTCGGGGACACAACACGAAACGACCCGTGCTGATTCTATATTGTATTGGGTCGATCGGCATCGGCACCCAGCGACACCTCGTCAGGGCACAAAAGTGCAGCCACGCGTGACCTCGACACAGCAGTTCAGCTGGTGCAGGACAATAGTGATTGAGTCCTCGGTGGGCGATATTGGCAGCTTTTACAATAAAATCAATACATTAGTCTTTAACATTACACGTATTGTGTAGCGCGTATGCAGCAGTTCAACGCTGCGGAACGAAAAATGTTAACACTTCAACGTCGCCATTACGTCAGTAATTATTTTAATTATATTAAGCATCGAAACTTCCATACAATATTTATCTCCCCAGTTGAATTGAATGAAGTAGAAACTATAATCAAAGATCTAAAAATATAAAGTCCTGGATAGGACTTGATAACTCCACATATATATATGTTAAATTAACATATCATACTTTCCTACTTCGATTAACACATATTATTAACTTATTGTTAACTAAAGGTTTTTTTCCAGACGACATGAAAAGAGCAAAAGTTATCCCGATATTCAAAGACGGTGACGAGACACTTGTAAACAATTACCTTCCAATATCGATTTTGTCAGTTTTCTCTAAGGTTTTAGAAAAATTAATGTACATCAGATTAACATCTTTCATAAACAAACATAACATCTTATATGATTACTAGTTTGGATTTAGGAAGAAGCATTCTGCAACCATGGCTCTTGTGCAACTAGTAGATAACATTTCCACAGCTATAAATAATGGTGACTACGTACTAGGAGTTTTTCTTGACTTCAGAAAAGCTGTAAAATATGACTTAATAACCTAGAACATTATGTATTAGAGGAAGAGCACTTACCTGGCTTGAAACTTATTTATCTAATAGAACGCAATACGTTTGATTTGACTGAGTAAAATGGAACATTCAGTCCATATGTTGTGGTACAGGGATCAATACTAGGGTCACTGTTATTCTTAATCTATATTAACGACATTGTTAACGTATCAGATATCCTTTTCCTATTATATTTGCAGATTATACAAATGTTTTTGTCAATGGTAACAGTCATAGCGAGCTAGAAACTGTCATGAGTATCAAGAACTGCAAAACTGTGTTATTTGGTTAAAGAGTAACAAACTGTCTTTAAATATCAATAAAACACATTTTATTGTATTCAAGTGAGTAAATAAAAAGGTATCCAATCCAATCGTCATCTTTATTGATGGACTACAAATCACTCAAGTAGAAAATACAAAATTCTTAGGAATTTTAATCGATAGTAATTTCTCCTGGTCTTTTCATATATAATACATAAAATAGCCAAAGCTGCTGGAATTATAAGTAAAGCTAAAAAAAACCGAATAGATCATCCCCTGTAACATTATACTATACATTTTACATCCATATCTAACTTATTGTATCGAAGTGTGGGGAGGAGCAAATAATACACATTTTAGTTTTCTATTCCAATTGCAAAAGTATGCAATTCGGCTAATTATGTCAGCTCCATACAGAGCGCACCCAGACCAACTCTTCAAGAAGCTGCCCATTTTACCAATAAGAAAAATCTACGACTACACAGTTGTGCTGTATATGTATAAAATTGTTAAGAATATGTTTGCGTCGGTTATGACAAGGATATTTATTTAAAAAAATACCGAACTCCACAAACGTAGGACACGCTATGCCGAGTTACTGCATTTGCCGATTAAAAAAGATGTATTATATAAAACCATTAGATATCGAGGTGTTAAATTATAGAATGTAATGTATCATAGTTTACGTAATAATATATATTTGCTGATCTGATCCGTAAGTATAAGTGTTGTTCTGTGGCGTTGTTGTTCTTCGCTAGTTGTCCTTGGACGTGTTATTCTCGCTTCATTGTCTTTGTTGACGTGTTGTTCTTGACGAGTTGTCGCTGGAAATGTTGTCTTTGGACATGTCTTAGACTAATTGTCTTTAACATGATGCTCTTGGCTAGTTGTTGATGGAAGTGCTGTTCTTGGATAGTTTTTCTTCGACGTTTTGTTCTTGGCTAGTTATCCTTAGGCATGTTGTTCTTGTCTGGATGTCTTTGACGTATTTTTCTTAGCTAGTTGTCGTTGGACAGGTTGTTCTAGACTGGCTGTCTTTAACGTGTTGTTCTTGGCTAATTGTCTTTGGACAGATTATCTTAGACTGGTTGTCTTTGATGTGTTGTTCT
The DNA here is from genome assembly GCA_020002185.1 of Paraescarpia echinospica. Taxonomy (NCBI): domain Eukaryota; kingdom Metazoa; phylum Annelida; class Polychaeta; order Sabellida; family Siboglinidae; genus Paraescarpia; species Paraescarpia echinospica. Next base: position 69,132,008 of record CM034533.1, on the reverse strand, counting down.
TGGCTAATTTTCTTTGGACAGGTTGTCCTTGAATATGTTGTCTTTCACTGGTTGTCTTTGACGTATTGTTCTTGACTAGTTGTCCTTGATTGGCTGTCGTCGAATGTGTTGACCTCAACTTGTTATCATTAGACGTGTGGTTCGTGGTTAGTTGTCCTGATAATAAGACTGCCTTCCTCATAGCTGATGTTGTTGTCGGTGGTGGTAGTGGTGGTGATGGTGTCGTAGCACCTGATGTGACGCTTCCCACCGGGGTGGTGGGTGTTGTAGGATGGGGTTTGCCATTGAGCGTCTGTCTTCCATTCACAATACCGTACGGCGCCAAGTGGTACACGAAGTACTCTAGTTCGTACATTCTCTCCGGCGATATATAGTGAAACGTGATGGCGTAGTCGCTGACACTGGCAATACCCTGCAACACGACGACCAAACAAGTGTTTATATTGACGTATTGTACTTCTGCTTTGCGAACAGATCAAGACTTACTAATGTGAATGCAAACGGACGACTGTTTTCGGCACCCTGCAACAATTAATGTATTGCTATGTATAACAAAAGACAATCAGAATTGATGGATGATTCAGGCAAATCCATAACTGCGCATACGGTATGACGTCACATCAGTATAGTGCCCCTTTGACGGATAGTGTATTAACTAAATTGAACATAGGCGGATTGCTTGGGTACTACGGTGTGCTCCTGTGAGATACATTAACAAAAAATGCATCAAGAAAATCTCACAGAATTCACTGCGACAAATACTGGCGGAAATAGCCCCGCACAAGTGGCGTTCTATCAAAACACTTGAAACACCACCCTAGTAACCGAAATGCTTACTCGAGTAGGCTGAATAGCGCTTATCGACCATTTGTGTAATATCTACCTATCGGTGCATCGTGTAGTCAGTTAGTTTGACGTACGATTTCGGTGTTATGTGTTGTAGCAATGTCAGTGCAACACCGGTGTCCACCCAGCCTACAACAGCACCTTGCTTTTGAAAATTGAAATTGGAATAATGTCATTTAGTGAAGGCCTGCAATAGACCTAAACTATATACCACTCAACGCATTACACTAATTCAAAGGCCTACTGGGTTGGGGGTTTATCTTTTCTGACATTTCAGATTCACTAAACAATATTACGTAACTGTCAACCGGGAAGATGATCCTGACACTGAATGGAATGTATAATTTTCCGTCAACGTAGACATTATGCCGTAATGTATTTTTTATATGTTTAGATACTTCCTAAATCTACAAAGGAACAACATAATCATATCGCTAACATATATTAGCACACAGAAAATCTGACAAACCTTTTTGGCGCCGTACGCGTCCCATTTGTAGTACCATTTTGGATAGATGCCGCTTATGTGATTGCCAGGACTGAAACAGTGAAACCGACTGCGCCCCAACACATCCCTCGAGTCGGCAGTCCTCACGCCTAAATTGAGCATGCATTTTCCAACCTCAACGTCTTCAGCCCCTCTGTCCTTAGTGCACTTATTCGGTGCCCTTGTACCGAACCTGCGCAGAGCTTCGCGGCTGAACACGTAACCTCCGCCTCCGCTGTAGTATCCCTGCGCCACGATAGTCCTGAAACGGTGGCCGAAATAGATCGGTTCTGACGTATTTTGTGAAGATAAGAAGTAACGGAGATTCTCTACAATAACATACGTGTCGTCATCGACCTTAATGAACCAATCGGCGTCGTCGTAGTAGTGCTTATAGATGTAATCGAATGCCTTCATCGTCTTCGCCGTTAGGTGGTTTCTGCCTTCTTTTACGGTGATGTCGATCGTTGGAAACGCGTCGTCTTTGTGGTCGCTTACGAACAGCAGTTTATTACAGCGATGTCCCCACGTGGCACGCACGTGACGTGCTTTCTTCTGCAGATTGTTTGCTGATGTCATCACCCAGCAGAGCACGCGGACTTGATCGTAGAGCATCCACGCGAGCGAACCGTCAGCTGCAATAAGATAGCAGAACAATGTGTGCTACGGTTAGACAGGGGTCTACTGACATTTTGTGTGCTTGCGACCCTAGCAGCAGAGCACAAAAGACGAATAATCGCAATGGAGATCAGATGATACCGTGGCGTCTTGCGTATCATATGCACGAACCATGTCACAAGCGAGGAAATACGCAATAGAATCGAACAAAACATCGGACAACACAAAGACATCCTCACAGGAAACACAATTTGACATAATTGCGTTGACGTATTTGCATAATACGTCCACTGTTTAATATATTTAAGTCGAATACATCGGAAAACGCATTTTAGCTTATATTCCCTTTATTATGGGGGATTTTAACCACGGACATATACAATGGAAATCTCTTCAGAGTATGGGGAGTGAGGACCACAAGTTTTTAGTTTTAGTTCAAGATACTTTCCTTTCTCAACATGTGCTAGAACCAACCAGGGGTGAGAATGTGTTAAACATAGTTTTGTCCTCACAGAATGAATTAGTTGACAATGTCAAGATATGTGAGCCACTGGGGAGTAGCGATCACAACCAGATACATTTTACCATCAAAGTAAAATCAGAAAGGAATAGTAAAAAGCAGTATAGGAGAAATTTCCACAAAGGAAGGTATAAGGACATGAGGAAATATTTAGCAAAGATAGACTGAAATAACACACTAAAAAATAAGACAGCAACAGAATGCTGGGATATATTAAAGAGTGAAATTAAGTGCATAGTCGATAAATTTGTACCCTTCAAAAAACAAGGGAAACGGTCCAAAAAGAAACACTTATCGAAAGAAGCCATTAGAAAAATTAAGTATAAACAAATGATGTGGAAGTCATACAGTTGTACTGGAAATGATGAAGACTACAACAGTTATAAAGAAGCACTTAACCAAGCTACAGCTGAAATTAGAAATTCAAAGAGAAGCTATGAACAACAATTAGCTAGTAATATAAAACATGACAGCAAGAGTTTTTATGCGTATGTTCGAAGCAAACAGAAAGTTCAAGATAAGGTCGGTCCTCTAGAAGATAGTGCTGGAAATATAATATCAGAGGGATTCTTAATGGCCGAAGACCTGAGTGAGTACTTTAGTTCAGTGTTTACCAGAGAAGATATTAGTTCACTGCCAATACCAGAGGCTAAGTTCAAGGGGGCAGATTCAGACTATTTAGGACAATTAATTGTAACCCCGGTAATGGTAGCTAAGGTAAATAAGGGCTATGAAGGATAATAAATCACCTGGAGTGGATGGGATTCCGCTCAAACTACTGTTGGAAATTGTAGAACAAATTAGCGTACCACTTGCAACAGTTTTCAATTTGTTATTAGAAGAGGGAGTGGTTCCTTTAGAATGGAAAGAGGCAAACATTATACCGTTATTTAAAAAAGGTTCGAGAAACATGTCAGAGAACTATAGATCAGTGAGTTTAACATCAGTGATTTGCAAATTATTAGAAAGACTAATTAAAGATCACACGGTGCATTTTTTTGTTAAACAAAACTTAATAAACCCATCTCAACATCGTTTTTTTAAAGCGAGGTCATGCTTAGCAAATATGTTATGTTTTTGGAAGACATCAGTGAGTGGGTAGATGAGAGATCACCGGTAGATATCGTCTACTTAGATTTTCAAAAAGCTTTCGACAAAGTACCACATCAAAGATTACTGCGGAAACTAAAGGAAATGGTATAACAAACTGGATAGAACAATGGCTGATTGACAGAAGACAACGTGTAGTAGTTGATGGGGAGGCTTCAAACTGGAAATCGGTATTGAGTGGGGTACCACAGAGATCAGTATTAGGACCTATATTATTCTTAATATATATCAACGATTTGGATGATGAAACAACAAGCAAGGTGTTGAAATTTGCGGATGATACAAAAGTGTTTAGAAGGATTAAAAGTGATGGAGATAGACAGCATTTACAAGATGATCTTGACCGGTTGATCAAATGGTCTGAAAAGTGGCAAATGCTTTTCAATTTTGGGAAATGTAAATGCCTCCACACAGGACATGAGAACGAAGAGGTAGAATATACTATGGGGGGTACTGTACTAAGTACTACTGTAAAAGAAAAGGACTTAGGGTTAACCATTAGTGCTGATATGAAGGTTTCAAAGCAGTGCGGAATTGCAGCTTCAAAGGGAAATCAAATCCTTGGATTAATTAGGCGAAACATAACGTATAAGGAAAAAGAGCTAATAATACCGCTGTACAAAATAATAGTTAGGCCTCATTTAGAATATTGTATTCAAGCGTGGAGGCCATATCGCCGGAAGGACATAGATATGCTAGAAAGAGTGCATAGGAGAGCAACTAAAATGATACAAAAACTGAGGGATCTTAGTTACGAAATACGCCTACAAAATGCGGATTAACAACACTAGAGACCAGGAGATTGAGAGGACATCAGATAGAAGTGTTTAAAATATTGAATGGTTATGAAAATATTGATAGAAACATTTTTTTTCAGTTGAGAAAGATAGAAGGACTAGAGGACATGAAGTTACATTAGCAAAGGAGCAGAGTAGATTAGATATAAGAAAGTTTTCATTTTCACAAAGGACTGTAAATGAATGGAACAGATTATGTGCTAATTGTGTGGTTGCTAGTAGCGTAAATATGTTTAAAAATAAAATCGACACATACCTCAGACGGGCGGGATACACATAGATAAAAGGGTCGGACTCTCGATAAGCCAAAGGGCTTCCTTGTTCATCTGCCACCTAGAGTTAATTCTCTGGGTGGCAATCTTGTTAAATCTTGTTAAACTACATATATTTTTGTTCATTATGCTTTTAGTAGCAAAACACGCAATGCGAAAACGATATCACACATTATGCTCTTGCAACATGATACATGCAACATGATATTTGACAACCACTCGTATGAACAAACATGTTTCTAAAGGTGGACATGGCCATAGCTAGCGAGGGCAGTTGCCCCCTCAGACAATTTTTTTTAAATGCCATTAAAGTTTTAAAGTGCTCTATGAATGTAATATATCCATAGAAAATCAACACCGAAGAGGTTTATTTGAGTAAAGCCAATTGGCGAATCACTGCACGCCACGGCTAGAGGAAGTGATCTTTAAAACAATCTGAGAAGGGTGAAACTGTTGGATCGATATTCACAAGAAAGATGGTTTCAAGTAATGTATATTTTGTTGTATCTCATTGTCTGTTGTACTGTTTTCTCCAGATACGTTTCGGCTGCTTTCCCACTGAGGAGACATCAGGCCTTGACCGGGGAGGCACTGTAGTAACAGCACTTCCGTCATCCTTTACCTCCCTAGATGGGCAGAGTTACATCGCCTAAAAAGCGGTAGCTCTACAGGTTTTTGTTAGGGGCACTTATTTTTCATGCATTTTCAACGTAAAATGTTGGCTAGACAATGTAATTGCATTCAAAATTAGTAATTATATTATTAAACCTTGACGTTCACCGGTTTATGACGATTTAAAATGTGACACAATATAGCGTGATATATCGGAAGACTTCGGGACTAAAACAGTATAGACCATGAGAATATCCAAAAAAAATCAAAAATGAAAAAGCGTAAGTTCTGCCGCCAAAGCGGTAGACCTTGGCACCCCTGCTACACACATCGCTGACAGTTATTATGTCGACATACAAACATGTCAGTTGTACGACTGGTACTCGATGAGAATCCGCGACAGCATTGTGATTGAAATGTTATGTGGACCGAGAGAACGTTTTTCTAAAATTTGGTAAATATTGCTATCATAACTGTCACGAATGAACTTCAGAATTACCCCGTCATGGTAGGGTCATTTGTGCTAGTAATAACAATAATAATTATAATAATAAAAATTAATGTACTTCTTTTGCGCTTAAAACCTATTAAACCAAGCTCAGAAGCGCATCGAAAGAAAAGTGTTGATCAATCTCAAGATCGATAAGCAGCTTAAATGTGTCAACTGACGGAACGATACGACAGAGAACTGAGGTGGATACGCATTGCTATGAATGTAAGATGTTTAAATGACGGCGGAATTATGTAATATGTTCAACATATCTAACACGAAGAGGGATCAAATTCAAAAGAGTCGGTGCAACAAAAATAATTTCTTCTAAATAAACAAAGAGTAGGTCAGAACTGTATGATCGAAGCTGGACAGTCTTTCTTACATGAGTAAGCCGTGACTAGAAACATGCAGCTTGGTTACATAAACGTGCATGGTAAATGATGGTATATTTCTCACATACAACCTGGCATACAGCCTGGCACACAACTTGGCGCAACAGATATGTGACTAAGTATCACCAGTACAACAGTTCCCATCACCGAAAATTGAAGAAGCTGAACAAATTAAGGCAAGAGGTTGTCACGGATTAGCGAGGTCTCCGTACACTAGATGGCTCAGTCTAGTAGGGTTCTGATATATCAAGGTCAACGCATATGAGAAAGAACGGTTATCGTGAACAAGCAACAAAGAACGAGGAAAATTTAATAAACTTTATTACAAGATATCTTCCTTTTGGTAAATATCTCGATTAATAAAATAAACAGAATAAAGAAATCCCGTAACCAAATCTTAACAGAACATAATAAACAATAACACTGAATCTTTCGATTATCAAATTCCACTTCCTTTCTAAGGTGGATTATACCGCTACACGACCATACACTAGGCGCCAATTATCTAAGAATAACTCCCATAATATAAATACACAGTATAAGCTAGTCCTCGCGGACTCTCATTACAGCAATATGTTACAACACACACATATATTTATATATATGTGAATACTTCATGGGTAATAATACCTCACTTCAAAACCCACAGATAACTACTAATCATAATACAGCAAATAATAGATACGTTCAATCAGAAAATAAACATTTATACTGGGCTAGTCCCATCTCGAATATATACGAACGTTTGTTGAAGTCAACACGCCGAGCTCGGAACACAGTTAGAACGGTGTATATCGGGCGCACGAGTAATGATGCCGGGCACTTGAAGATTGCCGTCGTACGCCGCGAATTCTCGAGTCGCGTCAGTTCAGTGATCGCACGGTCACAAACGATTGCGAAGTCAGTTGAATACGTTCAACTGAAAGACGAAGCCGGGCAGTAGACGCTTACCGCCGGCCACTACGAATTCGAACGAGAGGTCTTGTTTTGTCGCAAACGATCGAGAAGTCGGATGAACGGGTTTGCGCGAATGACGACGCCTGGCACTATACGTTTACCGCCGGCCGCTGCGAGTCGCATTCGGTCAAGCTTTCTGACGATGTCGCTGTGAGACCGCTGTTCGAGGATGGCCCAAGCTGGGTGAGCGCGTCGCGATTATCGCTCATCGACGCAAATACGTTGGGGCCGACCGGAACGTTGTCTCAAAGTACTGCTGACGTGGCGGCATGGTTTCTTCGAAGTTCGATCGATTAGTCACTCTGGACACTGAATATTACACACATACAAAAGCTTGGGAACGTAACCCACGTTAACGATTCCCACCACGCTTTACGACTTTCCTTGCCATTCTCTTGGCAGCAGGGCAACCTGTCTCGTTCAACCCTGGATCTGTCCCAGTCCTTCGCCAGCGCCCAGATGGCAAAATGCGTACAACAAACGTTTATATAAGCAGACCTAATTACACATCATATGACAGGTTTCCATCATTTATATTGGCTAATGTAATATACAATTCAAACTAGGCATTGTGGAACACCCTCTCTACGATTACAGTGAAACCACCTGCTTGCCTGGAAACACTAGCAACAGAATACCACGCTTCACTGAGCGCATCTGCAACCGAGTTGCTGTAATTACGTAACTAAGGCGGTTGGTTAACATATGTCTATCTACTGGCTTGTATAAATCATGTATAAAATTAAACCTCAGGAAAGTAGATTAAACATTCAGAAATAGCAGAAATGCTACAGAGGTATTTTATTTTGTCATATTTATAGTCAGGTGCAAATCGGACGACATTTTGTATTTTTCAAAATTAGGGAGTCACCAAACATCTAACAAATTCACAAAATGCTGGGGGTTCGTCCACAACACTCTAAATAATGGGGGCTCAACCACCACCCACACCTACGTCCTGACGCCAATGTGTCACAGTGCAACCCAGATCGAGGTTTTACTCTTTCGTTACCTGTACTTACAATTTACAAAAGCTACTTAGTTGGACACTTGCTAAACGTACGATTTAGGTAGCACAATTACATTGGTTTGTTTAGCCGTAAGTTCAGATGCGGTGAAACGGTTATTACGGAGCGGTCACGAAAGCCGCGTGCAAAAAAAATGTACAGTGCAGTATTTGAAGCCAAAAAAATATACTGTGCTTAATTGACAATTTATCACCGCTTCAAAAGTGTAGCTGTGGCTGTATTACGTATGAGAAAAGTTCAATTCACATAGGCTATGTACGATAAGCATTACGATACGTTTGGAGCTTGGCAACTATAGCTGAAACTGCATATTGCTAAGCACTGTTATTGCAATAATTACAACCATTATTTAAACTCGAATTTCCTCAAACATACACATGACAAAGTGCAATGATTTATAGAATAGAACGGTGTTATAAAATAATGTATATAGTGCTGAGATATAAAATCATAACATGGCATTCATCGTTTATCACCACCAAGTCACGACTGACTTTTGCGCAGTTTAAACATGTTATTAAAACTTTCATGCCACATAAGTCGTAGTTCATATCCATGACATGCATAGAAACAAATATGAAACAGTTTTTTTTATAACAGTGACCCAAACACAGACACAAATCAATTAACACTACAATTAAATGTCTTCATGCCTGATTTAGTGGAAGCCCAGTTGACCAGTTACTTACCCGTGTGCGAGTATTTGTCTGTGAACCTAACGACGTCTCCTGGCGCGGAGAGAGAGTTCAACGCATTATGACTCAGTATGGCGTGGCTGGAGCCGTCTTCGACCCGCGCTGGGCTGTCGTGGACATCGACACAGACCTTCGAAATGTAGTTGTAACTGGACAACAAACTCATGAAGACAAGCCCGGTGAGGATGCCGAAAGCGAACAGGGAAATGTCTCGTGCCCACATGCTCACTGGCTGTACTACAGTGGCGTTGGCCCGACAGGAGTCCGCACACCGAGGTGCGACTTATGGTACGTTATTTGTACCACAAACGCATCTTAGACCGTGGCCCTCAAGCGGACCGTGACGCAACAAAACACGACCGTGCCGCCTAAAGATGAAAGTGACACCTAACAAACTGATCGTGTCACTCGAAGAACCAGCCATTCACTTTCTTTTATTATTATTATTGTTATTATTATTAATAGTATTATTGATTTGTCAATCCTATGAAAAAAATGTCACGGTCTTATGTTATTCAAATCATAGACCTTGTTCCAGTTATGTTGACGTTATCTTACCGCATGATTCCTTTATATGAGCAGAGCATATCATTTTAGGAATATATTAATATATATATATATATGTGTATACTTTATAGATCGAGTAGTCGCCATATATAACTTGATAGACTTTATTATATGTCGTAAGCCACACAGATGTCTGCTCACTGATTCGAGATCGTATGCGGGAACACTTCTAAATAGCGACCACCGCATAATTATAGCCAAGCTAAATATGCGTCGTGTGTTTGGTACGTGGGGGAAATGGACAAATTAAGTTTCGAAAAGCGCGTGCGATACTGCACAGAAAAGCTATCGCGTGAAAATGCGAAAACAATATTGCGCAGCCGTCGCCAATTCGCTTTGGGACTTTGACACTAACATCAGCCCAAGCGATAGATGGGTTTCCGTTGAAAATGCAATCAAATCAGCTGCAGAATCCACCCTTGGAACAGTTTACCAGAAAGCTAGGCACCACACCATCTACTACCCAGAGCTAAACAGGAAGTCGATCACCCAAAAAGAACTACGACTCAACACAAAAAACTTCTTGTCCATTGCGTCCTCCTCCACAACCTCTGTCACCTCCATTTATCTCCTCACCACAACTCCTTGTCCATTGTGTCCGCATCCACAATCATTGTCACCTCCATTTCTCTCCTCACCACAACTCTTTGTCCATTGTGTCCGCATCCACAATCATTGTCACCGCCATGTCTCTCTTCACCACGACACCCTGTCCATTGCGTCCTCCTCCACCACGTCTCTTGTATCCTTCCTCTCCCCACAAACTGTCCATGTCCATGTCTCTCTTCCAAGCCTCATCCATGACGTCTCCTTCACATAATGCCTATCCTTGTTCTTCCTCCATTAACTTCACATTCATTCCTCTCCACAACCTTTATGTTCGGTTGTTCTCCTTCCATGATTAACCTTTGTTTCAAGATCCTCCACAGCCTCTGTCACATCCATGACTCTCCCCACCACGACACCATGTCCATTGTGTCCTCTTCCACAACCTCTGTCACCTCCACGTCTCTCCTCACCATGATGCCCTGTCCATTGTGTCCTCCTCCACAACCTTTGTCACCTCCATGTCTCTCCTCACCATGATGCTCTGTCCATTGTGTCCTCTTCCACAACGTCTGTCACAACCATGACTCTCCCCACCACGACACCTTGTCCACTGTGTCCTCATCCACAACCTCTGTCACCTACATGTCTCTCCACACTACGACACCCTGTCTATTGTGTCGTCCTCCACAACCTCTGTCACCTACGTGTCTCTCCACACTACGACACCTTGTCCATTGTGTCCTCCTCCACAACCTCTGTCACATACATGTCTCTCCACACTACGACACCCTGTCCATTGTGTCCTCCTCCACAACCTCTGTCACCTACATGTCTCTCCACACTACGACACCCTGTCCATTGTGTCCTCCTCCACAGCCTCTGTCACCTCCATGTCTCTCCTCACCACGACGCCCTGTCCATTGCGTCCTCCACAACCTCTGTCACCTCCATGTCTCTACCCACCATGATGCCCTGTCCATTGCGTCCTCTCCTCCACAACCACTGTCACCTCCATGACTCTCCACACCACGACACCCTGTCCATTGTGTCTTCCACAACCTCTGTCACCTCCATGACTCTCATCACCATGAAGCCCTGTCCATTGCGTCCTCCTCCACAACCTCTGTCACCTACATGTCTCTCCACACTACGACACTCTGTCCATTGTGTTCTCCTCCACAACCTCTGCCACCTCCATATCTCTCCTCATCACGTCCCTCGTGTGTACAAACACAGACAGACACACACACACGCACACACACACAAACGCACGCACGCGCGCGCACACACACACACACACACACACACACACACACACGCACACACATACACACATACACACATACACACATACACACATACACACATACACACATACACACATACACACCACACCCTCTCCCGTTTTCGCCGTTTATGTGACTTACACCAGGGGAGTAGCTGTGTTTGCAATATGAATCTAGCGAACTTTCATAGTCCCACACCGTGACTGACAGCTAGAGAGACGGGGTATTATGGGTGTGCTACATGTCGCGGCACTGACATAATATGTGTTCAGACAATGACGGGATTAGAAACGTAACGAGAACCTAGTTACAGTTAGTTATCGTCGGGGATAGTTAGGGGTAGGTTTAGAATAATTTAGCGTTAGGTGAACACACACAGGCCCGCCCAGGTGTCAGTTGGGTAGTGGCGTTGTCGCGTACGGCAGTGCCCCCTCCGCGGCCTCGCACCTCGGCGTAAGGTCTCCTCCTGTCGGGCCATCCTTCCTCTAGCGGAGCCGGACAACATGCCGAAGCGACGACAAGTCTTCCTATACGCTTTCGGCGTCGTTACAGGGCTTGTCTTCATGAGTTTGTCGTCCAACTACAACTACATTTCGAAGGTCTGTGTTGATGTGTACGAGAGCCGAGCGCGGGTCGACGACGGCTCCAGCTACGCTGTACTAAGTCAGAACTCACTGGACTCTCTCTCTGCACCGAGAGACGTCATTAGGTTCACAGACAAACACTCGCACACAGGTAAGTTCTATAATGTGCTATATCGTATCGTCCCGTGAGATTTGCTTGCCAAAACGATTTTTGGTACATGGTTGTCACATATAAGGTATCAGGCAACAGAAAATCATCGAAGGTGGCAATTTTATATTTTGTTTTTAAAGAAATGCTAGCCCTTTTACAAAATGGCCGTCAATTCAAATTCCTGCATATCTAGAACCACAATTTTATGTCAAAATATAGTTTTTAGAGGTCAAATGTTTCAAATATTCATGTTTTTTATTTCTCCCGTAGGTCTATCTGGAATGGGGCGAAGGACATTGGAAGGGATCGGATATTATGCCACTGTAACTATAGTTTGGTTTGACATGGCATCTGCTAAAGCAACCCTTCCTGTGTGCTGTTGCAGCTTGAACAACCTTTGTTTACGCTTGAACAACCTTTGTTTACGCTTGAACAACCTTTATTTACGCTTGAACAACCTTTGTTTACGCTTGAACAACCTTTGTTTTGTATTACAACAGCAAACATTTGGATCCAGAATTTCAATAAAATATACATTGGAATTTCCGAACACTCAACGTGTTCGGCATCCATGTCTGATAGCTTGACAAGGTAGCAGGTCAACGTGTTCGGCATCCATGTCTGATAGCTTGACAAGGTAGCAGGTCAACGTGTTCGGCATTCATGTCTGATAGCTTGACAAGGTAGCAGGTCAACGTGTTCGGCATCCATGTCTGATAGCTTGAAAAGGTAGCAGGTCAACGTGTTCGGCATCCATGTCTGATAGCTTGACAAGGTAGCAGGTCAACGTGTTCGGCATCCATGTCTGATAGCTTGACAAGGTAGCAGGTCAACGTGTTCGGCATCAATGTGTGATAGCTTGACAAGGTAGCAGGTCAACGTGTTCGGCATCCATGTCTGATAGCTTGACAAGGTAGCAGGTCAACGTGTTCGGCATCAATGTGTGATAGCTTGACAAAGTAGCAGGTCACATAATAGATGGGTCGATTGTAGGATACGCTACGTACGTCGCGGTTTGTCTATGTGACAATCAAAATGATGCGCGTGACCTCCGTCAACCTTTGTCTTTACCAACTGGATGCCTTTGTGGTGTCCGATGTTTTGTTCGATTATGTTGTGTATGTTTTCGATTGTCCATATCTCGGAAAAACACGGAAGTATAAATATCTAACCGTAGCACACATAGTTCTGCTATCTTGTTCCAGATGACGACTCGCTCGCGAGGAGGCTCTACGATCAAGTCCGCGTGCTCTGCTGGGTGATGACATCAGCAAACAATCTGCAGAAGAAAGCACGTCACGTGCGTGCCACGTGGGGACATCGCTGTAATAAACTGCTGTTCGTAAGCGACCACAAAGACGACGCGTTTCCAACGATCGACATCACCGTAAAAGAAGGCAGAAACCACCTAACGGCGAAAACGATGAAGGCATTCGATTACATTTATAAGCACCACTACGACGACGCCGATTGGTTCATTAAAGTTGATGACGACACGTATGTTATTGTAGAGAATCTCCGTTACTTCTTATCTTCACAAAATACGTCAAAACCGATCTATTTCGGCCACCGTTTCAGGACTATCGTGGCGCAGGGATACTACAGCGGAGGCGGAGGTTACGTGTTCAGTCGCGAAGCTCTGCGTAGGTTCGGTGTAAGGGCACCGAATAAGTGCGTTAATGACAGTGGGGCTGAAGACATCGAGGTTGGCAAATGCATGGTCAATTTGGGCGTGAGGACTGCCGACTCGAGGGATGTGTTGGGGCGCAGTCGGTTTCACTGTTTCGGTCCTGGCATGCACATAAACGGAGGCTATCCAAAATGGTACTATAAATGGGACGCGTATGGCGCCAAACAGGTTTGTCAACTTTTCTATGTGCTTGTTTTATGTCATCGATGTGATTGTTCTATTCAAATTCAACCGTAGACTTAGAACGGTGTGCCACATATACGGTAATGATGACGATGCACTGTTTCTGCGACATAAATAGTCGCGGGGACATCTTAATGTCGTAATCAGTCATTCCTGTAGTCTTTGTTCTCGACAGATTTCTGACACATCATCTAGTAAAAAACGGTATATTTTGTTCGGTCTTTCAAAGCCGTGAAAAGGTGTGTGTGTGTGCATGCGTGCATGCTTACGTGCGTGTATTGTAAATCAGCTTGCTTGTTCCATCACCATAGTTGATTTGATAGGTTTTGTTTTGAGTAACCTATATGTTATGCATTCACTAGTTAGTAGTTAAAATACAGTAGGAGGCCTAATTAGTTCATAAATTTATACGCTTGTTATTGTTTGGTCGTCTTGTTGCAGGGTATTGCCAGTGTCAGCGACTACGCCATCACGTTTCACTATATATCGCCGGAGAGAATGTACGAACTGGAGTACTTCGTGTACCACTTGGCGCCGTACGGTGTAGTTAGTGGAAGGCAGGAGCTCAATGGTAAACCCCCTCCTATGACAGCTGGGGAGGAAGGCAGTGTTATTGTCAGGACACCACGTCCAAAGACAACTACCAAGAATAACACTTTGCAGGACAACAGATTGAAGGCGATACATCCCGCAAAGGAAGATAGCGTTAAACACGAGAAAAGGGTTACCCGCCCCCTTCAATAGGGCGTACATTAATGCGTATGCTTTGGACACGCGTTGCTGCTACAGTGGCTGTTCTGTATATTGACCACACGATTCATAAGTTTGTTTTCTACAGGTGTATAGTAATGTTACCTTCACTGACGTGACTACACATACTAGAATAATCCTGTATGATCGGGACAAACCGATTGCGTAAAACGCGTGCATCCAAAACAACGCGTATTAGATCCTAGCCGAACTTACGTATTATGATATAAAAAATACAACGGGCCAACGGTGTGGTATGTAATTAAATAAGTCACAAAGTTAGCTCTAGATGACTAATCATTTACAGTCTTTTGTGGAAAAACTTTCTTATATCTAATCTACACTGCTCCTTTACTAATGTAGGTCTAACGTCATGTCTTCTAGTCCTTCTATCTTTCTTAACTGAGAGAAATATTTCTATCAATATTTTCATAACCATTCAATATTTTAAAAACTTGTATCTTATCTCCTCTCAATCTCCTGGTCTCTAGTATTGTTAAACCACATTCTTTTGTAACTATGATCTCTAAGTTTTTGTATCATTTTAGTCGCTCTCCTCTGTACTCTTTCTAGCATATATAATAATAATTATGTCCTTCTTGCGATATGGCCTCCACGCTTGTATACAGTTATCTAAATGAGGCCTAACTATTGTTTTATACGGCGGTATTATTAGTTATTTTTCCTTATACGGTATATTTCGCCTAATTAATCCACGGATTTGATTTCTTTTTGAAGCTGCAATTTCGCATTGCTCTGAAACCTTCATATCAGCACTAATGGTTAACCCTAAGATGTTTTCTTTTGCAGTAGTAACTAGTACAGTACCCATTATTGTACATTGTGCATCTTCGTTCCTATGTGTGTGGAGACATTTACATTTCCCAAAATTGAACAACATCTGCCATTTGTCAAACCATTTGATCAACCTGTCAAGATCATCTTGTAAATGCTGTCTATCTCCATCGCGTTTAATCTTTCTAAACTTGTATCATCCGCAAATTTCAACACTTTACTTGTTATATCATCGTCCAAATCGTTGATATATATTAAGAATAAGCTACGTCCACTACTGATCCCTGTGGTAACCCGTTCAAAAACGATTTCCAATTTGAAGCCTCCACATCAACTACTAGCCATTTTTCTATCCAATTAATGATATCATCCCCATATGCTATGGGCCTTTAGTTTAAACAGTAATCTTTGATGATTCCACCGAGATCTGTTATTCGCTAGATCTGGGATCAGATGACAGAAAATCTCCCTGTTGTGTTGCAGAATAATATAGTACCTAGACAATGATGATATTTGAAAGAATTTTGTTAATGGGAAATGAGTGCAATTCATCAGGCATATTAGCAAGTTGAGTGTTGACATGTATTGGGAGTTCAATGACGCATATTTAGACGAGTGTAGTTGGCGGAGTGATTTTTGGCCTTTTTTCACATAGCACACGTGGGTGCAAAAAGAAACATGGCTAAATTAGTAAATATTGATGGTTATCGTGCATGCATGCGTTTTAAAAGAGCTGGAGGTATGTGATTTGAACGAAATTTCATAAGCATATCAATGACATTATGGCGGTGGCTGTGAAGAAATTAAAGATTTTTCAATGGTACAATTTTTTATAATTAGACAAAGCGTTAACATGGCCACTAATGGGAAAGTCAACCGTGCTCTGGCCCAAATAATCTGCCGTCGCTCCATCTTTTGTTGACCAGCTGTAGGTCACGGTCGATTGTTGGGAGTAAGTTACAGTAGGCCTAAAATAAGTTACATACCAATTACAGCAAAACAATTCCACCTCCAAAATATGAACTCCATTTATAAAATACATTTATTCAGTTAAAAATTCCATAACGAAATAACACATTACTAGAAATACCGAGCTTTCGTAGACGCCAGGTTCGTGCCAATCGCCCGCGGTAAATGACAGATCTAATTGTTTTTGTCACAGCGCAACGATCTAATTGTTTTTGTCGCAACACGTGGCCAATTAAAGCATCGCCTGCACATCGTACGATCAGCGTAAAAGACACATTTAAGTCATATATTTATCGCACGCGCTTACAATAAGTTTTTTTCAGAATTCACTACTCCATCAGACATGAGTAATATAATCCTTACTGTTGCTTTGAGATATCGGAATTAGTCGAATATGTTGTGTTTATGTTATTCAGATTTGTCTTGAATACAAAATGAATTAGTTGAAAATATAGTAAAACTTTATATTTCACAGCTATGTACTATCCATATTTTTCACTAATTATCTAGTGAAAATAGCAGAGTGAACTACATAGTAACACCAATAAAGATATTTCCTTTTCTTAATTTACGATTTTTTTAGTTATGTGCTTTGAGGATGACACATTTCTTTTGTTAAGAATATTAATAAATGTCATAATAAAAAGTTGATCAAAAAGTAATGTATATTTTGAACATCAATGTAATTTGAAAGTGAATATCTTTTTACAAATTTGCTGTTATTAATATTCTCCATTTATAATTTCAAAAATTAAACACACAATTAAAACTACTTCTATATTTAAAATGAATTCCATTGATTTTTTCAAAAAGTGATGCTGTATAGTAGTCATTTTGTAGAGAAAATTTAAGCTCCAACGTTGTAACATAAGTGAGAGGAGACAAAGTTATTAACTCAGTCTTTGAAGCACCGAACATTTAAAAGAACGTCGTATATCCGTTTCCCAGGATCAGTTACCGGTTAATTGTCAATATAATACGTAGTTATTAGCAAGACTTGTCATTTCGTGTGTGTAAAGACCGTAGGAACCAAACACATTAACGGTTGGGACGTCTGGCTCTGCAAGACCTGTCATGTCGTGTGTGTAAAGACCGTAGGAACCAAACACATCAACGGTTGGGACGTCTGGCTCTGCAAGACCTGTCATGTCGTGTGTGTAAAGACCGTAGGAACCAAACACATCAACGGTTGGGACGTCTGGCTCTGCAAGACCTGCCATGTCGTGTGTGTAAAGACCGTATGAACCAAACACATCAACTGTAGGGACGTCTGGCTCTGCACGACCTGCCATGTCGTATGTGTAAAGACCGTAGGAACCAAACACATCAACTGTGGGGACGTCTGGCTCTGCACGACCTGCCATGTCGTGTGTGTAAAGACCGTATGAACCAAACACATCAACGGTAGGGACGTCTGGCTCTGCACGACCTGCCATGTCGCGTGTGTAAAGACCGTATGAACCAAACACATCAGCGGTAGAGACGTCTGGCTCTGCAAGACCTGTCATGTCGTGTGTGTAAAGACCGTATGAACCAAACACATCAACTGTGGGGACGTCTGGCTCTGCAATAAATTATAATGAGAGGCAACATTATTTTACTATATCTATCTGACTGTTGACAGATATTTCGAATATTTCGTGGGGTGAAATATAAATTGCGTACAATATTTCGGGCTATTAAACGACACTTGACGGACAGCAAACCGTCAACGTATTTATTCTAGTAGAAGAACAGAAACCAATTGCATAGAAGTCGGAACGAATTGTATATCGGATTCTGAGTCGGAACTTCAGCACCCGCTGCTGTCGGGCATTACTTTCGAAGCGTGGATAGATTTTCAAATTCACAAAATATTGGAGGTGGTGCTTAACCATCCACTCGAAATATTAGTGGGTTTAGCCCCATAACCCCTTCCGACTCCTATAGAATGTATGAATGAGTAACATATATCGTACCTTTACAATAATTTCAAAACAACCTTCCAGACCACCATGAAACCAACATTTTACTTCCAATTGCCGAAGTTATCTAAAAAAAATATATTATTACTATTTAGGGTCAACACTACCAACATAGGACTAATCCTTCATGCATATGATGTTAACAAAAAATGTTCTCCGATTACGATGATATTTTCACATTTTATGCCGAATATGCCGAAGATACGAACGGATCGAATGCCGGGCTAATAGATGACCGGTCTGCTCTAGCATTTCACATGTACCTACTTCTGAACACATATATATATATATATATATGTGAAACCTTCATAATAAAGTTTACGTAAATGCTTCTTATGCTGTAATTGTGAGATCACATAAAACAATTCCCTTGATTTATCAGACAAATACTAGTTTTGTGTCATTTGTATCACGTGTACAGTTTCTAAAATAAATTGTCCTACACCTTAAAGGGTCTCTCATTTTATTTCAAGAATATAATGTGTCTGAAGTTATCTAATTGGTTACTACTATTTAGAGCCTACACTACCAACGTAGGACTAATCAATCAAACAGGTTAACCAAACCATTTCTCCGATTTACACTATATTTTCATGGTATATATGCTACAGATACCAGCAGATTGAATGCCGGGTCGGCAAATGACCAGTCTGCGGCAGCATGTCATATATAGGCTTTTGAACGTGCCATTTCCTAGATATCCGATATTTTGATGCCACTTACATTGCAAACATAGGACAAATCATTCAAGTATAGAGTGTTAACACAAAAATATTCTCTGATTGCGATGATATTTTCACAGTATATGCTGAAGATACCTACGGATCAGATGTGGGGTCGGCAAATGACCGATCTACCCAAGCATTTCATATATAGGCTTTTGAACGTGGTATTTCCTTAAGATATTCGACCTTATGCTGCCATTTTACATTGCTAACATAGGCAAATCATTCACGCATAGGATGTTAAAAAAAATTTATCCGATTTTGATTATTTGTTCACAGTATATGCAAAAGATACCCACGGATCAGATGTGGTGGGGTGCTTTCCCCGCGTGCCATGCGCGTTTGTCCTGGGAGCGTGATGCAAATTAATATCGCTATAATAATCGCGGGAAGGGTGCAGCGGTGGCGCATGCGTAATTCATTTGTCTCTGTATTTCTGGTAATGAATATGTGATCAGAGCAAGAGGCTGTCCATAAAGTACGCCACGCTAAATTTTGACTGTTTGAGATCCCCACCCACTTGCAGCGCTTCATAACGCAGGCCTGTTCACCCCCGTTAAAATATTGGTCGTTTTGAGAAAGACACCCGATATATATATTACGCATAGGTATCTATATAAGCACTACACTTGTTGCATATCTGTATTAATTCGTAACACACAGGTGCAGAATAAAGGTACGTATAACTAACAATAAACGATAGCGCCAAACTGTCCATGGTTACGTAGGCCTACTTTTATATATATATAAAACACTTCTGGTTGCAACTTGCACAACAAGTATTGCTATAAGTTTGATATCGAGCATCTCGATTTCGTTTTCAATCGTTGGGTAACGTTTGGCCAACGATCTCCCACTCCCATGTAATGTTTCATCACGTTGACTCAGACTCCCCTCACCCCCCCCCCCCACCTAATTACCTAAGTCTGATGACATTACGGATGACTCACATCCGTAGCATAATGCATACGTCAACGGCAACGCGTTATTAATATTAACTGACTAAAAATATTTTCCGTGTTACAGTTTCTAATTGATCGCCGAGACAGTCGTATAAAAGATACATCACACATTTACTACAGGTCTTTTGTCGTGCTAGGCGGTGGCTGTTTCGTGTTCTGCCTGCTGGGAAAATGTCAATTATGCGGCCTTCTGGTGTAGTGTTAACAAAAATAAAAGGTGTCACTGCACTTTTTGCACCTCTCGTATATGACCATTCCACGTATGGTTTACAAAGAACTTCAAAGTAGTTTATGAGGTGGTCTAATAACTTCGCAAAGTCCTAAAAACGTAATGCGTTTCGCAAATCATCACTAACCCCCACTAACACGTCATATGGGTCTAGTAATGTTGAGCGATCTTAAACGGTTTAAAAACCACAGCCAAAACCCGGCGGTTTTAACTGATATGGTTGCCAAGACATTGCCCACCACGATGTCCGGTTGTGATATTCATAATAACGTTAATGTGTATTAATAATAAATATTCCACTCAACAGATGACGCCTTTGTACTGATTGTTTTTTTGCGCGATACGTCACGACAATCAGACCACCACTCACCCATACGTAAGGCGTTACAGTTTGCGAACGTGTGCAGCCATCCCTAAAACCTGTTTACAAGGCGTGCGATCAAAGGACATTAACAACACGAAGACCGACACCAATATGTTTGCCTGTGAAACATTTTTTAAACAGCGCTAGTCAACAGGTGGTAACTGTGGAATATGAAACGATTAAGTTGCCAAGAATGTCATACCTGAGTCTTGACAAGAGTGACACGCCGGTTCTAAAGGTAAGTTTTTATATATCGCGGTATCCATTCCTTAGGACGGCTCAAAGCGCTTTCCATTTTACTCCCTGGCAGATCTGTTCCATCGTATCGACTTCTTTGGGAACCATTCAGCCACGCAATTAATGAGCAAAAGCTATTCTTACACAAATATCAATATATTGGTAGGTATTTTTTATACAACTAAGTGAAGTGGAGCAACGTGGAGTGAGCGAACTTCCCAAGGTTAGAAACGTTGACAGAGGATTCAAACCCGGATTTTATCGATTGAGAGTCCGATGCTTCATCCACCAAGCTCCATTCAGACTCCCAGACCTATGGCTATAAACCGTTGCGGGAAGTCTTCCGGAAAGCAAACACTGCCAACATCACGCGTGCCATACGTTCGTAATATTAAAGGGAATAACAACCCCCTATTGCTTGTATTCATATTATATTAAATATTCCTGTATATTTCCATTTCACCAAAACAATAATTTTACCAGAATTCAATAAATTAATAATTTATTTGGTGCGGTGGCTGTTGAACATTGGTCAATCAGTCGAGAGAACCCGGGTTCGAATTCTGTGTTGCTCCAGTTAATTCATTCAGTTGCATGAATGAGTATCTATATATAGACAGTGTTGGATATTTGATAGATATAGTCTTCGTTCGTTAATTACGATTTTGTTGCGTGACTGAATGCTTCCCAGAGAAGTCGAGATAGTGTTCGATTAAACAGGTCTGGTTATTTTATCCCATTGTGGCAGCCGTAAGTTGTTTGTTGTCATTACATCGGGGTGTCTGAGTGAGAAAAAAACAGTTCTCTCTCTCTCTCTCTCTGTCTCTGTGTCTCGCTGTCTCTCTGTCTCTCTATCTCTCTGTCTCTCTGTCTCTCTCTGTCTCTCTGTCTCTCTCTCTCTCTCTCTCTCTCTCTCTCTCTCTCTCTCTCTCTCTCTCTCTCTCTCTCTCTCTCTCTCTCTCTCTCTCTCTCTCTCTCTCTCTCTCTCTCTGTCTATCTGTCTCTCTGTCTCTCTGTCTCTCTATGTCTCTGTCTCTCCGTCTCTCTGTCTCTCTGTCTCTCTGTCTCTCTTCTCTCCCCCCTCTCTCTCTCTCTCTCTCTCTTCTCTCCCTCTCTCGCCCTCTCTCTCCCTCTCTCTCCCTCTCTCTCCCTATATCTGTATCGATCTGGCGCTGTCTCTGTATGTCTCTATGTCTGTCTCTACTCCCCTAGACCTGTTCTTCACCACTGGATAAATAAATGTCGCAAAATGTGTCATAATTAATTACCCAACTGAAAAGGAGGGTTTGTCGCGCATTTTCACCACTCATAAGACATGACTGAACAGATTCCCAGACAGTGTTGTTGTTTATTGTGGTCCCATTTTGCCATCTACACTGACGGTAAGCTTCCATCACTAAATTTCCGTAAGACCATGTTTGCTGCAGGTCTATTGGAACTGGAATTGGAACATATTTATTCGACAATAAACAAACAAATGCACGACATGCAACACAAATTTAACAATAGTTAGTCTATGTCGGGAAACTCTCACTAAGGCTTAAAAAGCCGCTAGCGTGAGAGCCACCCACGGAAGTATAATATTTACTACAATTAGTCAATTACAAATAAATAGATCAAGTAAATGATTGTTCAGCAGACTACTTTTATGTCATTTATTTCCGTTTCCTCCCACTGCGGTGCACACCGTAACAATATAATCCGAGTCGGTACAATATACACAAGGCCGCCATAATCCAGCACAGTTGTGTTGGGCCTACGCGTGATTTATTGTTGGCTGTTTCATTCCATTGGAGAACTGAATACCGTGCTCAGTTTGTACTAAAATATATAATTTGCTTTTAGTCGCAATTGTTTTATAACTATTTTTTAGATAGTTAATATAGATTACACTAGATTATTAATAAAGATTTGTTTATATATTAATATAAGTATATATTTGATTAAAATCATGAATTTATTAAATGCAATGTTTTTGTAACGTGTGTACCTATTTAAGAAACACTATTATACATTATGGGAGAAAAGACACGACACAAACACTGAAAGGTTACTATAAACAGAGGCATGTTAGATCTTCATAACCAGGGCTACTCTGGTTCAGGAATGCACATGGGAATCGGCCTGTTAGTAAATAGAGGATACAATTAAGAAATCTTAGTAGTTTCGAATCTATTTATATAATAAAAACATTTACTTTCAAAAATTACAAATTATTGTTTTGCCTACACATATAGCAATTAGCAATTGTGCAAGTCTCTTGGTATTGATCCAAAAGATATTTCTTCAGATATAACCGTGAAGACTATGAGTATTGACATTTTCCGTAATTCTAGGTGGCAAGTTTCTGAGTAGAGCTGGCAGGTAGTATCTTATACACTTTTTGGCTCGGGAGGTACGACTGTACGGAATAGAGATGTAATGACTTTGCCTAGTGTGATGGCCATGGTGTGTGGTATTTAGTAAAAATAAAGATTTATAGTAAGAAGTAACGATACTATTCACAAATTTGTGATAAAATATCAGACATTTTTGCGTGAAAATGTCGTTGACTTTCAATAAGTTTAGTGATTTCATTAGAGGTTCTGTATGGGAATTATATTCGCTTTGGGGGTTATAATTCTTATCGCCTTTTTCTGCAATTTCGAAATTATGTTTGAATGAAAGCCCCACAATAAAATTATATAATTGAAGTGTGGCGCAATTAAGGAATTGTACATTATCTTTAGAGCACACGTAGGTAAGAAGTGCTTTAACTTGTATAATATACCAAGAGTTCGTGATATTTTGATGGCAATTTTATCAGCTGTCCAATCTAATGTTTCATCGATAGTTGTGTCTAAGAAGTTAAACTCTTGAACACGATCAATGTGTTGGTCATCTATTTTAGCGTTAATTCGATACCCCCGGTATTGCGTTGTGGAAAATGAAACAACATATTATTTCGTCTTGCTAGCATTAAGAGACATTTTGTTTACTGATAACCATTCACTTATGTTTTCCAATTCCTTATTTATGTTGATGGTTAAAGTAATGTTATCAAACACATCTGAAGTAGACTGGAAGGAACAGAGTGGACCTATTAGGATAGTGTCATCGGCGTATGATATCACATTAAATTTATCACTAGCGTGATGAATATCATTTGTATATAAGATGAATAACAATGGTCCCAATATGGAACCCTGAGGGACACCTGTAGAGATGGGTAATTTATTGGATATTACATCGCAAAATTGTACAAATTGGAGCCTGTTTGTAAGATAACTGATTAGCAAGTGTAACGGTGTCTTGTTTATGCCGTAGTAAATGCCGTATGTTGTCAATTAAAGGATATCTTTTCTGCTAGTTTATTGCCAATATTTACAAAGAATTCATTAAATTTATGCGCGATTTCCTTTTTGTTTGAGATATGTACTCTATTTATATTGAAAGATTAGGAAATTCAAATTGCTTATGTTTTTTATTTAAGTGTTGTTTGATGGTATCCCTTGTTTTTCTTTTGTTAGTTTTATATTGATCAAATAATTAAGGTTGTGTATAATGAATGCGTTTCGCTTCTCTGATACATCTATTTAAGATATTTTTATAGACGCGAAAATTTATCAATGACGCATTGTAAGATATGTAATTTTGCGCCGTCTGTTTTAATTTGCGATACAGTTTGTCTTTATATTTTAATGAATTGATTATTCCAATGATTATCAAGTTTGATTTTTTGTGTTTGTACTTATTGTATCTAACTGTTTTTGCTGGAAAAAGATAGTCATACAGTCGGGAGAGCATACCTTCAAGTATGTTATAATTTGTGTTTGGATCTGACAGCTTGTCTATAAGAGTGTATAAATAATAGATGCTCTCTAAAGTTCTACGCTTCATAGTCACAGATAGTCTCTGCATAGCAGTCTGCCAGTGAAGATTGGTTACGCCACCTAGTGCAATTATCTTTGGTGCGATGAATGAGATCATATCCACTTGATGGCGACACTGAAAAACTAAAATGGCGTAAACAGCAAATTATGCAACAGACGATTTATATACCTGTAAGCTTTGTATTATATTTATGTATCTGTCGCCTGACTCGCCTCACTGATCGGTTTGTAATAATCATATTTGTTGGTTGATTCAAGATAAAGCTAGCTTGTGAATCAGTTACGTTTGATCGCACTAACTGGACAGGTCTATTTCTCCTGTAAACAATTTATCCGACCGACACTAGCCACACTCGCTGCCACTGGCGACGGACACGAAATAGTGACAACCACCGGTAACATTTGAACTTGAAGTACTCCTATGCATGGAAAGTATCCCATTTTAATACACTTACACAGTGACTGGATTATGTGAATCTTGCACACACTGTCAGCATCACAGTCAGTGTATACGCACCCCCCCCCCGGCTTGGGGTCCCGGATGGTTCGGCTCCCGACGTGTTTGGCCCACGGAGACGGATGGTTCAGCCCGGATGTTTCGGCCCACCCCGACAGTTGGTTCGGCCCACGTAACAAAAATTCGCTATCCAGAGTCGAATGTTTCGGTCCACGCCGATGGATGTTTCGGCCAACTTCACCGAAAATTCGACGGGCGGTGTCGGATGTTTCGGCCCATTGATAATTATCAAAGCAGCGGTCGCCTCAGCCCACTGCGTTTGATTCGGCCCGTTACGTTTGAAGATCGTTTTTTATGTTTCACAATAAATTACTTACCACCTCTTTATTGTTTGTTGGTTTGAACTTGCACTCTTACCTGGATTGCTTGTATGTGTGATATTTGTTTGTTTGTTGCAAAGTATCCAAGCAGTAAGCTAAACAAACACGGTAACGGAACACACGATGTGAGCACTTGCAATGTCACACGATGTGAGCACATGCAATTTATCAAATAAAATATTTCAATTTCCGCAGCAACTAAGGTCGCAAAAGTCAGATTTCTAAACAGAAGCGGGACGGTTGGTTCGGCCCATAGAGCCCACCGACACCGGTTACAGAAATGGTTGATTCAGCCCACGCGAACGCAAGGAGGTCACGGTTAACAGGTTGCACGAACGGATTGTTCGGTCTCGTGGGCCAAACCCGTCGGGGGCCGAAACATCCGACTCCCCGCCAGACTGCCATATTCACAACAAAATCGACACAAAATATTGTGCACTTTTGTGTTTTGAGGCCCAAAGAGCGACGATCACTGCGGTAACACATGGCCACAACGGGTGCAAACCTTTTGGCACCAAAAATGCGCTAAAACACAATATTTTCAGTGCATTAATATGCCTGTGAATTATGTAGAAGGATGAAACTAATGCCCTGAGGTATCAAATTTAGGCTATAATTTAGTATGAATGAACCAGGACTGTATATGCTGGACACTCCTTGAAGGCTGTAAAGTAGTTGCCAGTGAAAGTCCTATACTAGGTCCATATATATAATCCTGATTCTTGCATGTCCATCAGTCACCATTTTAGGCTTACGTGGTAGTTCTATAGGCCTAGACTAGCCTGAGCGAACCTGTGATATATGTACTTGATATCAGGCTACAGTTTAGTTTGAATGTGTACAGACCTGTATACGTTGGATGTTCCTTGGAGACTGTTAGCTAGGTACGTGCCAGTGGCAGTCCTAACTAGGTCCAGATATAATCCAGAATCTTGGCTCATTTTAGAAGGTAAACAGAGAATTGAGCTAAGGCTATCCCCGGTGATATTTGGACCTTTAAAAGTGCAATAAAACACCACATTTGCTAATAATAGTTACATTTTGTGTATCTCAAATATAATGTGTTATGATAAAAATGTATGTTTTGGGATAGATTAATGTTTATTTTTTGTCGCCGGCTGGGCTCTGCGAATAAGAAACGGTTTCTAATTCACAGAGCCCAGCTCTGCGAACGACGTTATAGTGTGCCAAGTCGCAGAACCATCTGGGCTCTGCGAATAATAAGCCTATATGGAATCTAATTCGCAGAGCTAAGCTCTGCTAACTACGCCTAAAACCCCAAATCGCACAGCCTGCCAGCTGGCTGGGCTCTAAGAACAAGAAATGGATTATAATTCGCAGAACTGCTAGATTCTGCGAACTACGTTATAGAGCCGACTGCATGGGCCCTGCAAATAAGAAATAAGAAATGGTTTCATAGCTGGGCTCTGCGAATAGCCTCGTCCTAAATTAATCCATACAAATTAATGCAAGTGATGTGGTTTTGCCTTAAGACGATTAGTCGATAGTGCCATGTACTATTGACTAGTCACTAGGTCAGTGATTTGACTATAGTCTATATTACAAGACATTTAAAAAAAACTAACTATCCACTGTTTCTAACTCAAAAAAGCTGAGACAAAATATGTTGTATAAATCATGCAAATGCACATGTACTCATAATCATTAGTGTTTCTTGACACACATTAATTACCCAGTATCAACCTAAGTCTATATAATGTCAGGCTTCCCGAAAATAATCTTGTCCATCTGTGATCTGACAGTGCCAATCGATGTTTTTAATTAATTTAAATTGAGACTGTCCCTTATTTTTAATATGTTCTTGATACTATAATAACTATGTTGCTGGTGTACCAACTGTGCTTAATAAGTCCAAAACATTGTTTGCAATATTTTGAATGTTGTGTTTGGCAGTATTGCAGAGTCCGTTGATGTTCAGCGTGGTCACATCATTCCAACATTCAAGACATTAGATTCAACAAATTGTCTGCTAATAATTACCATCCCTTGTGACTTTGGGTAACGGAACTGGTAATCTTCACACTAACCTCGTTTTATATATACACTATTTAACAAATAAATACGATGTAAAAGGATTGTGTTCCAAATAATTGATTGTGAATGTGTACATTTATCAGTTTTCTGTGATTGTGACAACTTATCACAACCCATAATACATGTCAATTTTTTAGAAAACAAAGTGTGCTGTAACCAAAATATAATGTTGTGCTTGTTGTCATCAGATACTTTTAATACATAAGAACAACTCTATGCATAGCAGGCCTGGGGTAATAGTAATATGTAATAGTATAGTAATATGTAATAGTAACGATTACAAATAGTGAAGTAATAGTAATAGAAATAGTAATAGGTTGAGCAAAAATCAATGTAATAGTAATAGGAAGCAATGTAATAGTAATTGACATATTATTTTTATATTACAAAATGAACATTTCAACTGAATTTCCAGATTACCCCATTTACCAATACTTGGAGTAATATCTACACTTTGGAGTAACACTTGCTCCTACAGCCTAACAAAGACAATGAAGACTGCCAGTCTGCAAATAAAGCCATGTACAGTTTACACAGCATAACTGGTTTTAATGGTTTTACCCTAAAGTTTTATGACAGTTTACATAGCAAGAGACACTGATACAGTCTGACTGGTGCATTGACTAACGGGATTAAACTTGGCTTTCATTGCTTTGAAGCCAGTTGTGCCAAGTTGCCAACTATGTAGTATGTACTACCCTTTTCAAGTAAGCATATGGCTTTAGTGACTGCCTAGTGCCTACACAGTGCACACAGTTGAGCCTAAACTACAGTAGGTGTGAAAGACATCCTGGTGTAGTTGTATTTGAGCCAATAATTAACTGCCCACCAAGCAGTAAAGCAAATGAGCAATGTGGTTTAATTATACTGTAATATAATCGACCAAGTTATGCGGCATTGACTAAATGACAAGGTAGATTTTGTATTCACCTGTCTTGTTTAACTTCTTGAGACTGAGTCTGATTGAAAATGTAATAGTAATAGGAAGGAAACAAAGTAATAGTAATATATTACATTGCGATGTAATTGACCCCAGGCCTGACATTGCATAGAAGCATGAAATATATTTCTTTGTTGGATAAACAATATATAGATACAGGGATTCTCCTAGCGTACAGCTTTGTGTCAATGACGCATCATTCGCTGAAATGCCGCATTTTTTTCAGCCGCATCTTCCCGAATGCCGCACACAAAAATAGCATGTTTTCTGCGAAAATTTAGGTCCTATTATGCTTGACTGCAAACGCATGACGGGCTGCATGTGCCCAAATGCCACATACAAAAACAGCGTGTTTATCCGAGAAAAATTAGGTCCTATCTTGACCACAAACGCGCGGCGGAGAATTGTACTACTGCGATTTTATTACTTTGCCGCTAGAGTGTGTAGTACACCTATTATCCGTTAGAGTGCCCCATAGACTTCCTAAATTATTGTTCATTGATTGAATCTCGTGGATATGCCGCCTAAGAAAAGACCCATTCCAAACAAATAACATTACTTGCGTGGGCAAAAAAGTCTAACTGCTGTACCTGAGGGCCCACCCGAGACCACAGTTGACAAAAACGAGCCGAACCCTGGCAAATGCAGTGCTGTTGGCACTGACCCACCAGGGCCGTGAGCGCGAAACCAACTCCCAACAGCGTATTGTCACCAGGCACTGTGAATGAGGATGTAGTCGGTGGTGTAACCGACGAGACGCTGTCACCGAGCATGTTGTTGATATTGATACTTATATATTACGTCCCTTAGAAATATGTCGCACAGACAGTCCTGGATATAATTAAAACAAATTAGTAACAATAATATCACATGCCTGATATAAAACACGTTTAATGCTCACATTTACCAGGTTATTGAAATGATCATACTATCATATGCAAAATAATACAATTTTAATCAACAGATTTGGAGCACATAAAATTTCAAAGATGCACTTAGTTCTATCTCTGGTGTGCCCGAAGGGCACGTGCATATCTTTTTCCAGAGTGATCCCTGTAGATATATAATGTTTATTGAAGTTTGATTAAGGTTCCAATTTGACATGAAAAAGCAGGTTTCGGTGGCACCATGGCAAGGATCCTCACTTCCATAGAAATTAAATACAAGCTCTTGCCTAACTATGATTCCATTCCCTGCAAGATGCTCTCTGTCTATCCTCTAGCTAATACAGCTCGGGATAATGGTCAACCAAGTTCTTTCTGTGGAGCCCTAGACTAGATTCATAAAGAGAAGAACATCCTGTGCCTTGTTTGACTCATTCAGGTACATGTCTGAATGAGATTAACAAGGCTAACACTGGGCAGAATTATATGCCGTATGTTTTGAAATTAGACATGGACAAACAGGCCATTAACCAGAAATAATTATTTGTCAGTGTTGAATTAATTAATTAAAAAGTTTGCCTTTTATCATGCAAACAACTTGCATGGAAGCTGTTCAAGTCAGTCACAGCCATTATTGGCCAGTTTAGTTTATCTTTAGTGGCAAACCATGATAGTCCTTAATGGGAGCCTCTAGACTTGGAACTATCACTTAATCTAGTGGCCAGTTGGCCCTCTCTAAATTCCACCAGTGTTATCAGTTGTAATTACACATCCAGGCCAGTCATTTACCAGTCTTGAAGACTCCCTGACAGGTCTCTGGCTAAGCCTCTGTGAACAAACCATGTGTCTGGGCTGTTTTCTAACACTGGGCCACTGACACAAAGAATGTGCAAGCTGCAAACTGTGTCATATTACGCACCAGAGAACAGCCAGCAGAGAGCAGCCAAATTAATCCCTGGATTCAGCCATCTAGACTACTGGGAATATCTCCATAAACTTAACCTACTCACTCTTGCTTGCCTTTAAGAATAACTGTTTCCTCTGGCTTGTTTAGAGGTAGGGGGACATTCATAAGATACAAAAGGGCACAGTTTTAAAATTATTTAACAAATAAAAGGAACAGTTAATTTGTACAGTACTTGCATGTAAAAAGTGTGTATATTATTCATGCTGTATGTTAATAGTTTATGTATTTGTAATTGACATGTTGTCCAGTAGACGGCAGCACTGTGGTGTTAACCATTCCAGCCTTTGATTGAGAGGTGCGGTTATGGATCCAATATAAAATGCTTTGGACTAATTCAGTTAGTTATAAACTTTAACTTGTAAACTAAAATTGTGACCAGCTGGCTGGACATAATGCCTTTAACATGTTAGCAGACATTTTCAACAGCAATTTTGACGGTTTGGTTCTTATGACAAAGAGTTGTTTACTAATTTTAGATCATCTTTATTATCAGTTTCCTGATGTGTATGGAACTTTCTAATTCTAATTATTTACGTCTTAAGGAGCCACTGTTGCCTATGGTTTATCCTTGACACAATGTTTTATTCTGGCTTTCTTATATATACAGTATATATATATATATATATACATATATGTATATAATATGTATATATATATATAATATATGTAAATAAAAGTGTGTGTGTAAACAGATGTGGCAGCATATACTTCACTTGAATTTGTTAGTATCATTACAAAATGTTATGCAGAATGTTCTGTATTAAATTAAAATAAAAGACTGGATGTTTAAAACATTGTGACATTAAGAAATTACTTAGTTTGATTTAAACTAGCCACAGAGTGAGCTGTATCTTATCTGTTTCTCTTTCAGCCTGCTCGTGTTCCACTGATCATGTGAGATGAGCCAACAAGGAAGTGTATTGCATGCCACAACAATGTCCTAACAAGGCTGATCTGGTGACAGGACACCATGGAGTCGCAGGCTGTCTCCACAAGCAAAAGGTGGGCGTATTAGACGTGTGTATATTAAGTCTGCTTCCACCATTCAATTAGCCCACATGAGTCCGGTGTATCTATGTATCTGTAATGTGTGTTAAAGTAATACCACATTCGATCTGTTAAAGGTACACTATGCGTAACAAATATATGAGACATGAAAATATGTCAAATTTTGTTTTCCAATAAGCATAAAGGGGTGAACACCCACTTTCTGGGGTTTCTGGGTAAAACCATCTCGGCAGACGTGACTGGCAGGCGATTTTGTAATTGACTTATGAGCCAAAGGATACCAGAAGACTGTAAAGTCTGATATTTAGGTGGACCTTTCAATATATTGTTCAGCACTGAGCTTTGAAGCTAGTGTGTACATTACCGGGTAGTAACAATCAAAGTATAATGGTGGATTCAGCAGTCATGGATGGTATTAAAGGTCGCTGTCATGGTGTCGGATGCTGCTAAAAAGGGGTGTATGCTAATTAGGGCATGTACACTTAACACACAATTTGTGTGATCGTATTTCTATTGCAAATTGAGAATTGCCAACTTATTGTTTTAGTCTTCCTGTTGTGCCTCTTGGAAAGAAGAGACGGACAAAAAGTCACCGGGCACGATTTACGGTAAGTCTAGTTAATAGGCATCTGTGCCACAGATCTGCAGTCACAACTAGATATGAAGGCCTTGTGGTACACCATCCGAAATACTCCACGCCCACAAACTGTTGAAACAACGCGTAACTTTGTGTGATTTCATCAGCGATGTGTTAACGAATAGAGTTAAATTCACAAGTCGCAAACAACTGAGTAATGATTACATGTTAAAGATATAACTAGTCAGGTACATCGATGATGGGGACATAAACACATGTTTAATACGTTCTGATGAAAACCCGATTTATGAAACCGATTTTTGTGATGTGTTTTCACAGTGAAAGTTGTGTCTTTTGTGTCGTTTGTATATTGTAAATATTTCACTCAAAAACAACTTCTTAAACAATCTGTTTACAGTACTAGGTAGTCACACTCATGCTTGTAATGTCGCTGTATTGTGTAATCAGCCTATAAATGAACATTATGCTGGAATAGTTGAGACCTGTGCTTGTGTAATATGTCAACAAAACTAGCAGGCCAACTTTGCACAAACGCGCAATCTGACACTGTCATGTTCTACTTTAAAATAGTTATACAACCGTTTGTGAGCCTGGCAAACATACCTACTGTTCACCAAGCCAAGTCAATGTAAGTTTAAGAAATATAGTGAGGACTATCATTCTAAAGTACAGGCCTGATAGTCTGGTCCTTTTAAATGTTGTATGTGCATGATATATAGGGTCTACTTTTTAAAATAATTAGGGGTGATTTTGTTGTGATCTGGCCCTGCTGAGTTTGAACAGGCCCCACAAAATGTATAAATTATCAGTACACAGTAGTATACGTAATATAATTATTTCAACCAGAATGATAAAGTAATAAGATAAAAAGTGCTCATGTAAAACAAAGATTTCTCTAGAAGGAAGAAAGAATAAAACACAAGAAGATGTAAAACATACACAGTACAATACCAGATTACACAAACTATGAACAGTTTTATAGAAATGAGCAAGAGCAGCCTTAGACAAATGTTGATGTAAATGTTCAAATAGTGCTCATATGAAGGTTTCAGAGCAGTGCGGAATTGCAGCTTCAAAGGGAAATCAAATCCTTGGATTAATTAGGCGAAACATAACGTATAAGGAAAAAGAGCTAATAATACCGCTGTACAAAACAATAGTTAGGCCTCATTTAGAATATTGTATTCAAGCGTGGAGGCCATATCGCAGGAAGGACATAGATATGCTAGAAAGAGTACAGAGGAGAGCAACTAAAATGATACCAAAACTGAGGGATCTTAGTTACGAAATACGCCTAAAAAATGCGGTTTAACAACACTAGAGACCGGGAGATTGAGAGGAGATCAGATAGAAGTGTTTAAAATATTGAATGGTTATGAAAATATTGATAGAAATATGTTTTTTCAATTAAGAAAGATAGAAGGACCAGAGGACATGAAGTTACATTAGCAAAGGAGCAGAGTAGATTAGATATAAGAAAGTTTTCATTTTCACAAAGGACTGTAAATGAATGGAACAGATTATCTGCTGATTGTGTGGGTGCTAGTAGCGTGAATATGTTTAAAAATAAAATAGACACATGCCTCAGACGGGCAGGATACACATAGATAAAAGGGTCGGACTCTCGATAAGCCAAAGGGCTTCCTTGTCCACCTGCCACCTAGAGTTAATTCTTTGGGTGGCAATCTTGTTAAATCTTGTTAAATGGGATTTAAAAAGTCAAAATTCATTTAGACTAGTATGAGAAATTGTACATCACACGGAAGCAAAAATATTGTTCCCAATTGAGTTCACGTTGGTGACTTCCAGTTCCATTGCTCATCAAGATTAATTTCATCTTTATCAAGTGTAACAGCCGTTGAACTTTTATTCTTGTAAATATACCTGAATTCAGTTGGGGAAATGTTTCCAAATGGTGCTCAGTATAAGTTGTTTGGAAAATGATGCTTCAGCGAATTGACAGCCAGTATTCATACAAGTAGCAACATGTCAAAACTCTAAATGTACATTGGTGTACATTGGTATACATTGGTATACATTGGTGTACATTAGTGTACATTGGTATACATTGGTGTACATTAGTGTACATTAGTGTACATTAGTGTACATTGGTGTACATTGTTTCAGATGTGATCATATACACAAAATAATGCGTCATTGTATTATTATTATTATATTTTTAATTCCATATATCATGCATGCTGATTCATCTTTGCGGTTACTCATATGTACAGTTATAATATCACCTGTATTCTGTGTGATTTTGTGTTTTTTATTGTTCATCGATAACACGGGTTGCCAACATATATCTGGTGTTTTATACTAGGCTAATTAACCTACATCACGCTTACCGTCTTACGTGTACTGTTTATTACATATTACATTGTACTGCTTGTACAAACGATGATGTAAACCATATATTAATCTTGCATTTAATACTTCCTTTTGTAATCTATCTGCTGTGGACATCAGTCTAAATATGATGATTATTGGTCTTCACTGACGCAGTTACAGTGGTGATTCTCCAGGTCTGAGCTGAAACCTCCCTGGATCACTCAACTTCTTTGGCATTGTGTGTATGATTGATTGATCTAAAACAAACTTCTTATGCCGTGACGATGCCAGATGCGAACATAGCTGCAATAGGGAATACAGCGTTTGGCAAAATATTTGCTAGTGTGCGTGGTTATGCAGTGTTATAGTTACCATTAATTTCAGCTGTGATCAGTCATTGGCAAGGAAAAACAGTTTGTCGCAGCAGTATTATACGTTGAATAAAGGAATTAGTAAGTAGACTAAACTATGGAGCGCGGCTAGTGTAGTGGTTTGCACATCCGCCTGACATCCCAGCGCTCTGAGTTTGAAACCTGGACCGGGCAGGCATGATATAAAAACCTGGCTCTCAACATTGGGGACTGTGTATTCCTTGTGGCTCACGTTAATGTCGGTCCCATCTCAATTTGGGACATAAAAGAACCACTGAGAACGACAAGCACCCTGGCAGTGACCATCCTCAGTCCCAGCATACAAAGTCGGTTTGACAGTGATGTTCTGAAAAAGGCTGATGAGTTGAATGAGACCTCGTAAGACCATTTCATTGTAACCATAATAATACAAACTAGTGAGTTACTAGAATGTTGCCGAGTGCTGGAAACAACAACAACTAGAAATAAATTGTACAGTCCTATAGAATATGATGTTGGGTTGTGTATTATGTACATTTTGTCTTATTGAATCATCTGAAAACATTTTGAAGCAGCATTTTGAATCGGGTGCCAGCTGAAAACACTATTGGGGAAGTCAGACAATTCAATATAGTACCTGATATTATCGATTTAATACTTATTTTATATTTGAAAATCAGGGATCTGCATGACTATTTACCTCTGAGATAGATGGTGGATTTAATGGTGTGTAATCGGTATTAGTCTCTCTGCACATAGTCTTTTCTGACAATGATATCTGTCATTGTTACCATAGGTAGAGACATCTGTTCTGTTTTTCTCTTTGTCTAGCTCTACTTGGAAAGCATGGTTTCTTGTTCACTTCAAGAGGCACATCAGACCAACACTGCACAGCCTGCAGATAGACATATTTATCTAGAACTAGCACAAGTTGAGGGTCTATAGTGGTGTGGTATTTAGGAGGTGGGTTTGAAGCCCAAACTGTGATGTCCACTTTGAGGGCATATGGTGCTAACAGTGGGGTTTAGGAGATATTTTTGAGGGCCTAAATGTGATGTCCACTTTTAGGGCTTAGATACCATCAGTCGGATTTGGATGAAGATTTGAGAGCCCAACTATGATGTCCACTTTTAGGGCTTAGATGCTGTTAGTGGGGTTTAGATGGTGGGTTTGATGCCCAGACTGTGATGTGCACTTTGAGTAGGGAGTGGAGTCAACCTGACGTGAGCGTTTAGTTGTTGTGGTCAACTGGAAAATAGACCAATCCTTGAGCCATTCCCTATTCACATACCCTTCTAGATTGATTTCCTGTGACGGTCATTGTGTGAATAATTAACACTAGTCGCAGGTTTGTTCCGTTCTCAAGTGGCCAGAGTTGCGCTCTCACCCGAGCAATATTAAATGTGCGTGGACAGTTCATATCCAGGGCATTTCTCTGGATCATGTTCTGGGTAGGAAAATGTGGTGTTTTATTACCACTGTTTGTCACACTTCTTCTCCGGATGATTTAGCTTGTAGACAGTACTCACCACACTACAGAAAAGTGTTGACAGAAAAGTTAATTATTTATTGATTTTACAGAGCATTTATAAGTAAGTGATTCTAAATTATTTGTAAAATATACCATTTTGGTTGTACATGTTTCCATCAAGCCGGGTTTAAAAGTTTCAAGCAAGAGGACGCGCAGCGAACTGTCCACAATGTTCCTGTAGTAAAATAAGAAACAAGGTCCAGCACAACACTCTTTCTTTTGAAATTTTAACTCTAAAATAAATTAAAATTATAAGCAATAATGTCATCATGTGTCTGCTATAGGCCATCTAGTATTTATATCAAAATCCATGTTTACCGAATCATCTAACAGACTGAGTTTGACTAAATTAAAACGTTCGTCCCCTCCTCTTAGTCCTCATTCCTCAATCCCATGTCTCCTTATATTTCTCTCCCTCTGTCATCACTATCATCTCTCTGCTTCCATCTTGTCATCTATCTCCCTCTATCCTCTGTCTGCTTATCATCTCCATCCCTGTATCCCCTGTCTCTCTACAATCTCCCCTTCTATCCCCTGTCTCCCTATCATCTCCCCCTCTATCCCCTGTCTCCCTATCATCTCCCCTTTCTATCCCCTGTCTCCCTATCATCTCCCCCTCTATCCCCTGTCTCCTTATCATCTCCCTCCCTCTATCTCCTGTCTCCCTATCATCTCCTCTCATCTCCTCCTTCTGTCGCCTGTCCACTTGTCATCTCCCTCCCTCTATAACTGGTCTCCCTATCATCTCCCCCTTCTATCCCCTGTCTCCCTATCATCCCCCCCTCTATTCCCTGTCTCCTATCATCTCCGTCCCTCTACCCCCTGTCTCCCTTATCATCTCCCTTCCTCTATCCCCTGTCTCCCTGTCATCCCACTCCCTCTAACCCTGGTCTTGCTATCATCTCCCTCTGTCCATATCTCCCTATCATCTCCCTCCCTGTATCTCCGTATTATCTCCCTCCCTCTATCCCCTGTCTCCTATTATCCTCCTCTCTATCCCCTGTCTCCCTATCATCTCCCCCTCAATCCCCTGTCTCCCTATCATCTCCCGCCCTCTATTCCATGTCTCCCTATCATCTCCCCTTCTATCCCCTGTCTCCCTATCATCTCCCCCCACTATCCGCTGTCTCCTTATCATCTCGATACCTATCTCCCTGTCATCTCCTCCCTCTATCCCCTGTCTCCTTATCATCTCCATCCCTCTATCCACTGTCTCCCTGTCATCCCACTCCCTCTATCCCCAGTGTCCATATTATCTCCCTCCCTCTATCCCCTGTCTCCTTATTATTTCCCTCCCTCTACCCCCTGTCTCCCTATTATCTCCCTCCCTCTACCCCCTGTCTCCCTATTATCTCCCTCCCCTTCCCCTGTCTCCCTAATGTCTCCCCCTCTATCCTCTGTCTCCCTATTATCTCCCCCCTCTATCCTCTGTCTCCTATCATATCCCTGTTTCCGTATTATCTCCCTCCCTCTATCCCCTGTCTCCCTATTATCTCCCTCCCTCTATCCCCTGTCTCCCTATTATCTCCCTCCCTATATCCCTTGTCTCCCTATCATCTCCCTCCCTCTATCCCCTGTCTCCATATTATCTTCCTCCCTCTATCCCCTCTCTCCCTATTATCTCCCCCCTCTATCCTCTGTCTCCCTATCATTTCCCTTCCTCCACCCTCTGTCTCCCTATCATCTCTCTCCCACTATCCCCTGTCTCCCTATCATCTCCCTCCCTCTATCCCCTGTATCCCCTGTCTCATCATCTCCATCCCTCTCTCCCCTATCTCCCTGCCATCTCCTCCCTCTATCCCCTGCCTCCTTATCATCTCCATCCCTCTATCCACTGTC
The DNA here is from genome assembly GCA_020002185.1 of Paraescarpia echinospica. Taxonomy (NCBI): domain Eukaryota; kingdom Metazoa; phylum Annelida; class Polychaeta; order Sabellida; family Siboglinidae; genus Paraescarpia; species Paraescarpia echinospica. The sequence continues at coordinate 69,093,961 of CM034533.1, read as the reverse complement.
TCCCTGTCATCCCACTCCCTCTATCCCCTGTGTCCATATTATCTCCCTCCCTCTATCTCCTTTCTCCCTATTATTTTCCTCCCTCTATCCCCTGTCTCTCTATTATCTCCCTCCCTCTATCCCCTGTCTCCCTATTATCTCCCTCCCCCTTTCCCCTGTCTCCCTATTATCTCCCCCTCTATCCTCTGTCTCCCTATTATCTCCCCCCCTCTATCCTCTGTCTCCTATCATCTCCCTCTGTCTATCCCCTGTCTCCCTATCATCTCCCTCCCTCTATCCTCTGTCTCCCTATCATCTCCCTCCCTCTATCCCCTGTCTGCCTATCATCTCCCTCCCTCCATCCCCGTCTCCCTATCATCTCCCTCCCTCTATCCCGTCTCCCTATCATCTTCCTCCCTCTATCCTCTGTCTCCCTATCATCTCCATCCCTCTATCCCCTGTCTCCCCATCCTTCCACCTGATATATATGATTACAAGACAACCACAAGTCAATGAAGATTGATGATGGTGATTACATTACCCTAATGGGGTTATGTGGCTGTTGAATGGAGTGAATCACCCCCTGCTGTGGCTGTGGTGGGGTGTAGATAAACCCTCCATGGGATGATCTGATTGGTCCTGACAGTTGATCATTGCCTCATATTGATTTCTCATCAGGAGGCATCTGGCCATAACACTAGGTGGACATGCTGAGGCATGTGAGCTGCTGATCACTGCTCTGGCTCACTGGTGCATCCTGGGAGTTGATCACTGACTCGCTGATGCATTCCTAGGTGACAGAGGTTGTGTGTTCACATGGTTTGTTCCAATTGCCATGGCTTCTTGTCTGTCACCACTCACCACAAATGTCACATTTTGGTGACACTGAGTAAGGAGGCTTGTCCGTCCATCCTCCCTGTGTCCGTCCGTCTGGCTGGATGTCGCACAGTGTTCAGGAGAGTAAACCAAAAGAGGTACGCTTGTCACTCGAAACTTTTCTCACTGCCAATGTAGCCTCACATATCTTGTCTGCTTCTGGTCAGTAATTGAGAACCTTTGAGGTACAACTAGCGATGTGCTCAAAATGGAAATGGTAATAATTATTTATTTGTAAAACATCATGTTTTGCACATATCTCCATCAGGACTGTAGCTAAGGATTTCCTGAGAAGACAGTCTGTTTTGATAGACCATGTGCATGTATATTTATGGTTCTGTACTGATGATGTGAAACAACTGTCTTTGATTGATTTTATTATGTTTGGTTGTTAATCTCAGACTTGTAGTTCTGCAAGTGTAATTGTATTAACACTTGTAGTTCTGCAAGTGTAATTGTGTTAACACTTGTAGTACCACAAGTGTAATTGTATTAACACTTGTAGTTCTGCAAGTGTAATTGTATTAACACTTGTAGTTCTGCAAGTGTAATTGTATTAACACTTGTAGTTCTGCAAGTGTAATTGTATTAACACTTGTAGTTCTGCAAGTGTAATTGTATTAACACTTGTAGTTCTGCAAGTGTAATTGTATTAACACTTGTAGTTCTGCAAGTGTAATTGTATTAACACTTGTAGTTCTGCAAGTGTAATTGTATTAACACTTGTAGTTCTGCAAGTGTAATTGTATTAACACTTGTAGTTCTGCAAGTGTAATTGTATTAACACTTGTAGTTCTGCAAGTGTAATTGTATTAACACTTGTAGTTCTGCAAGTGTAATTGTATTAACACTTGTAGTTCTGCAAGTGTAATTGTATTAACACTTGTAGTTCTGCAAGTGTAATTGTATTAACACTTGTAGTTCTGCAAGTGTAATTGTATTAACACTTGTAGTTCTGCAAGTGTAATTGTATTAACACTTGTAGTTCTGCAAGTGTAATTGTATTAACACTTGTAGTTCTGCAAGTGTAATTGTATTAACACTTGAAGTTCTGCAAGTGTAATTGTATTAACACTTGTAGTTCTGCAAGTGTAATTATATTAACACTTGTAGTTCTGCAAGCGTAATTGTATTAACACTTGTAGTTCTGCAAGCGTAATTGTATTAACACTTGTAGTTCTGCAAGCGTAATTGTATTAACACTTGTAGTTCTGCAAGTGTAATTGTATTAACACTTGTAGTACCGCAAGTTGTCTAGTATCCTTATGAAGTAGTATAGATTGAAGACACATTTAGGTGCTATAGATTGAAGACTTAAGTGGCACTGTCAGTGCGCTGTAGATTGAAGACAAACTGGTACCTGTAGGTCAATGGAACTATTATTCAAACATACTAAATAAATGCAACTCTGTTTAACAAAATGCACCATTAAACATATGATAAATAGTTATTGCGAAAAGATTGTTTTTTATGTACATTAAAAAGCACTTCAAGTAGATGCTAGCCACTGATATGACAGAACTGATTAGAGTGAATGTTTACTGCTAGACGCACAGGAAAAACAGAACACAGCCGTGTGTTCGTACTAGTATATTTGACGTAAATTTATGTAACTCAAAACACGCAGAAAATTGCTGAGTAATTCTGACCAATGAACAACTAGAGCTAGTAACTGCTAGAGCTAGCAAAAACTGGCTGGACTCAGAATGAAAATACAGAAATATCTGTCCTTTTTGAGCTCTGTACATTTCAGAGTTCCGTTTTAGGGTAAAGACAACTGCAGATAGTTAAAATAAATAATCATCTATGTTGGTTTTACTATCATGAGTACATGATCACTTGTTAAATAACTATCATGAGTACATGATCACTTGTTAAATAACTATCATGAGTACATGATCACTTGTTAAATAACTATCATGAGTACGTGATCACTCGTTAAATAATTATGGTTGACCTTTAACTTTAAGTAGCACTGTGCTGTAGTGTTTATTGATTCCACTGCTTGTTATCATGAGATCTCCCCTTAATACAGGGAGGATGTGCATGGTAGCAACTAAGAGGAAGGAATGTCTTGAGCTGCATGCAAGTGGCAGTCTGTTGATGAGCTGGCTGGGTACACATACAATGCTCACACTGATTGAAATTCCTCTCACATGCCTCAGAGTTAACCTGCTGAGCTCTGGGTGCAGAGCTGCTAGTTTAGAATGTTAATAACTTTGATTTCTCAAACAAATATTTAGAAAAATAAGACAAGCAACAAAATTATCAGTTAAGGTTATGTTCTTGAGGATATCATAAATTGAAATAATGCTAAAACACTGTCACTGTCACTGTAAGTTGGATATGTAGGACTAGGCGAAGTTGGCTGTTTTCCAATGCTGATTTGCGTACCGACACGAAATGCATGTTAAATAAAATGGCACTCAAATACTCGCGGCTACTTATTTGCATGCATAGAACATCGCATTCACTCCTGACGTGTGAATCCGAAATAAAGAAATAATTGAGTTGACTGAACTGCAAAAAAGGTGCCTTCTTAATTGAATGATAAAGTGCAACTTAATTGGTCTCGGCTGTTCATAACTGATGAAAACAGCATAGTGGTAAAATGACATTGATCACTATTTTCAGTCAACTTTTAAAGTCACTTGCTGTGGCTGAAGCATTTCATCTATTCACAGATTTTGAGTTAGAGTCGCATATGTGACAAACAGTATACTGTCTTTCCACACTGTACACACAAGGTTATTTGTGTTTTACAAAAATGTATTTTCTACTTGTTCATTCATCGGCCTGCAGCAGAGCTAAAAGTCAAATACGTTCACAATAATGATGGTAAATTTATTTATGAAAAAAGTCTTGGAAGATGTTTTCCATGGTTTGTCACCCAAATTTACTAGATTCTGTTTCTATGACAAGGAGTTAGGTTAGGACTAGAAGTAGACTAATGATTTTTAGTCCTTTGGGCCAAAGGTCCAAGGGACTATTGCCATCACTCTGCGTCCACCGTCCGACGTCCGCCGTTAGCTGGCGTATCTCAGAGACTGTTCAGTAACTTTTTCTCTAATTTTGCATAGACGTATATTAGGGTGCTGCCACTATGCACGAGCAATCTGTATTTAATTAAATCATTCTAAGGGCACCTCAGGGGCCCCCAAAGTGCGAAAGTTTTACATTATCTAGTGATGTGGTTTTGAGATGTAGATTTTGTGTATTGTGCCAGAAACAGTGCCCAGCCTCACTCCACTGTGCATTGTTCCATTGAGACCTTGACTAATCTTTAATTGGTCACAGGCAGAGTAGACACATTTGACCCCTGATAAACTGAACAGTTGCCTGCAGCTTTTAAACTGTATCTTCAAAACTATTGATTTCTATAATTGCAAGTTGTGTTTATTTTGATGTTCATTTAATTATTGGTGTCTATTGGTTAAAGATGTATTGCCACTTGTAGGTGACAAATATAGAAAATTAATATTCTAGACAACTATAGAGTGAAATATCCTACACTTTATTGATATCAAATGCATTCTACTGTTCTGTGTACTCTTGCCATGCCTTGTGTAGACATGGTACTATGTAAATCAATTGTATCAATATATACTAATAAGTACAGATTCACAATATAGTTGACACCTGAAACAACCAAATGTCAACCATTAGAAGAGTCAACATAGTTCCGCTATACACAAGAAATCTGTATTTGATTGAATCATTCTAGTGTCATCAGCATATAGTAGAATATACATTTTCTACATCATCATCACTAAGGTTGTTGTAAATTTCACCAGCTGCCATGTCAAGTCTGTTATAATTATGACTAACAGTGTTCAAAATTATTCAGGTAAATAGCAAATAACAAAGGACACAAGTTTTCACCCCTACATCACATGAGAAGAAGGCTGACACAGCCTGGCCCTGTTTTATACATGATTTAGCATTTTTGTACATGTTGTATACAACTTTCAACACATTACCATTAATACCGCATGAAATTATCTTAGACCACAGTGAGGACTGGTCTACTAAATCAAATGCTTTCTTATAATCGATGAAGGCGCAATAAAGCCTTTTGTGTCGAGACAAATACAATTCAACCAACGAGTGCAAAACAAATATATGATCAAGAGTGGAATACACCTATCTGAACCCTGTCTGTTCTTCACCTATTACATTCGCTTCGTTTAGGTATATGGTCAGTCTCGTGTTAATGGAGGCTGTAAACAACTTGCCTATGCAGCTTAATAGTGTAATGCCACGATAGTTGTCTGGGTCATCTATTGACCCCCCTTCTTTTTGTATATAGGCTTAATGACCCCAATATACCAATCTGTTGACACAATGCCAGATAATAGAACTAGGTTAAACATCTTAACAATAACTATAATTAGTTTTGTGGGGCTGTTTAGGGCCGCCCAAAATGCTAAATTTTCCTAGTATTTCCCTACTGCACTGGGCAACTGTAAGCTTGTGTATTATATTTGCTTTCACCACTGATGTCTATTGATAACTGGATAGTGAACAACGTTGGCAAGTTTAACCCGTCCTCGGGTTAAACCCGGGTTGGGCTAAACCTCCATTTTGGGCTAAACTGGGTTAAACTATTTTTAAGATTCAGAACTATGAGGCATTTCTGAACAATCACTAAGGATTAATGAACACTTGTGCACAATGTCACCCACTTGGGACTGAGGGACAGGTTTAATTGATCTATTCAGCAATGAGGACACTGCTTAGGCCTCACTCTGGACACTGTCACTCACAGTGTTGTATATTGCACCCTACCCAACCTTTATAAGAATGTAAGAAAATAATGTTAACATTTTTCCAACTTATTACTCATTTGGTCAGCCGGGGTCACATATCGACGTATTAGTCCAAAGGACTTCAGGGCCTCTTGGCTCATTTTAGTCCTTTGGCCGAAGGTCCAAGGGACTATTGCCATCACTCTGCGTCCGCCGTCCGCAGTTAGCTGCCGTATCTCAGAAACCGTTCAGCAACTTTTTCTCTAATTTTGTATAGACATATCTAGTGGCACTGCCACTATGCATGAGAAATCTGTATTTGATTGAATCATTTTAAGGGCTCCCTAGGGCCTCCAAGGACCCCAAAACTGGTAAAAATGTAACATTTGGCCTATTTTGTCAAAAACTGTTCAGCAACTTTTTTGTAATTTTGCATAGATGTATATTAGGGTGCTGCCACAACATACAAGAAATCTGTATTTGATTGAATCATTCTAAGGGCACATAAGGGGCCCCCAAAGTGCAAAAGTTTTACGTTATCTAGTGATGTGGTTTTGAGAAGGGCCCTTGAGACCACCCTAACACTAGATTTTGTTTAATGTGCCACAAAGTCAGCAGTGTGACTAATCTCTACAGCCCAGTCCATCCAGACCTTGACTAATCTTTAATTGGTCACAGCACCCATTCAGAGCAGACACACTTGACCCCTGTTAGACTGAACAGTTGCCTAACACTTTTAAACTGTATCTTCAAAACTATTGATTTTCAATAATTGCAAGTTGTGTTTATTTTGATGTTCATTTGATTATTATACTTTGGTGTCTATTGGTTAAAGATGTATTGTCTGTAGAAACGTGTAGGTGACAAACATAGAAAATTAATATTCTGTCACCTGTAGGTGACAAACATAGAAAATTAATATTCTGGACAACTATAGAGTGAAATATCCTACACTTTATTTATATCAAATGCATTCTACTGTTCTGTTTATGCTTGCCATGCCTTGTGTAGACATGGTACTGTGTAAATCAATTGTATCAATATAGACTAATAATTACAGATTCACAATATAGTTGACACCTGAAACAACCAAATGTCAACCATTAGAAGAGTTGACATAGTTAAGGCACAATAAAGCCTTTTGTGTCAAGACAAATACACTTCAACCAATACCCCTATCTGAACACTGTCAAGTTTAAATACATCAGGACGTTTTTCACACCTGCATGGTAGTTTAGGCTCAGTAGTGTGCTGGCAGCTACTAAACCTATAGGCTTGTGTGAAAAGGATAGTTGGCAGAAGAACTAACTTCAAAGCACCATTGCATCCATTTAGCCAGGCAGCTGTCACACTGTCCCAGTGTCTGCTGCTATGTTTATATAATAATTATATAGGCTTAATGATCCCAATACACCAATCTGTTGGCACAATGTCAGATAATGGAACTAGGTTAAACATATTAACAATAACTATAATTAGTTCTGTGGAGCTGTTTTTTTCAGTGAACAGTAAACATGTAAACATTTTATTTCCATCATAACCCTTAATGATCTGTAACTATGATTCACCAAAAAACATTTGATTAATAATTACCTACAGGGTTGTTTGATTTATGCAGAAACAGCAACAATAGGAAATACATGCCATTGATAGGCAAATGTGTTCTTTTTATAGAAAATTTCAGTTTCTTTCTGTACCTGTCTACGTATGATAGCCATTTGTCTGCCCTGCTCACAATAAACATCACATGAATGATAAAAGGAAGATCACTACCACTTAACTTGTGGATTATTATTATTATAAAACTGCTCTGCTACTGCTTGGTGGACACTAAGCTGCAACTGTCTTTGAGTTTGTTTACATTTTGACAAACTACTATTATATAGCACTAATTTTTGAATGAATCACATTTTGAGAATGCATGTCATTGTTTGCGGTGTAACTTTTGTATGCTTAATTTTCTGCTGCTACAAGTTGCATTCATCTGAAAGATTATTCAATTACCTATCCAATGATAGTACATATGTTGTGGTGTTGGAAATATATAGCTTTGGTATATTGTACACGAGGGTTGTGATAGGAAACTATTGGACATTGCGAAAGTGCAGAGAGACAGTACGAGATGTGTCATTCAGTATATGAAGTGTGACTTTCAGATACTTCATTTTGTAGTGCTATGGATTATGATGGGCCTCTCCATTAGCTCCCTATATATTTGTAAGTTAGGTGAGTAACACCTTCGAAGTTCTGACACCAGGACACCGCCTTCGGTGAAGTCGAGACAAAAGTTTTACAAAGGCTTCAATTTAAAACGGTCTATCACCGTCCAGCTGACCCATTTTTGTATATGTTGTATACAACTTTCAACACAATACCATTAATACCGTATGAAATTATCTTAGACCACAGGGAGGACCGGTCTACTAAATCAAATGCTTTCTTATAATCGATGAAGGCACAATAAAGCCTTTTGCGTTGAGACAAATACAATTCAACCAATACCCCTATTTGAACACTGCCTGTTCTTCACCTATTACATTCGCTTTGTTTACGTATGTGGTCAGTCTGGTGTTCTGAACAATTACTAAGGATTAATGAACACTTGTGCAGAATGTCACCCACTTGGCAGGTTTAATTGATCTATTCAGCAATGAGGACACTACTTAGGCCTCACACTGGACACTGTCACTTACAGTGTTGTGTATTGTTTTAGTTGGTGCATTGAGCTAATCTACTTGACCATGAATCAGTGGTGGCTCTGGTTGTGTATTACACCCAGCTGTGGAGCTAAGATTCTCTGCCTGCTATTGTTTGATGGAAACTGACTAATCTGTAATTGGTCACTGGCAGTAGCTTGTGTCAACAGACAGCATTAAGCCACTAGACCCCTGTTAAACTGGACAGTTGCCTGTAGGTTTTAAACTGTGTCAAACAGCAAGTCTACCTTTTGCTCTCAAATAATCTGTCCTCTTAGTTTTACACATGAAGACATAATCTGGCATAACTTGATAAGTCTTTGTAGCAGCACATTTGTACTTCCAATGTATCATTGCAACATAACATATATATTACATACTGTGTGCCACATTTGAATGTTGTGCATGTAATATTTCCATGCAATCCATTTGCATATATAATGTAAAACTTCAGCAGCCGTTTTCTTCATTTTCACTTTTTGATCCCTACCATGTTCAATGCTCCATAGCTTTGCCAATTTTTGTAGCAGTCATATTTTTTGAAACCGTTAAAGCACCCTACCAAACCTTTACAAGGATATAACAAAACAATGTTACAATTTTTCCGACTTATCACTCATTTGGTCAGCCGGGGTCACATATAGACATATTAGTCCAAAGGACTTCAGGGCTACTTGGCCCATTTTTTCCATTACATGATTTGTCTGATTTTGCTCTTTAACATCAATTTCCCCCTCATCAATGATCTTGTGTACTGAAAACCGTCAACACCAGGATGGGAGACTTTCCCTGGTGTGTCACGGAAACTGTATCCTCGGTGATACCCCAGCAGCCTTTTGCATTTTGAAAACTCACTTTAAATTTAATGAAGGATGAGAGATGTAATGACGGATGAGGGATGTAATGACAGAAGTAATGACGGATGAGGGATGTAATGACTGATGAGGGATGTAATGACATATGTAATGACGGACGAGGGATGTAATGACGGATGAGGGATGTAATGACGGACATTCCTTATGAGCCCATTGCGGTGGTCTCGGGTGACCAATGTTACAGTAGATGGCTTGGTGCCAGGTTGTCCCTCAGACACTGTGCATTACATGGTAATGCACTGCATCTGTATAATAGCGCAGGCATCAGATGACACACACGCCTCAACAAGTCTATTTGTGTGTTGTAGTCCCTCCAATCTACCTGATTGTGTGCACCAAATGCACTGCAGCATACTGCTTCTGCCTGCCTCATTCTAATCGACCATTATCAGCCACCTTTCACAAACCTCTTCTGCCTATACTTCTACCTGCTGACAGACAGGCTTTTTATTGTAAATTACATTTTGCTGGTAAATAACGGTGTGTTATGAAAATGCATATATATCCAAATATTGGTTTTACTTGGATTATGGAACTGTTTTATGGGGTTGCTCATGAAGAATTTTGCATAATTAAAATTCATTTGAAGTTATGAGAATGTCGATTCAAATCAATTAAAGCTGCTTCCTCGGCACGATTTTTTAATAATCACATTTAGAATAATTCATTTTGTGAAAAATATAACGAGGAATGAGGAATTAATTTAAGTGATTTCACTGTTTGCCGCTGGTGCAATCAGGTGAAGTCTCCTTTGTAACATGATATATAGCGAAATGGTCAGATGGTACCTGCAAGTCAATCATGGAAGTGGACTATCAAATTCAATGGACTGTTGCTAAATGTCAACTGTGGACATTACATAGACCATTCACACACTCCACATTGGGACCAGAAATAAGTGGATTTACAATGGGGAAACCTGCTAAGGAAGGACCTTTAAAAAATAAAGGAACTAGACTATTTCTGTTCCATAGGTTACCTTTTTGGTAACTCATTATAATCATCAGTATGACCAGTGGGGACCAGCATTACATCACCTACGAACTACTCTGGACGTAATGATATATTAAATATTAACTCGGCCAGCAATTTACATGCCACAATACTTGCTACTAATCACTCCGGCCGAGCATACCCGAGATTGTTATCTGGAAGTGTTTGGGTCTGTCATAATGTTTTCTGTACTCATGTTTGCCCGCTGTAACACACCAGGCAATATCTGGCTTCCACAAATCTGTAATAATTGCCATGTACCTGCCCCTGTTTAGATGACTGGCTAGGTGAGTAGAGAGAGAGAGAGAGGACAGTCCATCACTGCCATAGAACAGGTCTTTATGCATGATCAAATGTTTACCAGTATAAAAATGTCCTGGCAAATAACTACTAGATACAGTTATGAACACATATACCGGTACATGGGCACATGCACACAACATAAATAGAAATAGATATGTACATGCAATAGTACGTACATACACAAGTGTGACACATTTTAAAGCATAAAGGACATATAAATAAGTGAGAGTCATTAGTATTTATTTTCACAAACATTATGACATTATTTTCACAGCCTGTCAGCTTAAATTTCACCCATCCAAAATGAACTCAACCTGTCCAAGAGATGGATGCACGAGTCTTGATAAAGCTATGCCATGGAATCTGGATTAAGTACCACAGGACAAAATGGTCTGGCATATATAATGCCACATAGTGACTATCCGTATGTCCTGCACTTCAATTCTATACAGCTTACAGGTAATTTTCAAGGCAATTTTGTTGTTTTGTAGCGAACCCAGCAGAGCCTGGAAACACCGCCTCTAAACGACGATGATGATGATGATGATGATGTGGCATTTTTTCAGTCAATTCAGCACTGATGATATTCTTATGGTCTCATCCTTAGTTGTAAGTTCATCTTTCAAATTCTAGTGTCCTCCTGTCAGTGTCCTCCTGCCAGTGTCCTCCTGCCAGTGTACTCCTGTCAGTGTACTCCTGTCAGTGTCCTCCTGTCAGTGTACTCCTGCCAGTGTCCTCCTGCCAGTGTCCTCCTGCCAGTGTACTCCTGTCAGTGTCCTCCTGTCAGTGTACTCCTGTCAGTGTCCTCCTGCCAGTGTCCTCCTGCCAGTGTACTCTGGTCACAGCAGGTCTCCCAGTGTTTCACCAGTAGGGGCGAGGTACTTCACTTCAATGTCTGATGACATGTTAGATGGATTTAAGGGTGAATGTTTCCTCTCTGATCTGGTTATGACTATCAGGGATAGTTTCACTATAACAATACTACCATGATAGCTGTAATTACTATTGTGATACTACCGTGATAGCTGTAATTATTAGTGCGATACTATCATGATAACTGTAATTAATATCAAGTTACTACCATGATAGCTGTAATTACTATCACTATATACTATCGTGATAGCTGTCATTACTATCACTATATACTATCGTGATAGCTGTAATTACTATCACTATATACTACCGTGATAGCTGTAATTACTATCACTATATACTATCGTGATAGCTGTAATTACTATCACTATATACTATCGTGATAGCTGTAATTACTATCACAATGCTACCATGATAGCTGTAATTACTATCATGATACTACCGTGATAATAATAATAAATAATAATAATATACTTTATTTGTACACTCATATCCAGAGTAGGACTCTGTTAAAGGGTGTTGACAACTAATAGCTACTAAAATGTAGATAATATAATTAAACACATAACAAGACTAGTAGAACTGCACTAAATTAAAAATTAAAAATTTACTAAACATACCTAAGCTAAAAGTATCAAGACATGCATAAAAAAATAATAAATAGACAATACAATATTAATGAATAAATTATTTAAAATACTAGGCTAGTTCTGCTAATTAAACGTATAAAAAGGGTAGAACTGCATTAAAATATAAATTGTACTAAACAAACCTAAACTAAAAATATCAAGACCTACATAACAGATAATAATAATAAGTAGAGAGTAAAATATTAATGAGGAAATAATTAAAATAATAGGCTAGTATAATAGTACAAAATAATAGTAGTAATTACTAAATACTACGATGTGAAGAGTGAATGGTATAGAGACGTAGACATTAAAAGCAAGCTTGAAATAATGAGTCTTAAGACGCGCTTTAAATGTGTCCAAGCACAGATGCTCAGGTAGCGCGTTCCACAGAGTCGGCCCCGTGCGAGAGAATGACCGGCGGTCATATCGTTCGAGGTTGTGGCGTGGAACGGCCAGCAACGCGCGGTCGGCAGATCGCAGGATGCGGCGCGGCACGTACGGCGTGATGAGCAACGCGAGGTACGTCGGCGTCCAATCATGGAGGACGCGAAACACAAAGACGAGTAACTTGTACTCAATGCGGTACTTCACGAGCAACCAATGGAGCTGTTGCAACGCGGCCGTCATGCTTCGCCGGTCGCCCTGCCTGATGCGCAGCACGACTGGCCGCCGAGCGCTGCACCATCTCAAGGCGGTGTAAGAGGCGGTCGGAGATGCCACACAGGACAGTGGTCCCGTGGTCGAGCCGTGATGTAACAAGGGAGTGGACGAGAGTCTTACATGTTGTCATTGTCAAGCTTGTTTGTATCTTGGCAATGCGAAATAGGTTTGAGTAAGCAGCACGACAGACGTTCGATACAATAGCTGTAATTACTATTGCGATACTATCCTGATAGATGATAGATGTAATTACTATCACGATACTACCGTGATAGCTGTAATTACTATTGCAATACTATCCTGATAGATGATAGATGTAATTACTATCACGATACTACAGTGATAGCTGTAATTACTATTGCGATACTATCCTGATAGATGATAGATGTAATTACTATCACGATACTACAGTGATAGCTGTAATTACTATTGCTATACTACCGTGATAGCTGTAATTACTATTGCTATACTACCGTGATAGCTGTAATTACTATTGCTATACTACCGTGATAGCTGTAATTACTATTGCTATACTACCGTGATAGCTGTAATTACAACTGCTATACTACCGTGATAGCTGTAATTACTACTGCTATACTACCGTGATAGCTGTAATTACTACTGCTATACTACCGTGATAGCTGTAATTACTACTGCTATACTACCGGGATAGCTGTAATTACTATTGCTATTCTACTGGGATAGCTGTAATTACTATTGCTATACTACCGGGATAGCTGTAATTACTATTGCTATACTACCGGGATAGCTGTAATTACTATTGCTATACTACCGGGATAGCTGTAATTACTATTGCAATACTACAGTGATAGCTGTAATTACTATTGCTATACTACAGTGATAGCTGTAATTACTATTGCTATACTACAGTGATAGCTGTAATTACTATTGCTATACTACCGTGATAGCTGTAATTGCTATTGCTATACTACCGTGATAGCTGTAATTACTATTGCTATAATACAGTGATAGCTGTAATTACTATTGCTATACTACAGTGATAGCTGTAATTACTATTGCTATACTACCGTGGTAGCTGTAATTACTATTGATATACTACCGTGGTAGCTGTAATTACTATTGATATACTACCGTGGTAGCTATAATTACTATTGCTATACTACCGTGATAGTTGTAATTACTATTGCTAAACTACCGTAATAGCTGTAATTACTATTGCTATACTACCGTGATAGCTGTAATTACTATTGCTATACTACCGTGATAGCTGTAATTACTACTGCTATACTACCGTGATAGCTGTAATTACTACTGCTATACTACCGTGATAGCTGTAATTACTACTGCTATACTACCGTGATAGCTGTAATTACAACTGCTATACTACCGTGATAGCTGTAATTACTACTGCTATACTACCGTGATAGCTGTAATTACTACTACTATACTACCGTGATAGCTGTAATTACTACTGCTATACTACCGGGATAGCTGTAATTACTATTGCTATTCTACTGGGATAGCTGTAATTACTACTGCTATACTACTACTGCTATACTACCGTGATAGCTGTAATTACTACTGCTATACTACCGTGATAGCTGTAATTACTACTGCTATACTACCGGGATAGCTGTAATTACTACTGCTATACTACCGGGATAGCTGTAATTACTATTGCTATACTACCGGGATAGCTGTAATTACTATTGCTATACTACCGGGATAGCTGTAATTACTGTTGCTATACTACAGTGATAGCTGTAATTACTGTTGCTATACTACAGTGATAGCTGTAATTACTGTTGCTATACTACCATGATAGCTGTAATTACTATTGCTATACTACCGGGATAGCTGTAATTACTATTGCTATACTACCGGGATAGCTGTAATTACTATTGCTATACTATCGCGATGGTCTCATGACTATCTTGATACTGTCAATATAGTATTATGGAAGCTAAATATGTTTATGCTCCAATTTTGCTTGATGTGAGTTAAGTTACATTTCGCACGGACCCGGCCAAAATTAACAGGTGGTGCCACCGCTATGAGATGGAGTCAGTGCTTCACAATGCCAATCCGTGAGTGATGCTGTTTTGATCGACAATTGTTGACATTGGGTTGGTGTACTCGGTAAATAAGTAAACATGTAACAGATATGTCTGTGAATAGTATTACAGCAACACAAGTAAACCTGCTGATGTGTTTGGCCAACTATCATTACTATCGACTGTTCACTGTGCTATCACTGATAACTATCGATAGTTGAATGTACTATCAATATTAATGCATCGCCACATCGACTGTTGTGATGCATTGATAGTTTAATGAAGTGTTATACCTCTACTCACAATAACATAGATGGAAGAATGAGCAGCCACTGATGCCCTGGTCCACTTTCCACTCCCCCAGCTGAGCTATATCGGTCGATAATGGAGTGGTCTACGGCAGCCATGGTGAAGGCCTGCACAGCGTACGTACGGTGGATGAGTTGTCAGACCCATGGTATGATGGCAGGCAGAGAGACTCAAGTCTAATCCCTTGTAGTCTCTCTGTAGTAACCTTAGTAACACAGCTCCAGCTTACACCTACTTACTGGGCTCCAGCTTAGTCCTACCAACAAGGCTCCAGCTTAGTCCTACCAACAAGGCTCCAGCTTAGTTCTACCAACAAGGCTCCAGCTTAGTCCTACCAACAAGGCTCCAGCTTAGCCCTACCAACAAGGCTCCTGCTTAGTCCTACCAACAAGGCTCCAGCGTAGTCCTACCAACAAAGCTCCAGCTTAGCCCTACCAACAAGGATCAAGCTTAGTCCTACCAACAGGCTTCAGTTTAGTCCTACCAACAAGGCTCCAGCTTAGCCCTACCAACAAGGCTCCTGCTTAGTCCTACCAACAAGGCTCCAGCTTAGCCATACCAACAAGGCTCCTGCTTAGTCCTACCAACAAGGCTCCAGCTTAGTCCTACCAACAAGGTTCCGGCTTAGCCCTAACAACAAGGCTCCAGCTTAGTCCTACCAACAGTGCTCCAGTTTAGTCCTGCCAACAAGGCTCCAGTTTAACCTTACCAACAAGGCTCCAGTTTAACCCTACCAACAAGACTCCAGTTTAACCCTACCAACAAGGCTCCAGTTTAGCCGTACCAACAAGGCTCCAGTTTAGTCCTACCAACAAGGCACCAGCTTAGCCCTACCAACAAGGCTCCAGTTTAACCCTACTAACAGGCAACAAGGCTCCAGTTTAACCCTACCAACAAGGCTCCAGTTTACCAAACTAACTACAATGGAACCTCCTTATTGAGGTCGCCCTTGGGACTGGACAAAAGTGACCTGAGTAGCGAGGTGACCTTATTAGTGGGACTAATTTCCTATACTTTACTGTTTATGGAACCAATTTGGGACTGTCCAAAGGTGACCTTAATTGTGAGGTGGCTGTATTATCAAGGTGACTATAAAGTGAGGTTTGACTGTACAAGGCTCTAACTTAACCATAATAGCTACAAGGCTCTAACTTAACCATAATAGCTACAAGGCTCTAACTTAATCATAATAGCTATGCGACTCTAACTAAACCATAATAGCTACGAGGCTCTAACTTAACCATACTAGCTATGAGACTCTAACTTAACCATAATAGCTACGAGGTTCTAACTTAACCATAATAGCTACAGTGCTCTAACTTAGCCAAGGCATCAACATCATCATAGATACCAGGCTTTAATGTTGCAATAGCTACAAGGCACTACATCAGTCATAGCTACAAGGCTCCAATTTAGCCCAATCTGTGCCATTGAGGTGAAGGCTCCAGTCTAGCCCCATCTACAATACGTGTCCAGTTTACTGCTCGGACTGACCACAATCCTGTAAAGGACAGAGGTCTCAGTGAGAGTTTGTGTGGCGTCTATGAGAGAGTTTGTGGTAACTGTAGCACTGTACTAGCTATAGCATCAGTCAGCAGAGTGTCTGCCCAGTCTGTGCAGTGAGTGTGGTCATAGTGGTGCATGTCTGTCCTGTCATCTAGGCCTGTCGTCAGTGACTGTGGCCTTGCCAGCACCAGGCCAGTCCAGTGGTTATACAGTCTGGCAAAAGCACCACATATCTGCTGCCACATTCCCAGTATCTGAGAGCAGGGAAGCTTGCAGTGGACATGCCAGTGTGTTTGATGCAATGGTCAGCACTTAAGTAGATGGACACACGATGCCCTACAGATGACCAGGTAGGTGTCACAGATGTAACCACCTGTGCGGTCACTCAAATCCGTTCGAATTTAATTAATTTTTTTCAAAAGGAAAACATTTTCGGCAGCCTAATTTCATTCAACAAGTGCAGTTACATTTTGGATGAGTCTGTCACCCTGTTTACGCCGATCGTATCGATTCTTTCAATTTACGCATGCACACTGACATTACTAGAGGCAGTGACACGGAACCTAAACATAACGACATTGATTAATGGCATCAAGTGGAGCAGTTGTCTTTTGTCTCCCTGTCCAGTGTCTTCTAGGCACCATGTGACGCTTACCTTTTGTCTGTGACAGGCCAATGATGCCTGCACTTTGTGAGTTACAGCCTATCTAAATGGGCATCATTCTGCTACATATCTCATCACTTCTTGTTGTCCTCTGAACGTGTTACATGTTGTCCAGGGCATTTGTTATTTGTAGTCCAGTGGGAATGTGTTGCTTGTAGTCCAGGGAACATGTTACTTGTAGTCCAGTGGGAATGTCTTACTTGTAGTCCAGGGAACATGTTACTTGTAGTCTAAGGAATGTGTTATTTGTATTCCAAGGGGAATGTGCTACTTGTATTCCATGGAACATGTTACTTGTAGTCCTGGGAATGTGTTACTTGTAGTCCAGGAAATGTGTTACTTGTAGTCCAGGGAACATGTTACTTGTAGTCTAAGGAATGTGTTATTTGTAGTCCAGGAAATGTGTTACTTGTAGTCCAGGGAACATGTTACTTGTAGTCCAGGGAACATGTTACTTGTAGTCTAAGGAATGTGTTATTTGTAGTCCAGGAAATGTGTTACTTGTAGTCCAGGGAACATGTTACTTGTAGTCCAGGGAACATGTTACTTGTAGTCTAAGGAATGTGTTATTTGTATTCCAAGGGGAATGTGCTACTTGTATTCCATGGAACATGTTACTTGTAGTCCTGGGAATGTGTTACTTGTAGTCCAGGAAATGTGTTACCTGTAGTCCTGGGAATGTGTTACTTGTAGTCCAGGAAATGTGTTACCTGTAGTCCAGGGAATACGTTACTTGTAGTCCAAGGAATCTGTTACTTTTAGTTCAAGTGAGGTGACCATATTAGCAGAACTAATTTCCTATACTTTACTGTATAAGGAAATAATCAAGGACTATCATAGTGACCTTAATTGCAAGGTGGCTGTACTACAGTGGTGAACATAAAGCAAGGTTTGACTGTACTTATTGTCCAAGGCATGTTTTCCAAGGAGTATTTTACTTGTCACGGGTAGAACTTCAGCATTTAGTTTACTGGTCAGCAGGACTAGTAAAGACAAAAGTTTACTAGTCTGCCAAAAGGTTTACTAGTCCTGAAAATATCAAAACATAACACAAATGTAAATTGCAACAAATGCGTCAGACGGTCCATGGTGGCCGTGTTCAGTGCTTGAATGGCTCGCTCGCACATTATGCAGAACATCAAACTCTTCCCCTTTGTGGCATTTGTGACTGTCTCCGTCGTAAGCCAACACCGTGTGGTGGCGCTCCCAAACCTTCAAGTACCCACGCTGTAGTTTCTGCTGGTCGTACTGCGTGTCCCATTCACACTTTTCCAGCTTGCGCTTAACTGCTGGTTTCTCAACCCCAGTCAAGTAATGATACTATTTGAAAACCGTGCATTTGAAAATGGCCACCAATTGCACTCATTAGCTGTATCCCTCTACTAGATATGCTAAACCAAACAAAACTGTCATTTCAGAATTTGATGTCACACAACAGCCAATCAAAAGCACCGTTTCACTGTCGCCTCATTAGGTGAAGAATTAGTTTGTCAATGGTACACAATATGCTGATTTTTACTAGACAGCCGGACTAGTTGGTAGGCGGGTTTATTAGTCCGCCATAATCTTTACTAGTGTACGGACTAGCGGACTAGTGGGTAGTTCTACCCCTGCTTGTTGTCCAGGTTATGTGAACACATTACTTATTGCCAAGGGCATGTGTTACATGTACTCCAGGGCATGTGTTACATGTACTCCAGGGCATGTGTTACATGTACTCCAGGGCATGTGTTACGTGTACTCCAGGGCATGTGTTACATGTACTCTAGGGCATGTGTTACATGTACTCCAGGGCATGTGTTACGTGTACTCCAGGGCATGTGTTACATGTACTCTAGGGCATGTGTTACATGTACTCCAGGGCATGTGTTACATGTACTCCAGGGCATGTGTTACATGTACTCCAGGGCATGTGTTACATGTACTCCAGGGCATGCATTCAGGCATATGCCGCTACACTCTGTGTAACATTCACCAACAATACTGTAATGGAATGGCAAATATTGATTGCATCAGCAGGTAATATACTAATGAAAATCATCGGACGAGTTTAGCACTGGGTGTTTGAGCAAGTCTTGTCAAGTCTGGGTGTTTGAGCAAGTCTTGTCAAGTCTGTACTCGGTTGAGCTGCAATGGCTTGTCACTTCTATGATGAATTTCTGGACAAGTTTCAAGACATTTCATGCGAGATATTGATGAGAGAATAAGGAGTGCCTCCTTCAGTCTTCACAGGCCTGTTGATCTTGTCCATTTCATGCGAGATATTGATGAGAGAGTAAGGAGTGCCTCCTTCAGTCTTCACAGGCCTGTTGATCTTGTCCATTGATTCTACATGGGTGCAGTTCCACACATGTCAAAGTAGACTAATTGCTTCGTAAACATCAACTAATTAATTAAGCAGGAGCTGCCATTCCTGCAGATGGACTGGTGGAGTGACATTACAAGGAAACTCAGCCAAGTTGGTGTTGTTCTGCAAGTCTTCTTTCTCTTGCTCTGGTACAGGGTGGGGCTACATCACCTAGTCTCTTATGCCGTACAATTCAGACAAACAAACAGTATAGTCTGCAATGTGTGACATGTGACATGATATTTGTGTGACATATTATGATACATAGGTGTGTATGTAATGTTGTTTGAAAGGAATACATAAGGAGTTAAAAAAAATTATACCGGTAGTTAATGTATCCCCTAAATATTTTGTTTGGTAATCACATTATATATATTATCAGATGAATGTGTGTATACTGCGCATCCCAAATGGAGACACACACAGTAGCTGTGTAAGAAAAACAAATACCGCACTTCACTTTGTCATGTTAATATGATTAGTGCAAAATAAATAAATGCAAAAATACATTGAATTCTGATATCCTTTAGACAATATTTCTCCACCTGTCCCGATCTTCAGCAAATGTATCCTACTTTCAGCTGTCCCCCTGGTCTTTTGAGAGCTCTGTTCAAACTGTCTCTCCTGGCTCTATGAATGAGTACCTGGCTATAAAGAGTGGTAGATATTTGTGTACGAATAGTCTTCGCGCATTAATTGCAGCATGGCTGGATACTTCCCAGAGCAGTCTCGATGGTGTTCGATTGAACAGGTCTGCCAGGGAGTAAAGTGTAAAGCGCTTTGAGCAGTCCTGAGGACTGGATACTGCGCTGTATAAGAACTTACCTTTGGGCATTTTCACAGTGACAATTGAAATGTAAAACAATTGATTTAAACATATAAACACATCATGTGAATAACAGGAAAAACCTGTAGGCACCAGCATGGCATGCACTGAGTACTTTATTACCGGTAGTAATTAATACATAAGTTGTATCCTTTTTCAATCAATGTTCTTTTTCTATTGAATATAAGTGTTTTCTTAGAAACTACAGTTTCTTGTTATGTATTACAGTACTATTTCCAAGAGGTTTGGTTGTATATACATGAATTGATGAGGGATGATGTCGGATCAACAAAATATTTTGAATGAGCCTGGTTTTTCATCAACCAACAGGACATAAGAATGATTATGGGATATAATGAAACTAATAATACCTCTATGTCAGTGGTTCTCAAACTTTTTTGCTCTACACTACAGCGCCTTTTTCTCAGACGATCATCACAATGGCCCCCTCCAACCATAATAAATCTAAAATAACCAACGTTTACTCTAAAGTCTAAAAGCCAGGTAGAGATGAATACACCTTTATTTGAAGTCTATTTAAAATATGCTGCTGTTAATCAAATAGGTGACACTGCATAAAACCAACAAGCTTCATGATTGTGCATTATTTATCTTTCTGATGCTGCATAAAAAAATGACAGGTGACGCTGTATAATGCCAACAATTAGTTTAAGCCATATCTTACTGACGTTACACAAAAAACTGTCGGCTCAAACTTCAATGGGATGGATGATGATGCAAAGCATCGACAGGCTTATTGATTGTGGGTTTCGTTATAGCAAGTGCACACCGGAGATCATGCACCACCTTTAGCTTGTTGGGACATTTTGTCTTAATGTGCACGAGATGAGAGAACGCAACCTGACAGCGGTTGGTTGAAGCGAATGGTAGCAGGTGACGCTGGACAAAGTCACACTAGTTAGGGTAGGTAACTTCCTTGGATGACCAGAACACAGACATTTTCAGACTCGAAATTCATCTTAGCACCTGAATCTTTTTGGAGACCAAGAAGCTCTGTTTGTGCAGCTTCGGTGTCATCTGGTGTACATATAAGTGGTACAGTGAATGGATTCCTTAACAACCAAGTTGTTTGACTAGATATCTTCAGAACGTAGCTTGTGAATACCACCTCCAGTGTTATCAATTATAAAACTGTGTTGTGTCATGACAGTCTTTGGCAACTTCTCATATCGTTTCCAACATTGCGAAGTTGTCTAAGCCAATCTTGCGCCTCCAATTGTCCAGCTTGCACACGAAAGCTTTGACTTTTTCAACAAAATCAATGTTCAAGGTTTCTTTCCCATGATGTTCAACGTTCATATTGTTGAGCTGTCCAAAGATGTCAACGAGGTACGCTAGTCATAGTTCCCATTCATCTTCTGTCCAGGCTGAAAGAAGATCCACTTTGTTCTGGATACTGAGAAAGAGTTTGAATTCCTATCTGAGGGCGAACACACATTGGTCAACATTGCCTTTGGAGAGCCAGCTGACTTGTGTGTAGAACAGAAGGGATTCATGGAGGGAGTCCATGTCCTCACAAAGTTTCTTGAACAGGTGTGAGTTGAGGGTGCTTACTTTCATTGTTTCCCGTTGGTACACACACCACAGAGACTGTTCCCTGTCGGTACACACACCACAGAGACTGTTACCCATCGGTACACACACCACAGAGACTGTTCCCCGTCGGTACACACACCACAGAGACTGTTCCCTGTTGGTACACACACCACGGAGACTGTTCCCCGTCGGTACACCCACCACAGAGATTGTTCCCCGTTGGTACACACACCACAGAGACTGTTCCCCGTTGGTACACACACCACAGAGACTGTACCCCGTCGGTACACACACCACAGAGACTGTTCCCCATTGGTACACACACCACAGAGACTGTTCCCCATTGGTACACATACCACAGAGACTGTTCCCCATTGGTACACACACCACAGAGACTGTTCCCCATTGGTACACATACCACAGAGACTGTTCCCCATTGGTACACACACCACAGAGACTGTTCCCCGTCGGTACACACACCACAGAGATTGTTCCCCTTCAGTACACACACCACAGAGACTGTTCCCCGTCGGTACACACACCACAGAGACTGTTCCCCGTCGGTACACACACCACAGAGACTGTTCCCCGTCGGTACACACACCACAGAGACTGTTCCCCATCGGTACACACACCACAGAGACTGTTCCCCGTTGGTACACACACCACAGAGACTGTTCCCCGTTGGTACACACACCACAGAGACTGTTCCCCGTCGGTACACACACCACAGAGACTGTTCCCCGTTGGTACACACACCACAGAGACTGTTTCCCATCGGTACACACACCACAGAGACTGTTCCCCGTTGGTACACACACCACAGAGACTGTTCCCCATCGGTACACACACCACAGAGACTGTTCCCCGTTGGTACACACACCACAGAGACTGTTCCCCGTCGGTACACACACCACAGAGACTGTTCCCCATTGGTACACACACCACAGAGACTGTTCCCCATTGGTACACACACCACAGAGACTGTTCCCCATTGGTACACACACCACAGAGACTGTTCCCCATTGGTACACACACCACAGAGACTGTTCCCCATTGGTACACACACCACAGAGACTGTTCCCCGTTGGTACACACACCACAGAGACTGTTCCCCGTTGGTACACACACCACAGAGACTGTTCCACATCGGTACACACACCACAGAGACTGTTCCCCGTTGGTACACACACCACAGAGACTGTTCCCCGTCGGTACACACACCACAGAGACTGTTCCCCATTGGTACACACACCACAGAGACTGTTTCCTGTTGGTACACACACCACAGAGACTGTTCCCCGTTGGTACACACGCCACATAGACTGTTCCCCATCGGTACACACACCACAGAGACTGTTCCCCGTTGGTACACACACCACAGAGACTGTTCCCCGCCGGTACACACACCACAGAGACTGTTTCCCGTTGGTACACACACCACAGAGACTGTTCCCCGTCGGTACACACACCACAGAGACTGTTCCCCATTGGTACACACACCACAGAGACTGTTCCCCATTGATACACATACCACAGAGACTGTTCCCCATTGATACACATACCACAGAGACTGTTCCCCGTCGGTACACACACCACAGAGATTGTTCCCCATCGGTACACACACCACAGAGACTGTTCCCCGTCGGTACACACACCACAGAGATTGTTCCCCTTCGGTACACACACCACAGAGACTGTTCCCCATTGGTACACACACCACAGAGACTGTTCCCCATTGATACACATACCACGGAGACTGTTCCCCGTCGGTACACACACCACAGAGATTGTTCCCCATCGGTACACACACCACAGAGATTGTTCCCCATCGGTACACACACCACAGAGACTGTTCCCCGTCGGTACACACACCACAGAGATTGTTCCCCGTCGGTACACAGACTCGGAGGTTGTTCCCCGTTTGGTACACACACCACAGAGACTGTTCCCCGTCGGTACACACACCACAGAGATTGTTCCCCATTGGTATACACACCACAAAGACTGTTCCCCGTCTGTATACACACCACAGAGATTGTTCCAGTCAAGGCCTTTGGCTTCATATAATTCAGTCAGTTTGTCCATCACGTCTTCCTCTTTGGATATTAACTCGAGGTCATCACAAAACAAAGAATTCTTCCTTCTGGTCTTCATTGTGAACGTACCTGGCAACACCATCAGTTGGGAGCAGGACTGAACATCTGTCGATTCAGCAAGTTGGATGGCAAACACCATCAGTTGGGAGCAGGACTGAACATCCGTCGATTCATCAAGTTGGGTGCTGAACAAACCAGCACTTTTGAGTTCCTGGATCACCTGTTCTTTGATATCCAAAGAAAGCTCATATATTCTGTGGCGGACAGTATCATTGGAAAGAGAAATGACACCAAGTTGTGTTGAGTACTCTTCTCCCCCAGAACAAGTTTGACCATGGTCTTGGCACATGGGGCTATCAACTGCTCTCTGACAGTGTGAGGGTTCTTGACACTGCAGCGGCATAATGATTTGATTTGCATGTTATGTGGATATCAAGTGCGAGTAATGGTATGTTTTAATAGTACACGATTTAGTATTATGAGGCACCATCCCACGGCCCCCCCTGAAATTGCCAAATGGCCCCCCCATCAACACCTTCACAGTGAGTTTCAACAACAATCCACACATTCGACGCCAACACATACTTTTGATATCAGAGCGGCATCACTACAAACATGGGAAATTACATTGTTTTGTTGATCATGTCAGACAATTTAAATTTTTTACTTCCTTTTGGGAAGCAGTGCCAAACTTCAATTTCTTGATACAAAACCACACTGCAGCGTCTGGTTCAGCCATGGTTTAGATCAGTTAATGACAAGTTGGACTTTCCGGATTCGTTGGATCGTAGACTGAAGACGCGACAACCAATGAAACAGTGTTTAACATACAGTGTTCGGTATAACATGTATATGCTCAATGAATCGATACAAAATCATTGGTTCGGCATTTCGATCAGAAGTAAAAGTTCAAAATTGCAATTTTATTTTTATTTCCTTTTTGTCAAAAACAACGTCATCGGCAGGTCCGTAATCTGAATAATCAAATTGGTGTCACCTAAGTAATAACTATGTGTCATTGTTTAGTACTGACCATGTCCTGTTTGCTGTGTCCCACTAGGAACCAAAGGATTAACGGGATTAGAGACCCTGGCAAGGACTTTCTCCTAGAGGGAAGTGGTTAGTGTAAGTGGCAGCCAGGCGAATTTGCCTCCATGTAGAATCAATTTTGTCATGTTGTGGATTGTAGCAAGGACTGAGCTGTAGGTTCTCCTAATGACTTGAAATATTGATTGAATGCAAGTGTTATTTGGTTGGGCACAGAGCTGCTAGTCAGGCCCATGGCAGCAGGGCTATAAACATGTGCAGTTGTGGATCTGGGCAGGACCACCTCAGGGACTGGTCAACTACTGGGCTGTGTCTAATAGATATCTATTGCTGACAGGCTGAGGAAGTGGCTTAGGTGTGAGTATCACAGGGTTGAGTTGGGGAAATTGTATGTGCTTGAATACTGAGTGTTTGTAAGGTACTAGTCCTACATAGGAACCACTAGAGGGTCATTTTGAGGGTTCTTTAATTAAAAATGGTTTCTTATTTTGCTGACATTGCACAGTTACCTATCTGAGTGCTTCTGTTGGATCACTGGAGCTTTCAACACCTTCACAGTGAGTACCTACTGGAGCTTTCAGCACCTTCACAGTAAGTGCCTTCATCACTAGTCATGTGACATCATTGGTGATTCTCACATGACAGTATAGCTAGCTAACTGTAGAGTAGGTATTCACAGGGGTTTTAGATTCTCAGACAGAAGTTTGGAGATAGAGAACTGGAGTGCAGTGGTCCAGTGGTTCTTGACCGAGTGAACCCGGGTTCGAATCCCGTGTTTTGGTGTCGAACCTTGGGCAAGTTCATTCACTGTACATTGCTCCAGTTCACTCAGCTGTATGAATGAGTACCTGGCTGTAGACTGGTGGATATTTGTGTACGAATAGCCTTCATGCATTAATTGGAGTGTGGCTGGATGCTTCCCAGAGAAGTCGAGATGGTGTTCGATTGAACAGATCTGCCAGGGAGTAAAGTATAAAGCACTTTGAGCAGTCCTGAGGACTGGATACTGCGCTATATAGGAACTTAGCTTTTTACGTTTATAATAAATGTTTTAGCACATTCTTGGAAGAATTTCAAAATATGACCTTTGTTCCTTCCTTTGTCTCACAGCCTGACATTGCTAGATATATCACTGACATACCTGTATATTGATTTCTCACAAGAAAGAATAGTAACAATCGTCATTCTAGTGATCACAGATTCACCAACTATTAAACAAATTATACAATCTACAGACAGTATGATGTATTTCTATTTTTTCAGGAAATTGTGATGGATTGTGTCTGGATTCCCTGGTCATTGTTGGCAGTGGACATGAAACTGTGATCATTCATCAGTGACCTGGTGACTTCTCCTTTTAACAAGCCCAGCCAATGTAATGGATCTGAATCACTTATACTGTTACAAGTCAACACACTCTTCTGATCCATCTACCATGGATTGTCAAAATATAATAGTGGCCTGCCCCCTCTTGGTAAAATTATGCCAATAATTTCATTGCATTTCCTGCACCAGATTCACATGTAAAAATGAAACAATTGAATATTCGATGTAAGTTACTGTCACTGTGTCAGATCAGTACAATATTGTGGTGGACTGTTTGTTGTCTTCAGTACCATTTATGTCGGGCAAAACTTGCATATATATGGTGTGTTTCAACCAACTCAAGTGGCTGTTTGTCTTAGAGGTCTTATCCTTTTGATGACGTATTTAAATTATCATTGAAACGTATAATTTCCCCTTGAGCAGTGGTTGATCCAGTTATATGTCTTGCTTGACATATAAAACTTTATTTCGTAAAGATTTGCAACTTTCAGGGTGTGATGTGTGATTTTTTCAAGCACTTTTTGCATGGGACAGTTGGTGCAGTTAATGTTGACTATACCACCACATTTGATCTTTCGCTTGGTAGCAATAACTATACGCTAGTCACTGACGTATCCACACAGTGGCTATTTTGCAGAACGCACCTACATTTCAAAACCAATCACCAGATTGGAACAAAATTGAGGGGTATCAGGTTTGGGTGAATTTTTCTTGAAAAAAAACAAGGTATGTCATTTTCACGTCGGTAATTAATGTTCCATTTTTGAGAAATTTTCAACAAAGTCTATCAATAAATTGTTTATCCAGCCTGTGAAATGCTACAGTGGCGACCTATGTGTTATCTACTGTGTTCAGTGTGTACCTGTAGGAATGCCCCAGCAGCTATTTCTGGCCTATACTGTCCATTAGAGTGTGCCCTGATCCTCAGCTAGTCTCAAGCAGGTATAAATGGGTAACATGATTAGCATCATCATTGTGCCTCATTGAAGATGCTCGTTTGTAATTGCACTCACACAATCTCATTATAATCTTCCTTCTGACCCATGAGTGGTTACACTATATTGTTACATTTGAGCTAAGACCGAGTTCAACTGGAGCAATTATTAAGGTGGATGAATGAAGTCAGGTGTTATGTCTTGGTTTAGATATAGCCAGACTAGGTGAAGGTTATTAAGGTGGATGAATGAAGTCAGGTGTTATGTCTTGGTTTAGATATAGCCAGACTAGGTGAAGGTTATTAAGGTGGATGAATGAACTCAGGAGATTTTATGTCTTGGTTCATTTATAGCCAGACTAGTGATGGCCATTGCAGTTGTGTTAAAGAATACCAGGGTAACATAGAACCTACAAAATGGTGATATTTAACATTTGAAAACAATTCATGTGAGTTAAGTGCAGTAGATTAGGCATATTAGCAGGTTTAACAACATTTCACAAGATTGACACCCAGACAGTTAACACTAGATGGCAAGCCTTTTGGCTTAGAGAGAGTCCAACCCTTTTTATTTATATGTATCCTGCCCTTCTGAGGTATGTGTCAATTTTATTTTAAAACAAATTCACGTTACTAGCACCCACACAATCAGCAGATAATCTGTTCCATTCATTTACAGTTCATTGTGAAAATGAGAACTTTCTTATATCTAATCTACACTGCTCCTTTACTAATGTGTCTACCTCAGACACAGTCAGACTTCAGCTCTACCTCATACATAGTCAGACTTCAACTCTATCTCAGACTCAGCCAGACTTCAGCTCTACCTCAGACACAGTCAGACTTCAACTCTATCTCAGACTCAGCCAGACTTCAGTTCTATCTCAGCCCCCAGCCACAATTCTGCAATATCAGAATTCAGATATAGCAGAATTGTGGCTGGGGACTGAGATAGAACTGAAGTGTGGCTGAGTCTGAGATAGATCTGAAGTCTGACTGGGTCTGATATAAAGTTGAAGTCTGGCTGAGTCTGAGATAGAGCTGAAGTCTGGCTGAGTCCGAGATAGAGCTGAAGTGTGACAGGGTCTGATATAAAGCTGACGTCTGACTGGGTCTGATATAAAGCTGAAGTCTGGCTGAGTCTGAGATAGAGCTGAAGTGTGACATGGTCTGATATAAAGCTGAAGTCTGGCTGAGTCTGAGATAGAGCTGAAGTCTGGCAGGGTCTGATATAAAGCTGAAGTCTGGCTGAGTCTGAGATAGAGCTGAAGTCTGAGATAGAGCTGAAGTCTGAGATAGAGCTGAAGTTGTGAACTGATCAAGTAAGGTAATGGGTGCCCTAAAGCCAAAGGTCCACCATCTAAACTCAACAGGTCCACTCAATCTAATTTGTAATCTACACAATTCCTGATAACAGTGATCCATCTGCTGCCAGTTGAATTAGTTTAATGAGTTTTGAAAGAATGTTAGACATCCATGTTCAGTTCTACTTTAATGTCATAACAAGGAACATGTTATGTGCAAATTGCTCCCAAATGTGTTGCCTGTTTTTTTCAGCAAACACCCAATTTAACAGAAATTCCCCGAAGTTAATCACCGAAAGCTTCTATGGAATGTTTTAATAACAAGGATATTGTTGCTTTGTCTATGCATCATTTGCCTGGTAAACAATTTATCTCCACAAGGTTAATTTCAGCATTAATGCAGTTGTATTTGTATCTCAGTTGCTTGGTATTTTTAGCCTTATTACTTCCTTTTGAGCACTGTTGGGATGTTGTAGACACAGCACTAGCTGTGTCATGGACTGTTTAATTAGCAACAACCTTTGAATAGAGCCTTAATGGGCAGAACTGACAGTACCTCCTCCTTGTTCCCAGTCTCTCATTAGAACCTAGGCTCCTGCTCATGCAATGTGCAGCCTCATAGAGGTATATCCATCATGTGATGTATTGTCACATTGTCTGGCTTTGTACACATAGATCCATCACAGGATGTGTTGTCATGTTGTATAGCTTTGTATACATAGGTCCACCACAGGATGTGTTGTCATGTTGTCTAGCTTTGTATACATAGATCCACCACAGGATGTGTTGTCATGTTGTCTAGTTTTGTATACATAGGTCCACCACAGGATGTGTTGTCATGTTGTCTAGCTTTGTATACATAGGTCCACCACAGGATGTGTTGTCATGTTGTCTAGCTTTGAATACTTAGGTCCACCACAGGATGTGTTGTCATGTTGTCTAGCTTTGTATACATAGGTCCACCACAGGATGTGTTGTCATGTTGTCTAGCTTTGTATACATAGGTCCACCACAGGATGTGTTGTCATGTTGTCTAGCTTTGTATACTTAGGTCCACCACAGGATGTGTTGTCATGTTGTCTAGCTTTGTATACTTAGGTCCACCACAGGATGTGTTGTCATGTTGTCTAGCTTTGTATACATAGGTCCACCACAGGATGTGTTGTCATGTTGTCTAGTTTTGTATCCATAGGTCCACCACAGGATGTGTTGTCATGTTGTCTAGCTTTGTATACATAGGTCCACCACAGGATGTGTTGTCATGTTGTCTAGCTTTGTATACTTAGGTCCACCACAGGATGTGTTGTCATGTTGTCTAGCTTTGTATACATAGGTCCACCACAGGATGTGTTGTCATGTTGTCTAGTTTTGTATCCATAGGTCCACCACAGGATGTGTTGTCATGTTGTCTAGCTTTGTATACATAGGTCCACCACAGGATGTGTTGTCATGTTGTCTAGCTTTGTATACTTAGGTCCACCACAGGATGTGTTGTCATGTTGTCTAGCTTTGTATACATAGGTCCACCACAGGATGTGTTGTCATGTTGTCTAGTTTTGTATCCATAGGTCCACCACAGGATGTGTAGTCATGTTGTCTAGCTTTGTATACTTAGGTCCACCACAGGATGTGTTGTCATGTTGTCTAGCTTTGAATACTTAGGTCCACCACAGGATGTGTTGTCATGTTGTCTAGCTTTGTATACATAGGTCCACCACAGGATGTGTTGTCATGTTGTCTAGCTTTGTATACTTAGGTCCACCACAGGATGTGTTGTCATGTTGTCTAGCTTTGTATACATAGGTCCACCACAGGATGTGTTGTCATGTTGTCTAGCTTTGTATACATAGGTCCACCACAGGATGTGTTGTCATGTTGTCTAGCTTTGTATACTTAGGTCCACCACAGGATGTGTTGTCATGTTGTCTAGCTTTGTATACTTAGGTCCACCACAGGATGTGTTGTCATGTTGTCTAGCTTTGTATACATAGGTCCATCACAGGATGTGTTGTCATGTTGTCTAGTTTTGTATCCATAGGTCCACCACAGGATGTGTTGTCATGTTGTCTAGCTTTGTATACATAGGTCCACCACAGGATGTGTTGTCATGTTGTCTAGCTTTGTATACTTAGGTCCACCACAGGATGTGTTGTCATGTTGTCTAGCTTTGTATACATAGGTCCACCACAGGATGTGTTGTCATGTTGTCTAGTTTTGTATCCATAGGTCCACCACAGGATGTGTAGTCATGTTGTCTAGCTTTGTATACTTAGGTCCACCACAGGATGTGTTGTCATGTTGTCTAGCTTTGAATACTTAGGTCCACCACAGGATGTGTTGTCATGTTGTCTAGTTTTGTATACATAGGTCCACCACAGGATGTGTTGTCATGTTGTCTAGCTTTGTATACATAGGTCCACCACAGGATGTGTTGTCATGTTGTCTAGTTTTGTATACATAGGTCCACCACAGGATGTGTTGTCATGTTGTCTAGCTTTGTATTCATATGTCCATCACAGGATGTGTTGTCATGCTGTCTACCTTTGTATACTTAGGTCCACCACAGGATGTGTTGTCATGTTGTCTAGCTTTGTATACTTAGGTCCACCACAGGATGTGTTGTCATGTTGTCTAGTTTTGTATACATAGGTCCACCACAGGATGTGTTATGTTGTCTAGTTTTGTATACATAGGTCCACCACAGGATGTGTTGTCATGTTGTCTAGTTTTGTATACTTAGGTCCACCACAGGATGTGTTGTCTAGTTTTGTATACTTAGGTCCACCACAGGATGTGTTGTCATGTTGTCTAGCTTTGTATACATAGGTCCACCACAGGATGTGTTGTCATGTTGTCTAGCTTTGTATACTTAGGTCCACCACAGGATGTGTTGTCATGTTGTCTATGTTGTCTAGCTTTGTATACTTAGGTCCACCACAGGATGTGTTGTCATGTTGTCTAGCTTTGAATACTTAGGTCCACCACAGGATGTGTTGTCATGTTGTCTAGTTTTGTATACATAGGCCCACCACAGGATGTGTTGTCATGTTGTCTAGCTTTGTATACATAGGTCCACCACAGGATGTGTTGTCATGTTGTCTAGTTTTGTATACATAGGTCCACCACAGGATGTGTTGTCATGTTGTCTAGCTTTGTATTCATATGTCCATCACAGGATGTGTTGTCATGCTGTCTACCTTTGTATACTTAGGTCCACCACAGGATGTGTTGTCATTTTGTCTACCTTTGTATACTTAGGTCCACCACAGGATGTGTTGTCATGTTGTCTAGCTTTGTATACTTAGGTCCACCACAGGATGTGTTGTCATGTTGTCTAGCTTTGTATACTTAGGTCCACCACAGGATGTGTTGTCATGTTGTCTAGCTTTGTATACTTAGGTCCACCACAGGATGTGTTGTCATGTTGTCTAGTTTTGTATACATAGGTCCACCACAGGATGTGTTGTCATGTTGTCTAGCTTTGTATACTTAGGTCCACTACAGGATGTGTTGTCATGTTGTCTAGCTTTGTATACATAGGTCCACCACAGGATGTGTTGTCATGTTGTCTAGCTTTGTATACATAGGTCCACCACAGGATGTGTTGTCATGTTGTCTAGCTTTGTATACTTAGGTCCACCACAGGATGTGTTGTCATGTTGTCTAGCTTTGTATACATAGGTCCACCACAGGATGTGTTGTCATGTTGTCTAGCTTTGTATACTTAGGTCCACCACAGGATGTGTTGTCATGTTGTCTAGTTTTGTATACATAGGTCCACCACAGGATGTGTTATGTTGTCTAGTTTTGTATACATAGGTCCACCACAGGATGTGTTGTCATGTTGTCTAGTTTTGTATACTTAGGTCCACCACAGGATGTGTTGTCTAGTTTTGTATACTTAGGTCCACCACAGGATGTGTTGTCATGTTGTCTAGTTTTGTATACTTAGGTCCACCACAGGATGTGTTGTCATGTTGTCTAGTTTTGTATACTAAGGTCCACCACAGGATGTGTTGTCATGTTGTCTAGCTTTGTATACTTAGGTCCACCACAGGATGTGTTGTCATGTTGTCTAGTTTTGTATACATAGGTCCACCACAGGATGTGTTGTCATGTTGTCTAGTTTTGTATACTTAGGTCTACCACAGGATGTGTTGTCATGTTGTCTAGTTTTGTATACTTAGGTCCACCACAGGATGTGTTGTCATGTTGTCTAGCCATAGGTCCACCACAGGATGTGTTGTCATGTTGTCTAGCTTTGTATACTTAGGTCCACCACAGGATGTGTTGTCATGTTGTCTAGCTTTGTATACTTAGGTCCACCACAGGATGTGTTGTCATGTTGTCTAGTTTTGTATACATAGGTCCACCACAGGATGTGTTGTCATGTTGTCTAGCTTTGTATACTAGGCAGGATGTGTTGTCATGTTGTCTAGCTTTGTATACATAGGTCCACCACAGGATGTGTTGTCATGTTGTCTAGCTTTGTATACATAGGTCCACCACAGGATGTGTTGTCATGTTGTCTAGCTTTGTATACTTAGGTCCACCACAGGATGTGTTGTCATGTTGTCTAGCTTTGTATACATAGGTCCACCACAGGATGTGTTGTCATGTTGTCTAGCTTTGTATACTTAGGTCCACCACAGGATGTGTTGTCATGTTGTCTAGTTTTGTATACATAGGTCCACCACAGGATGTGTTATGTTGTCTAGTTTTGTATACATAGGTCCACCACAGGATGTGTTGTCATGTTGTCTAGTTTTGTATACTTAGGTCCACCACAGGATGTGTTGTCTAGTTTTGTATACTTAGGTCCACCACAGGATGTGTTGTCATGTTGTCTAGTTTTGTATACTTAGGTCCACCACAGGATGTGTTGTCATGTTGTCTAGTTTTGTATACTAAGGTCCACCACAGGATGTGTTGTCATGTTGTCTAGCTTTGTATACTTAGGTCCACCACAGGATGTGTTGTCATGTTGTCTAGTTTTGTATACATAGGTCCACCACAGGATGTGTTGTCATGTTGTCTAGTTTTGTATACTTAGGTCTACCACAGGATGTGTTGTCATGTTGTCTAGTTTTGTATACTTAGGTCCACCACAGGATGTGTTGTCATGTTGTCTAGCCCACCCCCTTCCACTGCTCCCTATCAGTTGCCCCCTCCCTCCACTGCTCCCTTCCTATCAGTAGCCCCTCCCCTCCACTGCTACGTATTAATAGCCCCCTCCCTCCACTGCTCCCTGTCAGTAGCCCCCTCCTTTTACTGCTCCCTATAAGTAGCCCCCTCCCTCCACTGCTCCCTGTCAGTAGCCCCCTCCTTCCACTGCTCCCTATAAGTAGCCCCCCTCCCTCCACTGCTCCTATTAGTTGCCCCCTCCCTCCACTGCTCCCTATCTGTAGCCCCCTCCCTCCACTGCTCCTATTAGTTGCCCCCTCCCTTCACTGCTCCTATTAGTTGCCCCCTCCCTTCACTGCTCCTATTAGCCCCCTCCCTTCACTGCTCCTATTATCACTGCTCCTATCAGTTGCTGCTCCTATTACCACTGCTCCTATTAGTTGCCCTCCCTTCACTGCTCCTATAGTTGCCCCCTCCCATCACTGCTCCTATTAGTTGCTCCTCCACTGCTCCTATCTGTAGCCCCCTCCCTCCACTGCTATTAGTTGCCCCCTCCCTTCACTGCTCCTATTAGTTGCCCCCTCCCTTCACTGCTCCTATTAGTTGCCCCCTCCCTCCACTGCTCCTCTCAGTTGCCCCCTCCCATCACTGCTCCTATTAGTTGCCCCCTCCCTTCACTGCTCCTATCAGTTGCCCCCTCCCATCACTGCTCCTATTAGTTGCCCCCTTCCCTTCACTGCTCCTATTAGTTGCCCCCTCCATCCTCTGCTCCCTATCAGTTGCCCCCTCCCTCCACTGTTCCCTATCAGTTGCCCCCTCCATCCACCTTTCATCCTCCTTTGATCTCATATGCATCTTCACACAGTCCTCCCATTTCAGCTGTGGTCTTTCCCTTTCACAGTGGCCTGGATGTTTATCTGTCTGCTCTCTTTGGCTGCCTGCCTCCCTCCATTCCCTTTAAGTGACCTGCCCACATCTTCTAGTTAAGCTGATCTTCATCTTGATATTTTTTCTCAGTCCTACTCCAACTATCCACCCTCTTTATCTGCAGACTATTTTTCAACTGCATTGTAAAATGCACGTGTAATAGAATTATGTTAATTTAATATTAAATCAAGGTATATTGTAGCACTATGATGCTCCTCAAATGTAAACTTTATTTTTATTTAATACATTATTTTTTATTTAATGTATTTAATAAAATGTTGAAGTTGTACTGCTCATCAAAAAGGCTTTAATAAGCCTGAAACCATTGGTCGTAATTTGAATGTTTTGCCCACATAACGTTCACATTAAATATGAAAACATTCAAATCTAAACACTCATTATCAGAGGCAGGCAATGCTAACTACAAGTTCCTGGAGTTGCCCTTTCATGCTGGACACTTGCGATTGGATTCCACAATAAAAACTAGCCAAGACAACAAGTGGGATGAAGTACAGTTATGTCAGCAAATACTGTTACCTTCCCTCGCTCAAGAGGGTCATGCAGGATAGTGGAACAGACACGGTTGTTTTAATGTTTTATTTTCAAAGAGGAATAAATATACTACCAGTATCAGTTATAACTAACATTGTGAGCTCATGAAGAAAATCCATCATTAAGCAGAATCCATTACTAAATTTAAGGATTTTTCAAAATGCAAAAAACTTTCACTGTATCACAGAGGACACTATTTTCATGACACACCGACAAAAGTGTCCTAGCGGTGTGTCCTGATATTGACAGATTTCTGGTTTTCAGGAGCAAAGTTGATTTTATAGAACAAAATCGGGCTTATAAGTTCATAAAAATGTTAGTGAAATGGTCCCCCATGTCTTGCTAGCATACATGTATGTGTAATGTTACTTATATACTGTATATTATTAGGATCTCTCTGATGCACTAGAAAACTTTGTGTAATGCCGTCTATTGTTGGTACATTGAAATATGTAGTGTGCTTTGCATGTAGCAGTGTACATTTGTAGACATGGACAAACTTGGATGTAGTGTTATGTGTGCACTTTGTTGTTTTTGCTCATTATTCTAATAACACGTTGTCATGGTGATATGATAATAAGGTGCAGTAGCCTGGTAGTTAAAGCATCAGACTGTAGAATCAGGAGGATCAGGGTTCTAGTCTGGACACCTGATGCCATTTCAAAGCTTTGAGTCTGACAATTTTGTTCATTCATTTCCACATTGCCTGTGTCATGAAAATTCTACTGTGTAAAGGGAAATAAAAGATCCCACACAGTGGCTGAATGTGTAACCTTTCCTGGACTAACTAACTCTAATGGACTGTGTGTGGGATGAGCACAGCATTAGCTGCTATCAAACTAGCTGTGATAATGAAGCAAGTGCCATTAGCACCTTGTGTAGGTGGATACTGATGCTATATAAGACACAGTTATTATACAGACCGGATTGATGGAGGCTGCCACCAGTTTCTGTGACAACTACTTGATGCCATATGACCAACACTGAACTGTATAGTAACCTACCAGCTTTTTCAACCATACTAGTAACAGGTGCAATTTGATGTTCACTGCAAGACAATCACCATGTTTTGAAAACATCTTAGAAAGAAAGTACAAGCAAATGTAAGTTCCCTTGCTTTAGTATATTTTTCTTAATTGAGTTGTTTGGTCTTCCAATATAATGTAGTACAAAATTGTGTCATTTTATGCAATAGTTTGAATTTTAAGAATAATTTTAGGACAGTTTTGTATGAAATAATTAGAGGAAAGGTGTTTTGTTAATAAATTAACTAAAAATTGTATTGTGTTACCACATATTTTTCTTAATTTAGTTGTTGGGTCTTCTAATATAATGTGGGAGAATAATGGGACAAAATTTTGTCATTTTGACCGTCAAATTTGAGGGACAATTTTGTAAAAACTAAATGAGGAAACGTAGTCATTTCTATTACTAAGATCTTTGTATAACATTAATAAATGTTGCGTTTATTTTCATTTTATCAACGAAACGTGGCTTTAAAAAGTATTATAAAAAGTTAGTTTATTTTTTCTTACAATACGTGTGAATAACCTTGTCCCATCCCTAGCGGACAATACAGTAAACGCTACAACCACCGCCACCTGATGACCAAATTGGTACTAGTTTCGTTGCGCGACATTTTTACTTCTGACGCGATTTTTAATATGATCGTTTTAAATATGAAGCCTCGACCTAGTAAAGACTCCGCTCAAGTGCATCCTAGTAAAGAAACGGTATTTCAATTCATAATAATTATAAAACTACGCAATGTTGATATAACCTGTGATAAATGCCAAGTAAGTGTCGTAAAATCAGCGTGAGCGAAATCGCGCAACGGCAGCGGCCAACTTAGGCAACTAGTCTAAGATTAGTACTAAGTCC
Source organism: Paraescarpia echinospica (assembly GCA_020002185.1). Taxonomy (NCBI): domain Eukaryota; kingdom Metazoa; phylum Annelida; class Polychaeta; order Sabellida; family Siboglinidae; genus Paraescarpia; species Paraescarpia echinospica. The sequence continues at coordinate 69,056,887 of CM034533.1, read as the reverse complement.
AACTTCTAAGTCTAAGAGTAAGACGGAGTCAGAGACTGAGCCTGAGGCGGGTCAAAACTAACTCTTAAGTATTCACGACAAAAAAATTCGGGGCAGGTCAAAATTCGTGGCCCTGAAATTTCGTAGTATCGTATAGCTCGGAAGAATTTCTTACAGGTCCTCTTCTGGCTTCTAGGCTGTGATGCCTCTTACGCCAGCTCTGATGTTTGTCGTCAAACTATATGGTGCGCATGCGTCTGACGAGTTGTTCCATAATAGGGGTGGGGCTGTGTAATCGAGCTTAATTGGGTGATTTTTCCATAATTTGTCTAATTTCCCCTCAAAGGACTGGACTGATGGAGCCTCTACCACAGACTGTGGCCGTGGGAGGCTGTTCCATACATCCGTGCATCGGTGTATAAATGAATTTTTTAAATGTTTAACCGACAACGTCCTTTGAATATTTTTAGGTGATGTCCTCGCGTATATGATTCGGTATCCCTCAAAGTTATAAAGTTTGATGTCACAGCTGTATCATATTTGTCTGTTAAAATCTTGTACAATTCAATCATGTCTCCTCTAAGGCGACGATATGACAGAGTTGGTAATTTTAGTCTTTGCAGACGTTCATTATATTCAAGATCTTTAAAACCTGGAATTAATTTGGTTGCTCTACGCTGAACATTTTCAAGAGCTATAATGTGTTTCATTAAGAAGGGAGCCCATACTTGATTTGCATATTCAATATGTGGGCGGACGAGAGATTTAAAAACAGTAGAAAAACACTGTTCATCCATGTAATCAAAAGTGCGACGAATTATCCCCATCATTGAATTGGCTTTATTAATTTTTTCTGACATGTGCCTCAAAGTTTAGTGATGAGTCAAAAGTGACGCCAATATCCTTCACCTTATCCGTACTTGCCAGCGTTATATGATTAGGTCCCAGTGTGTAGCTGTCATTTCTTATGGTTGATGATCCTACTCTCATATGGCTGCATTTGTCTGGGTGGAACTTTAAGAGAAATTCGTATGTCCAATGTTCTGCATGGGTAAGATCTTGTTGAAGCATTGTGCAATCTTCATTGGTGTAAATTGGATGGAAGAGTTTCATATCATCCGCAAACAGGAATACTTCGGAGTTCTTTATAACATCCGGTAAATCATTAATAAATATAACAAAAAGTAGGGGGCCAATCACCGATCCTTGTGGTATGCCGCTGATGACTTCATGCCAGTCTGAAAAAGAATTATTGACCCTTACACGTTGTCTTCTGTGGGCCAACAGAGCTGCAACCCAGCTTAGAATATTTCCTTGAATTCCATAGCTCTGGAGTTTCTCTATAAGTCGTAGATGTGGAACTTTGTCAAATGCTTTCATAAAATCACAATATACTACATCAATACATCCACCGTTATCTAGTGTCTCAGTCCATGAATAGAGTACTTTAAGTAATTGGAGAACTGTAGACCGCCCTTTGATGAAATCAAATTGTTTGTCGCTCAACAGGTCGTTATCTTTCAAGTGTTTAGTGATGGTATCTCTGACTATGCCTTCCATTATTTTCCCTACTATGCTCGTTAGGCTGACTGGCCGGTAGTTATGTGCTTGATTTTTGTTTCCTTTCTTGTGAATTGCAGATATGTTTGCTATTTTCCAGTCTTTAGGTAGTCTGGGTGTTTTCAGCGACGTGTTAAAAATTTTGGATAGTGGAGTGCTAATACTCTCTGCCAATTCGTTCAGGACACGAGGATGGAGGCCATCAGGTCCTGGTGATTTGAATATTTTTAGTTTCTTTAGCTTTAAAGCCACTATCGATGGAGTGATAGTGCAAGATTCAACTTTGTTATGACATCTTATTGGCTCCTCCGGAATGTCTCCTTCTGGCTCTCGTAAATACGGAAGAGAAGTGATTTGCCAATACCTGTGCTTTTTCCAAATCTGTCTTTGTCAGATCATCTTTGTCTTTGCTTTTTATTAAGTTCGGTATTCCCATTCTTGTGTTAATTTTTGCCTGCGCATATTGCCAGAACTTCTTGGGATTATGTTTTATTTGATTTATGATATCTTTTTCATATAGTTTCTGTGCCTTTCTTGTCAGTCTCCTGACCTGATTTCGGAGTCGACAAAATTCCGGATAAGTTTGGGCATCTTTGGAGAGAAGATATTTTTTTCACAACCTGTTTTTTCTTTTGATTTTGGTTCAGATTTTCAACTTCAGTGGAACTGGGTATTTTCTGGCTCTCTCAGTTATCACCTTCTTTGGTATGCATTTTCCTTCTGCATATCTAAGCTTAGAAGTAAGGATATCCCATTGAGTTTGCACATCCTCCTGGTGATTAGAAAATTCATCCTCCCAATCAATGTTTAGCATGTCTTTCAATTTGGTTTAATCCCCCTTGTCGTATTTATAGACAGTTTTGCTGATTGGTTCATAGACTGGCATGCAGTTAAGAACCACCTTAATAATAGAATGGTCACTTCTTCCTAGTGCTGAGGCTGTTTCAATGGTTGAGATCTCTGTATCTTCACTAGTGAGGACAAGATCAAGGAGTGATGGTTCAGTTGTACCTCTACCTCTTGTGGGCTCTGTTATATGTTGCACAAAGTAACAATCTCGAAGTTTCTCAATAAATTTAAATTCTTTCTCCTCTGTACTTGCTGCTGTAGTTGACATTGTTTCCCAATCAATTTTAGGATAGTTAAAATCTCCAAGTAGTAGAACACGTGCACATTTTTTCTCACTTATTTTATCAAGTAGTTTGTTAAGGTTGTCATTGTTCTCTGTGGTACTGTTTGGACTTCTATAAAAGGAGCCTATGAGAAGAGTGTCTTTCCCTTTCAGTTTTAAAGTGCAAAATTGTGCTTCATTGAACTCAACATTAAACTGGTGCACTTCAAATGGCAACGAATTGTGAAGAAACAAGATCATCCCTCTGCCTGTGTCCTCACTAATGTTTATAGTTTCCATAGAATATCCTTCCAGGTTATATTCTTGTGTGGTAAGTTGTCTTTTATAATTTTTAGGTTTTACTTCTGACAATGCTATAACCTGTGGTGGAGTTGAATGGTTTTTTATTCTACATTTTAGTTCTGTTAGTTTTTCTTTTGTTAGCACATCCACATTTGTGTACATACAATTATTTCTCTGGCACTGGCACTTGTGGTGCGAGAGTTTGGTTGGTATTTTCACCCCTCTTTTTTACTTTGATGATCTGTCTTTCTCCTGGGCGCCCTCTTACCAGGTAGACAAAATTTGTTGTCTGCTCCTGCTGTGTTTTTTCTCTTGCTTCTTTCTGTAATAGTCGCTCCTTCTCTCTGTCATCTTTGCTCATATCATGCTTTATAACCATTCCACTGAATGGTTCCCCTTTGTTTTTCAGTTTATATAGGTTTTTCATGACAAAAGCTTTATTAATCCTCTTCTGGGAATGTTACAAGTAACTTACGAGTTCTAGTTCCCTCTGTTTCCATTTCCTTTCTTTGTTTGCTCCCTAATCTCCTTACTTGTAGGTCTTCAGGTTGGTATTTACCATCTGTAGTGTATCCTAACATTTCCCTCATTAGTTTCCTGTCATGAATATTGTTGTCTTCTTTCAGAGTGCTGGTCCCCTCTGGCACATTGTATACCACAATGTTCTTCATTCTGGTCATTCGGTCATTTATTTGGGTGCACACAGTAGCGACCATTTCATCTTTGTTTATGACTGGTTCTACGTATGTTGCTCCTAGTGATTCATGTGGTATCTGAGATTGCAGATTGGATACTTTTGAGACTGTCTCCTCAAGTTCATTGACTCTGGTTTGGAATGCTTTTTGTTTATTTTCCATTGCAGTCAATTTCTTTTCAAATTTGTCTTGACGCTCATTCATGATAAGGATGTTTGACATGATTGCCTTTGCCCCTCTTTGGCATGATTTACAGTACCAACTGATTTGTTGGTATTCATCGCTGGTTAATATGGCATACAAGGCATCAGACACACTTTGACAGACTTTGTGATACCATCCCTTACAGATGTCACACTCAATGTTATCTTTAACTTCCAAGCTGCAGTCAGGGCAGACACATTTTCTTGATCTCTGTCAGCCTCTAATTTCTTGTTTGTTTTATGACTTTTCTTTGAATTGTGTCTTGATGATGTTGCCTTAGAGCTAGACGAGCTACCTCATAGAGATCTTGATGTTTGAGATAACACTGGAGTACCACCAGTTGCCATATTTGTTAGATACTTAATACATAAAAAAATTCATTAACCTACTTAAAAAGAAAAATGTTTAATTCATTAATTGAAAAAGAAACTCATTTATTAACTTTTATACCAAACTGAATAGGTGCAAGTGCAGGGTTTGGGACTAGTGCAAACACCAACAGATAGAAGCAATGATAGGGTAAATGTTAGGTTTTTTCTAGCCCTGGGCCGACTCAGGGCTTGAAATATGTTGAAGACACAAGGGTGATGATGATACACCCGAAGAAAGGCCTGTTAGTTCAGGAAATGGCAAGACAGAGGAGAAGGATTTAAGAATATATAATCTACGTGTCTTATATAGCTAATGTATATTTAATTACTGTGATGTTTAGTTTTTAGAACACCCTGATTATGCGAGTTGCATTGGGGGTGATTTGTGTTTCGCGCTCTGCTTATTGTTTACTTTTCAGCCATTTTGTTTTAAATTCTACGGGTGGTTGCTAAGCAATTATTTTGGCGAAATAAGACTTTGGAATGATTTATTGCAAATATATTAATACGTACGTACAGTAATGATGATATTACTGCACCTCTGTAAGATTTAAACAATAACAGTCTTTAGAATTTATAATATTAACTATAAATGTACGAGCGGGGAATAAGAAGAGACATAACCTGACGCATGCGCAGTTCCACCTCGAATTTGATCAGGTTTTAGTAAAAATAGCAAAACACGATTGAACTCACAATCATTGCCCACACCAGTAGGCCTATTATAATAGTATAGTATAATAGTCACCTACTCGGTTTCTGCCCTATCTGAGTTTCTGCATCATTACAATTATATAGCTGGGTTTATTATTAATTAGTTAGTTAAGGTTTAGCCTTAGCTTCCATAACAACCAGTTCAAAACAAGGTGGCGAATCTGTAAACAACTTACACAAAGCGCGCCAAAACCAAATCGCCCCTAAAACAACCCAAAATCAGTCCATTCACACAAAGCTTACGTATTATACTGTTACAAATCCGGATTGTACGCTGTCAGCAACACACAAGAAACCAACAGCAAACACAATATACAATACAATAAACTGTCTACTAACTGGAAAATGTTACTACTGTCTTTTATATTTACTGTGATCTTACTACTGTGATCTTATATTAGCTTAATCATAAAAACAATACCCACATCTATAGTGGAATATAATCTCTTGTTTTTGCTTTTGTTTTATTGCAGTAACATAACTGTACAAGCAAAGCAGCTTGTGCAATAGCTGCTCTTACGATGGTGCCACCAAAAATGGGCACACCAGTGGTAGTTCTGATTAGTATCATTATTGCACTGGTACCCAAATTCCAGATACACCTGTGGCTGGTTGCATGACACACACCTAAGTCCAAATTCCGCCCAAGTTAGGGTCATTAGCTCCTAGGTGGCACATAGCCATTAAGGGCGGTTGCATGACACACACCCAGCTGAGTACGCATGCAAATTAGGGCGCAACTCTTGGGACAACCCCAAGCAGCCCTAACTCCAGCTAGGTTCACATAGCGCGTTTTACTAATGGCCGCGATCGTTCACGACTTATACTGGCGCCAACAATTAAGAAGAAATCGCGTTTTTAGAGACCATTTAAACCCCCTGGGTACGTACAACGACGTTCAGCTGTTTGAAAGGTATTGGTTCAGAAGAGTTGATCTATTCAGAATCGTCGATGAAATTCGTGGCGACTTGGAATTCGGATATAGCCGAAAGGGATTCTTGTCGCCCGAACTTCAAGTGTTAACTGCGTTGCGATTTTTCGCGACTGGGTCCTTCCAGAATGTTGGCGATACAATTCTGACACATAAATCGACCGTTAGTAGAACAATTTATCGTGTGTAGCAAGCTTTGTGTGAGCGCGCGCGAAGATGGATTTTCTTTCCCCGACAGCATGAAGCAAATCAGCAGAAATGGTTGTTTTATGCCATGGCAAGTTTCCCAAACGTCATCGGTTGCGTTGATGGGACGCACGTGAAGTTGCAGGCTCCGGTTGTAAACGAATACGAATATGTCAACAGGAACGGCAGACACAGCATCAATGTGCATCTCATTTGTGACGCCGAACTGCGCATTTTAAATTGTGTAGTAAAATATCCGGGATCGGCACATGATGCACGAATTTTGAGGGAGGGTTCAGTTTGGAGAGCCTTCGAGGGGAATCCTCGCCCTCTTGACGGCTTTATTCTGGGAGACAGTGCTTACCCGTTACGAGAATGGCTGCTGACACCCTTTATAAATCCACAGACACCACCAGAAATCGCTTACAGCCTCGCCCTTGTCAGCACGAGAGTAACCATAGAAAGGTGTAACGGTGTCCTGAAACGGCGATTCCACTGTCTACACACAGAATTGCGGTACTGTCCGAGAGGGCATGCAAAATCATCACAGTGTGCTTGGTGTTGCATAATATGGCTTTGGAATTTGGCACACCCGACCCCGACCTACAAGACAACATTGATGATGATGCTAATAACACTGTCTGCAACAACAATCCCACCATTTCAGGAACAGCTATGCGTCAACGTATTGTTCAACAACACTTTACAAGAAGGTAAGTCTTTATCAACAGGAAGCTTTATTAATTGCATACTACCTATTATAAAAATAAACAGCATGCTATATTAACATCCCATAGCTTGTGACTTGCTCACTCATTCAACAAAGAGCTATTTCATGATAACTTATATTCTGACACAGTGGCAAATTATCTAATAAACTCACAATGCAAAATTATGGAAACGACTTACATATTTTTGAAGTATGTGTATATTTGAATTTACTGACTAAGCACACAGCAATTAGTGGTAGAAACAAAGTCAGATCAAACGCAAATGATGGTACGTGGTTAACTGTAGAACTACTGTGTTTGGTTCCTGTTGTGCTAATTTCTTTTGCAGCAGTTGAATTTCAAGCTGAAGTTTTATTTTGTTAGATCTTTTATTTCAATGTCTTTTTGCAGGTAGATGGCGTAGAGGTCGTCAACAGTTGATGTGGACTGTCTCTTCCTCTTCGTGCTCGTGGCGAATGGCGAGACGATTGAAGGCTCTCTCACCCTCAACGTGTCATTGTCATCAACTCCAACAGTGACATTTTCTCCAAAGTCTAAAGGAGTGCTGCACCGTGTAGGATTACTGCTGCTGCTGCTGCTGCTGCTGCTGCTGCTGCTGCTGCTGCTGCTGCTGCATGGACGATCTGTAACAATAAGTTATAAGTCATGCCAAGGCATTGTGGTGGAATGCAATTTTTTTTTTATTTTGTGTACTTTTTAACCCACCAATTACTGTTTAACATTTACATTAACACTGTGGCTGGAAAGAAGTTTTGATTTTCACAGGGTCAGTTGTTAAAATTTGATAACATATTTATTACATGATACAATCTGAAATTGCTTGCAAGAAAAACCAAAAATGATTACTCAGTAGTTTGTGTAAAACAAACAACAGTACATTTATTCACTGTCATACTAACAATTAAACAACCATTTTAACTGACACACGATTTGATGTCATCAGCAGATGTCCAAATAAATTCAGAATCATGGAATGCATTAATATTTATGTCTTGTACCTCAAATAAAAAGTTATGTATGTCATCTTACCATCGAAGTTCTCACCCCTGATTGGAGTGACGGGAACAGCGTCGGCAATCTGCAGGGAGTTGTTCTGCTGCACCAATGACTCTGGAACATAATCATTACATTGATGTCGTGTTGAGTAACTCCAAAGCACAGGCATAGGAACATCCTGAAACGTGTATACACTGATGACACAAGATCAAAAACAGTGACACACTACTGATGTTATAAATCGAGCTCATCTATTAATGTGTTTTTCTCTTTTCTGTCTCCCTTTTCTCTTTTGTTTCCTCCACAGACAGATCAAATGTGTAATTATCAGGATTGATCGGTCAACGTAATATTCAGATTCGAGATTCGCAGCTGTCACCGTTAGTTAATAGTGGTGCAACATTACATAAGTAGCAATACCAAGGACAATCTAAATTTATTTAGTTACGGTGGATGCATGTACAACCTTGTTAATTGTGACCGGTGTTCTTGCGAAATTAAACACAAATAAAGAAATGACATTAGCAAACCTTCAGCTTTGCCTGCGAACAGGCCGTTGTCGCCCACATCGATGCCGCCTTCTATTCCGTCTATAAGGGCCGATTCCTCTCCGAAGATGTCGGCGATAAGATCTGTGTATAATCCGTCTTTGCGACGCGGTCCACCACCTGTCCCTGGGTGTTTCCGTCTTGCCAGATCTGCCCTCGCATCGCTGGCAAGTTTCTGCCATTTCTTTTTTAACTCGTCGACACTGCGGTGTGACTTGGAAACGGCATTAACATCCGATGCAACCATGAACCGCCCTTGGAGTGTTTTTGCTCCTACCATATGCCTGTATGAGGGCAATTATTTCGTCATGAACGAAATTATCTTTTCTAATCTATGGTTTTGCGTCCACCATGATGAAATTAAATGAACCCTGGGAAGATTTGCCCTGAAAACGCGGTAATCCGCTTATCGGTTAATCGTGCCACTAGCACTTAGTTGGGCGACGTCTGGGTGCCTGTCATGCAACGCTTCCTAAGCATCCGCCCAGCTAGGTGACACCTAGGGAGTTGGGTCTAATTCGACCGCCTAAGTTGGGTGCGTGTCATGCAACCAGCCACTGGACCATAACCGATTCACAGACAATCCAAATGGTCTGCTAACATATGACAGGTCTTGCTGGACTGACACAAGTATTAGACTGGCACTAGCTTTCACCAGAGACTCCCGTAACAAGTACCACACCAAACTGGCTTATGCAATCCCTACATCGGGACACAAAACATGTTATCTTGTCCTACTAATCCTCTGTGGGGACATCCAAACAAACCCCGGCCCAGTCAGACACCCCTGTGGATTTTGTAAAAAGCCTGTTGCTTCAAATCACCGAGCAGTCTGCTGCGACCGGTGCAACCAATGGGTACACATTAAATGTTGTGACATAAGTCCAGATCAATATAATCTCCTTTGTAACAGTTCCTGTTCCTGGCACTGCATGAAATGCGACCATCCTAACTACATTCATTCCTTCTTTCAAGACCACTTATTGAAATGTTCTCACAACCGATATAACAGCCTTAGTGACACAGACCAAAATAACCAAAACATTGACCCCCACACACAGATCTCTCAAACAAACACGAGTCGTACATCCCAAACCTGGGATCCAACCTTTGGACCAAACCCTAAAAATGCATCAACCCCTGAACGTCGTAAGAAAACCAAACGTAACACACTTAGCGGAATTCTAATCAATACCAACAGTGTCAAAAGCATTGCAAAGACAACCCAATTAAAAACAACTATTCAGTTCAATAATCCTGACATCATATTCCTAGTCGAAACCAAAATAGACGAAAACTACCCTACCTATTCATTCCTACCACCTAACTATAGCGTCATCCGAAAGGACAGAAACACCCATGGTGGTGGAGTTCTCATAGCCTTCCGCGATGACATTGTAACAGAACCACTTACAAAACTAAACTCAAGCTGTGAAATAGTATGGACAAAAATCCATTTAATACGAAACAAATCCATATACTTTGCATCCTACTACCGACCCCCCAGTGACCACCTTCAATCCCTTGAAGCTCTCCACGAATCCCTAACAAAACTGTACAGATCACAAAAAACTTCTCCTAATGTAGTTATAGCTGATATTAACTAGGGCAAGCAGCAAACCACTGACAACAGAACTGCCAGCAAGCATAACAAACTGCTAGAAATAATTAGAGAATTTGGATTACAAAACATGGTCAACGAACCCACACGAGTTGATTCCGGCAATATCCTTGACCTCATACTCACTTCTAATCCATCGATAATTGCTAACACTCACACCACTCCCGGCATGAGTGATCATGAAGCTGAGACCTTTAACGTAAACCTAAATCCAATCCGTAACAGTAAACCACCACACAAAGTGTTCCAATATAAATCTGCAAACTGGGATAAGCTTAAAGATGACATAAAACAACTAACAACAACATACTTTGACACGAACCCAAATTCAACACATGTCAACACAAATTGGAACTTTTTCCGGAATAATCTTACTTCATTAGTCAACAATAATATTCCCAGCCGCAATACCAAAGCAAAAACCCACCTCCCCTGGATAACACGTGAAATAATAAGAATGCAAAGAAAACGCAACAAGCCATAAAAAAGCAAAACAAACTGGACGTAATAGTGACTGGGAAAGGTTTAGGCAGCTCCGAAAACAAGCCACTAAAGCTGCAACCAAATCCTACTCAGACTTTCTAAACAATCACATTGGAGACAGCCTAAAAACAAACCCAAAATAATTCTGGTCATTCATTAAAGCAAACAAACGAGAATACATTGGCATCCCTACACAGCAAGCAAACGACCAACCAATCACAAATGATCACGACAAAGCAAATACACTTAACAACCAATTTAGTTCCGTGTTTACTCAAGAAATGTATCCCATCCCCCAACTAGCTCCATCCATCTATCCCGATATGCCCTCCCTCGAAATCGGGATAGACAGAGTAATTAAGCAACTGAAAAACCTAAACCAAAATAAAGCTACAGGCCCCGACGAACTCCCAGTCAGAGTCCTTAAAGAGACTGCAGTGGAAATTGACCCCATCTTCACACACATTTTCCAGCAGTCATACAACACTTGCAAACTCCCAGATGACTGGCTCCAAGCACTAGTAACACCAATACACAAAAAAAGCCACAAATCAGACTCTGCTAATTATAGACCAATTTCGTTAACATGCATCCTCTGCAAAGTTATGGAGCACATCATTCTAAGCAACATGGATTCCAATCAGGTCTGTCTTGTGAATCCAAACTCATCGAGACAGTCCACAACTGGATGACTGCTATGGACAATAAGACACAAATAGATGCCATCCTACTCGATTTCGCCAAAGCCTTCGACAAAGTCTTGGTCTTGGTCTTGGTTGAGTACTGGCCAACACTCCTTAGGAGTCATACGGTCAGGGTTGGGTGTGCATGCTAGGTTATTAGTCGTGTATTAATGCTTGTCTGAATTTCTGTGGCTCTGTAATGTTGACTATTGCATCTGGTAGGGAATTCCAATCTTTTATTGTTCGGGGGAAATAGGAAAATTTATAACAGTTCTTGCTGGTGTGGATAGTGTTGAATGCTTTGGTATTTAGATGCCGTGATAGGCGTTGTACAGGCTGGAGGAGGTTTTCAACAGGCAAGGTTAGGTGGCCATAAATGGCTTTGTGCAATATGGCGAGGCGTCTGTTTGTTCGTCTGTTTGTTAGTTGTTCTAGGTTTATTTTTGTTAACATTTGTGACACGCAACCAGTTTCTCGGGATGTATAGTCGTTAAGGCAGAAGCGAGCTGCCCGTCTTTGAACCATTTCTATTTTGTTGATGAGGACTTGGGTGTGGGGGTCCCACATGGATGCTGAATATTCTAGGAGTGGTCGGACAAGGGTTGTGTAGGCACTTGTTTTAATGTTTTGGGGGCACGAGTAGAGGTTGCGTCTGATAAATGCTAGGGTACTGTTTGCTGAGGCTGTAATCTGATGGATGTGTTTGTTCCAGGTGAGATCTTTGGTGATACATACTCCTAGATAGGGATGACTGTCGGTTTCCTGTAGTATTGCGTTTCCTAGAGTATAATTAAAATGTTTTACGTTTCTTGCATGGGTTAGTCTCATCACAAAGCAGTCCCCTATAAACGCCTCCTATCCAAATTAGCTTTCTATGGAATAACTGGAAACACACAAAACTGGATCAAATCGTTTCTATCCAATCGCAAACAGAGAGTCTCAGTCAATGGAGCCCTGTCGGACAGAACAAATGTTACATCTGGTGTACCACAGGGCTCAGTCCTAGGACCTGTCCTATTTTTACTCTACATAAACGACATAACCGAAAATGTCCAATCTTCCGTACGTCTCTTTGCAGACGACAGCATTATATATCGCAAAATCACATCCGTAACCGACCACGAAACTCTCCAATCTAACCTGATCAAACTCCAAACATGGTCTAATAAATGGCAGATAGAATTTAACATATCTAAATGTGTGCATCTCCCAATAACAAACAAAACCAAGCCCAGACTACATTCATATTCACTCTTTGACATACCACTCTCTACCGCCTCTAGTCACACATATCTTGGAATAAAATTATATTCTAAACTAACCTGGGCTAACCATACCACTGACATAGCTTCCAAATCTTCAAAAGTCCTAGGCATGATCAAACGAACCCTCGGACCATGCAAACCTGAAGTAAAAGAAACAGCCTATAACATGCTAATCCGACCAAAAATCAAGTATGCCTCTCCCATATGGAACCCACACACTGCCACCCAAATTAAACACCTTGAAAGAGTACAACACTGTGCTGCCAGATTTGTCAGAAATGACCACAGACGCCAAACAAACGCAGCAGACCTAATAGCCACCCTTCGATGGTCAACTCTTGAACGACGACGCATTATCAAACAAGCCATGACATTTTACAAAATATTAAATAACATAATCAACATCACATCCCCACCAGGTCTACTAACACAGTCAAAAACTGTGGACACTACGTAGCCCCTAGGTGCCGCATCAATGCAGCAGTGTTCTCTTTCTACCCTCAAGCAGTTCGAATCTGGAATATGATTCCACCACCGATTACTGAACTAGAAAGCCCCATAGCATTTCAAACAGCGTTTATGAACCTCCCTTTCACCACACCCAATCATCTAAAGTGCCTATAAAACAAACAAACTACCCACACCGCATGCGCACAAACAAGCACTGCGTTAGCTCAAGTTTGGGCTGTTTGGAGTAAATCACCTAAGACCAATTAAATAAAAAAATCCTATCCACGTAACGTCTATCATGCACCAACACTAAAATGGCTGCCACAGCACCAATACTAGGAAAGTTATCCCAAAATTTCACAATATTAATGTTAACTAAGATGTTTATCATTTGACAGCAATTTATTCACCAATTTGTTACTTTTAATTTTGAGTAGTGTTGTTACCCAATATTACCTCATTACAAGAGACTGGCTCAACTGCCTGAGTCTCACGCCAAATGCATGAGACTTGGTAGCTCTGCAAGGTCACTAATACCATAGGATTGTTTGATCGTCACCACATGGGAATTACTACAGTGGTGCCACCTAGTGAGTAATCTGCAAATTGACACTACTGGCCAATTTGTGTTATAAAAAACATAAGTTCCAAAACACGTGTTGGGGATGTTGAACCAATTCCAAGCGCATGACTTGTTTGGACTTTGTGAACTGATGAGCCCATCTGTAAGTGTATACCAACTTTTTTGTTAAAATCCAGTAAATTCATCAGCCGTTCGGCACTCTTCCCATGTCATGTTGTGTCATCACACTTTTTTTGATCTTGACATCGGAAGACGGGAGGAAGGAGATGACATTTTTCGTCGCCATAACTTCAGCTTCTCCGCTGTCTTGACTGAACTCATGACATCAGAAGACGGAGGGTGCTGTTGAAAATGTTCATAGAAAATGTGGGAGGTTTGCATGTATTCTGAGGAGATACATCCAAAATCCGGGAAACTCCCGGATTTCATGGGAGAGTTGGCAGGTATATAAGTCTGCCAATTTATCACTCAACTGGCTAGTTGCCACAGAAGTTTGGATTATTATTACGTTACAGTTGTATCGTTTTGTTACAGCCGTATCATTGTGTTACCCCCAAATCTCTCTGTTACAGCCGTATCCAATGACTGATGTCGCAGAAAATGTGTTGTTGAAAAAATTCACGTCAACTGGACGAACCGGTCGACGTAATGCGCTGCCGGATGTCTTGGATGAGAAATATGTACGGACGTCAGTGTCCGGTCTTCCTTCCCAGCTTGACCAGCTCCACTTACAGATCAGTGGTGAGTGACCTCTGAATTTTGACAGCACTGTGGAAATGCCACTTTTTGTGGTTGAAATCCGCTTTTTTTAGTTGAATTCTGTATCGATATGCAGGCTGTGAAATAAGGCCGGTCTGATTATCCTGGATGAGTAGTTTCAGTGATCGAACTAGTCCATGTTTAGAGGAGCAGTCCTATTGGATTAGCTGTGATTATGTGAATTAATTTATGCCTTGTACATGCTAGTTGGGTGTTGTGATGGAATAAAACAAAATAAGACAATAAGGTAGCATTTTATCTCACGCGGCTAAGTATTCTGTACGACTGTCGAATGGGAAACTTGCTAATGCGGTGAATGAAAATGGCTAACCGTGATATGTTCAAACATGATACATGCGCAGGTTACAGAGACTGTTACGTGTTATCCCATCATGATCGTAGTTGCGTTATTCCCACATCGGGTGATTATTTTAGCAAGTTACCAAACGCAATTGGATCTACGAAATCACATGTATTTGTTTCTATTAATGACACATTTAGTTGAACATTTAATTGAAATGGGAAACGGCTTGTTTTCTTTATGAAATAAAAGCCATTTTTAGTCCTTTGGGCCGAAGGTCCAAGGGACTATTGCCATCACTCTTTGTCTGACATCCTCTGTCCGGCGTTAGCTGCCATATCTCAGAAACTGTTCAGCAACTTTTTTTCTAATTTTGCATAGACATATCTTAGGGTACTGCCACTATGCACAATAAATCTGTATTTGATTGAATCATTCTAAGGACCCCGTATGGCCCCCAAGGGCCCAAAAAGCTGGTAATTTGTCACATTTTGCCTATTTTTTCAAAAACTGTTTAACTTTTTTTCTAATTTTGCATAGATGTATCTTAGGGTGCTGCCACTATACAAAAAAAATCTGTATTTGATTGAATCATTCTAAGGGCACCTCAAGGGCCCCCAAAGTGCAAAAGTTTTACATTATCTAGTGATGTGGTTTTGAGAAGGGCCCTTGAGACCACCCCGAAAGTATATGTTGTGTATTGTGCCAGAAACTGTGCCCTGGGCCTCACTCCACTCTGCATTGTTCCATTGAGACCTTCACTAATCTTTAATTGGTCACAGGCAGAGCAGACACATTTGACCCCTGTTAAACTCAGTTGCCTGCAGCTTTTAAACTATAACTTCAAAACTATTGATTTTCTATAATTGCCAGTTGTGTTTATTTTGATGTTCATTTAATTATTATAAAATGGTGTGACTGTGGTGTCTATTGGTTAAAGATGTATTGTTACCTGTAGGTGACAAACATAGAAAATTAATATTTGGGAAAACTATAGAGTGAAATATCCTACACTTTATTGATATCAAATGCATTCTACTGTTCTGTTTACACTTGCCATGCCTTGTGTAGACATGGTACTATATCAATCAATTGTATCTATATAGACTAATAATTACAGATTCACAATATAGTTGACATCTGAAACAACCAAATGTCAACCATTAGAAGAGTTGACATAGTTCCGCTATACACAAGAAATCTGTATTTGATTGAATCATTCTAGTGTCATCAGCACGTAGTAGAACATACATTTTCAACAAAATGTCTAAGAAAATGTCTACGTCATCATCACTAAGGTTGTTGTAAATTTCACCAGCTGCCATGTCAAGTCCCTCACGGTCCAAAAAGAAACACTTATCGAAAGAAGCCATTAGAAAAATTAAGTACAAACAAATGATGTGGAAGTCATATAGATGTACTGGAAATGATGAAGACTACAACAGTTATAAAGAAGCACTTAACCAAGCTACAGCTGAAATTAGAAATTCAAAGAGAAGCTATGAACAACAATTAGCTAGTAATATAAAACATGACAGCAAGAGTTTTTATGCGTATGTTCGAAGCAAACAGAAAGTTCAAGATAAAGTCGGTCCTCTAGAAGATAGTGCTGCAAATATAATATCAGAGGGATTCTTAATGGCAGAAGACCTGAATGAGTACTTTAGTTCAGTGTTTACCAGGGAAGATATTAGTTCACTGCCAGTACCAGAGGCTAAGTTCAAGGGGGCAGATTCAGACTATTTAGGACAATTAATTGTAACCCCGGAAATGGTAGGTAAGAAAATAAGGGCTATGAAGGATAATAAATCACCTGGAGTGGATGGTATTCCACCCAAACTACTATTGGAAATTGTAGAACAAATTAGCATACCGCTTGCAACAGTTTTCAATTTGTCATTAGAAGAGGGAGTGGTTCCTTTAGAATGGAAAGAAGCAAACATTATACCTTTATTTAAAAAAGGTTCGAGAAACAAGTCAGAGAACTATAGACCAGTGAGTTTAACATCAGTGATTTGTAAATTGTTAGAAAGACTAATTAAAGATCACATGATGGATTTTCTTGTTAAACAAAACTTGATAAACCCATCTCAACATGGTTTTTTTAAAGCGAGGTCATGCTTAACAAATATGTTATGTTTTTTGGAAGACATCACTAAGTGGGTAGATGAGGGATCACCAGTAGATATCGTCTACTTAGATTTTCAAAAAGCTTTCGACAAAGTACCACATCAAAGATTACTGCTGAAACTAAAGGCCCATGGCATAGGAAATGGTATAATAAACTGGATAGAACAATGGCTGATTGACAGAAGACAACGTGTAGTAGTTGATGGGGAGGCTTCAAACTGGAAATCGGTATTGAGTGGGGTACCACAGGGATCAGTATTAGGACCTATATTATTCTTAATATATATCAACGATTTGGATGATGAAATAACAAGCAAGGTGTTGAAATTTGCGGATGATACAAAAGTGTTTAGAAGGATTAAAAGTGATGGAGATAGACTGCATTTACAAGATGATCTTGACAGGTTGATCAAATGGTCTGAAAAGTGGCAAATGCTGTTCAATTTTGGGAAATGTAAATACCTCCACACAGGACATGGGAACGAAGAAGTAGAATATACAATGGGGGGTACTGTACTAAGTACTACTGTAAAAGAAAAGGACTTAGGGTTAACCATTAGTGCTGATATGAAGGTTTCAGAGCAGTGCGGAATTGCAGCTTCAAAGGGAAATCAAATCCTTGGATTAATTAGGCGAAACATAACGTATAAGGAAAAGAGCTAATAATACCGCTGTACAAAACAATAGTTAGGCCTCATTTAGAATATTGTATTCAAGCGTGGAGGCCATATCGCAGGAAGGACATAGATATGCTAGAAAGAGTGCAGAGGAGAGCAACTAAAATGATACCAAAACTGAGGGATTTTAGTTACGAAATACGCCTAAAAAAATGCGGTTTAACAACACTAGAGACCAGGAGATTGAGAGGAGATCAGATAGAAGTGTTTAAAATATTGAAGGGTTATGAAAATATTGATAGAAATATTTTTTTCTCAGTTAAGAAAGATAGAAGGACTAGAGGACATGAACTTACATTGGCAAAGGAGCAGAGTAGATTGGATATAAGAAAGTTTTCATTTTTACAAAGGACTGTAAATGAATGGAACAGATTACCTGCTGATTGTGTAGGTGCTAGTAGCGTGAATATGTTTAAAAATAAAATCGACACATACCTCAGACGGGCGGGATACACATAAATAAAAGGGTCGGACTCTCGATAAGCCAAAGGGCTTCCTTGTCCACCTGCCACCTAGAGTTAATTCTCTGGGTGGCAATCTTGTTGTTAAATCTTGTTGTTAATTATGACTAACAGTGTTCAAAATTCAGGTAAATAGCAAATAACAAAGGAGACAAGTTTTCGCCTTGCTGTACCTCTACACCACATGAGAAGAAGGCTGACACAGCCTTGCTGTACCTCTACACCACATGAGAAGAAGGCTGACACAGCCTTGCTGTACCTCTACACCACATGAGAAGAAGGCTGACACAGCCTTGCTGTACCTCTACACCACATGAGAAGAAGGCTGACACAGCCTTGCTGTACCTCTACATCACATGAGAAGAAGGCTGACACAGCCTTGCTGTACCTCTACATCACATGAGAAGAAGGCTGACACAGCCTTGCTGTACCTCTACATCACATGAGAAGAAGGCTGACACAGCCTTGCTGTACCTCTACATCACATGAGAAGAAGGCTGACACAGCCTTGCTGTACCTCTACATCACATGAGAAGAAGGCTGACACAGCCTTGCTGTACCTCTACATCACATGAGAAGAAGGCTGACACAGCCTTGCTGTACCTCTACACCACATGAGAAGAAGGCTGACACAGCCTTGCTGTACCTCTACACCACATGAGAAGAAGGCTGACACAGCCTTGCTGTACCTCTACACCACATGAGAAGAAGGCTGACACAGCCTGCTTTTTTTAAGTATTCATTTATAACATTATCACATGCCTTTTTGTTTTTTGATTTGCATTAGTACCTCATCTTGTGTGAATGGTCTGTTTATGTGTTCGTTTGAGTGGGAAATCTTTCTTGGATCAAAGGGTATCTCACTAGCTGCAGTTTCACTTTCAGGTTTGTCACCAAGTTTTTCAAAGTGGTTCATATACTTATCCAGTGATATATTTCCACATTTTTCACTGTTGTTACTTACTTTATTAAGTATATCCCAGTACTCAGCAGGTTTGCTATGTTTTAGGTTGCGCAAGTTTTCATGTAACTGTTTATGATAGCATTTTGATATTTGTTTTATAAAGCATTTATACCCACTAGCCAATTCTCTTAACTCTGCATTAGCTTCGTCATTTTTAATTTTCTTTAGCCTACCTTTTGCTCTCAAATAATCTGTCTTCTTAGTTTTACACATAAAGACATAATCTGGCATAACTTGCTATGTCTTTGTAGCAGCACATTTGTACTTCCAGTGTATCATTGCAACATAACATACATATTACATACTGTGTGCCACATTTGAATGTTGTGCATGTAATATTTCCATGCAATCCATTTGCATATATAATGTAAAACTTCAACAGCTGTTTTCTTCATTTTCACTTTTTGACCCCTACCATGTTCAGTGCTCCATAACTTTGCCAATTTTTGTAGCAGTCATAATTTTTGAAACCGTGTAAAGCACCCTACCTCACCTTTACAAGACTGTAAGAAAACAATGTTACAATTTTTCCGACTTATCACTCATTTGGTCAGCCGGGGTCACATATCGACGTATTAGTCCAAAGGACTTCAGGGCCTCTTGGCCCATTTTTACTATGTGCCATAACTGTCACATTTGTATCATACAACAGTATGATTGATGGTACCTGGCACATTTATCTTTAATGAGTAGTAAAACAATATCAGGACTAGTTGTTTCTGAGTCAGCCAGTCTGACGGACTACCTGTCAGCTAAAGCCATCGTGCACCTTGGATATGTATTCATTTTTTTAATTGGCCTATTCCTTCTCAGTCTACATAGCATTCTCCGATATTCCAATTGAGTGTCACCATCTAGCTGGCTACAAAACATACTTCAGCCTACATAAAACAAAATTTGCCCATTTTTCTTTGAAATATCCACATCATGATAACTATTGCTCTTCGATTGTGCACTGTAGTTTGTGAATAAATTAAAAAAAACAAAATGTCTAATATACCACAAATTTCCCGTTAAATCCATGTTAAAATTGGGTAGGGCAGTATTTTAACAAATCTGTATTGTATACAGCACATCTACACAGGGCTTAGCCAGATACCCTTCTGCCTGTGTTCAAGACTGGCATTGACTGGCCAAGACAGGTAATTGCAACTGATAAGACAGGTGGAATTTAGAGGGGAACAGCTGGCCACTAGATTAACTGATAGTTGCAAGTCTAGGGGCCCACATTAGTGACTCTCACTGGCACAACTGGTAGTGAGACAAATTGAATGATCAATATTAATTAAATAAATGGCTCAAATGACACTAGTTTGTTATTGAAAGCACTAAACTGGCCAACAATGGCTGTAGTTGACGTGAATGGCCTCCACGCAAGCCGTTCTCATGCTAAAAGGCACACATTTGATTAATTCATGACTGGCATAAACACATTTTTGGCTAAGGGCCTGCATCTACCAGGGATATATGTTGTGGCTGGCAGTTCACAGCGGTCTCCCGTGACATATAAACTGTTGCCGCTGTTAGGTGCAACAGGATTATTGTAAATTACTTTGTAGATTGGTTTGTGTCGGCTTTTTTCCAATGTGAAATGAATGTCATCCAGGAATAAATGTTATGTGACTGGGTGGTTGCCAGAGTAATGCAGCGAGAAATGGGCTATCCAATCAGATTAAGGCCACACATGAAAAAAAAATTAGTTCTTGATGAAGAAATTGGTTTTCATTTTTAGTCCTTTGGGCCGAAGGTCCAACAGACTTATGCCATCACTCTGCGTCTGCCATTAGCTGCCATATTTCAGAAACCGTTCAGCAACTTTTTGTCTAATTTTGCACAGACGTATCTGAGGCTACTGCCACTGTGCACAAGAAATCTGTATTTGATTTAATCATTCTAAGGGCCCCCCAGGGCCCCTGAAACTGGTAAATTTTCAATTTTTTTGCATGTGGTAGTGCCACTATACACAAGAAATCTGTATTTGATTTAATCATTCTAAGGACGCCTCAGGACCCCCCAAAATGCAAAATGTTGCTGCTATTTCCCAACTGCTACCTCCTGCAGCCACTGATCTCTATTTATATAGATGGATAGTGTACTTTCCCTGATAACTGGGGTGGCTGAGTGGAGCAGCCAGCTGTAAACCTGTGTATTGGGCTAGCCTTGGCTCACTGCCTGCCATTGTCCCAGTGGCAAAATGAATGCCTCCACTTGGGCTGTAACTAAAATGTGTAATGGGAATCCCTACTGCACTGGCAGAACCTGAGAAACTTTAAAATAGCAATAGACGTAATTAGCAATGCAATATAACGATATGATCTAGGATCAAAATAAAATAACTTAGGTATAAAATAATCTACAAAATAAAATAACTTAGGTACACTCGAAAAGGTTTAAGTGTATTTAGCCAAAATTATAAGGAATATTATTAAGATGTTTTACTATATATGTTGCAGCTATTACTTCACTCTAAATCAATCAGTATTATGTCATTAATTCCTACTGTTTTTAAGTCAAAATGCACACTATGTATATGTACCTTGTGAACAAATAAAGTTTTATTATAGTTCATCTCTTCTTTCCATTCTGGGAGAGGGTGGTCGGGGCAAAATGAGAACAGAAAATGTGTGCACATTTTCTTCAACAACCTTTAACTGTGCTACATGCGAGATTCCAGCTCACCAACTCTCCTGCAATGTTTCTACAACAACTGGAAATCGGCCTAAATAGCAGAGTATCGGGATAAAATTCGACAATATTTTTAATAACACATTAACTAATATATACAATCTTCACAAAATAGGCCTACTCGAATACTTTATTTCCAGGTGTATCTTCACTGGCATGCATATAGTCTCCACTAAACATGTCAATATTTTACTTCCATCACAACCCTTAATGATCTGTAACTATGATTCACCAAAACACATTTCATTAATAATTACAAACTCACAATATAGTCCAAAGGACTTCAGGGCCTCTTGGCCCATTTTTAGTCCGCCATTAGCTGCCATACCTCAGAAACCATTCAGCAACTTTTTCTCTAATTTTGCATAGATATTTTAGGGCACTGCCACTATGCATGAGAAATCAGTATTTTATTGAATCATTCTAAGGGCTCCCTAGGGCCTCCAACGACCCCCAAAACTGGTAAAAAAATAACATTTTGCCTATTTTTTCAAAAAAATTGTTCAACAACTTTTTCTCTAATTTTGCATATACATTTCATGTGATAGTGTCACTGTACACAAGAAATCTGTATTTGATTGAATCATTCTAAGTGCACCTAATGACCCTCCAAAAATGGAAAAAATTTACATTTTCCCTATTTTTAAAAAAACTCCTCAGTAACTTTTTCTCTAATTTCATGTGGTAGTGCCACTGTACACAAGAAATCTGTATTTGATTGATTCATTCATTCTAAGGGCACCAAACTTACCATAAAATGCTAAATTTGTTAACTAAATTGTCTGCTGCAGCAGCAGCACTATCTGGCTTATAGTCCTTTTGTTTAACTAATCCTTTTTCCTACAACATCTGTCACACCTCACTGTGGAGGAAGGATGACTACCTGATGGAAACTGTGACTAATCTGTAATTGGTCACTGGCAGAGGCTTGTGTCAACAGACAGCATGGACTTGACCTCTGGACAGTTATGCCTACAATTTAAGGGGTCATCCTGAAACAACCAAATGTCAACCATTAGAAGAGTTGACATAGTTCTGCTATACACAAGAAATTTGTATTTGATTGAATTATTCTAGTATCATCAGCATAATAGTAAAATCAGAAAGGACTAGTAAAAACCAGTACAGGAGAAATTTCCACAAAGGAAAATATAAGGACATAAGGAAATATTTAGCAAAGATAGACTGGAATAACACACTGAAGAATAAGACAGCAACAGAATGCTGGAATATCTTAACGAGTGAAATTGAATGAATCATCGTCAAATTTGTTCCCTTAAAAAAACGGGAAACGGTCCAAAAAGAAACACTTATCGAAAGAAGCCATTAGAAAAATAAAAAAATATAAACAAATGATGTGGAAGTCATATAGACGTACTGGAAATGACGAAGACTACAACATTTATAAAGAAGCACTAAACCAAGCTACAGCTGAAATTAGAAATTCAAAGAGAAGCTATGAACATAAATTAGCTTGTAATATAAAACATGACAGCAAGAGTTTTTATGCATATGTTCGAAGCAAACAGAAAGTTCAGGATAAGGTCGGTCCTCTAGAAGATAGTGATATAACATCAGAAGGATTCTTAATGGCAGAAGACCTGAATGATTGTTTTAGTTAAGTGTTTACCAGAGAAGACACTAGTTCACTGCCAGTACCAGAGGCTAAGTTCAAGGGGGCAGAATCAGACTATTTAAGACAGTTAATTGTAATCCCAGAAATGGTAGCTAAGGAAATTAAGGCTATGTAGGATAATAAATCACCTGGAGTGGATGGTATTCCACCCAAACTACTATTGGAAATTGTAGAACAAATTAGCATACTGCTTGCAACAATTTTTAACTTGTCATTAGAAGAGGGAGTGGTTCCTTTAGAATGGAAAGAAGCAAACATTTTACCGTTATTTAAAAAAGGTTCGAGAAACAAGTAAAATAATTATAGACCAGTTAGTTTAACATCGGTGATTTGTAAATTATTAGAAAGACTAATTAAAGATCACATGGTGGATTTTCTTGTTAAACATAACTTGATAAACCCATCTCAACATGGGTTTCTAAAAGCGAGGTCATGCTTAACAAATATGTTATGTTTTTTGGAAGATATCACTAAGTGGGTAGATGATGGATCACCAATAGATATCATCTACTTAGATTTTCAAAAAGCTTTCGACAAAGTGCCACATCAAAGATTACTGCTTAAACTAAAGGCCCATGGCATAGGAAATGGTATAATTAACTGGATAGAAAAATGGCTGAGTGACAGAAGACAACGGGTAGTTGTTGATGGGGAGGCTTCAAACTGGAAATCAGTTTTGAGTGGGGTTCCACAGGGATCAGTACTGGGACCTATATTATTCTTAATATATATACGATTTGGGCGATGATATAGCTAGCAAGGTGTTGAAATTTGCAGATGATACAAAAGTGTTTAGAAGGATTAAAAGTGATGGAGATAGACAGCATTTATAAAATGATCTTGACAGGTTGATCAAATGGTCTGAAAAGTGGCAAATGTTGTTCAATTTTGGGAAATGTAAATGCCTTCACACAGGACATAGGAATGAATATGTAGAATATACAATGGGGGAACTGTACTAAGTACTACTGTAAAAGAAAAAGACTTAGGGCTGACAATTAGTGCTGACATGAAGGTTTCAGAGCAGTGTGGAATTGCAGCTTCAAAAGCAAATCAAATCCTTGGATTGATTAGGTGAAATATAGCATATAAAGAAAAAGAACTAATAATACCATTGTACAAAACAATAGTTAGGCCTCATTTAGAATATTGTACACAAGCGTGGAGGCCATACCGCAAGAAGGACATAGATATGCTAGAAAGAGTACAGAGGAGAGCGACTAAAATTATACCAAAACTGAGGGATCTTAGTTATGAAAAACACCTAAAAGAATGTGGTTTAACAACACTAGAGACCAGGAGATTGAGAGGAGATCAGATAGAAGTGTTTAAAATATTGAATGGTTATGAAAATATTGATAGAAATATGTTTTTTTCAGTTAAGAAAGATAGAAAGACTAGAGGACATGAAGTTACATTAGTAAAGGAGCAGTGTAGATTAGACGTGAGAAAGTTCTCATTTTCACAAAGGACTGTGAATGAATGGAACAGATTATCTGATGATTGTGTGGGTGCTAGTAGTGTGAATATGTTTAAAAAATAAAATCGACACACCTCAGAAGGGCTGGATATATGTAGATAAAAGGGTTGGACTCTCGATAAGCCAAAGGGCTTCCTTGTCCACCTGCCATCTAAAGTTAATTCTCTGGATGGCAATCTTGTTAAATCTATAGTAGAACGTACATTTGCAAGAAAATTTCTACATCATCATCACTAAGATTGTTGCAAATTTCACCAGCTGCCATGTCAAGTCCCTTATAATTATGACTAACATTGTTCAAAATCATTCAGGTAAATAGCAAATAACAAAGGAGACAAGTTCTCTCCTTGTGGTAACTCTACATCACATGAGAAGAAGGCTGACACAGCCCCCTAAAATGCAAAATGTTTACACTATCTGGTGATGTGGTTTTGAGAAGGGCCCTTGAGACTATCCCCTAACAGTAGATTCCTATTCCCCTTCCCAAAACATCTGTCACATGCATAGTCTGTGTCTTGCATGGATATCTATTTTTATGCAGTTGTTTTATATAAGCAGGAAGTTTGTTAGTTATTCTTAGGCCACAGAAAAGTAATTCCCGGTTTCTCGTCAATGCATGTATTTAAAAATATGTGCCACAACATTTTATTTTCTATTATAATTATTCCTCTAAATGCAAGGCGTGGTGCAATAAGTGAACAGTAAACCTGTAAACATTTTACTTCCATCATAACCCTTAATGATCTGTAACTATGACTCACCAAAAAACATTTGATTAATAATTACCTACAGGGTTGTTTGATTTTTGCCGGGCAGAAACTGTTTCTGCTCGGCAGAAACGGCAACAATAGGAAATATATGCCAATGATAGGCAAACGTGTTCTTTTTATAGAAAACGTCAGTTTCTTTCTGTACCTGTCTACGTATGATAACCGTTTGTCCACCCTGCTCACAATAAACAAGAAACATCACATGAATGATAAAAGGAAGATCACTGCCACTTAACTTGTGGATTATTATTATTGTTATAAAACTATTATGTTACTGCTTGGTGGACAGTTAATTAGTGGCTCAAGTTCAAATACATCAGCACGTTTTTCACACCTGGATGGTAGTTTAGGCTCAGTAGTGTGCTGGCAGCCACTAAACCTATAGGCTTGTGTGAAAAGGATAGTTGGCAGAAGAACTAACTTCAAAGCACCATTGCATCCATTTAGCCAGGCAGCAGTCCCAGTGTGTGCTGCTATGTTTGTATATATAGGCTTAATGATCACAATACACCAATCTGTTGGCACAATGTCAGATAAAAGAACTAGGTTAAACATCTTAACAATAACTATAATTAGTTCTATGGGGCTGTTTTTAAGTATTAATTTATAACATTACCACATGCCTTTTTGTTTTTGAGTTTTTTGATTTGCATTAGTACCTCATTTTGTGTGAACGGTCTGTTTTTGTGTATGTTTGACTGGGAAATCTTTCTTGGATCAAAGGGTATCTCACTAGCTGCAGTTTCACTTTCAGGTTTGTCACCAAGTTTTTCAAAGTGGTTCATAAACTTATCCAGTGAAATATTTCCACATTTTTCACTGCTGTTACTTGCTTTATTAAGTATATCCAAGTATTTTGCAGGCTTGCTATGTTTAGGTTGCACAAGTTTTCATGTAACTGTTCATGGTAGCATTTTGATATTTGTTTTATAAAGCATTTATACCCACTAACCAATTCTCTTAACTCTGCATTAGCTTCGTCATTTTTTATTTTCTTTAGTCTACCTTTTGCTCTCAAATAATCTGTCTTCTTAGTTTTACACATAAAGACATAATCTGGCATAACTTGCTATGTCTTTGTAACAGCACATTTGTACTTCCAGTGTATCATTGCAACATAACATACATAATGTGTCCCACATTTGAATGTCATGCATGTAATATTTCCATGCAATCCATTTGCATATATAATATAAAATTTCAACAGCCGTTTTCTTCATTTTCACTTTTTAACCCTTACCATGTTAAATGTTCCATAACTTTGCCAATTTTTGTAGCAGTCATAATTTTTGAAACCGTGTAAAGCACCCTACCCAACCTTTACAAGAATATAAGAAAACAATGTTACAATTTTTCTGACTTATCACTCATTTGGTCAGCCGGGGTCACATATCGATGTATTAGTCCAAAGGCCTTCAGGGCCTCTTGGCCCAGTTTATATTTTGTGTGATTGTCATCATATAGTGTTTATTTAATAGTTGTGTAATAGAACACTTTTAAATATAAAATAAAGATATAAGCTATATAGTATGTGATTTATTTACAATAACAGCACAGTAAAATGTTGATGGCATTCGATAATGCACAATCCTTAGCAATCATTAAATTAAATTAAGACATGAATTATAACTTTCATGATATTTTCTAGAATAATGCCCTGGGTACATATCTTGACTGTCTTATTTTGAAACATTATTCTCTGGATTTGCTCCAGTATGATGTTAAATGTATATATAATGTATGGTTACATATATAAAATTACAGTGCTCGCGTTAGGGTTTAAAAAAACAGGGTCCTGGGACCCCGAGGGTCGGAAACACACACAGATGACATAATCTTTACATGTAAGACTAGAACATAACCTTATCAGTTTCTTCAAAGTTTGTGAGCCTGGCTGATGGAGGCATTTGTAATGACTGTACTATTGATGAGCCTCTTAAAGAATGAAATAGAGTGCATCGTAGATAAATTTGTTCCCTTAAAAAAACAAGGGAAACGGACCAGAAAGAAATACTTATCGAAAGAAGCCATTAGAAAAATTAAGTATAAACAAATGATGTGGAAGTCATATAGATGTACTGGAAATGACGAAGACTACAACATTTATAAAGAAGCACTAAACCAAGCTACAGCTGAAATTAGAAATTCAAAGGGAAGCTATGAACATAAATTAGCTTGTAATATAAAACATGACAGCAAGAGTTTTTATGCGTATGTTCGAAGCAAACAGAAAGTTCAGGATAAGGTCGGTCCTCTAGAAGATAGTGCTGGAAATATAATATCAGAAGGATTCTTAATGGCGGAAGACCTAAATGAGTATTTTAGTTCAGTGTTTACCAGAGAAGACACTAGTTCACTGCCAGTACCAGAGGCTAAGTTCAAGGGGGCAGAATCAGACTATTTAAGACAGTTAATTGTAACCCCAGAAATGGTAGCTAAGAAAATTAGGGCTATGAAGGAAAATAAATCACCTGTAGTGGATGGTATTCCACCCAAACTACTAGTGGAAATTGTAGAACAAATTAACATACCGCTTGCAACAATTTTCAACTTGTCATTAGAAAAGGGAGTGGTTCCTTTAGAATGGAAAGAAGCAAACATTATACCGTTATTCAAAAAAGGTTCGAGAAACAAGTAAAATAATTATAGACCAGTTAGTTTAACATCGGTGATTTGTAAGTTATTAGAAAGACTAATTAACGATCACATGGTGGATTTTCTTGTTAAACATAACTTGATAAACCCATCTCAACATGGGTTTCTAAAAGCGAGGTCATGCTTAACAAATATGTTATGTTTTTTGGAAGATATCACTAAGTGGGTAGTACTGGGACCTATATTATTCTTAATATATATAAACGATTTGGATGATGATATAGCTAGCAAGGTGTTGAAATTTGCAGATGATACAAAAGTGTTTAGAAGGATTAAAAGTGATGGGGATAGACAGCATTTACAAGATGATCTTGACAGGTTGATCAAATGGTCTGAAAAGTGGCAAATGTTGTTCAATTTTGGGAAATGTAAATGCCTTCATACAGGACATGGAAACGAATATGTAGAATATACAATGGGGGGAACTGTACTAAGTACTACTGTAAAAGAAAAAGACTTAGGGCTGACAATTAGTGCTGACATGAAGGTTTCAGAGCAGTGTGGAATTGCAGCTTCAAAGGGAAATCAAATCCTTGGATTGATTAGGCGAAATATAGCATATAAAGAAAAAGAACTAATAATACCATTGTACAAAACAATAGTTAGGCCTCATTTAGAATATTGTATACAAGCGTGGAGGCCATACCGCAAGAAGGACATAGATATGCTAGAAAGAGTACAGAGGAGAGCGACTAAAATGATATCAAAACTGAGGGATCTTAGTTATGAAAAACGCCTAAAAGAATGTGGTTTAACAACACTAGAGACCAGGAGATTGAGAGGAGATCAGATAGAAGTGTTTAAAATATTGAATGGTTATGAAAATATCGATAGAAATATGTTTTTTTCAGTTAAGAAAGATAGAAAGACTAGAGGACATGAAGTTACATTAGTAAAGGAGCAGTGTAGATTAGACGTGAGAAAGTTCTCATTTTCACAAAGGACTGTGAATGAATGGAACAGATTATCTGATGATTGTGGGGGTGCTAGTAGTGTGAATATGTTTAAAAATAAAATCGACACATACCTCAGAAGGGCTGGATATATGTAGATAAAAGGGTTGGACTCTCGATAAGCCAAAGGGCTTCCTTGTCCACCTGCCATCTAGAGTTAATTCTCTGGATGGCAATCTTGTTAAATCTCTGTGACGGAGACATAAATAATTCTCATTCAGGTCATTGTTCAATGTGTTGTCTGCACGGCCGTTGTCTGTGTTAGAGGGCCAGGGAACAACTGTAGAATTGTGTCGAAGAGACGCGGCGAAACGTAAAACACTGCGTCCGGGGATGCGACAAAACTTCAAAAACCGTGTCCCACCTCGAAAAACCGCATACTATCGCTAAAAACGGCGTTAACACAAACACTAATTATATATACATGTGTATATAGATCTATACATTTAACTGAATGGTGTTTTTGTATACAGGGAACATTGGCATTTTGGTCAAGTTCTGATCATGTGTAGATTTTGATATATCTAAACACTGTTGCAACGGGTGTGTCGTCTGTTCCAGTGTAGAAACAGTTCACTTCAGTTGATTTTTTTTGTGCACCAAGAAACTAGCTTTTTCAAATTATTACTTACATAATATGCTTCTTTAAAATGGCCATATATTGCCATTTGGTGGATAAAAGACCTATGGTCCATGGAAGTGAACACACACACACACACACACACACACACACACACACACACACACACACACACACACACACACACACACACACACACTCACACACACACACACACACACACACACACACACACACACACACACACACACACACACACACACACACCACCACACACACACACACACACACACCACCACACACACACACACACCACACACACACACACACACACACACACACACCACACACACACACACACACACACACACACACACACACACACACACACACCACCACACACACACACACCACCACACACACACACACACCACCACACATACACACACACACACACACACACACACACACACACACACACACACACACACACACACACATACTTATGGTCCATGGAACTGAATGAACACAGACAAATTGAATGGACCTTGGAGTCTGGGAAGAAGTTAACTTATAATGCTCCAAAGTTAGTATATTAAGTATACAGATGTGCAGAGCTCCTGATGGTGTACATTCGAATGGTCTTCATAGCCGTGTTTCCTCTGCTCAGTGCATATCAGTCAGACGTCATAAATGTCTTCATGCCATTACCTACCTTTGTTTGTGCCTTTCAGGTGGCGAGTCATCAGAAAAGCCAAAAGACACGAAAGATAACCAATTGACAAAGTCTGGCACATCAACGATCGAAAAAGACAATCCTAGAAAGGACAGCGGTTCGTAGCGTTGCCTAGAAACGATCCTCCGATGTCGCACTACTGTGTATCTCCTGTGCAAAATAATAATAGTAATAATAACTTTATTTATACACTAAAATCCAAAGTAGAACTCTGTTCAGTAGTTTTGAAATTATAAGAAATCAATATAATAATATAATACAAGTAAAACATATAAACACAAAACTGAACTAGAGAAATTAAATCAAAGATGATATTGATATAAACCATATTATATATCATCCATAGTAAAAATAAGTATATAGATAAATACATAACTATATAAAACAACTGTATAGTAAATTGCGAGATAAATATATTATAAATATATATATTAGTTAATTAATAAATAACTACAGTAATACATTATTAGTTTCAATTAAAATTTCAGATAATAAAATAAATATAGTATGACGACTAAGGTATAAAATTATGACGACTAAACAGATTTAAATGTGTCCATGCACTGTATCAGTCGTAAATCTTCCGGCAACGCATTCCAGAGGGTCGGTCCTGCGCACGAGAACGAGCGACGGCCGTACCGCTCAATGTTGTGCCGCGGTACAGTTAATAGTCCACAGTCAGTTGATCGAAGTGCGCGGCGCGGCACGTATGGTGAAATCAATGACGCGAGGTAGACCGGCGTCTTGTCGTGAAGGGCGGTGAACACAAGCACGAGTAACTTATACTGAATGCGCCACCAGTGCAGGCTATTCAGTGCTGCAGTGATGCTCTGTCGGTCGCCCCGCCTAATACGTAATACGACTCTGGCCGCAGAGTGTTGTACCATATCAATGCTGTGGAGTAACCGGTCAGATATTCCGTACAACATAGCGTTCCCGTAGTCTATTCTTGAAGCATGTATGAGACACTTGGTTGTTCCGGTCGTTAGTGTGTCGCGTATACAGAGATTCGGTGCAGGTGGTACTATGCACTCCGGCACGCATTTGCTACTTGTGCCGCCATCGAGAGGTCGACATCAATAATAAAACCGAGATCTCTGACGACAGCAGATGTTGGCACTAGCTGACTGCAGACATTGACATGTGTTAGTGTTATTCGTGTGCAGAGGGTGGAGGATTTGATGACAATGGCCTGCGATTTAGACCGGTTGAGTATTAACTCATTGTCGCAGAGCCAGACGTTGACATCTCGAAGTCAGGCCTCCATACGTGCGAGTGCTTCTGCATGATCGGTTGGTGGAAAGTCGATGTACAGTTGAGTGTCGTCAGCATATAGATGATGTTGTGTACCATGTTGTAGGAGAATTTTCGCTACTGGCGCAATGTAAACATTAAATAGTATCGGTCCAAGGACCGACCCTTGTGGAACACCAGTCTTCATGACACTGATCTCCGATGTTTCTTTTTTGACGCGTACCACAGACGTTCGGCCATGCAGGTAGGACGCAAGCCAAACATGTGCTGCACCACAGACGCCATAGCTGTGCAGGCTTCACAACAGAATAGCGTGGTCAAGTGTGTCGAATGCAGCAGAAAGGTCAAATAGCACCAGAAGTACACCTCGACATGCATCAGTCAACTGCGCTACATCGTTGTGGATGTGCAGAAGCGCTGTCTCAGCGCTACGATGTGGGCGATATGCGCTCTGGTAGACTGGATATACGCCGTTTTCCTCGAGGAAGTGCTGTAGTTGTCTTGCTATGAAACGCTCTGCTGTCTTCGCTACAAACGATATGTTCGAGATGGGGCGATAGTTAGAGAGTACATTGACGTCATCGTTATGTTTCTTCAGTACTGGTATCACAACAGCGTGCTTCATCGCATGTGGAACCACGGAAGAGGATACAGACGCATTGATTATACGTGTTACCACCGGAGAGAGAGCATCAACATGCCTCTCGAGGAGCGACGATGGGAGTGGATCAAGTTCGTATGACTTGGCAGTGGATGCCAACACTATCTTCTTGACATCTGTCGGCGACACAGCCTCAAAATACATCAGTGGAGACATGACATCTATTGCTATGTCGACAACTGGCTGCCGAGGCAGATTGCACAGGAGCGCATCAATCTTCTCGGTGAAGCTTCTTTGAAAGCTAGACTTATGTTCAGAGTCGGTTGCATGAGACCCTTCAGGTAGCGACTTGTTACCGTTTCGACCAAGCAGGGTGTTGGCAATCTTATTGTCCGTCGCATGTTGCCGCCAGCTGCTGTGATCTTGGACTGGTAATACTGCGACTGTGCAATCCTCAGTGCCTTCCGATAAGTGTTGCGCAGATCCGTGTATATGTAATGATGGACTGTCAGACCAGATTGCCGCCAGTGGCGTTCAGGATGGCGTAATGCACGTTTTGCCTCGGCAAGCTCGCCGGTATGCCATGGAGTCATCGGCCTCACCGTGACAGTCCGTGTGACGAGTGGGGCATGGTCGTCTACGACAGTGCGTAGACAGGAGTCATACCATGCGAGAATGGCGACCGGGTCCAAATGAGGAGCACGGAAATCAGAAGCCGCCAGATCAGCTGCAAACTGACTGTTTTCAATCGCTGCGTACTTTCGATACTCAATGTGGCGTTTCAGGCGCGTTGGTTTGGGCGGGTGCAGTTTACATTCAATTGCATAGTGGTCGGTGATCATAGTCATTGGCTTAACTTCAGTAGCGATAATGTCTGACGTCTCCGATGTGATAACAAGATCCAGTGTGTTGCCACGCTCATGGGTTGATCCTTTGACATGTTGTACAAAGCCAGACGTCTCCAGCAAATCAGCCAGGTTCATTGCATCAGTACATGTTGGGTCGCCACATCGCGTGTTAAAGTCGCCACACACAATAGTCTCACTAGGGTGAGCCGAGGCGATAAGCAACACCTTCCCAACATCATTCAGGAAGGAGCGGAAGTCGGATGATGGTGGTCGGTTGACGACTATGACGCGTGTGGTGCAGCCGATACGGATGTTCTGCAAAATAACATGAAATGCCTCACTGGCATGTGTGTCAACTTCGGAATGCGAAACAAGTTGCAGTGTTTTTTTAAACAGAACTCCTACACCACCACCATGACGAGCCCCACTACATGGCTGATGGACTAGCATGAAGTCATCTCCACACAATTCAGACACAGCAGCCCTTTCGTCATCTCCTAGCCAGGTTTCCGTCAAGGCGACAAGGTCCAGTTCGTGCTCATCAATGTAATCGCGCACGAGCAACGCTTTGTTTCGAATTGATCTGGCATTGATCAAGGCGAATTTCGTACGAATGTCACCGTGTGGCATAACAGGGGCGGCTCTTAGAGTTACCAGATTCGCACTGACACTGTGTTGCCGACATACAATTCGTGAAGGATCTTCAAAACGGCTGGTAATCCGCGTTCGGATCGTGCGCTGTTTGCGCGTGCCCCCACGTCTGCCACGCAGAGTTGGATGTGCCGTGGACAGTCCTAGACGTCTGATCAATGAATACACTGTGTCAGGAATCGAGGAGTGACACCGCTGGTGGCAGGACGGAAAGCCCAAAAGACATGCTGTAGGCACATCACTCATGGGCGTTGTCGGTCTAAAGACCTGTAGTCCACCAGCTTCGTCAGCGACACGGTTCACTGACGACATTAAAACATTTCAAGATTGTAGACAACGTACACTACCTTGTTATATAAAAAGTTCACCACTGCCTTTTATACAAAAGGCAGTGTATGCCAGTCACATTTCTCAAAGGGTCCGGACTATGTACCGGGACCATGTTATTAATGCACGCACGCACGCACGCACGCACGCACGCACGCACGCACGCACGCACGCACGCACGCACACACGCACGCACACACCACCACCACACACACACACACCACCACACACACAGACACACAGACACACACACACACACACCACCACACACACACACACACACACACACACACATACTTATGGTCCATGGAACTGAATGAACACAGACAAATTGAATGGACCTTGGAGTCTGGGAAGAAGTTAACTTATAATGCTCCAAAGTTAGCATATTAAGTATACAGATGTACAGAGCTCCTGATGTTGTACATTCGAATGGTCTTCATAGCCGTGTTTCCTCCGCTCAGTGCATATCAGTCAGACGTCATAAATGTCTTCATGCCATTACCTACCTTTGTTTGTGCCTTTCAGGTGGCGAGTCATCAGAAAAGCCAAAAGACACGAATGATAACCAATTGACAAAGTCTGGCACATCAACGATCGAAAAAGACAACCCTAGAAAGGACAGCGGTTCGTAGCGTTGCCTAGAAACGATCCTCCGATGTCGCACTACTGTGTATCTCGTATGCAAAAGGCAGTGTATGCCAGTCACATTTCTCAAAGGGTCCGGACTATGGACCGGGACCATGTTATTAAAAGGGACCAAGCTGCGTGCACTGCCAGGAGGTTGTCCAAGCTATGAAGCGTACATCCATGGTTGTGTCATTGACCAGCGTCCAGGCACTGGTAGTGTCATTGACCAGCGTCCAGGCACTGGTAGTGTCATTGACCAGCATCCAGGCACTGGTAGTGTCATTGACCAGCATCCAGGCACTGGTAGTGTCATTGACCAGCATCCAGGCACTGGTAGTGTCATTGACCAGCGTCCAGGCACTGGTAGTGTAATTGACCAGCGTCCAGGCACTGGTAGTGTCATTGACCAGTGTCCAGGCACTGGTAGTGTCATTGACCAGCGTCCAGGCACTGGTAGTGTTATTGACCAGCATCCAGGCACTGGTAGTGTCATTGACCAGCGTCCAGGCACTGGTAGTGTCATTGACCAGTGTCCAGGCACTGGTAGTGGACAGCAGCAGGTGTAATTGTACATAAGATAATATGACAGACAAAGAGAGGAGGGGTTGACGGCATTCACAGCATTCATTGGTGACACTGCAGGATGTCACTGTGTCACCAGGGTGCAGTCGCAACTAGTCAGGGCTGTGTCTGGCCCGTCGCAATACTTGACTTGTGTCATCCAACTACTGTCTTGTCTTTCAGGGCGTCACCGTCAAGTGCTGGAATCGTGTTGTTTCTAGATTGATTTCCTTCACAGTTTGCATAGTGTAAATATTAGCAATTACAGAAGCATAAAACGCAGCATAAAGCGGCGAATACACTACATCCATCGTCCATTGGCAGACCAGTCGCATCCATCCTTGCGAGACTGGGGTGCTATTGCTTATTTCAGTGTCGGTACCCCCTGTCATATTGATTTGTCGAAATGTGGATTTATCGTTGGGCCTGTTTGCCAAACACCTGACTAAATTTAAAATGTTGCCGTTTTAGGATTAATTGTCTGTTATAAGTGAAGCAGAATATAACTAATTCGGCAAATTTCCATACATAGCGTGGTATAGATGCCAGGGATAGTAATTCAACTTCCATCCCTGCTTGCAGGGGATGGCTTCACTCATTGTCCGCTTCTGCACAAATCCAGACAGACCTGTTCGAAAGCTGATGTCACTTTCGAGTTTGCATATATATGGATGACAGATAGGTGTGTTTGTCGCTTAACTGTGAACCTACGGATCCCTTACAGGGTCTGATCTGTTGAGCTCTCGGCAGCTATGGAAATCCCACTAGATTATGACCACCGTCTGTTTAATCCAGAGAATGCCTCTTATCTATTCGGATGGCTTTGCTACTCTTTCAGCACCAAATATTTGACGGGTTGTGATGGTTCAGATACGTTTTGTCAATGTGGAATTATGAGCATTGTTTTGAAGTGGAACATTTCAGTTTCACAATGGTATCACTGTAATCTGTGTAAGTCAATTTGTAGCGAAGTTATGGATGGTTGAATTTACCCACATAAGGAATTCAGGTTTAAGACACACAGCTTCAAAGTTAGGCATATGAATTTTAAATCACAACCATTCAATCCAAAACACACGTCAAAAATTCTTTTCAAGACAATCATTCCAATTTGCATTATTCAAACTGGTAGAAAATTTTTGTTTCTAAAAATTCAAAAACGAAAATCAATGCTTTCACCCCTGCAAAAGTATTTTCGCTTTTCTCAGTTTTGTATGCACCTTATTGTCCGAACAGTTGCGGTCTGTTCTGTATAATGTTATTGTTTTGGCCATGTTTGTGTTCCCAAATATCACGGTGGCTCACAAATGAACTTGTGTTCTTGGATGCTGACAGAGGTCTACCAACAAGGTGACAGCTGCAACCATCAGACTGAAGGAAAGCAGTTATGTCCGGTCACAGTGTATCACACTCGTGCTTGTAGCAGTGGTTTTGTAGCACAGGGAGGAAACTCACCGCACCTATCTCAGTATGTCTACTGTTGTACTGACTCAGGATCGGCGACAATGGCATTTTCAAGCCTTTAATTCTATCTAAAAGTATTTCTGTCACAGCAACCAATCATCATGAATCAAACTTACTATCAGCCCCAGCATTTGAGGATCTTAGGTAGGAGGGTACTGTGGAGCACCAGTACTGTCCCATATTGACAAAGAACCTTTTGAGAAATGCTTCCTTCCAAAAATCGAACAAACTGAGGATACAGGCATATGGTGGGCTAAAGATAAATAGTTAACTTACCTATGTACAGTGAACATTTTCTATATTCTAAACTCTGGAATAGTGTAATGTCTTGCATGACGGTCGGGACCATCAACTTTTCAGTAGGACTGGCAACTCGTATAAAACTTCCAAAACTGACTATACAAATG
This sequence comes from Paraescarpia echinospica, assembly GCA_020002185.1. Classification (NCBI taxonomy): domain Eukaryota; kingdom Metazoa; phylum Annelida; class Polychaeta; order Sabellida; family Siboglinidae; genus Paraescarpia; species Paraescarpia echinospica. Next base: position 69,019,943 of record CM034533.1, on the reverse strand, counting down.
TTCCTTATATTAACATCTTTCTAGTATCAAATATGATGCAATGTGAAAGAGGTGTCATTTATCCAGTCGTTGTTGCTGGTGGGTAGATGGCAGAACATCACACTCTAATACAAAACATTACAGATAATGAAGCCATCAAACAATGCATTGCTCCAATATTGAAACCTGTTGAAATGGATAACTGGTTTCAGTTTGTGTTAGTGGTAGTGTGGAATCGACGATTGAACAGATGACGTCAAATATATTTCCAGATGGCACTACCAGCGACATCCTGATGGAAGTTAGAGAACACACAAGTGTGTACACATACATGTATATATTATATTTGATACCTACTTCAGGGAACATCTCATTTAGGGTTGGTTACATAAGTTTGCGGTCCCAAAATATGATAAGCATTATGTAGGGTGGGGTGGTTTGGTTGTGGCCACCTAATGAGGGAAACATTTTAGTGCAAATTAATGCTAATAGCAATTTTGGATCATGCAAATATTAAGTCCGACACAACGTATAGGTGTGGATTGAACCAATGCTAAAGACAACGTAAACTTGTGAGAACATCCCTAAGTTTACCTTTCTTAAAAGGTATTGCAAAGAAAGGATAACTTGTCAGCTCATCTTTCTTGGTAGATTTTATCAAAGTGTTATATGCTATAATATTTATTATTTAAATGTATTATTTATTGTTTTGCGATGTGTAGAGTAGAAACCTTTATGTATTAAATATCTTGATTTCTTTCTGGCAATTGAAGTGATAACATTGCTTCGATCTTGTTTAGGGGTCGTTCACAATTGTCAACATTAACCTATTCATACAAAGCGTACAGAAGGAGGTGGTCAAGACCAACAAATATAAAATTGTCATTCACATGTAAATTGTATAACGACACTGATTGCAAATAAATGTTTGTAAACATGATGATGGTTGTTGTTTTTACAGGTTTATAACACACCTACACATGACGTGGAGCACAGTAGCTAGAGCATCGCACTGTCAATAGAAAGAACACTGGTTCGAATCCTGTGCTTCCGTGTCAAACCTTGGGCAAGTTTGTTCAGTCTACATTCCTCCAGTTCACTCAGCTGAATGAATGAGTACTTGGCTATAGACAGTGGGGGGTATTTGTGTATGCATAGTCTGCACATTAATTTCTGCTTGGCTGAATGCTTCCTAGAGAAGTCGAGATGATGTTTAATAGAACAGGTCTGCCAGGGAGCAAAGTGTAAAGCAGTTTGACCAATCCAAAGGACTGGATATTGCACTATATAAGAACTTGCATTTATTTTCAATCAGGAAAATTACCAATGTGTAAGTACTAATTCATGGGGGGTGAACAGTGTCTGACAATTAGTATGCTCTACGATTAGATACATTTTGAAAAATAATGAATGACCCCTTAGTTGAAGATGTACATTGTTTATCAACCTTCAGAAGCATGTTGTAGTGAACTTCTAAAACAACAATAACATAGCTCATTTGACAAGCATGTAAAAGCTGACGTTTGAAATATTTTATTCTGTTAACATTGTAGTAACATAAAACCAATCCTAGCTGCTACGGTGCATAACGCGCAAGTGGCGCCGCCTGGCGAATTGAATGGATAACGCACATTGATGGTATAGACGGAGAGAGCTTCCTGCTGCCCCTCCAAGTATGGGGCAGAGCTTCATGCTATCTCCACGTACATCTGCTTTGACTGATGTGCAAAAAGGGGTTAGCGTTGGTTGAAGGTACTTTTGACAATATTTACATGACATGGTTACGTGCATTTGTACGTGGAGGGTAGCTTGAAATGCACTCCTTTTCTTTGGGGTTGCATTCCACCATTACTTTTTGACGACATAATAATGCTGATTTACTCGCCTATGCGCGATTGAAGATCTCGCTGACTGGTTATTCCTCACATTTAAGATATATCAAAACCGTTATATTATTTCAGAAAACGGCAGGGCCGTAGCTAGCGTAAAACAACTGGGGAGGTCATAAAAATTACAGTAAAGCATAGCAATTCACGCGGGGGGTTCTCTCTCAGAAAATGTACCCCCTCTTGGTGAAATCTCGCGTATTTTCTGGAGAATTTCGCCCACGGCTCAATTATTGTTTCAGTGTCAGTCGCATGCTGCGTGGGAATGAAAACATATGAAAATAAATAATTAATATCAAATGACAATACATTTATCAAAATCGATAGCTCTATGCAACATATACACGGAATATCTGTCCAACAGTTACACCCGTCTGAAATTGTTTTACAAGATCACTTCCTCTCGCCGTCGCGTGCAGTGCTTCGCCAACTGGCTTTACACAAAAATAAACCTCTTGGGGGGGGATACCTACTGTAGTACTCAGTTAGACCTGTGTCATAGTTTCTGTGGGTTGGATGGCAGGAGGTCTTGAGCTACAGTATAGTATATATATGGTGTTCACTTGAAAATCGTTCAGCCAATTCGTCAAGGATGTGGTCAATAAATGGGTAAAATATATTGATGCGATAGTAGGCAGCTGTTTATTGATCCGTGTCTCCAGCAATGGAGCGATGGCGCTGAAGATCTGATGTGCCATTCTGAGTTTACGAATCTCAATACCTGTAGAGTTGGTCACCTAACAGGGCGCCATATTTCATCCCACCCTGATGGGATGACCCTGCAGTCCCGGATGCATTTACTTATGGAACGATATTAGGGCCATAATTCCACAATGCTACATTGTTGATTTCTGACTTTCGATTATCCATTTATGCCGAGATTGTCGAATTCTGACTTTCGATTATCCGTTTACGCTGTCATTGTGCAAGATTGTTGTCAAATAATTCACTAGAATGGCGTTTGGTCAAATATTTCTCAAAAATATGTTCTCAAACAAATTTTCTCAAAAATATTTTCTCAAACAAATTTTCTCAAAAATATTTTCTCAAAAAATGTTCTCAAAAATATTTTCTCAAACAAATTTTCTCAAAAATATTTTCTCAAAAAATGTTCTCAAAAATATTTTCTCAAAAAAATAATCTGGCACAAATTGCACTCAGTGACCTAAGCAGCTAAGCAACATGCAAATATTGAAGTATCCCTTGCAAGTCAGGCCAAAGCAATTATATAATTGCTTTGGTCAGGCCTTGCGCAGTCATCACCAACGTCACGACGTAGTGTACAGAATACTTATATCGAGCATTTTTCACCCACGTTATGAGCTGTTTTATCAAAGTTGGAGTTTAAAAGAACTCAAAGTCGATGAACGGAAGAAACGAAGTGTCAAGCAGTCTGCCAGAAAACGCAAATTGTTTGTCGGGAAGGTTGGTACTGTGTGTTAGCGATAATTCATGATGTTTCGCAAACTGTCAATAATATTATTTATTCGTACTATAACGTGTACAATTCAGTGAAAGCAACGTATACATCCATCTAAAATGTATATAAAACGGTCAGTGCAGCCAGTCTCGTCTATGAAGCGTGAGCGTCTATGTCATGAATGGGGGAGGCTGTTTTTAAGTGAATATTATTAAACTTTAAAGATAATAATAGTGTGGAGTCTCCCATCACACTGTGATTTGTTTTGAATTTTGTTGACATTATGTAAATTGTTATTGTAAAATTTGTAGCTTAGTATTTGTTTTCATATTTTGTAGTTCCAGTTGTCTCCAGTGCTTGGCAATGTTCTATTAACTGACTAGTCTGTATTATTGTGGTTACAATGTAATGGTCTTACGAGGTCTCATTCTTTATATACTGGCACTGAGGGTGGTCACTACCAGGGTACTTGTCGTCCTCAGTGGTTCTTTTATGTCCCAAATTGAGACGGGACCGACATTAATGTGATCACCGAGTCACGAGGGATACGCAGTCCCCAATTTTGAGAGCCAGATTTTTACACCAAATATCATGCCTGCTCGGTCCAGGTTTCGAACTCAGAGCACTGGCATGCCAGGCGGATGTGCTAACCACTACACTAGCCGCACTCTCTGTATAATTTGTTTCTGCTGTTGGGATAAATAAAATACATCCTTACCTTACCTAAGATGGGAGGGTGTGTTTCTATATTTCATAAAAACCAGCACAAACCCTTGGAGTAACACACTATCGAGAGGGATGCGGGGGTACCAGCCCAGCCTGATCTCAGTGCTTTCTTCTATATCATGAGCAGTCTTACTCCAAACCCACTATACTTTATCTTAGTCACATATTGAACATAACTTGGGATAATGTCATTGTTTTTCATTTTACAGGTTAATGAAGAGGAGCTCAGCATGAAACTGCCGCAGAATAACATGTATAGGGACGTACATGGTGGTATGCACCAACTACCCAAATTTACACTGGGGAGTCTAGTGGAATACTTATCCCAGTGCGGAAAGAAGCTGGAGGAAAAGAGTAAGTCTCTATACAAAGAAAGACGAGTTATCTTAACATTAAACTAAAAGGACTGTAGGATTAAAGGTAAATGCGAATAACCATATGAGCTTAGTAGTTTGTACGTCCCTGTCAAATATGATACTGCCTTGATGAAATAATATTTTTCTTTGTCAATGGATACCAGCAGGCTTATTTGTAAGAGGTTTGGCAAATTTATATGTGTTAAATGTAAGAACAAACATTCAAAACCTAACAATAAATTATTCAGGACCAGTATTCAGGAATACCCTGCCTCATAAACTTAGAATACTCCTGACCATTAACCAGTTTAAAAGAAACCTAACAGCTCCTTACTCGTGAATTATTATTGATATTACATTATATACATGTCTGGGTAAATATATATAGGTGAAGCACAATACTGGGCCAGAAAAGAGGACTGGACAGCAAAAACAAAGTCTTAGATGGTAACCAAAATACATCTACACCTAAAATTAAAGAAGATAAGATATTTTTACTCACTGTTATGTGGCGCAATGCCAAGTGAAGTTCATGATGTAAGTTACATGGTGTCTTTTAACAAAAATATGAGAATGTGAAGCACTTCAGAAATCAAAATTTGCTTGACTGGTGTATGCTAGTACCTCATCAGAATCCAACCAAGACTTTTAAAATGTTAAGAATGATCAGAGCACTCTGGACGTGAAATGGTGGACATTGTAACTTACGTTATCCACAACCACAAATTTTTTAAACAACAATAAACAGGCAGGATGCATTTTTTTGTGTCTCTTCTTTCTTCATGGGCCTAAGATACAGCACAAATGTTATCAACAGGAACTGTCCACAAAGAAGCTTGTTATGGAGTTAATATAGTGTATTTTAATGTGCACATTTAAATATACATTTGTTTTCATACACATTTTAATAATAACATCTTGGACATGAAAAACTAGGTTAACTTCTGCACTTGTATATTATACCCAGCGTATCAACAAAGACATATTAATACACTTTTAAAAAGTATTTAGCATTTGGCGATGACTCTAAAATAAATGATTCATTCTTGAAGAAGGTAGACATACATATTATGAACCTTTGAATACTTGACGAGGAAAATACACTGTTAGAAAATACACCTGATCTTGTCATTTCCAACATACACTTTGACCATTAAACCTCAGGCTTAAAATGTCAAACATGAATATGTATAGTAGTTACACATGGCAGACAGTTACATGAATTTATATACTGAAAACAAAACAAAAAAATATAAATGCACTTTACTGATTAGCAGATTAAAATCAGTCTATAATATTGACTAAGATTAAGCGTCACTATAATGAAATTGAACAATTTAAAATTGCTGTAATGACAATGAACACCTAGTAAAGAAAAATAGTTCACATTTTTCACCGTTTTGAAAAATAGCATAATCCACTAATGTCTGCATGCTGTATCAACCCACCCCCTTTCTCCACCCGGTAAACACTGACTGTTCCCAAGAAGTAAGATATCAAGATGTATAGATGCAGCTGTAGTAGAACATTTCTTGCTGCCTTTTTTCTTGTGAAATGCTGCAGATCATACATGAAACATTATTTTATATCTACTGATTATGACAATGAACAACTCCATAGTTATTTCCTCCCAATGCTACTATGATGCATGTTTTTGTTTACTGAATATATGCTTTTCTTTACAGCAGATTGAACTAGTGTACTTAGTACTACTAGCTCTCCAAGTTAATCTGGCATACTGGGCAGTTGTATGTCCAGGATCTCGGACAAGATTCTACAGCCATGCAATACGCTGCATATTAACAGTTTGTCAGGTGAATGTCCATCGAGTGATCCCAATTGTGTCGTGAGTTGCATCCATGACAGATTCCCCAGTGCCAAGGGGTGTACACTGGCTTCCAGATCAGTCAGTTAGCTTGACTGACTGGAGACCAATGTAGAATGCAGGTTGACATAAGAATGTAGTGACGCCTGACTAGCTCTACAATTGGTGATGGAACGGTGGGTGCCAGGGTCTGGCAGTTATGGCATGAGTCTTCGGGCAACAACTTTCAACGCTTTGAGAGAGGTTCAGTGTCGAGCATTCTTCGGTGAACTACATCGGTTTAGATATCAATGACATCACTGTATGTTTTCGCTATCTTTGATGGTACTGCATACCAGCTTCCTGACTTTTTGCTGTACATCTGCATCTACCTATACCGAAGAAAAAGTGACAATTAGCATGGCTCTGACATGTATGATATTTTTATACGTGACGACACATTTATCAAAAGTCAATAATACAAGATATTTGTATTCAATTCAACTATAACTTTTACCAGTGTCCTTGAAAAAATACGTTAATTATCCAGCATTGTTATAGTGGTAGGGTTTCATTGTCTTTGTGTTGCTGATAGTCAGTGGCAGCCAGCTGAGTTCTTGCAACATACACCAGGTACTTGTTATGTACAACACAAGTTTGTGATGAAGTAATGGTATTGAAAGCCTTTTTACATTTTTCAGCAACAGTCTGTTGATACACTGGCAGCAGCATTTTACTTGTTTAAATTATGTATGAATCATGAGGACTGTTATATATTTTTCATGCCACGTATCATCTTTCTAAATTATTCTTTTTATCACTATTTTATATTTTAACAAATAATTTACATTACATTTTCATTTCACATGATAATTAAACAACACCTGAATAAGGTTAGTTCTGATATTGTGTACTATCCAGTCTTCAGGATTGCTCAAAGCACTTTACTGGCTCCCTGGCAGACCTGTTAAATCGAAAACACCATCTTGACTTATGTGGGAAGCATTAAGCTGAAATTAATATGCGAAGACTATCCACCACTGTCTGTAGCAGGTACTCTTCATACAGCTGAGTAAACTGGAGCAATGTAGCATGTAGTGATTGTATATGTAATTCTCAGTCACATAGGGATGACCCTGTCTAGTCTAGTCACTATTTTAAGTTCAACTAAACATCTTTCTAAGTAATTTTCTCTTATTGGTTTACATTTTATTGGTATTAAATTTTTTTTTTAAACACACATAATTGTTTAGTAACTAATTTTGTGAGTTGTAAACATATAAGACTTGTATAAACTACAACTAGCATTTGATATCACATGTACTAACTAGTTTTGTTTTTTTGCAACAAAGAATCGTGATAAAAGTAACTGGTTTTTTTTTATATGTACCTGACATTTTTTCAACCTCTTCCTAATTTTTTTTTCTATTGTTGCTTTGCATATTATGTGCATGTGATGTGTATGAGATATTAAAAATGATTACATTATACACATCAAGTGCAGTGATTGTACCTGTAGTTGTATTGTACTTTTCATAATTTTGTAGTCAATCTTATCAAATAGTTTCAATAAAATGTTTGTACTTTACATTGTCTTTACTTTAATTCACATGCATTTCTAACAACAATATGCAATTTAACGAGGACACCCATTACTGCAAAATCCTCATGCAGACAAACAAAACATTCACATACAGGGGTGGATCCAGAAATTGAGCCTGGCCGAACTAAATGGTGTAGTCTAAATTTTGGCGCTACTGAGCCGCCGTAACTATAACTTCGGTCGGGGGGGGGGGTGCTAATGAAACATACTTGCACTGTATATATGAAGTTATGTTTGCAACAGAAATATTCCAAATTAAATAAATAGACCATTAAGTTCAAAAATTGAACTGCAAATTAAATGTAGAATGCAACTGAAAGTTTCACAAAAGCCGTATCAACCAAAGATGGTGTAACTACCCTAAGATTGGTCAGAATAAAACAATTGTTAAAACCAATCACATATGTTTGCATATCTTCCAATTATTATGCTATGATTTATATATACACATTATATAACATTTAGCATAGCAGCATCAATTAATACTTACGTTTGTTCTAACTGTCCTGAGCTGCATCCAGCCTCAGGAAGTGACTGGACACCTGAGCTGCCTTTGCTACGAACACTGATGCTCGATAGAGCCACCACAGATCTTGTCATATGTGATGGCTGCAGTGATGTTGAGGTAGTTCACGCCTTTGTGTTGAAGCTGTCGAACAGAGTCATGAATTGGAATATGGAATGAGTAAGATTATTTGTGAAAATGAACATGGTTTGACAGGACTACTACCCGTCAATATATATAATATGCATGTGTGTGGTATGTAACTTGTAAACTTTCATTAACAGGTAAAAATATGTTGCCCAAAGGCCATTTGCCCAGCACTCACGAGTGAAAAGGTCATTTGCCCAGTTGTGAAACAATTACAATGATATGAGAGTGGCAAAGTTATTATTGTATATATATTGTAAAAGTGTAGTACATAACAAACAACTAGACAATTTACAACTTATTAACTAAGTATAGGTAGAACACAGATGGGCTGGAAAGAAGGTTACAGGAAATCAAGTCAAACTAATTTTATTCAAAAAATATAAAATAAATAACAAGTTTTGCAATTTTTCACTGATAGTTCAACAAAAGAAAGTTTTAGGAATTCAATAGTAAACCATGCAAAATACCCAATGCCTTAGTTGTGGTCTCAATGTGTCATTCATCTAACACTGCTAATTAATGAGGAGGACATTTGGCTGGCAGTGGGTGAACCCCTGGCAGTATCCACAAAGTTCTACTGTTTACTCAGAAGGTGGATTAACAGCTGTTACTGTCCAATGATCAATATCCCCTTTGTTCTTTAGCTGGACTGCAAGGTGCCACTGCAAGCTGGCTACACTTGTCTAAAGGCTGGCTGAGTCACTGTAAGTCTTTAGAAGAAGATTCCAGCAGTTAGTCGTGTCTCTTATGAGAGCAACAAAGGCATTCTATTATGGATTTCCTGGCTTGATTTAACAAACAAAAATGATTATGGCCTTTCAACTATTTGCAACTGGTTATTAACTAGAGGTTTCTGACTGGGAAAGTATGTTCCTTGAAGTGAAGCCTCTGTGGCTTCAGTGTCATCAACGTGCAAACAATTTGTAAACTGTCCTGTCAGAAACCTAGCTGCCAACCCTGACTGTATTTGAATTGAATCACCCAAAGTGAGATGAAGTGAATTAATTAAATGAAACGGAAAACAACATTTACAAAATTTGTCTACAAAATGTATGAATGTAGAAGTATAAATTACCAAATGCATGTTATTGATAAATTGAAAGACCAAAATAAAAAACAATTAAAAACAGAACTTCTATAATTGACATGTACAAGAGGATTTGTAACTTAACAAAACATGGGCTGCAATTCTTTGTATAGTAACGGTAATTCTCTGCTCTCTCACATAAATCAGTTGCAAGCTATCGATACATGTTACGAAGGCCTACATGTTATTGTTATGGACATTTTCACAGTATTGAGGGGTGGTGGTTTTGTTAACATAATAAGCAACATAATATTATATTCATACGAATAAATATTTGTACATAATACATTGAATGCAGAAAATAAGTGTTTTTTTTAAAACGTCTTACCTGTGTACATGTCACTTCTGTCAAGATAGTTCCTGTCTGACAGTAGTGTCAGGCCGAACAGAACTGCTGCAACATGCTTGCAGTGAGCTGTAGGGCCCAGCCCAGCACGACATTCTGCATCTTGCACCACCGCATCATTGTTCATGGACACATCTACTTTATAAGAGGCAGACTTCCTCATCTCTGCCCACACAACAGCTGACACGCATATACCGCAATAACCTGAAGAAAACAATGTACAATATATATAATCAATATTGTGGAGTCGCACAATACTGGGCCAAATTGGTGTCCTGTAACTTACGCTATATTTACTCCATAACCAGCTTCGTTTGCGGACAGTTCCTGTTAATAACATTTGTGCTGTATCTTAGGCCCATGAAGAAAGAAGAGACACAAAAAAACACATCCTGCCTGTTTATTGTTGTTTGAAAAAAATTGTGGTTGTGGACAATGTGGTGGATAACATAAGTTAGTGTCCACCATTTCACGTCCAGAGTGCTCTGATCATTCTTAACATTTTAAAAGTCTTGGTTGGATTCTGATGAGGTACTAGCATACATCAGTCAAGCAAATTTTGATTTCTGAAGTGTTTCACATTCTCATATTTTTTTTAAAAGACACCATGTAACTTACATGGTGAACTTCACTTGGCATTGCGCCACATAACAGTGAGTAAAAATATCTTATCTTCTTTAATTTTAGGTGTAGATGTATTTTGGTTACCATCTAAGACTTTGTTTTTGCTGTCCAGTCCTCTTTTCTGGCCCAGTATTGTGCTTCACCTATATATATTTACCCAGACATGTATATAATGTAATATCAATAATAATTCACGAGTAAGGAGCTGTTAGGTTTCTTTTAAACTGGTTAATGGTCAGGAGTATTCGAAGTTTATGAGGCAGGGTATTCCTGAATACTGGTCCTCAATAATTTATTGTTAGGTTTCGAATGTTTGTTCTTACATTTAATACAGAAATTTGCCAAACCTCTTACAAATAAACCCGCTGGTATCCATTGACAAAGAAAAATATTATTTCATCAAGGCAGTATCATATTTGACAGGGACGTACAAACTACTAAGCTCATATGGTTATTCGCATTTACCTTTAATCCTACAGTCCTTTTAGTTTAATGTTAAGATAACTCGTCTTTCTTTGTATAGAGACTTGCTCTTTTCCTCCAGCTTCTTTCCGCACTGGGATAAGTATTCCACTAGACTCCCCAGTGTAAATTTGGGTAGTTGGTGCATACCACCATGTACGTCCCTATACATGTTATTCTGCAGCAGTTTCATGCTGAGCTCCTCTTCATTAACCTGTAAAATGAAAAACAATGACATTATCCCAAGTTATGTTCAATATGTGACTAAGATAAAGTATAGTGGGTTTGGAGTAAGACTGCTCATGATATAGAAGAAAGCACTGAGATCAGGCTGGGCTGGTACCCCCGCATCCCTCTCGATAGTGTGTTACTCCAAGGGTTTGTGCTGGTTTTTATGAAATATAGAAACACACCCTCCCATCTTAGGTAAGGTAAGGATGTATTTTATTTATCCCAACAGCAGAAACAAATTATACAGAGAGTGCGGCTAGTGTAGTGGTTAGCACATCCGCCTGGCATGCCAGTGCTCCGAGTTCAAAACCTGGACCGAGCATGCATGATATTTGGTGTAAAAATCTGGCTCTCAAAATTGGGGACTGCGTATCCCTCGTGACTCGGTGATCACATTAATGTCGGTCCCGTCTCAATTTGGGACATAAAAGAACCACCGAGGACGACAAGTACCCTGGTAGTGACCACCCTCAGTGCCAGTATATAAAGAATGAGACCTCGTAAGACCATTACATTGTAACCACAATAATACAGACTAGTCAGTTAATAGAACATTGCCAAGCACTGGAGACAACTGGAACTACAAAATATGAAAACATACTAAGCTACAAATTTTACAATAACAATTTACATAATGTCAACAAAATTCAAAACAAATCACATTGTGATGGGAGACTCCACACTATTATTATCTTTAAAGTTTAATAATATTCACTTAAAAACAGCCTCCCCCATTCATGACATAGACGCTCACGCTTCATAGACGAGACTGGCTGCACTGACCGTTTTATATACATTTTAGATGGATGTATACGTTGCATTATATAATTGCTTTGGCCTGACTTGCAAGGGATACTTCAGTATTTACATGTTGCTTAGGTCACTGAGTGCAATTTGTGCCAGATTATCTTTTGGAGAAAATATTTTGGAGAAATATTTGACCAAACGCCATTCTAGTGAATTATTTGACAACAATCTTGCACAATGACAGCGTAAACGGATAATCGAAAGTCAGAATTCGACAATCTCGGCGTAAATGGATAATCGAAAGTCAGAAATCAACAATGTAGCATTGTGGAATTATGGCCCTAATATCGTTCCATATTTACTCGCCAACGAACTGTCCTCGTAAGCATCGTCCAGATTGCACTGTTTGGCTTGGAGGTTCTTGGTCACGTACCCAAGAAAACTGATCACTTTTTCGACCATCACTAAAAATTGTGAATCTGAAGACGGCCGAATACGCTGCTGCACCATGACGTGTGTCACCGGTACTGGCTCGTTCGATGTCGTCCAGCGCACCCAATATAGTTTTGTGTTTATTTGTTATTGTGTGTATTTTTTTATTTTAAGCGTTATTAGATGCAAAATTGATTCCTTCGCCTCCACGCATCTACAGTCTTGCTCAGGGGCGGATCTAACAGGATGAAATTGCCCTTTTTCATATCGAGGAAAAAAGCACTTAAAATACGGGGTAACATTATCGGGAAAAGACCACTTAAAATACGGGGTATCATTTAATGGTTCCTTCAAGCAGAGCAATACTGAAGTATATTGAAAGAACTACCCTCACCATCCACTCTGTCCTTTATCCACGCCTCAACCTTGGGCTCGATCATTTTTAAGCGCATATCCAGAATTTCGGGAGATATAGTGCGGGCCAGTTTCTGAAAATAAGGCAGTTTGACCAATAAGTGGGCATGGTATCACAAACACAGCAATGGCATCGGTTATATAGGCTAGGGAAAATGGGCACTTTTAAACTAAAAGGGCACTTTTTATTTTTTTCTGGGAAAATACAACTGTATGGTACATGTTTCCATGGACACATTGGTCACGTGTACATTGGTCACGTGACATGCACAATTCCAAACTTACATTATATACACTAAATAGTAACTTCCAGTTAGTTAAAATGCAACCCACACACGTATGTGCGTGCGCCCGTCCCCCCCCGCCACACACACACGCACGCTCGCACACCACACATCACACACACCACACACACGCACGCACACGCGCGCGCGCGCACACACACACACACACACACACATCAGTAAATCAGTACAAGGGCCGACAGGTGGAGGGTGTTGTTCTCCCCAACCCTTTCACTTGACCCCCTTGTATAGCCAAGCCTCACCATTGGGTGTCTTGACCAGTGCATATTTTGTTGAATAGATGCTTTGGTCACTCGGTGCCTTTGTTATTCGGTGCTTTGGTCACTCGGTGCATTGGTCACCCGCTACTCAGTACTTTGGTCACTCGGTGCTTTGGCCGCTGTCACGTAATGTGCAGGGAAATCGGGCAATTTTGTTTAAGAATTCCTGATTTTTGTCGCATATATTCTTCCCGACCCCCATAAAATACACTTACCTTGCTAAGCCAAATGTAAAAAATATGTTTTATATAAAGAGTGGTATCAAGTCCCTGGGACTGCTCAACGCGCTTTACCCTTCTCCACGGGCAGACCTGTTCATTCTGTGACAAGGCACATTTTGCTGTATTTGCCCATCACAAGGTGGCAGCACCCATAGACATTATCATTTTGTCAGGCCTCTGCAGGGAAGCACTGGATACCTGTTTCATGCTTTGGTCAACGTTTGCTAAGTTAACTATTCACACCCGTGTAATATTATGCTAACATGGTATATGATGTATACTTAGAATATGATTAAATAGTAATTACAATGTTTTCTCTGTTATAACTAAATCCTAGATCAAGTATCTTTCCCTAATCACCAGTCCCGTTACTGGAGGCTGAGCAAACACGTGCTCCATAGTAAGAACATGGGCCGATAAGGTCATATGTACCCTCGAAAGTAAAACTAGTCATATCTCTAAATATTAACTAACACTATTGAACAAACCTACATCAAATGATACACAATTCCTTCATACTACATATCATGGTAATCTTATAAGAAAAGAACAGAATTTTGGTTAACACATTATGTGACACTCACCAGTATGATAAGGATGGTGTCCTGCTCAGATCACGTCAAAGGAGCAGAGACAGTTAACAGCATCTCACGTGACCACTACCACATGGCAGATTAATAAACTAGTGCGTCATACATGTCCGTCAACAACCGAAGCCCCGGTTCAAATGTGATGGATCTGGATGTGCAATGCCAGGCCGGAAAATGCACAAATGCACACATGCTTTCAAACAGGCTTGTTAACAAATTCAAATGCCTCCGTGAAATTGTAAATGCATTTGCATTTGAATGCATACCTTAAACATTTGCATTTGAACGCCATCCACAAACATTTGATTGCATTTCAAAGCCACCCCAAAACATTTGCATTTCAATGCGTTACTGGAAAATGGCATTTGCATTTAAATCAAGATAAACATTTGCATTTAAATGCGTTGACATGCATTTGTTAACAAGCCTGCTTTCAAAATCAATCATGCTACGGGTCTGGATATGTTATATATTATATAAGTTGCCAGTCCACACCGTGGTTTATCCCGTCGGAACATCTAGCATCCACACTGCGCCTACAGTCATTACTCATTTAAAGCGACCGCATACTGCCATTAACGCGACTGTCAACGGCGACCTAGCGATGTGAAATGTATGTAAATAATACATGCGTCGTTTCGTCTGACAGAGCACCATTTCGGTGTATTGTTTGTGTGCCGCGATGCAGAAAGCACACATTGTTAATTATACAAGGAAAAGTCGTGGATTCTGATTTAACGATTCAATTGATTTAACTTGGGCAGACTTTGGGATTGGTCAACATGGAACCCTGACTCTCTTCACAAGATTTTATATGCACATGAGCTCAGCTTAGTGAGGATATAAACGCCATAAAAGTATACTACTACTATTAATATTATTGTACGCCTCATGCCATTTAAATACATCTTGCATGGAATCTCTGCTTGTGAGAACATAAATCTTAGTGATTGCTGTTTCGTAGGATAATAACATTCCAAGGGCGGATCCAGAGGAAGTCTGGGGGGACACAACCTCCAATTGCACCCCCATTGCTCGCCAAAAAATCTCCACTGGCAGCTGAAACAAATTCATATTGGGTGGGCTGAGCCGGAACTTAACATCAGAACACGCGGGGGTGCAGTTGAAGATTTTTTTCGCTGGAGCTTCAGCACCACTCTGCTGTTGCGATGTCGCCTCTCCGCCGTCGCACCGTGACATCGGGAGACGGGATGAGGCTGGGTGAGGTTTTTTTCGCGGCGACGTTCACAATTTCAGAAGCTTACCAAAAGCTTAAAATTACACCCCCCTGAGACTCACCTAAACGGGGGCACATTCCAAAGTTCTAGAGCTCCCCAGCCTACGAGCCTGGGTATGAATATTACGGGAAACCGTCTTCTGCGTGTGTGCGTAATATGTAGCGCCATCCGCAGACATGTTCGCAGAAAATAAACAACGTGTTTTCCTAATGAAATGTAGCCTTCCTTGTTCCTACACTGTCTGTGCATCAAATTAATTAAGCACTTAAAGTATCGCCTTTCGCAACAATAAGGCAAACTCAAACGCGCTAACCCAGTGGTTATACTGTTTGAATTGAAGTCGCACGACGGGTCTACATTTGGAGGAGTTCTGCCCTGCAATTGTCACTGGTGTAGACGACAGTTACCACGAGTTACCTAGCCCTGTGACGGTGGGCGGAAATAACAGGACAGGAAATAAAGTCATTATTTTATTGGAAGACCGTAGGCCTCTGGACTGGGGGGTTGGGGCTGAATCCCCACAGTGTAGACAGTGAAGTGGGCTGAGCCCCTCAATATATAGTTAATGCTGTTGATGTTTTTGAGGAGGGTAAAGGGTGGTATTGTTGGAAGCTCCCGAACAATCTATAAATAAACCCCACAACCCATCGACAACGCGACAAAGTCCAACACTGCCCTTCCTCGAACCGCAACAAATATGCACCACTTCACCCCCACCCCCGTCTACACCACAACGATTTTCCACCGCGCTCCCTCGCCCCCGGCGCCCCTCACACCCGCGTCCCTCACACCCTGCGCCCCCATGATGACATGCAGCTCCATCTGGCTAACTTCAATATCTCGAAATTCTTATTTTGAAATAGTATTGCTAGATAGGATGGGAGGGTGTTTCGCCCCAGCGGGGACTGTTTACCCCCTCCTACTATACTTACATGCATACACGCACACGTACATTACTTACCTACTTATGTTCAAGTTACTTACATGCATCCACGTATTTACACATACACTGCCTACACGCATACTTAATTACTTGCATACTTACTTACACGTATCCACATGCACGCACGCACGCACGCACGCACATACGTACTCATATCATAACAATTATAATCTTCTTCCCCCATATCTCCTCCGCCTACTTGAAGCGTAACTAACGTAGATCTTATTGACGTCATCCCGTCTCAGCCTCAAGGTAGGGTAATTTTGGTGAGTCTCAAAGGGGCTCCAAATCGAGGTTTTCTAGTTGGGGTTTTGGCAAGCCAAATCGAGTTTTTTGTAGAGCGTCAAGGTGTTTTTGGAGGCGAGCCAATCGAGGTTTTTGGAGTCTCAAGTTGGGGTTTTGTTGAGCCTCAATGGTGCAAATAGAGGTTTTTTTGGGAGTTTCGATGTGTTTATTGCGAGTTTCGGGGGGTGTGCATTTGGAGAGCCTCAGTCCCCCACACCCTTTATTCACCACGTTCATGCTTTCGTGTCATTACACCAAAAATATATTTACTCTTATTCGTATTTAACTATAAAGCTATTTCAGATGATTGCAATGTAGTTTGAAAACCCACGGGGTTATAGAAACACGCATTCCCTAACTTTATATCATAAAATAATTATACAGTACCGGCATAACATCACGGGAACAGCACCAAAATATGGCAATTTTGTGTGTTCTGACCAGCTTTCCAGATAACCATGTATACGTAGACACATTGTTTCTTTATCTTATCTGACTATATTGATAACATTAAATTATTGTTTCTGTTCATATTATTAAAAAAATTCATAAAAAACACAAAGAAATGCACAAAGTTGATCTTGAAAAGATACACATTAATTTATTTTAATAACCTTTATATTTTAGTAAATGTATTACTCAGCTAGTACTAATAATATAAGATAACTTGCATTTGATTTTGATGATTTCATTACTATTTTCCATATTTCACATGAAATTATGAAAAAAATGAGAAACAATACAAATAGTGGACCATTCTGAGGGAATAGTTACACAATCAAATGCATATCATAATAAATCACTGCTTAGTGACATGTTACATTCTAGGAATAAAGAACATTGAAGTAAAAGGTAAACAGCACAATAATTACAAAATAATGTTAATCCCTGATGGTGTGGGGGTGGATGTCCGGGCGCGGGGTCGGCCAGCTCTACCGGTGTGAGGGCACCATGCGGCAGGACTAATACATCAGACTGCTCCGGAATCATGTGCTTCCCTACGCGAGGGCATTGTGTAACTATTCCCTAAGAATATTCCACTATTTTTACTGTTTTTCATATTTTTTTCATAATTTCATGTTAAATATGGAAAATAATAATGAAATCATCAAAACCAAATGCAGTGTGTATCTTATATTAGTAGTGTTACATGAATAATACATTTACTAAAATATCAAGGTTATTAAAATAAATCCATGTGTACCTTTTCAATATCAACTTTGTGCATTTTTTGTGTTTTTGAAGAAAAAAAGTACTTTTTATAATATGAACTGAAACAATAATTTAATGTTATCAATATAGTCAGATAGGACGGCTGTAGCGTCACATAAAGAAACAATGTGGCTACATATACATGGTTCTCTGAAAAGCTGGTAAGAACACAAACAATGTCATATTTGTTGCTATTCCCATGACTTTATGCCGATACTGTAATTATTTATAATAATGATACCATGCATAACTCGACCTCCATAACGCTTTTTCTGTGATTTTATGCCCGCCTAGTAATAATACAATGCCTTCATTGTTCACTTGCCATATGTTTATACGTTTTATTGCAATCTTCACATATCTGGTTAATATTTAGGTCAATACAGGCATACATATCGTGACCGGTCGATATAATATAGTTACGTATCTCTCTGTCCAACAATCAGTCATTTGTTTCCCAGAGGAAAGAGAGTGGTTTCAGCATTCGGGGCATCCGAGGTTCGCTAGCAACGAGCCGGGGATGTATGACGTCATGACGACGGGTGTTGCCTTGATGTTGCGGGTAGCACACGAGACCTTGCCCGGGGGCGCTGCTCATTGATGACACCAATGTCATTATTATTATTATTACTAACATTTCTATAGCGCCATATCCGCCATATCCGGGTGCAACCCGTGAAAGGAGCGTACATGCATGTACATGGAATCATAAGAAATGTCTAAGAAATAATACATATATAAATTATATATCCTGGTAAATTATAATATTAGATTAACATTTAAAAGACTGTAATATTAAGTAACTAAGATACATGACAACGTTTCTAAAATATGAAAATGACTAAACAAATATTTATGATATATTAAAATTAATTGAAATAGTACGGTATATAATACAAATAAATAACTTAATAAATTAAAATGAATAACAAAATACATGTTCATACAAAAGTGTCCACAGTCGAAATGTAGGATAAAGTTTAGTTAGTTAGGCAGTTAGTTAGCCAGTTAGTTAGGCAGTTAGTTAGCCAGTTAGTTAGCCAGTTAGTTAGGCAGTTATATGTCTCCGCCTGTAGTACAAGAGTGTAGTCAACTGCCATCCGTAGCCTGCGAGGCTGCACGAGACGATCCTCGCTCATTCACATAATGCCTTCTATCTATATGTCTTCACGTGCACGGCTTTCACAACGTCAAGTGATGATGATGGCCAACGGCCGGTGACTGCGGACATCTAGGCGTTGACTCCATTCAGCGTTCTCTGAGCAGTTTCTTCGATGCGCGAACCTTCACAGTCCTGGGACATCGTTGATCTGACCGCAAGTCAGGCGTGCAACGCGCAACTCTAGAGTTTTGTGGCGGTCACAGAGTTTGTTGTACAACTGTGTAATTAACTGTCTAATTAACTGGCTAATTAATTAAACCGTCTCCCACATGGATATGTACGAAACGGACGCATTAAAGCAGGACCAGTAGAGTATAGATGACGACACAGTCAAGTACAGCCTCCATCGATCTGTCCCCAACGCCGGTACGGCGGAGCCACTGATCCGATGCCAATGGAGAGATGTTATCGCGAATCGGCGAAACCTTTGCAATATTAATAAATACCACTGTTGTTGACGAATGCAGTTATGACAACTTTGTCTAGTCCAAACTTAACAAACGCGGAGTCGTTCTCTGCGCGCAGTGAATCAGCACCTTTGAAGCGAACGAACGGCCGTGTGGCTGGCGCCGGATGTGAGAAAGATTATAACAGCGCCTCGGATGCGACAAGACAGGAGAGCGAGCTCTGTAGCAGACGACAGTTGTTACTTCGTAGTCGTCACGCGTGACCGCGGCAACTATCTGGGCGTGGCTGGCGCGGAGCCGTGCTTGCTGTCAAATGTCGTCTGCACGGTTTGAATTGGCGAGGTTCCTCGGCTCGGTGGAGCAGTCGCACAGATAATGTGACAAGTCAACAAGTCAGATCGGGTGACAAATGTCATAACTGGACATGATTGAAGATAGCATATAACGCTCGCGAAAATGGAATTACATCGTAGAAACCATTTTTGTAACTTATATACAACTGGAGAAGGCTCGAGAAGCGGACACAATGACAACAATGGATGCCAACGAAATGACTATCACACCAAATGACCATGAAAATAAATTCTTCACCGATATCACATCCGTCACACATGAACCTTTCTGAAGATGTCAACAATTCACAACCGGACAACTGAAAAAAGTCCGTCAGCGTAGCTTCGAACTGTAAGTACAATATTATTTATAAACAAAACATTTTACCAAATGCGCGTAGAAACAGTTCATTTCGTTAATGAATTGGCAGTAAACACGAAAGTCGTTTTTAATGTTCTAAGAACGTTTGTTTACTCAACGTCGCGTTGATAGTAAACGTTCGCCGGGTGTTCCCAGAATATTTCACATGGTCTAATAAAACCAGTGCATCTATAGTCTCTATAAGAAGTTTTATATTTTGTTTTATTCATTTGGTGTTAAGCTATAACACAAGGGCATCATTATTTAACAAGACAAGACAAGATTTAACAAGATTGCCACCCAGAGAATTAACTCTAGGTGGCAGGTGGACAAGGAAGCCCTTTGGCTTATCGAGAGTCCAACCCTTTTATTTATGTGTATCCCGCCCTTCTGAGGTATGTGTCGATTTTATTTTTAAACATATTCACGCTACTAGCACCCACACAATCAGCAGATAATCTGTTCCAATCATTTACAGTCCTTTGTGAAAATGAGAACTTTCTTATATCTAATCTATACTGCTCCTTTGCTAATGTAACTTCATGTCCTCTAGTCCTTCTATCTTTCTTAACTTCTATCAATATTTTCATAACCATTCAGTATTTTAAACACTTCTATCTGATGTCCTCTCAATCTCATGGTCTCTAGTGTCGCTAAACCACATTCTTTTAGGCGAATTTCATAACTGAGATCCCTCAGTTTTTGTATAATTTTAGTCGCTCTCATCTGTACTCTTTCTAGCATATCTGTCCTTCTTGCGGTATGGCCTCCACGCTTGAATACAATATTCTAAATGAGGCCTCACTATTGTTTTGTACAGCGGTAATATTAGTTCTTTTTCCTTATGCGCTATATTTCGCCTAATTAATCCAAGGATTTGATTTCCCTTTGAAGCTGCAATTCTGCACTGCTCTGAAACGTTCATATCAGCACTAATGGTTAACCCTAAGTCCTTTTCTTTTACAGTAGTACTTAGTACAGTACCCCCTATTGTATATTCTACATGTTCGTTCCCATGTCCTGTGTGGAGGCATTTACATTTCCCAAAATTGAATAGCATTTGTCATTTTTCAGACCATTTGATCAACCTGTCAAAATCATCTTCTAAATGCTGTCTATATCCATCATTTTTAATCCTTCTAAACACGTTTGTATCATTCGCAAATTTCAACACCTTGCTTGTTATATCATCATCCAAATCGTTGATATATATTAAGAATAATATAGGTCCTAGTATTGATCCCTGAGGTACCACACTCAATACCGATTTCCAGTTTGAAGCCTCCCCATCAACTACTACACGTTGTCTTCTGCCAATCAGCCATTTTTCTATCCAGTTTATTATACCATTTCCTATGCCATGGGCCATTAGTTTAAGCAGTAATCTTTGATGTGGTACTTTGTCGAAAGCTTTTTGAAAACCTAAGTAGATGATATCTACTGGTGATCCCTCATCTACCCACTGATTATTCGTTGCTCAAATTGTAGGCTTGGTCATGTCCAAAGAAACAGTAATAATTAGTCAAGACAATTTGGCGATACACCTTTTTAATAATTAATAATTAATATACTACACAAGGCCCGCATAATAAATTCAACAGACAGTGCCATTGTGGAATTATATAAGAATCCCTTTACACAAAAAGTAGCACGCCTTTGATATAAACGCAAGGAAGTTCAACCTGCGCTAGATCCTGCTTGACATGTAGGTGAAATATGTTCGTTGTTGACGGCGTAGAACGACGTGTGCATGCAGTGAAACAGACGAACACCGCCTTGAGAAAGTCTAAGAAACCCATAAATAGCACACTGTTCCAATGCTCTGCCGCCTGTTCCGTTTGCTACGGGAGCACGAAGTCCGTACGCCCTGCGTTCCAACGCCACTACTGCATTGAGGTGATCTTTAGATATGTCATGATCAAACAGCCAAATACTTGCGTGGTTCCAGTTATAACACACGCCATGGGTAAACCACGTTTGTGTTGTAGCCGTGAGTTTGCAAACATAGCAGACGGAATTCGGCCATTGTGTCTACATGCTATCGTCAGTAACATCGAATTTCACTACGATAATTATTGAGTTCTCGTTTCTTCTGTGCACAGAATAGGCATATATGTATACTACCCCTGCTGCTATCGGCTATCGGACAACTGTGGGAAACACACAATACAAATTTCTTTGTTTTCAGTTTTAATTTTTTTTACAAATTGGTACATCGAATGATGAAAAAGACATCGACAGCAATCTACCAGTCGTTTACTTTAGATCAAAACAATGTCCGGTTAAAATGACTGACAGTTGAAAACGGCGTGTAAGCCATGGAAAAAATCTGCAAGCCGGCCACCCAACCGAAAAGTTGTCTGAGAGTAGGAGGTGTGGTTTACCTTACGGTGCTTTAACAGCAAAAGGAGTTTATTTCCCTCCGTAATTATGACTAATGTAACAGTTCCTAAGGCTACGTAGCCGCTTCGTTAACTTGAACGCTATGTGACGTCTCGTATCTTTCTGTCGAAGTTCGTGAACAATCCTTCCTCAAGATCCTGTCGCCAAGTCGGACGCGTTGTAGAGTTTATAGTCCACATCTCGAAGTGATCGTTTCCTTTTACTGCAACGATAATTTAGTGATGTAATAATAATGATATCAATAAGAAGAAGAAAAACAAGAAGACACAAACGAGGAAAATATCGAATCTGGCTGTCGGAAGACAGTGGTGCATTTAGTATTGTTGACGATTTTTCGCGGTTCAAGGGAAGGTAATGTTGATGATTTTTCGCTGTTCAAGGAAGTATAGTGTTGGAGATTTTTCGCTGTTCAAGGGAGGGTAGTGTTGGAGTTATTTCGCCGTTCGAGGTGGTACTGTTGGAAATGTTTCGCGTTTCGAGGGGGTAGTCAGTGATGGATACTTTTGGGAGTCTCCAACTGCATCACCCTTGACGTGCACTAAGATATCAATAAAATTCACAAAATATTGGGGGCTGAGCCCCCACTCTTAGTATTGGGGGCTCGGCCACATAACCCCCACGTTCCGACGCCTAGATATACATGTACCAGGTATGGGGCAACCAACGCAAAGGGTAATTCAGACTTTGTCAATTAAATTAAATTAACCTCTTCCAGACAAGTTTATTAATAAAATAAAATTAATTTTGAGTATTTTGAAAAAGTTAAATAATTAAATTAAATCCTACTATAATCGAGCGAGACTGTGTCACGCTGTATTCGTACGGACGTTATGACGTAAAGGCTCGCCATGCGCGTATCTCGATTGTCTGCTTGCCTTACGACTTACGTGTTATGTACTCAACAAATTAGATTTACTTTTAAAACACCAATGTACTCTTGAAATGTAGGCTATTTAGAAAAAAAGTAGGTTTTATACCCAACACATGGGGTCTTAGATTAATCCCTGAAAGTTTGGCGCTCGAGATTCAATCCGCCTAAGAGGAAAACGTTTACATTTCCGCATACACTTGCTTGATTATAGTAAGATTGAATTAACAAATTAACAATTGAAATTACCCAATACCCATGCACATAAAATTGCTATACTTTTTCTTTTTTACATTGATATGTTGAACGCGAGCTTCCCCACAATTCCACGTTCACACATGCGCAGTCGCAAAAATTGGCAATCTCCGAACAGTTCAATGCAGTAGGCGTACTACGAAAGTTCATTTGGAGAGCTTGACACTTAATTAACTAATGGTTATCTGCCATTGTTTCGAAATGTCACTTGCACGCGATAACATATAATATAGCTGTACGCTTATTATTCCAGACCTAGCTATTCGCCCATGTCCAATTACGTCATATCTGCACGGGATAGTACTTACAGGGCACCAACTGCACCAGGAATTTCAAGCATCGGCAATACATCCGGATAAGGCCTACCCCTTTGAAATTTTTGAATGCGGCCGAACATTTATAAGCACGTAAGAGGTTTACCATTACGTTGATATGTCCCCGAATATACGTAGCAAGTAACGGAACAACAACCGACTGCGGGGACAGAGAATAGTTCACAATCTTGAATTTACAAAAATCAACAGGCGTGTGAAACAAATGTAAAATTCGCAGTAATCGTTCTCGACAGTAGTCGGTGTTGCACACGTAATCGGATGCAGTGTAGCATACAATACTGCAGTTGTTAAATAATGCTGTATCGATCCTTAATGGGTCTGTGTGTATACCGTCATTTCCTTTTTCGTTTTGAAATTGGCGAACGAAAAAAGCAAACAATGTTCGTTTTTCGATTTCATATTTGAAGTACGAAAAACGAATACAATCTCCTATTCGCGGTATTTCTAATTTAATTCTCGACTGCAGCGAGCGCCACTCGTTTTTTGTTTTTGCACTTAGGAAGCTTCGGCTGCCTTACCGCTTCGGTTAAGCGGCAAAAGTTGGTGTTGGCGAGACAATTCGGTTGCACTGGTGGCATTTTGAAAACAAATTCGCTGAAATCGCACCGTCGTCAAAGTGGTATCGTTGCTGACGCAACAAGTACGGGCGAATATTGGTCGTTTCGGCGCTGTTGTTTTATGAAAGGTTTCGATTATTAAATTAATTATACTAATATACCAACTTTTAATTTGCTTCTACACAATTTTATGTATGCCTTGGTCATATACAATGCACTACAGATAACTCGAACTCATATAAGTTGATTTTCGCTAGGTTAAATCAATCGTTTCCTCGGTCCTAGGCAAAGGTCCTAAGAAGGCAGGGTTACACTCCAGCCGAGTTTTGACCGCTTAGTGGTTAAAACCGGTCAAAACCTATTAATAGTATTGAAAAGCCTAACACTAACACAACATACACCAAACTTCTCCTAGCTTATATTTAACTCATATACTAATTTACCTAGTGATAGAATGTAAATATCTACTTGCTTAAAACATGCCATTGCTTGAATCAACTCACCTCGGAATCTGTCATGTTGACTGTGTGTGTGAAGTCAACGGTCTTTGCGGTGTTCACTGCGCGTGCATGGACAGTCATACTCGGGCTGCACAATTAATCAACCACGTGGCAGCAAGCTCAAAATTATTGGCTTTTTGTGCAGATAATACCCACATTACGCATAAACATGTAATACATAAATAGCAGAGAAAGTACTTATGGGAAATTATCACGTTTTGATACAGTATATCTCGAATGTATATTAGCTTACAAAGAATCGCCTTAATTGCAGTGACGCTGAATTCTTCCCAGAGAAGCCGAGATGTTCGATTGAGTAGGTCTGCCAGCTAGTGAGTAGAGCGTGAAACGCTTTGAGCAGTCCTAATGACTGGATATTGCGCTTTATAAGAACTTACCTTTACTTTTAAACCGCTGCCACGTGCACTGGCTAGACCGGGTAGTTATTTAATTTAATCCAAGTACAATCAAACATGTTCATAGTGGACATCATCAGGCCTGCGCAATATGTCCGTTGTGGCCAGATAACCTCAACGCACAGGTAGTGGATCATGCAAACTATAGCCATTCTGGACAGGTTTTTGTTATTGACAGGTGTTCGCTAAAGTAGGTCCACTGTAGAAGAAGATGATGAAGAAGATGAGGATGAAGAAGATGATGAAGAAGAAGAAAAAGAAAGATAATTTGGTTTATTTGAACCGGACATTTCAAATAATAGATACAATACATCCATGTCAAAAAATAATAAAAATATATAACCTTATAGTAAACATGGTATAGTGTATGCTAAATAACAAAACATAGGGTCAGGAGACTCCTCTAAGACTATGATAGTCGCTATCGAGGAACCACCTTTTGTAATAAAACTTTAACTGAATCAATACATCACCTAATCAAATTCTTCCAGAAAAAGAAAAAACATAATATGTATGCATGTGTGTAGTGTGAGCAAGCTTACGTGATTATTATGTTTGTCGTTAAGGTACTGTTTTGTGCTGTATCAAGTTGACAGGTGGTTGTCGGTTCTTAATTTTGCATACATATATAGCAATGTTGCCTTGAGCATGTTATTTGATAATTTTGTAAAAAATAAAGTTTAACATACTTGGCAAATCCTCGTGAACTATGTGTACTAAGCTTTTCTTTGATTATATTAGGAATGTTATTTAGTAAAAGTGACAAATTATGCCTAAGACATTTCATTGCAAATTCATGTTTAATTTTATAAGTATATACTTTATTCTTGACTCTTATATCATGATTATGTACCTCATAGTTAAACATTATCCTTTTGTAAATAAACTGGTAAGTCATTGTGTAAATATGTATAGTAAAATTTTAATTCTTGTAATTAAAGGATGTCATCTACTTTTAACAAGTTGTAGGTTTAGTTGTCATCTGATTTTAAATATGAAGTTCAACTCTCCGAAGCATTACGTATTTATATAAAGCCTGACTGTTGCATATCGTGTTTTGCCTACTGAAATTGTACGAAACTGCGAACCGTTATATTAGGTTTTAACTATTACTGACGCAATTCATCAATACAATATCACCTGAATAATTACGCGCTACATACATGCAGACAATGGAGCATGAAAAGTATACATTTCATTTCCAAAGGGCTCTTCGTCGGTGCTGCCTCATTATGGCCCTGTGTAGCGAACCTGGTAATAATTCATTTTCTCTGGACTCCTCGAAGCCGTGCATTAGTAATGGGAAACAATGGCTGTTGCTCAGTGTTGCTATACCGATGATATTATCACAGTCAACAGCGTTCACAGTCGTTGTCATGTCACGGTTCAAGATGAACGCAATAACTGGGTTGACATTAAGGTAAGGGCAATGTACGCGTCGACGGACTGTCGACATCTAAATGGCATTCTGGCGCTGAGAAACGGAGAGCGCTCGGTGGTCTGTGTAGAAGCGCAGCGAAAATGAGAGAGCCCAGTCACCAAGTTGTGCCGCAGGTACTACGTTCGGGCAGGTACCGTAGACCCAGCAGGCACCCCGCCGTCACTGTCGCGCTTATTTTTATCCGGGTGATGTTTATGTGCATATGTAAGGCATGATATTTGGCATCAGTAGATCACGTAGTGAAAAATAATATATATAATATAATAGTTAAATATGTTTCGTTTGTTGTCGTAATACGAGCGTTATAGTTAGAGTACATAGTTATAATTTGCTGTTTCAGATTTGTGACCAAGTATAAGAGTAAGTCACGTGACGTGTGCGTGGAGAGAAAACTGTTTTACGACAGAAATTGTTTCTGTCTGTGGGAAGCAAACATTTTATAATGTATGTATACATATAGATATATATAAACATACATAACGCCCGGATAAATGAAAGCGCGACAGTCGTAGCTGGTGCTAAATACATTCCCCTAGATACGCGCACGCGCAGAAACGTCACCCGGATATTATTTAATTCCCGGATAAATATAAACGCGACAACGTCGTCAGTTGTTAGTGTCTCCGTGCGACGGCAGAGACAGCTCGACGTCATCGCCCACCCATGCGGGCAACGGGGAGAGCGGGGCGGATGAAGAGGAGGTCTACGGGGTTGTGTTTAACTGAGGGTAGTCGTTGGCACGTTTGTAGAGCCACTTGTTTAGTTCGAATGCCTCAATAGTACCACCACAACAGATGGCGACAACACAAGGACGGTACAATCCCGCGATTTCAGGTCGCTGGTCGGACCTGTTCTGGTATTCGTCTATCGCAGCCTGCCACGCACCATCAGACAGGAACTCGCCAGATGTACTGGAGAACAGTGGCACGGGGGTGCTAAGTACCGCAACCAGCCCAGATGGGGAAGGGTTGCTACTAGAGAAATGGTGGATGTGACACTGTCTGAGTTTGAGAGATGACGACACAAAGAGGGAACACGGTAAATATACTAAACGGCGAGACCATGAAGAGACGGCAGCGTGACGAGACGATCTGGGTAGCCGCGGCATCAACTCACGAAACACGCTGACACTTACTGCTGACATGACTCAATGAAGTGACTTGTCAAGAGCGTGCACGAGTCTACAACACGTGCACTGTGACGATGATGCGCGACCAACAGACAAAGTTGCGAGGTGGTTTGACACAGACGACACCGTCACTTCATTGTAGAAGGTAAGCACTTAGCGAGGTATTCAGTCCTTACGGCTGCTCAAAATGCTTTATACGACTACATTATGCCTTAGCAGACTTGTTCACACGGACACCATCTCGACTTCTCGAAGTAAAATCTAACTGTATATCGATCCAGAGCGCGCGCGTACGTGCGTGCATGCATGCACGCGTGCCTACGTGTGTGTGTATGCATGCGTGTAGGTGCATGTGTATTGTTGTGGGGTTTATATCTCTAGCGTCAAACTTTATAGGAATAGCCGGTTCAAAGGCACTTCGGAATAAAAGTAAAACCATTATTTGTTTCTCGAAATGTGCCGTTGCTTAGGGGTCTTACCGGTTTTAGAGTTAGTAATGTACACGCTAAGCGGACGTAAATCGATTGTTCTTAACGTGATGAGTATTTTCAGTATTGCACTTGGAAACTGGAAATAATCTTCTGCGTTTGTGTATCGCCACTGTTGCTGGTTCATCTAGTTATGCTTGATGGGGTCAGGGCACAGTTAACGTTCCTGTTTCTTAATAATATTATAGGGCCTATATACCTACGAAATGGTGATATTTGAAAGACCCTTTTTATGTGTAATGAGTACAATAGATCAGTCATATTAGCAGATTGAGTGCTAGCATTGTATTAATAGTGAAATTACGCATTTTTTGGAAGAGGGTAGTTGGCCGATTTATTTTTATCATGTTTGTCCACATTACACACGTGGATGCAGAGAAACACAATAAATATTGACGGGCATTGTGCATGCATACGTTTTAAAAAGAGTTGGAGGAACGTGATTTTGACGAAATTTGATCACATACAATCTATATAAATATTATGATGATAGTAGCTGTGAAGAAATTATAGATATTTCTCAGGTACACTTTTCGTATAATCTGACAAAACGTTAACATGGCCATCAATTGGAAAGTTCAAACAGTGCTGTGAGCAATGTTGCGTTGTTGCGAATGTCTACACACCCTTAAACTAAACGTCAAACCTATTTAAGACTACGCATAACGAATAGCAAACCACGCACGTGAATCAGATTTTTGCCAGCGCGGAGGTTCTGATTTATATTTAGAAATTAAATATGAGATGAATGTTTTCTTTACTCCTGCTTTAGACCTTTGAACTGATAGGAATGGACAGGCCTGTACTGGCCGTTCGTGTTTTAAGCCCGGCATACACGTCACGATGCGACTGGTGTCTTAGATGCGTCTGCGACGATTTGTCGTGACATCTATGCCCCCTTGCGACGCTTGTCTCGAGGGCAGTCTTTATCCAGTCTTTATCAATGTCAAACATGTTTGATATTAAAGACAAAGAGTCGGAGACAAATTGTCGCGGCGTCGTGACGTGTATGCCGGTAAAACAAATCGTCGCAGCAAATAGTCGCCGGCGAGTCGTGTCGTGAAGTGTATGCCGATATGATAAGCGTCTGCGACGCGTCGGCGACGCATTTTTTTGCATTCTTAAATGTTTGAGGCACTTAGTCAATGAGGAGAAAATATTGTAGTTGGCTATCATTGTTTGGAATATATTGAATTAGAGGCGAGACTGATAGAGCTTTGTTTGTTTGTTTGACGCGACCTCAAAAGAATATAGCAACAGAGACAAGAAGGCGAGTTCCTGGGAGGAAGTGGCAACAGGGATCGTCCGATTCCTGTTGCGATTGAGATGACATGGACGTATATAAACAATAAAATAATTTCAGTTAGTTTTAGTAAAAGCTATTTCTGAATATATCCACATGATTCCGGTGGGCAGTTGCGACAGTTCCAGTCGCAACCAACAGGAATGCATGCATCAACCTGCCACACCCGCCTGTCACGTCGTGTGTCTCGTCGTGACGTGTACGACCCCCTATGGGGTCATACATGTCGGATTAATTATAACGTAACGTCTGAATTATTCGTTTTTAGTGTCTTGAAATTGATAGGTGAGTGTGTTCAGCTTACACGTAATGTTTTGAATTTGGGCAGGTGAGTGTTTTTAAATTAATCTGAAAACACTCTACAGTGTTTTCAAATTAGTTTCAAAACAGTACCGTAGTGTTTTCCAGGGTGAGTGTAGAGTTGACAGCCAGACCAAATGGAGGTCTCGGAAAGTTCTCCGGAACCACCGTAATTTCAAACACTGGTTAAGCAATGCGTAGGCCTATGTAATGGCTGGACATTCTTAGGGTTAGGTATTAAATGTAAAAGGATTACACTTAAAGCTGGTTTAGCCGATCACGAATCCGGTTCGTTGACGTTGATATTTAAATATAAGTATAAGTAATGTGCGAATTATTTAAACAATATCGACAGTAGGTTAATACAAACATGTATTGGTCTACATTTATTTAAATGATCGCAAGAATTGACTCTGGTCATTTCATCAGCTAAACCCTGTAGTAGCCGGGCCGAGTCCACAGAGTGTTTCCGAGTCCATGATTAACACAACGTTAATAGCTTGTCTGGTGATTTTACCAAATATAGGCATACATACAAAATAAATTACTGCCCAATCGAGTTAGCGTGTCGTAGGCTTAGTGGATACTGCGTAGATTTGCATTTCACAAAAAGAATTTGAAATGAAATGAGCCCGTAACAACGTTCGCAATTGTGAAGGTACGACCCCAGAGCATATTCAAACAGTGGGCCCAGTGGATAAAACATTCAGTTTTAAAATGCGCTTTATTGGCAATACGGCCGAGTCGGGCTGAATTAACTGCAAAACGCTTTGATGTTCAACAACAAAGTCCCATTTTCCCACGTTCAACACAGCAGATTTGCTGCACCAAATTACTACCACAGCTAATTCAAGATCGAGGAGCTGACTGGTTCCCTTTAATATATTCAGGCCCGCTGTTTTATGTAATATAATTTGTACACTTGGGAATATGTAAAAAAAGGCAAGTTCTTATATAGCGCAGTACCCTGTCCTTGAGACTGTTCAAAGCGCTTTACACTTTACTCCCTGACAGACCTACTCAATCGAACACCATATCGCCTTCTCTTTGAAGCATCCAGCCACGCTGATGCTACTACATATAGCCATGTACTTATTCATACAGCTGAGTGTCAGTCGAGAGTCCAAAGTTCGTACTGCTGCGCTACTACGTCCAAGTATCACACCCGACGACCGTGTTCAATATTGATAGTGGCGGTGTCGTTGTCATAACTACATCCGACATCTGCTATAACATCACTCATTTAAAGCTTCCAGGAACCATTAATTATTTGTTGGCCCGTAACAACACCGATTCAATCAGATAACAAATCTGCGAAGGTCCCTTTACAAATGAAGTGCTCGTTTTCTATAGGTTAATTGTCAGGTTTTTTGGTCACTAGGCCTATTATTGTCGTTGCTGAGATGCGCGAGTTTTGTAGAATATTTGCATGCAAAAGTGATAAACCTCTGGGAGATTACCTTCTTTTTCTTTCTTTCTTTTTAAGCACGTGTTGTTTTGTGCATTTCGGAACGTTGATCATCATCATTTTACTATCAACGTAAGTCTGGACTATTGTGAACGTTTGTGTATCACAGAGATCTGAACAATGTTATATTATCTGCTTTTACCTGTCTACAAATTGCGAGTTTTAATCACCTACAGCTGGATGCTTTGTGTTGAACTTGGCGCCATGACACTGCGTTACTCAGCAACCATGCTATGTAACATCGGGAACTGCATTGAAACACTAAGGCCATCTTCAACGAACTGGAACTTATTGCGGTATTGTGGCCAACACAAAACAAAGCGCGGTTGCAGGGCTGGCGTGCGTAAGGTCCCTACTATCAAGTGTGTTGTTTCTGCGCGGCAAGCGTCTGTTTGTAAACAAACAGGCGTGAATGTGGCTAACCTTACTCCAGTACATAAGTCGGCGAGGGAAACTGAATTGAATGTCCTATTGCTGAACACACGCTCTGTTCTTCGCAAAGCATTCCTCGTTAGCGAACACATCATTGACACGGCGGCTGATGTCGCCATATTTACAGAAACGTGGTTAAAAGAGGAAGACACTGCTACAGTCACCAACCTGTGTCCTCCAGGCTATTAATTTTTCGGAGTTGGGAGAAAAGAAAAGAGAGGTGGTGGCCTTGGCATTGTACACAAAACCGAACTGCCTTTTATTTCTACGAACACTACCGAATACTCTTCGTTCGAGCATCTAACAGTGCGATGTAAGCATCTGACAGTGCTTGTAATATACCGTCCACCATCGTCACATATACCAGTGTTCTTGGACGAATTTGATGATTTGACTGCTAACCTGGCTTCTGCTGCTGGTAGAGTTGTCATCACGGGAGATTTCAATCTGCATGTTGATGTTTGTTCAGCACCTGGGGTCTCCCGGTTCATGGATTTATTACAGATACATGATTTACATCAATATGTTGATTGTTCAACTCACAAGGCTGGTCACACTTTGGATCTTGTCATCTCACGGGCAATCGACCCTATCATCAGCAAAGTGTCCGTGATCAGCAGCGAAATATCTGACCACAAATCAGTAACATTCTCTATCGAGCACACAGCCGACAAGAACTACCCCCAGGCTAAACTACAACCCAAAAGAGATCTTCGACATGTTGATTGTAAAACACTGACCAGTGAAATCAATTCCAACTATCTGGCTTTGATACATCATCCACAGATCCGGATTCCATTCTTGATATATATACGTGTGCTGTTATTTCGGCCTTGGAAGAAATTGCTCCGGTAATGCTACGGCGGCCACGCAAGAGAAGAACTCCACCTTGGTACTGCGAGGAATTACATGCAATGTGAAAGTTACGTCGCAAAAATGAGAACATTTGGCGTGCATCAGGATTAGACGTACACAGACGAATATACGTGAATCATCGTAATGCTCTCAGCGCGAGGATACGGCAAGCCAAAATTCAGCATTATCAGAGTCTACTCCAAGATGCCGATCAGAATACAGCCTTCGAAGCCGTGAACAGCCTGCTAAAGGTGGAATCTTCCAAACTGCCTGACACTGATTCAAGGGAGAAATTATGCTGCCAGTTTCTGAACTTTTTTGAAGAAAACATTGCGAAAATCATGAATGAAATTGATGCCTCGGAAACAAACATGAGCGATATCGAAACTGCGATACAGAGAGTAGTTGAACATCCTATGACTGAAATGTGTGCTGCAAGTATGTGTGAAGTGCAGAAAATTATCCAGGATGCTAAACCCAAGTCATCATGCTTGGACCCTCTACCTACATCGCTACTAAAGAGCACTCTTCCTGCTCATATTCAAATACTGACTCATCTTATCAATATGTCGTTCGAGTCGGCCACTGTTCCGAGGGAACTCAAGAAGGCTGTCATAACACCGCTGTTGAAAGAACCGACCTTGGATCGAAACACGCTGAAAAATTACCGTCCAGTTTCAAGTTTGCCATTCGTGTCTAAAGTCTTGGAAAATGTAGCAGCCAAACGACTTATTCAACATCTAAGTGACAATGGCCTTCCCGAGCAGCTACAATCGGCATACAAACCCCGACACAGCACTGAAACTGCTTTAATGAGAGTGCAGCACGATATCACCAGTTACATGGCAGACTCCAGGGGTGTCCTTCTGGTTCTCCTGGATTTATCTTCTGCGTTCGATTCGATCGATGCTGCTATTCTACTAAAGACTATGCATAGCCACCTGGGAATATCTGGCGCGGCACTTGCATGGTTCGGTCCTTACATGTCGGATCGTACCCAGCGTCTACGGACTAGGGTGGATGCATCTGAAGAACGCCCTGTTAGATACGGTGTTCCACAGGGCTCGGTGTTGGGTCCGTTGTTGTTCACTGTGTACACAGCACCAATGCAGGACATACTAACGAGGCACCCTGTGGAATAACATAAATTTGCTGATGATCTTCAGATATACACATCCTACTGTCCTCACATATCTGGTGACTTGGAGTGCGCTGTTCAGAGACTTAGTGACTGCATCAGTGAGGTCAAATGTTGGATGGTTAAGCATAAACTCAAGCTAAACGACACTAAGACTGAATTTATGGTGGCCCTCAGTCCCTATCATCTAAAGAAATTTGGACTTCCAGAGTACCTCGTTGTTGGTGGAGTCAACATAAAACCTGTTGTCTCTGTCAGGAATTTGGGAGCTCACTTTGACACTCACATAAGCATGAAGCAGCATGTTGATGCTGTTTGCAAGAAGTGTAACTACCATCTGAGACGTATTATCTCCACCAGGGCCTATATCACGAAGTCTGTCTGCCATTCATTGGTCATTGCGCTGGTTGTTTCAAGCTGAGATTACTGCAACGCTCTGCTGCTGGACCTAACCGAATTTCACTTAGCACGTCTCCAGAAGATACACAATAGGGCAGCCCGCCTAGTTGTCCTCACACATACATCTTCACACATCACGCCAGTACTGGCGCTTCTGCACTGGTTGCCAGTCAGACAACACATTGTGTTTAAAGTACTTGTGTATATTTTACAAGGTGCTCCATGGTTTGGCGCCGAAGTACCTTGCACATCTACTACATCCACGAACTCGCAACCCTCGTCTTCGGCAGCTTCATGGCCATCTTCAGCTTGCAGTTCCACGAGCATCAAAATCCATCGGCAAGCGAGCGTTTAGCATAACTGGTCCGGCCAAATGGAACGAACTGCCACTGACTCTACGAGATGCTCCGTCTGTGTTTTTATTTAAACGTCACCTGAAGACATATTTATTTAAACAAACTTATGGTGGACAATAGCAAGATTTATTTACAGGACGTTTTAGTGACTCTTGTTAATTTATTAATCTATTTTTTATTTTGTAAATTAATTAATTTATAACTAATTTATATATTATTTTAATTGTTTTTATAATGTTTCTATATTGTGAGCGCATTGATTAACTATTAGTTAGAGATCGCGCGGTAAAAGAACCTTTATTATTATTATGTTCCGGAGATGTTCGTCTTCACCAAAAATCCGGGAGGGTTGGCAGTGAATTTGTAAATTAATGTATCTAATCCAGCAAAATATCAAAATGCAAGATAAGCTGGTAGTTAGAAGAAACCGTTCCTATGGCTATGTGTCATGAGTACAAGTTACATTTACCTACATTTCCAACAGCACCCCCTCCCCCCCTCCCCCCGGTTTTCCGATGCCACAGTCGAGCCAACTGAGACAGCCACAAGGTGAAGGAAGATATGCGGCGGCGACAATTTTTCAGTGGTGCTGAAGCTACGGTAACCCCCCAATATGAATTTCGTTCCCGCGCGTATGGGTGCTCCTCGCCATTGGCATTGGCATTGCCACGCCCTGCTGGCTCCAGCCGATGTAATTACATTCTGCACGTGCACCTTTCTATGTTGAAT
Source organism: Paraescarpia echinospica (assembly GCA_020002185.1). Classification (NCBI taxonomy): domain Eukaryota; kingdom Metazoa; phylum Annelida; class Polychaeta; order Sabellida; family Siboglinidae; genus Paraescarpia; species Paraescarpia echinospica. The sequence goes on along the minus strand of CM034533.1, from coordinate 68,984,483 downwards.
TTCGACTTTCGTTTATCTACAAATTACGCGTCTTCAAACCCGGTTCTGCCACGAAGGATGTTACGAAGTTTTACAAACCGAATAGGGATTTCAAAGTATAAAAAACTTGAATTTATAAATGGCCCACCTATCTGAGCGCCCGTGCATGCGACAAACAGTGGTGCCACATCACGGATTCTATATAACCAATGTTATCGTCTGCTTCGGCTGCCGAGAAATGGTTTCGTCGTTTGGCATTCGTAAGCACACTAATTCTAAAACAAATTTTCTAACAAATTGTTTGCACTCAGTCGATTAAATCACTTGCGCAAACGCTTCTTCTTATTTTGCTAAAACGAAATATGTGATATAATTATATAAATTCAATATTCTGACTTTTAGATTAGAGTCGGACTCAGTTTCACTCGCAGTCTCAGTCAGTGTCAGAGAATATTGTCTTTTATATTGAGTGACAGTCGGCTAAGCTAGACTCGAGTTAGCTCTACAGTTTTACCTCGTTTTTGTATGCCATTACCTTTATTCCATCATAACGCATCACTTTAGTTGTTACAAATAGCGCAAATATTAAGACAAAACAATGCATTTTAGGGCACTTTTAGCGGTCCAAATTGCCTTCTCGTATCGGGCGTTTTTGAGCGATAATCATAAGGGATCATCTCGGAACGTCTTCGTCGATGTCCGATATCAGACGAAATTACTTTAATGTGGCCTCAATCCCCCACCCCGGGGGTAACCTCCTCAAACAAAGCGTTGTAAACATTGATATGATGATATCAATGTATTAACAGTATCGGTACGAATCGTAAAATATCGATCCGACGGCGACTCCAGACGAATCTTCGTCGAAAGACGAAACCCCCTCTGCTTCTGATCCCCGCAAATTAAAGTAATTTAACACTTTTTTATCCGTTACCAAATGTGGAAGATTTGTTTGCAACATTATCAGGTGGGAAGATCTTCACTAAATTGGATTTGTTAAACGTTTATCAACAGCTTGACTCCTTGAGACAAACCTTGAAAGCCAGAACTATCTCGCCATCAATATTCACAAGCAGCTGTAGCGCCGTGGTGCAGTGGCTAGAGCTTCGGACTCTTAACCGAGAGAACCAGGGTTTGAATCCTATGTGGCGGTGTCGAACCTTTGGCAAGTTCTTTCCCTATACGTTGCTCCAGCTCACTCAGCTGTACGAATGAGTACCTGGCTATAGACAGTAGTGATATTTGTGTACGAATAGTGTTCGCGCATTAATTGCAGCATGGCAGGATGCTTCACAGAGAAGTTGAGATGGTGTTCGATTGAACAGGTTTGCCTGGGAGTAAAGTGTAAAGCGCTTTGAGCAGTCCTGAGGAATGAATACTACACTATATAAGAACTTACCTTTACTTTTACGAGGGTCTGTATGCGTATCTACGTTTGACATTCAGCATAGCAAGCGCACCTGCTATGTTCCAGTCAGTCATGAACCAGATCTTGCAAGGAATGAGCAATGTGGTGTGTTACTTGGACGACATTCTGATCTCCGCAAAGACAGAAGAAGAACATCTGGAAACATTGGAAGAAGTACTAAGCAGATTAGAGAAGTATGACGTGGTGTTGAAGAAGTCTAAGTGTGATTTCATGACCAACAATGTTGAATACCTGGGACATCACCTCGATGGAGATGGTCTGAACCCATTGTAGGACAAAGTGATGGCCATAATGAAAGCATAAAGTCCGAAGAATCTGTCAGAACTACGAGGTTACCTGGGGTTACTGAACTATTATGGAAAGGTCATTCAGGATCTCTCAACTATGTTGAAGCCACTTCATAACTTAATGAAGACAGGAACAAAGTGGGAGTGGACCGAAGAATGCGAGTCTGCATTCGAACAAAGCAAGTCAGAGTTGCTGTCCAGCCAGCCAGTTTTGGTGCATATGATCCAAACAGAACACTTAGACTTGCATGTGAAGCGTCTCCATACGGTGTTGGAGCAGTTCTTTCTCATGTCATGGACAACGGTGAAGAACGCTCAATTGCATTTGCAAACAGATCGCCAACAAAGAGCGAAACAAACTATGCCCAGATAGAAAAAGAGGCATTAGGACTGATGTTCGGAGTGACGAGATTTCACAAATATCTCTATGGCCGATCATTTTCTCTGGTCACTGATCACAAGCCGTTCGTTGCTATCCTGGGAAAGAAGAAGGCAATCCCCGCATTGGCTGCTGCAAGGATGCAGAGGTGGGCACTGGCAGTGATTCTACAAGCGTATTGTTACGAGGTAGAATACCAGCCTTCAAGTGAACACTGCAATGTGGATGCATTGTCAAGACTGCCTTGTAAACACGAAGAGCAGGAAGAGAAAGCAGAAGTATTCTCTCCAAGAACTACCAGTTGATGCACAAGATATCAGCAGAGCAACCAGAAGGGACCCAGTGTTGGCACGCATGTTAAACTACACACTTAGTGGATGGCCAAACCACATCACAGATCAAGAGTTGAAATCCTACTTTGTGCAAAGAAATGTACTTTCAGTTGGAAAAGGATGCATGTCTTGTGGAATGAGGATCATTATTCCACCAAGTCTGCACAGCAGGATGTTGAGAGAGCTGTATGAGGAGCATCCAGGCATGGTAGCCATGAAAGCGATAGCTCGCAGTTACCTGTGGTGGCCGAAACTCAATGAGGAAATTTAACTGATGGTGAGAAGCTGTGAAATATGCCAAGCAGTGAGGAAAGCACCACCAGTTGCACCACTACATCCATGAAAATGGCCAACAAGAGAGTGGCAGAGGCTACATATTGTTTTCTCTGAGAAGGATGGCGAGAACTTCTTGATGGTAATCAACAGTCACTAGAAGTGGATAGAGTTCAAACACTCTGTTCAATGCCTATGGACTTCTGGAGAAAATTGTGTCTGATAAAGGGCCACAATTTGTGTCTGAAGAGTTTGCCCGCTTTGTCAAACTCAATGCGATTAAACACACATTGGTACCACCGTATCATCCAGCATCGAATGGAGCTGCGGAACGAGCCGTGCAGATTCTGAAAGATGCGTAACGGAAGCAAGCTGCATCGGCTAGAAGAGGAAACCCTAAGTTATCTATGGAACATCGTTTGGCAAACATGTTGCTCAGGTATCGGACGACACTACATTCTGTGACGGGTGTCTCCCCAATGGAACTGTTTCTAACAAGACAACCACATAACAAGTTTCACGTGTTACAACCAAGCACAGAACAGAGAGTGCACCAGAAACAGGAAACCCAGAAGTTGCACCACGATAAGAAACAAACAAATATGTGAGCACTGTCAGCACACGAACATGTCAGTGTACGAAACATGTGTGGTAGCTTGGAGAAGTGGTTACCAGGGACAGTCGTAAAGAAGTTAGGCCCACTGACGTACATAGTACGTGTTGGTTGGCAGCAAAGATACATACATGGTGATCATTTGCTTCGTTCGGGGTGTGTTGTGGATGAAAGAGAGAGGGACACGGAGCGGGACGACCAAATCGTAGAGTCTCCACTAGCTGATCCACGGACGGATACGTTGATATCACAAACACCAAGTGCATCTGTGCCTGGAATGCCAACATTTGTGACTCCAATGAGCGTTCCTATTCCTGTGGAACCTGTGAATCGACCCACACCACAATCGCCAGTGCATGTATCTCCAGAGAGGGTGCGACAATACCCAGAGAGGGTGCAGAAAGCTCCAAAAAAACTTGTGTTGTGAAAGACTTATTCGGAAACAGTCCAATGCTTTACATAGGGCAAAATAATCCATAGCACAGACTGACTAAGGGACAGTCTATCCCTTAGTAATTTGGATAATTCTTAAAGTTGTTAAATGCATACTAATTATGTTTTAAAAAGTGTATATGTAGTGACATTACATGACTGGTTATTTTGAAATAGTTAGTTATTATTTCAAAGCAAAACTGGACACTGTAAAGCATTACAGTTAAACTCTGTGTACGATTGCATTTTGTTAGACTTTAATAGTTAAAGTGTTATATACCCTGTATTTAGTTATCGATTGATACAGCCTCATCATTGATATGTTTAGTCTGATCCTGTACACATGAATGATGTATAAACAAATGGCGGTGTAGCCATGTGCTTCTGTGTCTGGTTCTCATGTACTGTTAATGTCAATACATGACAATAAGCATTGCCAGACGAAACTGCCTCTGACCCCCCTCCCCAAACAAAGTAATCTGATATCAGACAAACATCTCACTGCCTTGCCTTGTTAATTAGTCAATTGTCAAGTATATGTGCATTGTGTGTTTATGTTGTCTAAATGGGATTGTCTATTTCGCCAATTTTTTGGCTCGTCGAAGTGGACCAGTCTTAATTTAATGGACTGTCTATGTAGGCTTCGCGAAGTAGGTTAATGTATTTGGGCTTGTCTATGTTGTCTTAGTGGTAATGCATGCGTGCACACAGTGACACCGTCAGTAACACCACACACATGCACACATTCGCTCAGGCATCATCTCTGTCTTTTTTACCATCAATATCAAAAGTCATCAAAGACGATGGTACTGAATCAACCACATACTTAATTAATTAATAACACTTACTTTGACCTGTTTGCTCATTGGCTATCAGCCTTGTTCTTCCACTGTTATCAGTTTGTTGCTAAATATTTTCAAATTACTACCTGGGGTAACTCATTTTCTTTTCTCTCAGTTTTTAGGTCTTGCCATCAAAGTACAGTATATGCACTGATCGAGGAGAGCAACAACAACAACTGGGCCTTAGTTCTTGGAGGACAACAGAGAATAGGCATGGTTTGAACTAATAATAAGTAATCTGTAATTGTAAAGAAATGTAAAAGTAATCTCCATCATTGAATGAATATCATAAATGTCTACATTGGTCCTTGGAAACTCTTAGCTATATGAATAATATCCTTAAGTAAATACAATGCTCACACAAGTCCTATTTTTAAAAGACTTCAGTTGCTAAAGTTGGATAACATTTATAAAATGCAACAACTAAAATTCTACTATAAATTAATTAACAATCTTTTACCCTACTACTTCAGTGTTTTTCCAAACACACACATCTATGTTATTCATCAGCACTGCACACGTGAAAGAAATAATCCGTATATGTCCAGATTCAAACATGAATTTGCGAAAAAATGCATTAGGCACAACAGAGTAGAGACAGTTAAAAATACACCAAGTATTATCATTAATAAAATTTACACCCACAGTCTGTATGGTTTTCAACATACACAAAAAAACGTTTTTATTTTAAATTATGTAAGTTGTAGTATCTATAATTCTTTTATTTGTAATTCGTAATACGTATTGAAATGTATACCTAGGTATCTATATGTACGTCAATGTGTACACGAGTACATATAATCAATTATTGTATTATGTATGCATGTTGATACATTGAGTAATCTATCAACTATAAAAAACAAGTCATATGATATTCTGATTTGTATCATGTAAATTTGGTTGTTGTTTATATTAATGGGATGGCTCCTGTGCTAGCGATATTATATATCTTAATGTGAGTCTCCCGACCTTATCTATTACCTACGTTATTCGTTGTATATGTATCGTATGTATAGGTCACATAAATTGATTCTGATTCTGATTTAGCCAAGCTCACAGAGGCACAATTTAGTAGAGATTGTTTCATTTGGTTCTTGGCATAATGTATGTAATTTGATATAATATACTGGGTTTCTCAATTAATAACACAAAAAGTTAATACAATGAAAATATAACATCATATTTTGTGGAAGTTTTAAAATGCATTTGATCACTTGACTGCATGTGTTTGTTGCAGATTTATTGTTGCAGATTTCCACACGGCTTTGCCTTGTTCATATTATATATGTCTCTATGTGAGAGATATTGAGCAAGAAATGTTTGGTGGTGAAGGTGCGGCTATAAAGGGAGGTTGGAGGCTGCTGGTTTCCTTTACTAGGGAAACTTAAAATGGTTCAGGGAAATATCTGGGAATTTGTTTCTTCAATTGCTGTGGGGACCCTTCATATCGATTCCAGCATTACCAATGTGAACAATTTAATTCCAAGGTATTATGACAGTTGTAATAGCAAAAAATTATTTTGTAACAATGATTATGAAGTATGTAGAATTCACAAAATGTATCTGAAGGAACTGTATTATTTGATGATAGGCAAATAACTTCTTGAACCTTTTCTTGATAATTCACCTGATGGTGATTAAAGAAAACTTTCTTACGGACGTGTAATTTGGAATGTTCAAATTGTTTGTAGTATTGCATGTTGTCGTTGGCGATGTTGGACTCTACAAATGTTATGTTTGTGTAGATTTAACCTTTACATTTTAAGAACAGGAATTCATATTATTATCTGATATTCATGGAAAGTATGTTCCTATATATGTGCAATAAAAAATTACAATGTAATTGTAATTATACATTTATTTTGTACTTGCTACTTTGAACAGTTTTCAAGACATTTCTCTATACTTGAACTTTTTATGTATGAATGCATGTGTTTGTTGTTGCAGATTCTGAAATGGCTTTGCCATGTTCATTGGCACTCCAGTGCACGTGCATTGCCAGTTGCCAGTTGATACTGTTTAAGAAGGCTTGTCTATTTGTAAACCGTGATTTTAAATTGAGACGCTGATGTGCATTACGAGCTAGGAGCCAAAACCCTACAGCTCCAAGCTTTTTTAAATGAGCTCCCATTGTGAAATGATATTTTTTCAAGAAAATCTCATCATGGCATGGATGGACATGTTTGTGCTTGTTCAGTAGGGCTTGTTCAGTAGGGCTTCTCAGTTTGGGTTTGTATAAGTGGGCTGGTATATTTTGGGTTGTCTTCATGATTGTGGTATCATATGTTCTATTTCTATATTGTTTGTTTGTCCACAGCACATTGCTATTGTTCATCTTTATTAGTTGTTCTTTTCAATTGAAATATGAAATACTAAGCCCACATTTGCAAACTGTGTTTGTATTCATTTTGGAAATCACTCAGATTTGGTTATCGTGATTATCTTGTTATTATACTTACAATAAATAGGTTTACAATGCATGTTTAGAAGTTATACTGGATTTATGTACTGTATTTTCATGTGTTTCTGTTTGCCTCCCATAACAGAAGTCGTCAAGATGAGATGATGGAGAGGCATTGGCCACATGCTGATGAGAGAAACAACAAGAACTGGACCAGAGTTCTTGGAAGACAACAGAGAACATGCTGGACACTGTACGAAGTAACACACTTTACTGAGTGGCCTTGTGCACCAACTAAAGGGCAGAGAACATGGCCAGACACTGTACGAGGTAACACACTTTACTGAGTGGCCTTGTGCACCAACTAAAGGGCAGAGAACATGGCCAGACACTGTACGAGGTAACACACTTTACTGAGTGGCCTTGTGCACCAACTAAAGGGCAGAGAACATGGCCAGACACTGTACGAGGTAACACACTTTACTGGGTGGCCTTGTGCACCAACTACATGGCAGAGAACATGGCCAGACACTGTACGAATTAACACATTTTACTGAGTGGCCTTTTGTGATTGTCTAAGTAATCTGTTAACAAAAAGTGGTGGATCCAAGTGACACCTTGCAACTTTTCTTTCTTTTTACCTGATGGTAATTGATGAATAACTTTCTCGTACGTGTAATTTGAAATGTCTTAAATTGTTTTCAGTATCGTAAATTGTCTGTGATGCTGAACACACGATAAATGTCAACATTGACTTAATTTAACTGTCATAGACTAACAACATAAGTTCATATTACATGTTGATGGAAAATATGCCTCTTTATGAAAAGAATGTCAGTTATTAAATTCTAATCAATTTGCGTAACGGTAACCATGGTAACGAGATAATTCTTGGAAATTCTGAAGGTGGTGATTTTGTGGATAGTCCCATGGAAAATTGAATTTATATATTTCCACATTTGTCATTTATTCTAGCAAATAGTATATAATGTTATGCAATTAAGTAGTTTGGCTAAAAAAAGAATAATGCTTTTGATAAAAATTAATTATTAGTATTATCATATGTTTATAAAGAATATAGACATGTTAGCATGACAAGATATGTGAGAGATATTGAGCAAGATATGGGAGATATTTGGTGGTGAAGGTGCGGCTATAAGGCGAGGTTAGAGGCCGCTGGTTTCCTTTACTTTTTGGTTCAGGGAAATATCTGGGAATTTGTTTCTTCAATTGCTGTGGGGACCCTTCATATCGATTCCAGCTTTACCAATGTGAACAATTTAATTCCAGGGTATTATGACAGTTATAATAGTAACAAATAATTTTGTAACATAATGATTATGAAGTATGTAGAATTCACAAAATGTGTCTGAAGGTACTGTATTATTTGTTGATAGGCCTTTCCAAGATATAAAAAACTGTAAAAACTATCACAAAAGTAAACATGACTGAAGATATAACAATTTTGGACCTTTTCTTGATAATTCACCTGATGATGATTAAAGAAAACTTTCTTACGAACGTGTAATTTGGAATGTTCAAATTGTTTGTAGTATTGCAAGTTGTCGTTGGCGATGTTGGACTCTACAAATGTTATGTTTGTGTTCTTTTAACCTTTATATTTCAACAACCGAAATCCATATTATTATTATTTGATATTCACGAAAAGTATACCCCTTTATATGTACAATAAGAAATTACAATGTAATTGTAATAATACGTTTATTTTGTACTTGCTACTTTGAACAGTTTTCAAGACATTTCTCTATACTTGGACTTTTTATGTCTGAATGCATGTGTTTGTTGTTGCAGATTTTGACATAGTTTTGCCTTGTTCATTGGCACTCCAGTGCACGTGCATTGCCAGTTTATATTGTTTAAGAGGGCTTGTCTATTTGTGAACAATGATTCCAAATTGAGACGCTGATGTGCATTACGAGCTAGGAGCCAAAACCTTACAGCTCTAAGCTTTTTTAAATGAGCTTCCATTGTGAAATTAGATTTTTTCAAGAAAATCTCATCATGGCATGGATGGACATGTTTGTGCTTGCTCAAGTGGGCTTGTTCAATAGGGCTTGTCAGTTTGGGTTTGTATAAGTGGGCTGGTATATTTTGGGTTGTCTTCATGATTGTGGTATCATATGTTCTATTTCTATATTGTTTGTTTGTCCACAGCACATTGCTATTGTTCATCTTTATTAGTTGTTCTTTTCAATTGAAATATGAAATGCTAAGTCCACATTTGCAAACTGTGTTTGTATTCATCCCTAAAATTCTGTAATATTTTGGAAATCACTCAGATTTGGTTATCGTGATTATCTTGTTATTATACTTACAGTAAATAGGTTTACAATGCGTGCTTAGAAGTTATACTGGATTTATGTACTGTATTTTCATGTGTTTCTGTTTGCCTCCCATAACAGAAGTCGTCAAGATGAGATGATGGAGAGGCATTTGGCCACATGCTGATGAGAGAAACAACAAGAACTGGACCAGAGTTCTTGGAAGACAACAGAGAACATGGCCAGACACTGTACGAAGTAACACACTTTACTGAGTGGCCTTGTGCACCAACTAAAGGGCAGAGAACATGGCCAGACACTGTACGAGGTAACACACTTTACTGGGTGGCCTTGTGCACCAACTATAGGGCAGAGAACACGGCCTGACACTGTACGAGGTAACACATTTTACTGAGTGGCCTTTTGTGATTGTCTAAGTAAATTGTTGAAAAAATGTGGTGGATCCAAGTGACACGTTGCAACTTTTCTTTCTTTTTACCTGATGGTAATTGATGAATAACTTTCTCGTACGTGTAATTTGAAATGTCTTAAATTGTTTTCAGTATCGTAAATTGTCTGTGATGCTGAACACACGATAAATGTCAACATTGACTTAATTTAACTGTCATAGACTAACAACATAAGTTCATATTACATGTTGATGGAAAATATGCCTCTTTATGAAAAGAATGTCAGTTATTAAATTCTAATCAATTTGCGTAACGGTAACCATGGTAACGAGATAATTCTTGGAAATTCTGAAGGTGGTGATTTTGTGGATAGTCCCATGGAAAATTGAATTTATATATTTCCACATTTGTCATTTATTCTAGCAAATAGTATATAATGTTATGCAATTAAGTAGTTTGGCTAAAAAAAGAATAATGCTTTTGATAAAAATGAATTATTAGTATTATCATATGTTTATAAAGAATATAGACATGTTAGCATGACAAGTTATGTGAGAGATATTGAGCAAGATATGGGAGATATTTGGTGGTGAAGGTGCGGCTATAAGGCAAGGTTAGAGGCCGCTGGTTTCCTTTACTTTTTGGTTCAGGGAAATATCTGGGAATTTGTTTCTTCAATTGCTGTGGGGACCCTTCATATCGATTCCAGCTTTACCAATGTGAACAATTTAATTCCAGGGTATTATGACAGTTATAATAGTAACAAATAATTTTGTAACATAATGATTATGAAGTATGTAGAATTCACAAAATGTGTCTGAAGGTACTGTATTATTTGTTGATAGGCCTTTCCAAGATATAAAAAAACTGTAAAAACTATCACAAAAGTAAACATGACTGAAGATATAAAAATTTTGAATCCAAATAACTTCTTGGACCTTTTCTTGATAATTTACCTGATGATGATTAAAGAAAACTTTCTTACAAACGTGTAATTTGGAATGTTCAAATTGTTTGTAGTATTGCAAGTTGTCGTTGGCGATGTTGGACTCTACAAATGTTATGTTTGTGTTCTTTTAACCTTTATATTTCAACAACCGAAATCCATATTATTATTATTTGATATTCACGAAAAGTATACCCCTTTATATGTACAATAAGAAATTACAATGTAATTGTAATAATACGTTTATTTTGTACTTGCTACTTTGAACAGTTTTCAAGACATTTCTCTATACTTGGACTTTTTATGTCTGAATGCATGTGTTTGTTGTTGCAGATTTTGACATAGTTTTGCCTTGTTCATTGGCACTCCAGTGCACGTGCATTGCCAGTTTATATTGTTTAAGAGGGCTTGTCTATTTGTGAACAATGATTCCAAATTGAGACGCTGATGTGCATTACGAGCTAGGAGCCAAAACCTTACAGCTCTAAGCTTTTTTAAATGAGCTTCCATTGTGAAATTAGATTTTTTCAAGAAAATCTCATCATGGCATGGATGGACATGTTTGTGCTTGCTCAAGTGGGCTTGTTCAATAGGGCTTGTCAGTTTGGGTTTGTATAAGTGGGCTGGTATATTTTGGGTTGTCTTCATGATTGTGGTATCATATGTTCTATTTCTATATTGTTTGTTTGTCCACAGCACATTGCTATTGTTCATCTTTATTAGTTGTTCTTTTCAATTGAAATATGAAATGCTAAGTCCACATTTGCAAACTGTGTTTGTATTCATCCCTAAAATTCTGTAATATTTTGGAAATCACTCAGATTTGGTTATCGTGATTATCTTGTTATTATACTTACAGTAAATAGGTTTACAATGCGTGCTTAGAAGTTATACTGGATTTATGTACTGTATTTTCATGTGTTTCTGTTTGCCTCCCATAACAGAAGTCGTCAAGATGAGATGATGGAGAGGCATTTGGCCACATGCTGATGAGAGAAACAACAAGAACTGGACCAGAGTTCTTGGAAGACAACAGAGAACATGGCCAGACACTGTACAAAGTAACACACTTTACTGAGTGGCCTTGTGCACCAACTAAAGGGCAGAGAACATGGCCAGACACTGTACGAGGTAACACACTTTACTGGGTGGCCTTGTGCACCAACTATAGGGCAGAGAACACGGCCTGACACTGTACGAGGTAACACATTTTACTGAGTGGCCTTTTGTGATTGTCTAAGTAAATTGTTGAAAAAATGTGGTGGATCCAAGTGACACGTTGCAACTTTTCTTTCTTTTTACCTGATGGTAATTGATGAATAACTTTCTCGTACGTGTAATTTGAAATGTCTTAAATTGTTTTCAGTATCGTAAATTGTCTGTGATGCTGAACACACGATAAATGTCAACATTGACTTAATTTAACTGTCATAGACTAACAACATAAGTTCATATTACATGTTGATGGAAAATATGCCTCTTTATGAAAAGAATGTCAGTTATTAAATTCTAATCAATTTGCGTAACGGTAACCATGGTAACGAGATAATTCTTGGAAATTCTGAAGGTGGTGATTTTGTGGATAGTCCCATGGAAAATTGAATTTATATATTTCCACATTTGTCATTTATTCTAGCAAATAGTATATAATGTTATGCAATTAAGTAGTTTGGCTAAAAAAAGAATAATGCTTTTGATAAAAATGAATTATTAGTATTATCATATGTTTATAAAGAATATAGACATGTTAGCATGACAAGTTATGTGAGAGATATTGAGCAAGATATGGGAGATATTTGGTGGTGAAGGTGCGGCTATAAGGCAAGGTTAGAGGCCGCTGGTTTCCTTTACTTTTTGGTTCAGGGAAATATCTGGGAATTTGTTTCTTCAATTGCTGTGGGGACCCTTCATATCGATTCCAGCTTTACCAATGTGAACAATTTAATTCCAGGGTATTATGACAGTTATAATAGTAACAAATAATTTTGTAACATAATGATTATGAAGTATGTAGAATTCACAAAATGTGTCTGAAGGTACTGTATTATTTGTTGATAGGCCTTTCCAAGATATAAAAAAACTGTAAAAACTATCACAAAAGTAAACATGACTGAAGATATAAAAATTTTGAATCCAAATAACTTCTTGGACCTTTTCTTGATAATTTACCTGATGATGATTAAAGAAAACTTTCTTACAAACGTGTAATTTGGAATGTTCAAATTGTTTGTAGTATTGCAAGTTGTCGATGGCGATGTTGGACTCTACAAATGTTATGTTTGTGTTCTTTTAACCTTTATATTTCAACAACCGAAATCCATATTATTATTATTTGATATTCACGAAAAGTATACCCCTTTATATGTACAATAAGAAATTACAATGTAATTGTAATAATACGTTTATTTTGTACTTGCTACTTTGAACAGTTTTCAAGACATTTCTCTATACTTGGACTTTTTATGTCTGAATGCATGTGTTTGTTGTTGCAGATTTTGACATAGTTTTGCCTTGTTCATTGGCACTCCAGTGCACGTGCATTGCCAGTTTATATTGTTTAAGAGGGCTTGTCTATTTGTGAACAATGATTCCAAATTGAGACGCTGATGTGCATTACGAGCTAGGAGCCAAAACCTTACAGCTCTAAGCTTTTTTAAATGAGCTTCCATTGTGAAATTAGATTTTTTCAAGAAAATCTCATCATGGCATGGATGGACATGTTTGTGCTTGCTCAAGTGGGCTTGTTCAATAGGGCTTGTCAGTTTGGGTTTGTATAAGTGGGCTGGTATATTTTGGGTTGTCTTCATGATTGTGGTATCATATGTTCTATTTCTATATTGTTTGTTTGTCCACAGCACATTGCTATTGTTCATCTTTATTAGTTGTTCTTTTCAATTGAAATATGAAATGCTAAGTCCACATTTGCAAACTGTGTTTGTATTCATCCCTAAAATTCTGTAATATTTTGGAAATCACTCAGATTTGGTTATCGTGATTATCTTGTTATTATACTTACAGTAAATAGGTTTACAATGCGTGCTTAGAAGTTATACTGGATTTATGTACTGTATTTTCATGTGTTTCTGTTTGCCTCCCATAACAGAAGTCGTCAAGATGAGATGATGGAGAGGCATTTGGCCACATGCTGATGAGAGAAACAACAAGAACTGGACCAGAGTTCTTGGAAGACAACAGAGAACATGCTGGACACTGTACGAAGTAACACACTTTACTGGGTGGCCTTGTGCACCAACTAAAGGGCAGAGAACATGGCCAGACACTGTACGAGGTAACACACTTTACTGGGTGGCCTTGTGCACCAACTATAGGGCAGAGAACACGGCCTGACACTGTATGAAGTAACACACTTAATTGAGTGGCCTTGTGCACCAACTGCAGGGCAGAGAACACGTCAGACACTCTACAAGGTAACACACTTTGCTGAGTGGCCTTGTGCACCGACTACAGGACAGATAACACGGCCAGACACTGTACGAGGTAACACACTTTACTGAGTGGTCTTGTGCACCAACTACAGGACAGAGAACATGGACAGACATTGTACGAAGTAACACACTTTACTGAGTAGCCTTGTGCACCAACTACAGGACAGAGAACACGGCAGACACTGTACGAAGTAAGATATTTTACTGAGTGGCCTTGTGCACCAACTAAAGGGCAGAGAACACGGCCAGACACAGTACGAAGTAACATACTTTAATTAGTAGGTTTGTGCACCAACTACTGGGTATGCAGAGAACATGGCCAGACACTGTATGAAGTACTGAGTACCCTGACGCACCAACCACTGTGCAAAGGGAGGGTAAATATGTAAGTAAGTAGGTAAGTACATTTTATATGTTTTAGTATTTAAGGTTTTTTATAAAATTAATTAAGTTATTGTTTAATGTCTAGAATGTATATGTTAAATTTGTTAATACCATAAGGTAACATTCTTGACTAATATTTGACCTTATCCTCAATAATATCTTACAGATGATTACCCATACATTTTTTTATAAGAAGAATTTATCGGTTGAAATTTGTGTTAATAATTTGTTGCATAATAAGTCTTCCCAGAGTTTGACATGGTAAATCCTAATTTTTTGGTAAATTGATATGACATTCTTAATAAAAATGCAACCAATGAGAGACACATCTACTTCATTTTTAAACAACATATAAATAAATATAAAGAAGTCAACTGCAGTTATTATATTTTCCTGGTTAAGTACTTGAACATTGTATATCTAAATGTATGTTTGTTTGTTGCAGCTTGCTTGTTGTAGATTCCCGAATAGCTTTGCCTCTTTTGTACAAGTGCACGAGCATTGCCAGTTGCTAGTTCATGTTGTTTAAATGGCCTTGTCTAATTGTGCTTCATCAAGTGGGCTTGTTTATTTGAATTTATTTCATTGGTTTTGTTTAATTGTTGTTTTGGGTAACTCATGTTTGCTGCCTGAACACACACTGCACACACATTGCACACACACTGCACACACACTGCACACACACTGCACACACACTGCACACACACTGCACACACACTGCACACACACTGCACACACACTGCACACACACTGCACACACACTGCACACACACTGCACACACACTGCACACACACTGCACACACACACTGCACACACACACTGCACACACACACTGCACACACACTGCACACACACACTGCACACACACTGCACACACACACTGCACACACACACTGCACACACACTGCACACACACTGCACACACACTGCACACACACTGCACACACACTGCACACACACTGCACACACACTGCACACACACTGCACACACACACACAAACCTGCACACTCATTTACTCACATTGCATGCACAGACTCAAGCATACATACACACACACACCCACTCACACACACTCACTCAATCACGCTTACACACGCACACACCCATACACCCACTAACAGTCTCACACATGTCACCTTGTGGCCAAGGTTCCCTGATTAACTGTCCTCATGTCATTTCTCTCTCCAGTTGAAGGCTTGTCCGTCAATTCAAGTCACAAGATATCTGAAACAGAAGAACAAGTCACATTCAACATATCAATCACAGCCGGCACGGGCGTTAACGTTACCATGGATTTTGATGGTAAGATATTGAAGTGGGTCTTCTTCAAGTCTGAGACAGAACATACACAAGCTACGATAGTCCACACTTTCACTAAAGGGACTCGTAGGTTGAATTTTATCGCCACGAACGCTGTGTCATCAGAGACAGTCATCGTGACCCTTGTTACTCAACAGCGAATCACTGACTTTGGCATGACATACCGCTGCCAGCCAGACCGAACGGTGCTGTTTGATTGGACGGTGACCGCAGGTAGTCACATGACTGCCGTTGTTAGATATGGCGAATTGACGGTACACGTTTATTTCTTAGAAACAGTTCTGCTGTCTCAGGAGATAAGTTACAAGTTCAATGCAAGCGGGGACTACTATGTACCGATTCAATATCACAACTCGTACACTGAAGGCATGGCAGACCTGAACATCACTGTGGAAACAGGTATTGTTGTTGGTGATTACAACGTCACCACACTCATCGCGGTCGCCCATGTAGTTGACATTGTCGTGCCAGTGGATGCCGGAAATACAATATCTGTATTTGTCGACTTTGAAGATGACATCCGGTCCTATTCTCAAATGTTCTCTGATGATTGGGACGTAATCGCAGCGGTCAATGAGATCACATTCTCAGTGTACTACACAAATCCAGGAAACTACAGTCTGTCATGTTGGTACATCAATTCTGCATCGTCTGTAATACACAATTACATCATGCAGGTGTATCATGCTATTACAAACCTGCAGGTGGTGTCAAATTCAATAAGAAGGAATACAGGCTTTGACGTAATTGTTTCAGCCCATGCCAGCTGCATCCCGGATTGTAACCTAGATATTGTTATTGGAGCATGTTTTCAAACAAACATCTCCGTACAATCAGATGAAAACGGCATAATCAACAAGACAACTACAGTCGCTGGCGGCTGTGACCTGGGTGTTTACGACATGTCAGTGATACTGCGCAACATCATATCAATGGCGAGTGTCACCAGGAAGCAGTACATGGAGGTACCAATAGAGAACATCATCGCTACTATGGAGTTTACCACCTACAAGGAGCTAGTGTTCAACGTCACTCTAATCATGGAAGAAGCCCACTTTAATCCGGCCGGTTTGACCTACACGTGTGTCCACCACTTCTATGGCGACAACCAAAAGATGGTCACTCACGTATTGATGACCGTCATGCCATATATAATAGTCCAACATAACTACACATCACCTGGTCTCTATGAGTACAACGTGACGTGTTACAACAGGATCAGTGTTGTGGAGACATCCCTCGAAGTCAACGTTATTAACCCCGATGTCGTCATAGAAGGTCTCACCGTTGGCTACCCTCATGAGCCTGTGGCGGTTGGTGACGTCGTCATTTTCCCACTGTTCATCGACCGGGGCAACAACGTCACCTTCGACTTTGACTTCGGGGACAATACTACTGCGGCCATAACAGTTGTCACACCCATTGAGACACCAATCAACACCAACATGTCGACCAACCTGTCGCACGCATTTGAACAGTCACTGTCAACCGGTTTATACCTTGTTCAAGTGAACGCATCCAACGCGGTCAGCTACCAGCTGGCTGCCGTTTACGTTGACATCCAGGAGCTGGTGACAGATGTGGCTGTGACTGTGCACAAAAATCATGTCGAGGTGGGTGAGCCTCTTGCCTTTTCTGTGTCTGTCACCACGGGTACGCACGCCATCTGCTACGCTTTCTTAGGGGACGGTGGGCCACACACTGTTGAATACTTCCGCCGCCAGTCCTCCGTCAACCCCGTCGAGTTCAATCATGTATATAGTCAGCCGGGTGAATTCAGACCCCAGTTTGTTGTCAACAACACCCTCAGTTCAGCCAACTATACCTATCCAAAATACATTGTCATTCAGCACCCCATCACTGGCATCACATTGACTGCAGAGTCACCCGTTGCTGTACCTACAGGTATTGTCACATATGAAATTCGTGTGGATAGCACATGGCCTACCGATCCCTTCTGTAAGTGGATCTTCGTGGAAGGGGTGATTAGAGTGGCAGTGGCCACACCCCTGGCAGCAGGGGATGTATACAATGAGACATTCATGTACAATGAGACACACACAGGCACTCAGACCGTCAACGTGACCTGCTCAAACCTTGTGTCGAAACATACTATGATTGCAGACGTGATGGTTCAGAGGCAGGTAGAAGATGTCACAGTCCATATCTTGACCCCGGCCATTGCCGTGGGAGAGGTTGCATACTTTGACATCATTGTGATGAAAGGTTCACATTTGAAATACGCGGTAGATTTCAACGATGGCAGTCTAGAGAACTACGCACATCCCGACCTACTCAACTCAACTGCTGTGTTTAATTTTATGCATAACTACGTGGCCGAAGGTAACTACACCATCACCTTAAATGTGTCCAACGAAGTCAGTTTTGAAGTCGTCATCGCCACCCAACCTGTGGTTGTACAGCTTCCACTAGAGGGCCTCAGTGTCAGTAGCGACAGTCCGGTTGGAACACCCTCTGGCGTCATCAAATACACTGTCACAGCCGACAAAGACATCCACGCCAAGAATTTGTTTTTATCATGGACGTTTGGTGATGGTGCTGCCACCAAGTGGCAGTATGCAGACAGCCTGACAGAGGACGCCCCACTTACACAGACACACACCTACAATGGGGCAAGGTTCATCGAGTTCACGACCTTTGTCAATTGCAGCAATCACATCAGTTACCTCCTCCTTGACACGACAGTCATCGTCGAGGTTATCATTGAACAGATCTCTCTCACTACATCTACCAATGCCATAGTCACTGGCGGGGTCGTGACCTTTACAGCGAATGCCCAACAGGGTAGTAACATCACATACACCTTGAAGTACGGAGACAAATCCAAGTCCGATGCAGCGTGGCAGTACAACGCCCACAGTGCTGTAGATATCTCCCACAACTACACGGCCCCAGGTAACTACACCGTCCAACTGACGGCCTCTAATGACATCAGTGACCGCAAGACAGGCTTGACAAACAAGATGATTGTGCAGCACCCGCTTGTCATGGACAATCTGAAGCTCTCCTACACCGAGGTCATATCCACTGAATTGCCTAACACTTACTTCACAATCACTGTCACAAACGGCATGCCCGAGCCCACTACGGTCCATGTGCTCGTCAACATAACTGGTCAGGTGTCATCGCATTTTGTTGGACACTGGCCATTCACATGGAAGCAGCCAGTGGACGATGCAGTCCGCGGCAATGTTGACGTCAACATCACACTCACCAACCTCATAAGCTCCTGTAATCTTCCCGCTGTCCTAATCATCCTAGAGCCAATCCCTGACCTCGAACTGACTGTGCCCATTGTTATCAAGACACGACAACAGGTGACCGTGACTGCTGAAATGGTGACAGGGTCAGAAATGGACGGCACAGTCGAGTTTGGTGATGGTTCATCGGAGAAAGTGGCATGGCTGGGAACAGAACACAGCTACTCGGTGACGCACATCTACACCAAGGCTGGCACCTACACAGTGACAGTGTCAGGTCAGTATATATATATATTTTTTTTTTGCCACGCTAGTACTTTTATGTCTCGAGATATGTGACATAATTTAAAATTTGTTGGCAGTTGGCTTTTGTTTTTAACTTACACATGTTTTATAATGTTTCAGATCTGTATAGTTTATACGTGCGCATGTGTGTTGGGGGGGTTAGGAGAGACAAGCGTGAAAAAGTTGTACTACTACTATTACTACTACTAGTCCTACTACTACTTGTAGTACTACTACTAGTACTACTACTACTAGTTCTACTACTACTACTAGTTCTACTACTACTAGTTATACTAGTACTACTACTAGTAATACTACTAGTACTACTACTATTAGTACTACTATTACTACTACTACTAGTTGTACTACTACTACTAGTTGTACTAGTACTACTACTACTAGTAGTACTACTAGTACTACTACTACTATTACTACTAGTACTACTATTACTACTACTACTACATTGTACTACTACTACTGCTAATACTACTACAACTACTACTACTAAGTCTCACATTTTCACTAGCATCTCATGTTAGCTATACTAAATATTTCCTGTGTTCTGTTGTTGTTCAATGGTACAGTGCATGGTGGATCTAGAGGTTAGAGCACTGATAAAAAGGACTGGAGTTTTACTCAGCTTACTGCTGTTTTAAAATGTGGACAATTTTATTCACCCCACTGTGCATGTGTCTTTTGGAAGAGACTGTGATAACCATTTGTCTCTTCTTCCTGGTGTCTGTGCCAATAGAAGTAGAATATCCCACATAAGGAAATAAAAAACCTGTCATGAATGCACTAAAGCTAGAGATGGAAAACTGACAATAATAAGAATAAACTACTGCTATGTTGGCTGTACACAGAGCTGTTTGGAGTTAAATGTTGCAAGTTGTAAGGTGCATTTGACTGGTAAAATTGTGGATTTATTCCTGTGACTGTAATTTGTTAACTTACTTTCAACTGCGAAGCTATAATGTGTTATCTCGTGCTATCACAATTTTGCCAGATACCATCCCTAATATTCCTGTCTTTGTCACTTTCTCCAGTCAAGAACCAGCTCACGACGTCACTCGTCATTTCCTCAAGCAGCATCGAAGTTCAGAATCCCATCAAGCAGATGACTGTGGTTTCCAGGCAACACTTTGTACTGCCACCTGGTGAGCTAGATTTTACGATCACACCAGACAAGGATGTTTTGACACCATCAGGGCCATTTGACATCGTTGTAACATTTGGGGATGGACAAACTACAAGAGTCAATAGAGACACAGTGAATGATTTAGACTTTACTCATAAATACTCGACCTTTAGCGATTACGACCTTAAGATCAACATCAGCAATCGCGTCAGTTCACAGGTAATTGACCAACAAATAGAAGTCCTTGACCCAATTACAGGACTAACATTATCAGCTTCCATTGATAACAAAACATTGACAGTCGAAAATGGAAATCTGACAGTGAAGCAGAACAAAGTCATTGCCTTCAAGGCTGAGTGTGAGAAGGGGACAAAGGTGACATACAAATGGACATTTGGCAGTGACAGTCCACCGGACAACATGGATGGGAAAATGACACATGTGTTTCACCAGCTGGGCAGTTCACTTCTCGTTTTAACTGCATCGAATGCTCTTCAGCATGACATGAGTGTCCAGTGGAACATGTTTGTCATACCAGTGCTAGAAGTGGACACCGTTACCTACCCTCTCACTGTCACCGTCAATGGAGAACTCAACTTTCACATCAAACTAGTGAGCCCAGTCGAAAGACTGTGCGTTCAATTCAGCATAGCAAACACTACCGGAGAGACCATTTTCTGGCAAGGTACCTCGGTAGATATTTGCAACCAGGTGCTGCCGCCTGGTGTTAGTTTTGACAATACGACAGCAGGTTTCACAACATTGCAACCAGACGGTGTCCTGCTGCACTTGCGGAGAATGATGGATAAACTCGGTAATTACACTGTCTCTGTTAAGATCTACATGGACGGGCTTATGGTGGAGGAGACCGGAGCCGTTGCTGTCGATCAGCCAGTCGGGGAGAAGCTAGTTATTACGGGGAAGCATAAAGAGGGAAGCACCTCAGACATGCCCATTATCATAGAGAAGTCGTCCCCCTTTCGCATATCCCCAGCCCATTTTACTGTCACTGTGAATGCTGCTCAAGAGAAGGTCGACAGCACATGGGAGATATTGTTATACAAGGAAACAAATGGTACAGTGATCAAAACGAAGGTTCCCCTTGAGAGCATTGGTGCGACGGTCTTTGCGGGTGAGTTGCTCATTCCACCCGGCCGACTGCCCTACGGCAAATACTTGTGTAAGATAACCATCACCATGCCCTCGGCGGCTGGTGAGTTAGAGGCTGGTGGTAAAGTGTTCGTGAAGAGCACTAAGACTCCCCTCAAGGTGATGATACACTTCAACGCCTACCGAGTCATTGGCGAGAAACAGACAGTAGTGATGAATGCCATCGATGATTCGGGTGATGCAGACGTCATTGATGACAAAACGGAGATGACATTTGAGTGGTTCTGTCGACGACTTGACGAACCCAGCATTGAGGACGACAGCAACAACACAGTGCGACTGCCAACAAAAGGTCAGTCTTAATTCACCCAAATGTCTTTTACACTTCCTTTTATACACTGTATAAATGCAAGGGGAAATGGTGTTTTATCTATATCATCTTAACAAATTCATCCACAGTTCCTGTGTTGTAAATGTGTTTGGGAATTTTGTTATGTATCTAGCAAATCAGTGCATAGATAAAGTGAATTTATAACTGATACAAATTTTGAATTAACAAGATTTAATAAGATTGCCATCCAGAGATATAAGCTCCAGACGGCATGCAGACAAGGAAGCCTTTGGCTTATCAAGAGTCCAACAATTTTCCACCTATATGTACAACCTGCCCTCGCCAGGTTGCTGTCAATTTTATTTTTGAACATATTCATACTGCTAGCATTAATACAATCATCAGATAATTTGTTCCAGTCATTTATTGTCCTCTGAGAGAATGAGTACTTTCTCATATCTAACCTACAATCTTCCTTGACTAATGTTACATTGTGCCCTCTGGTTCTACTGCCTTCTTTCAGTTTGAAGAACATATTTCTATAAATATCCTCATAACCATTCAATATCTTAAAAACTTCTACTTGGTCTTCTCGTAGTTTCCTAGTCTGTAGTATTGTCAACCCACATTCTAATAGGCATCTTTCATAAGATCTTTCAGTTAAGGAATCAGCTTAGTTGCTCTTCGTTGCACTCTTTCTAGCTTCTCTGTCCTTTTTACTATACGGCCTCCATGCTTGTATACAATATTTCAAATGTGGCCTAAATATTGCATTGTACAGTGGTACAATTAGCTGATTCTCCTTATATGTGATATTTCTCCTAATTAGCCCTAGTATTTGGTTACTCTTTGAAGCAGCAATTCCACATTGCTCTGAAACTTTCATGTCAGCACTAACTCCTAAGTCCTTTTCTTTTACAGTTTCACCTAATATAGTATACCCCATTATGTACTCTTTGTTCACATTTCCATGTCCTCTGTGGGTGCATTTACACTTCCCAAAATTGAATAACATTTGCCATTTTTCAGACCATTTGACCAGTTAGCTAGATCATCCTGTAAAGTTTGTTTATCTGCATCTTTTTTAACTGTTCTGAACACTTTTGCATCGTCTGCGAATTTCAGTACTTTGCTTGATACATCATCATCCAAATTAACACCAACTCCTGTGGCACTCCACTCAAAACTGGGTTCCAGTTTGAAGTCTCCTCCTCTACTATTACTCTCTGTCTGTCAACCATGTTTGTATCCAACTGATCACACCAACCCCTATACCATGGGCTTTTAGTTTAAGTAACAATCTTTGATGTGGTACTTTATCCAATGCTTTCTGAAAATCTAAGTAGACAATATCCACTTTGTAATTTCTTCTAAAAAACATAAGAGATTGCATACCGGTAGGTCTACAAGACCTAGTTTTAGGAACCAATGTTGAGATTAATTTATTAATTTGGTTTTACAAGGAATTCCATCATGTCGTCTCTAATAAGCATGAATTGAATCCATATATATATTTGGTTTCTATCCACCTAAATAAATGCTTCTCAAATCTGTCACCAATGTGTTACATGGATAATCAGATGTTTTCATGACAACATAAAATATATACATTTAAATCAACATAACATTTTATGGTAGGCCTATTATATATCATTATCAAGCAGCACTAAGATTAACCATTATTGTGATTAATAATAATTTTACGTAACAACTTGAATTATTTTGAAATGAAATATTATATTGATCCGAAATCTCTAATAATTTATTTTCAACAATATATTGTATGCGCCACTGTCACATACACTCTTCTAGGCAAAGCAACAATGCAAGACAAGTGTAGATTGAAATAGGCCAACTTAATGACATTTACTTTTATTCATTTACATACATTATGTAAACAACAACACATATGCATCACTACATATTTACAGCAACCATGCCAGCCCCAATGGTATTGCTAACCAATACCTACAAATCCTAGACGCATTACCAACCACCACCAAAAATATCACTAAGCTATATTTACAATTGACGCCATATCGATGGATATGCCTTACAATTGCCCTGGGTCACTCCTCACTCATCCTGGTTGCACCAGTATCGGCTAAAAACCCTGAGTACACTACTGAGACTCAGTAAGAGGACAAATCTAGGCAAATTAAACCTCATGTACTTATTCATAACAGGGAAAAGCATCCTAGAAACTACCTTGCATACCATCAATCGTCATGTGTGGCAAAGGGAGGAGACAAAATTACAACCCAGTAACCATAATTCAGTAAATAACTATAAATTTGGTAAGAAATGTAAATTGATTGGCAAGCCAAAACCACATGCAGAGCAGAGCAGCTGATGTGATGGTGAACGAAAAAGGCCCATGGCACAGGAAATGGTATAATTAACTGTATAGAAAAATGGCTGATTGACAGAAGACAACGTGTAGTAGTTGATGGGGAGGCTTCAAACTGGAAATCTGTATTGAGTGGGGTACCACAGAGATCAGTACTAGGACCTATATTATTCTTAATATATATAAACGATTTGGATGATGATATAGCAAGCAAGTTGTTGAAATTTGCAGATGATACAAAAGTGTTTAGAAGGATTAAAAGTGATGGAGATAGACAGCATTTACAAGATGATCTTGGCAGGTTGATCAAATGGTCTGAAAAGTGGCAAATGCTATTGAATTTTGGGAAATGTAAATGCCTCCACACATGACATGGGAACGAGGAGGTAGAATATAAAATGGGGGGTACTGTTCTAAGTACTACTGTAAAAGAAATGGGCTTAGGGTTAACCATTAGTGCTAATATGAAAGTTTCAGAGAAGTGCGGAATTGCAGCTTCAAAGGGAAATCAAATCCTTGGATTAATTAAGCGAAATATAGTGTATAAGGAAAAAGAACTAATAATACCGCTGTACAAAACAATAGTGAGGCCTAATTTAGAATATTGTATACAAGTGTGGAGGCCATATCGCAGGAAGGACATAGATATGCTAGAAAGAGTACAGAGGAGAGTGACTAAAATGATACCAAAACTAAGGGATCTTAGTTATGAAATTCGCCTAAAAGAATGTGGTTTGACAACACTAGAGACCAGGAGATTGAGAGGAGATCAGATAGAAGTGTTTAAAATACCGAATGGTTATGAAAATATTGATAGAAATATTTTTTTCTCAGTTACGAAAGATAGAAGGACTAGAGGACATGAAGTGACATTAGCAAAGGAGCAGAGTAGATTAGATATAAGAAAGTTCTCATTTTCACAAAGGACTGTAAATGAATGGAACAGATTATCTGCTGATTGTGTGGGTGCTAGTAGCGTGAATATGTTTAAAAATAAAATCGACACATACCTCAGAAGGGCGGGATACACATAAATAAAAGGGTTGGACTCTCGATAAGCCAAAGGGCTTCCTTGTCCACCTGCCACCTAGAGTTAATTCTCTGGGTGGCAATCTTGTTAAATCTTGTCTTGTTAAACGACGAATGGAGGAAGATACCACTTTGTGTGGGCTGATTATTGGTACGTGTCCCTACGTGCCTATGAGTAACTCGGCTATATGAATAGTCTGCCAGGGTAATGTAGGCCTAGTCCGCTAAGGGTTGCCACTACCTTGTTACTGCACATGGTACTTTTTTTAATACATTTATACAAGCTGCAGTGCACTGCAGTGTATATGGCACTGTATAAGATAATATTAATTAAGATACAGTGTATGTTCATCGTGTTCAGGTGAGTTCACATCCAACTCAAAGGGTGGCTGTTTTGGAGACGGTCCGGGGCGTCTGGACATTGATAAGGTCGCAGCTGGGAAGTTCCACTTTGAGGCAGCATTCATGCAGTCTGGCACCAAGTACGTGATGACTGTCAGAGTCAGGAAGGACAACCGAGTAGGAACCGCCTCACAGATCCTAGAAGTCATTCAAGGACAACCTCTTAAGATACTTATCAAGTAAGTCAGTGTTCTGCCTAGGTCGAATTTGCAGGGCGTTACACTCTGTCCTTTTTCAGTGACGCCCTGGTACCCAAAAAAGGCAAAAAAAACACTCTGCCTTATTTATACGACACCCTGCTATATTTTGCACGTAACCCTACTTGTGGATACAGATGGTTACACAATTGTGTATATTAATTTGCGAGTGCCCTGATCTCGAAACGCGCCCCGATCGTGCCACATGCACGGTTAGATTGTTCCCAACTGAGCGCATCCATCGGGGCGCTTGCAGAGACTCGTTCGTCTGCAAGCGCCCCGATGTCGATTACGTATCCCGATCGCGCCACGTGGTCATTTTGATTGTTCAAGCGCCCCAATCTCGACTCCTATCCTGGTCGACATTAAATTCTTAATCGTGTGTACCAAAAATATTAAATACGTTGATTTGAGGAGACGCCATCCTTCGAAAGTGGATAAACCAAAGCGACAGACTTTCGCAGAGCGCCTCGACTACACATATCCCCAAGCATCCCTTATTTAAGATCTGCCTACCATTCCGGATTGTCCGGAATCATTCCGGAAATACACCTAAAATTACGGTATTACGGCGAGGGATGAAAATATTACGGATTCTTTCGTTGTCACAATGAGCGTCAATCACTTCTGTACTCCTCAAATTTAGCTTCACTTTATTCAACAGGTGGCAGCATATATACGCTGCTTGTTGTGATGTGGTTTTTCATTCGCTGCTTCTGGTCGTAATCTGACCAATAGGAAACAGCGTTGCGACAAATTCGCATTTCCGCGCTCATGGCGCTCAAACAAACAAAGTTACGACTCACGCGGCACGAAATGATGCCGGGGATCGAAACAACACCACTACCAGCCAAGAAGAAACGTGTACTGCAAACATTTATAACAACATGCACGCAGACAAGGCCCGTATTGTCAAGTTTAAAGAAGGGGGTCGGCTTTACATATTGCTGGATACGCTACATTTATTTTCCTATTTCACATGGTCACTGGTGGCTGGGATAATTGCAGGTACTGACTACGTCGTTAGACTAGTACTAGTGACAGAGTAGTGGGTGTTGTACTTGTAGTGTCAGGCCAACTGACTGTACTAAGACTAAGTTAGTGTATTCATTGAGTTTAGTCTATCAATTATAGCCTATAATACAGGGATAGGCTTATATACTAGAGTCTAGACGATGTCGATGACTAGCGTAACGTAATGGTTTTGCCTTCCCCCGGCATGACTGTCTTTAATGTAGTCAAGCTACTATACTGTGTAGTCTATAGCCTGGCCCTAGGTATACCGGCTACTAATATTAATCCTAATGACACCACAAATAAATAATGATGTGATGCATTGTTATAATTTGTCATGTTTTTGTAGTCAGCATGCTGTTTTTGAAATTTACATAAAATCAGAATTACAATGTGTATAGACTCATTTTCATTACAGTTACGCTTCTTCACGTTTGATTTCTATCAATGCTGGTTATGAACATCTACCTTACCTTGTTAAATGAACGCTTCAAAACACCTCATAGTTTATTAGAGACAATTATGTTTTGGGTGCAACTATCGTTATAGTCACAGTATCAAAGTATTACTGACAGTGGTGTTCTTTTCGTGACAATATCTGACACGGTTCTGAACTATTACTGACAGCAGGCCTATATTCCTGAAAATCAGTGTAAATGGGAAGATGAATTACTGACAGGAAGGTTTTGGGGTAGGCAGGTCTGATGCTGGATAATAACATATGGACCCCAGTTTCATGTATGTGTATGTGTATGTATCATGTAGATGTGCATGTACTGTCGAGTCTGGAAAAAAGCTATTGAATTGAATATAACCATCAATATCAACATGGTCAGAAATGTTTTTTCTTTAAAATCTGTGCAATGTTGCAAATCTAGATACATTTTGGGTAGGTGTGCCCCATTTTTCGTGGACTGGTCATGCACGGATAGGTAGGTTCTAACTGAGAAATACGTAGCAGCATTTTGTGGCATTGAGGGATGATTCTCATACGAGAGAACACCACCTAAAAATATTCAAAGAACTATGTTGATTAAACATTAAAAAGCTTATTTATGCACTGATATACAGAAATATATGGATTAGCCTCACATAATCTGTGGTCATCGGTGCAGTCTTTAAGAGGAAATAGATTATAAGTTGTATCAAAATCACCCAATTAAATTAGCCAAATTAAATTATACTACCCGTATACAGTAAAACTATTACATGAAAGACTAAAACATAGCATTTTCTTTTTTTCAAAGTTTATGACCCTGGGTGACGGGGGACATTTGTAATGAATGTACTATTTGTGAGCTTTGGTGATGGAGGAATGATTTATAAACATGCTTTTAAAAATGCTTGTTTTTTGTTTATAATGAACTCCAATTGCAATATTTAACAAAAATACATTCATTTTAAAATGTGCTTATAGTGTAGATGTATGGATGGATATTATTTGCATTGATGTGAATGGATTGCCTTTGTTTGGCAATTTAAGACTTGAAAGTTGACGATGAGATAAGATGGTGTCAGCGGCAACAAACACTGTTCACGGTGCTCATCTATAAACAAGGCAAGGGGTAGGCAAGGCACAATAGTATTGATTAGAATCATTAGACTGTTCTCAATGTCCAGTCATCAATGTAAGATGAGATTTAAATAACTCCCATTCAGTTTGTTGTCGGCGCGGCCGTTGTCTGTGTTCAGGCGCAGACTGGAGCAAACCGGAGCACTATTTGGGCCTCAAAATGCGCTAAGACGTAATACTTTTATAGCGTAAATATGCCTTGGATTATATTATTATTATTCTAATTTATACTGATATGTTCTCAAGGCCTCACCCAGAGACCCGTCCACCCGTCATTTGGACGGTTAATATTTGAAAATTATGTTTTTGGATGGGTTGAACTTGATTGTGGATGGGTCCGCTGGGCTGGCCCTTCCATATCCGTCCATGTCGTTTGTGTGTATTGCAGTAATTATTAGTGCCTGGTAAGAACCCGCTCTTTCCGTTCCCAAACTATTTCCGAGACCAAATTGTAACCGCATCAAAGGCCCCAGCGACCACTAACAAGACAACAGTGACTGTCACAATAACTAACTAGCATTACCACAGCGGTCACTGCGGCTGTTAGATCTGGCCAGATCTGGTGCTAAACTATGACATGCCAACGGTCACGCAGCCCTTACATCATTCATTCTGCGTTAAATAATACATATTTAATATCATTGGAACAACAACATAATATTCTTTACAATGGTATACAGTTTTTAGAGGTATTCCTTTATTTGATGAACTTGTCATCAGTGATTTAACGAAAATGCACGCCAAAAATATCATGCCGATGCCGCAAAGGTACGGTTTTCGCAAACACAGGTTGCAGCAAATCGAAAACCCCCACTTGTAAACATGTTTGGATCGATTATTTTTAATCAACCAATGAGGAGATGTGTTGGTCTTCTTTGCTGATGTTACATGAAATCGATGCCATCAGAGAAACGAAAGCTACGATGAGTTGAAGTGTAAACATGTCGGTTTACCTGTGTTATCATCCAATATACAACGCCATGCATCACTGATGCCATTTGTCAGTTTTCCACTATTCATATGATATATGTTGTGTAGTAATTGATCATGATTTACAATTGCAGAAACTAGATTTTGTTCAATGATGTCGCATCATTTTTGAACAGGATTGCGATATACAACAACCTGCACACAACAACCTGCACGTGCGGTGACTGTGCTAGATTTAGTTACGACTGCGCTATTTTAGCGCATTGCTGTATCGACTCCTGCTCATTGTTTGGTCACCCGCTGGGTGGTCTAAAGCATGGAGCTATGCTTGCTAATTAAATAATTAATGTTTTGACTGATTTATAGTTTAACAATTGATACATTCACAACAATACAAATACACAATGTTTTAATTAATAACTGTAACTTACTTTGGCTCAAAACATGGCCATTGCATGGCGACTTATTTTTTAAATATCTGTCAATCTAATATGTTGTTTTAGACATTAAACAAAATCGAACTGTAGTATTTCTAATATTATTCCTACATAAATGGTAATATGTACTTTTAGTTTATTTTTATGATTGGACACACTCATAGTTGCTGCTGTGTTTTAATTATTTCTCTTTAATTCTTATGTAAATAAATATACATATTTGTTGCCATACTTATATTGTTATTACTACTTACATTTTTCCTCACACATGAGATGTGCATTCAGCCATTTGCATCTCACGTCTGATAGCATGCCGATCGCATGTTCAATTGCACTTCATAGTGTGTCTGAAAAAATTGGACTGGCAAAAATTTGATCCTGGGTGAGGTCCTGTATGTTCAGATGTGTTCGTGTGTTTGTAGATGCGTGTCGAACTGTCAGAGTGCAGTAAACCCACAGTTGGACTACGAGGTCACTGCCCTCTGCACCGACTGTCTGGCGCAAATGAAACCAATATACAACTGGATTGTCACAAGCAACAACACAGAAGTCTTATCATACGCTGGTATGTTATCACATTGTAACACATTGAGTGATTTTAATTTAATTCGTTAAACTTTCTAACTGATCTGTTACATTTCCACAGCTGTATCTCCATAAAATCTGTCTAGCACTGAGTGACTATTGGGCCGTGTAGTACCTGTGAACTGTCCACCAATCGAGTGAAGATCTCTGCATCAGATGTGTTTGTTTTGTGAGGTTGACATTTGACAGCTTTTTCTGTTGACTTTGTCAAACTTAGAATTCATGATTTTATTTAAAATGTGTGTTTGAGAAATGTTTCTGGCTGTGTTCTTGATGTACCTCTGTTTGGGACTGGGGACGGCTGAAATTATTGGTAATGAATGGTGATATGCATGCATTTTAATATGTCAGTGTAAACAGCAAGATATGTGAATGGTGAGATGTGCACTCAGGAGCATAAATTGTGGGAGGTGCACTCAGGAGTGTGAATGGTGACATGCACTCAATATTGTGAATGGTGACATGAGTGCACTCACAAGTGTGAATAGTGAGATGTGCACACTGGAGTGTGAATGTTGATATGTGCACTCTGGAGTGTGAATGGAGAGATGTGCACTCTGGATGTGACTTGTGAACAATAATTTGTATTCGACCCTTGTGACAGAGGGTGAGAGTCCAAGGATCGTCATCCGGGCCGGATTGTTGGATGCGGGGTTCAACTACTCTCTCTCTGTCAACATGTCAGTCGATGGTCAGTTCGGCCTCAACCAGATAAACTTCTTTGTCACCAATGCTCCATTTGGTGGCAACTGTAGCATACAGCCAACCAGCGGTGAGTCTACTGGGGACAAATGTCAAAATTTGTGTCATATTCTTGGATGTTTATTTCTTAGATTGGTTTATTTTTCTTTGCAACCTGAGTTGTACACACTCCTTTGGTCTAATACTTTTGCTGTGATATAATCAAATGTATTTTCCATTTGGATAGAATTAAATATGACTATGACTATTGCAGTGAAGCACATGATATGTGTCATTAAATCAATATAATAATAATGTGATCTTATATCTGCCTATGACAAGGTTCTCATGGCGCTTACTCAGTTTGGCTACTGCAAGGCCCGTATGGGTTTCTGTAGATTGAAACCATTAGCTCTGTGAGTCTATGACAGGGTTTTGGATATCCCTGATTGGTAAATAAGTAAAATAACAACATGAAATTTAAAAACATATCTATGAACAATGTTATTTTGTCGCACCAGTAGCCCTGCTGATCTGTTTGCAAATTATTGTTACCATTGATAGTTCAATGTACTATTATCAAGAACTACTGATAGTTCAATTCATTATCAATAGTACACAATTGTCACATCAACTATGAGGAAGAATCGATAAGTTTGATCATTTGTTAAAAAACCAGGTTCAGTTGACCTTTAAATCTGGTTAAACCCAACAACCTTGTGATGTACAGATCTTGTTCTCATGCCAGGGGGTGCTGCTGATTACATCAGTCTTAGTACACCCTGGTAGATCACTTTGCGAAACTTTGAAGATAAGCTAAGCCAATAATATCGCTTGCCGGGAAGTTCCGGTGATCTTCATGTCAGTCAACAAGTTTGACCATGTCATTTGTAGTGTTCGCGATGTAGACATCATCATTTTAATACACAATATTGATTAGCTGCTCATGAGAATGCTGGGATTCCCTGAGGTCGCTGGCTTTGCCTTATAATTGGGGTGCAGGTGGGGCAGGTGTCTGCACTGTTCTCATGATACAGCAGTGACTGGCGAAGTCAATTACTAGTTTGATTCCGCTGACTTCTATACATTGTGGAGGGTATCTGCCAGGGGTAATGTACAGAGGTACTGTATGTAGTCACCACCACTGGCTTATGAGGTGAACAATTGAGTTTGTTGGTTGTAGGACATGCCTTCGACATATTCAAAGTGGACTGTGAAGGCTGGCAAGATGGCACTGGGCTCGCCTTCCAGAAACTGTCATATAGTTACAGATACGTGATCGGGGAAAGCATCATTCCAGTG
Source organism: Paraescarpia echinospica (assembly GCA_020002185.1). Lineage (NCBI taxonomy): Eukaryota > Metazoa > Annelida > Polychaeta > Sabellida > Siboglinidae > Paraescarpia > Paraescarpia echinospica. The sequence continues at coordinate 68,952,141 of CM034533.1, read as the reverse complement.
TTCACCAAGACACCCATGCTGCCATCTGGTCCTAAGAACAGCGACTATACCTACCCATTCCATGTGCAGATCAAGAACAAGTTCGGTGCAATGACTATGATAGAATTTAATGTGACAGTGAGTATTGTTTTGCTTCAAACATGAACATTGTTTTACTACAAATGACGTTCTCCTCTTGTTTCCCTGTTGTCAGGGATGAGGCTGGCTTTGTTTCCGATCCTCGATTTCACTTTTTTTTTTTCCTGATTCCAAACGATGCATCATGTTTATTTGACTCTTCATGGGTAGACAAGATGGTCATACTCTTATAGTACACTCTGCTGTTACCAAGCAATTTCAAGATGGTTGACAAGTGTGCTTTATACTTGTGTTGTTAGCAGTAAATTTATGATTTATTAAGAACCGATGAATGGAATGATATGAATTAAATTATTTCCATTGTAGAGAGAAATTACTTTTTCCAAAAAAATATGCTTTTAGTATATTTAGCATAATTTTGTGTGGAATTCAACTTTGAGCAGTCCAAAGGTCTGGGTACTGAGTTATTTAAGAACGCACCTTAACTTACGTTTATGAAGCAAAGTACACAAAAGTTAAATGCCAAAAACTAGGCGCATCCATATCATGGTGAATTTGTACACACGCTGCAATAATTCAGAGAATGTTTCATAAAACGACATTGTATCTAAAGGGTTCACAACAATATCATGTCCAACTTGCAAGCAACCAAAGTGTTCCATGGTCTGTGTGTACAGGTACACGAGATGGGTGAAGACACAGTACTCTCCTATGTAGACAAACTGTCTAGTATTGACCCGACACAAGCGATCCTTTCCTTGGAGGACACTCTGGCCATATTCCAGTCAGTCACTCATATAGTGAAGGTCAGTGTGGGTCAACTACAAGGTCATAGAGTCATTGTAGTGATGTCATCAGAATGTGTGTATGTATTGTGATGTCATCAGAATGTATGTGTATTGTGATATCATCAGAATGTGGGTGTATTGTGATAGCATCAAAATGTGGGTGTATTGTGATGCCATCAGAATGTATGTGTATTGTGATGTCATCAGAATAAATGTGTATTGTGATGTAATAAGAATATGTGTGTTTTGTGATCTCATAAGAATATATTCTTTTGCAATGTTGTTAGAATAAACATTTATTCTGATGTCATCAGAATATGTTTTCTGGTGTCATCAGAATAAGTTTGTCTTGTGAAGTCATCATAGTATGTGTGTTTTGTGATGTCATCAGAATATGTGTATATTATGATCTCATAAAATAAGTCTTGCAAAGTTATCATAATAAGTATTTATTGTGAGGTCATCACAAAATGTTTTGTGATGTCATCAGAATATGTGTATATTATCATAAGATTGTTTGTGGTGTCATAATACATGTGTTTGTGGTGGCCACATAATATGCATACATTATGATGTCATCAGAACAGGTCTGTTTTGCATTGGTATTAAGATTATGTTCTGGTTTCTATACTTTGATAAGCATATAAATTAATGATGTGTGTGTATGTGTGTGTGTATGTGTGTGTGTGCGCGTGCACATGTGTGATATCTGATTTATTTATTTAGATAAGCTGAAGAAAGGTACGTACAGAAGGTTAAAACATGTAGACTTTCTTTTTGTTCAAACAGCAAGAGCTGTTGGCTCCATACCCATCATCTCAGCCAGACAAGGAAGAACTGTCATCTAAGGTATGTCTACTGTATCAGTTTATTTATTATTTGTTTAACATTCACCTATCCATCCTTCTGGCCATCCTCCATTTGTCTTACTGATAACCTCTAACCCCACATGTATTTGCTGCCATTAGAATATCAGATGAGATTCTAAATTTGATGGTAAAAGGAGGAAAGGGAAGTAAAATCATGATGCATATGTAACAATAAACAGTGTTATAATGGTTAAATGCAAATTAGCAAAAGGGAAGTAGCGTAATGTTCAGTGTGAACATATTGAATGGACGCATAAGCATGACACAAAATCCAAATGTGCTCAGCTAGAGGTTTTTTGAAATCAAAACAAGGGTACATAATAATTGACAAAGAAACGTACTTGAAAGATGGTCAGTATATAATGGCAAGTTAGCTTTGATAAGTTTAGTAATGAAAGATGTGGTTGTTTGTGGTGTCTAATTTATTTGTTAAGTTAAGCTGAAGATAGGAATATACAGAAGATGAAACTGTATGTACTTTCTGTTTGTTTAAACAGGAAAAAGAAGAGATAGCTGCAGAGAAGGCTGAAAAAGCATCTATGGTATGTCTACTCTATCAGTTTGTTTGGTCCATCAGTCCATCCATCTGTCTGCCTGCCTGCCTGCCTGTCTGCCTGCCTGCCTGTCTGCCTGTCTGTCTGTAGGTCCGTCAGTCCATCCATCCATTTGCTGTCAGTCTGTGTGACTGACTGTCCATCCGTCCATCTGCCTGTAGGTACATCAGTCCGTCCATCTGTCCGTCCATCTGTCCGTCTGTCTGTCCGTCCGTCCATCTGTCTGTCTGACTCCATCCGTCCATCTGCCTGTAGGTCCGTCAGTCCATCCATCCATTTGCTGTCAGTCTGTGACTGACTGTCCATCTGTCCATCTTCCTGTAGGTCAATTTGTCCGTCCATCAGTCCGTCCATCTGTCTGTCTGTTAGTCTGTCTAACTGTCCATCCATCCATCTGCCTGTAGATCCGTCAGTCAGCCCATCCGTCTGTCTGTTAGTCTGTCTGTCTGACTGTCCATCCATCCATCTGCCTGTAGATCCGTCAGTCCGTCCATATGTCTGTCTGTCTATCAATCTGTCTGACTCTCCATCCATCCAACTGCCTGTAGATCCGTCAGTCCGTCCATCTGTCTGTCTGTCTAGCAATCTGTCTAACTGTCCATCTATCCATCTGCCTGTAGGTCCATCAGTCCGTCCATCTGTCTGTCTGTTAGTCTCTCTGACTGTCCATCCATCCATCTGCCTGTAGATCCGTCAGTCCGTCCATCTGTCTGTCTGTCTATCAATCTGTCTAACTGTCCATCCATCCATCTGCCTGTAGGTCCATCAGTCCGTCCATCTGTTTGTCTGTTAGTCTGTCTGACTGTCCATCCATCCATCTGCCTGTAGATCCGTCAGTCCATCCATCTGTCTGTCTGTCTATCAGTCTGTCTAACTGTCCATTCATCCACCTGCCTGTAGATCCGGCAGTCGTCCATCTGTCTGTCTGTCTGTCTGACTGTCCATCTGTCCATCTGCCTGTAGATCAGTCAGTCCATCCGTCCATCTGTCTGTCAGTCTGTCCACACTCCAAACCTTTGACCACCCACATGCATTAAATAGGCATTGATAGAATGATTTCAAAATATATAATTTATAAGATGTATATATATTATAATTGTAAATTAAATCATTTGAACAATTTCACCTATTGGTGATGGTGTATTTTTTTGAAACTGTGTATCATATGATGCCTAAACAACATTACTGTGGAAAGGTGTACACATAATAATATGAAAATCATGTTTTGCTTGGGGCACAGAAGACCACAGAATATCGCAGTGTTAATAGCTTTAATATATATGATTGTCCCTCCTGCAGATGGTTGTGTCAATGTTGACAACATTAATAATATGACTTGCCGCAGATATTTATGTCAGTGTTAACAACATCAATAATATGACTGTCCCTGCTGCAGATATTTTTGTCAATGTTGTCAACTCTGAATGTGATTGGCCAAAAACTGAGCAGCACGTCTGTATCGATCGTTGAGATACTTGAGAATGTCAACACCATCATGCAGAAGATCGCGCCAACTGTGTCGGCCGAAGTCAAGGTGGGTCTGGGCACATGGTGGGCTGTATTGGCAGGTACTGTATTGGCAGGCCACTGTAATGGCAGGTCACTGTATTGGCAAGTAGCTGTATTGGCAATTAAGCCACTTCTCTTCAATATCTACATCTATGATCTGCCCGAAACAACCTCAAAGAAGTACGGATATGCGGACGACCTCGCAATCTTAACGAGGCACAGGCAGTGGTCCCATGTTGAGACTGGTCTCACACGAGACATAAGAACATCCTCTCCACATACCTGAAACAATGGCGACTGAAACTCAGTAAGAAGAAAATGATCTCTGCCATTTTCCATCTCTACAGCAAAGAAGATAATTGCGAAATGGACGTGTTTGTGAACAATACACGTCTCTTCTGTCAAGCAGCCCCTACATACCTGGGCATCAAACTAGACAGAACACTGACTTACAGGCAACATCTGGAAAACTTAAGCACAAAAGTAGTATCATGTAGAGCGTTGATACGCCGACTTGCTGGTACCACTTAGTGAGCAAGCACCATGTACGCACCTCTACCTTGGCATTAGTGTACGCACCAGCAGAATACTGTGTGGTGCAGAAGTGCACACACATCAAAACTGGATCTCAGCATCAACAACTCCCTACGATTCGTCATTGGATGTTTAAGAGCAACAAAAATTGAACACTTATCGGTGCTTGCAGGCACTGCACCACCAACACTTTGAAGACAGTCATCTGTGCTGGCCTTCGGCAAGCGTGCAAAAAACACTGACCATCTACTATACAACGTTTGCTCAGAAAGAACTAGTGTACAACGCCTGAAGTCACGACACCCTTTCAACAGCCAGGCACATGAACTCATGAAATGTCTGGGCCCCAGTGAAACAAAAGCACACTGGATATCAACCAAATGGAGAGAGGACTGGCTGTCGAAATGGAGAGAGGACTGGCTGTCCAAACCAACCTCCCTACATAGGTTCATTCCAGAACCATCTGTGCACTGTGCTGAATCCGACCTCCCGCGAAAGGCTTGGACGAAGCTAAACCGCCAGCGAACTGGAGTTGGACGTTTCAATGGTAATACGCACAGTTGGGGACTATGTGAAAGCGCTGCTTGTGAATGCGGTGCGGACCAACAAACAACAGACCACATTATCAGCAACTGCACACTCTACAGTGCTCCACACAGAGAGACTGGCATCGCCGAGCTGGACCTGGCGTCCCGGGAGTGGCTGCTCAACAACACTCTGCAAGTCTAGGCAGTAGACAAACGCGAGAAGAAGAATTAGCAAACCACTTTATTGCCAAGCTACTGTGTTAGCAGGCTACTGTGTTGGCAGGCCACTGTGTTGGCAAGCAACTGTATTGGCAGGTCACTGTGTTGGCAGGCCACAGTGTTAGCAGGATACTGTATTGGCACGTCACTTTATTGGCAGGCCACTGTGTTAGCAAGATACTAGTGTATTGACACGCCAGTGTTTCAGCTGGATACTGTATTCGCAGACCATTTTATTGGCAAGCTGCTGTGTTGGCAGGATACTGTGTTGGCAGACCACTGTATTGGCAGGATACTGTATTGATAGGCCATTGCGTTAGCAGGATAATGTATTGGCAGGCCACTGTGTTAGCAGGATACTGTATTGGCAGGCCACTTGTTAGCAGGCTACTGTATTGGCAGGCCACTGTATTGACAGGCCACTGTGTTAGCAGGATACTGTATTGACAGGCCACTGTGTTAGCTGGATACCGTATTTGCATTGGAAGTCTAGTAAATATGGGCCCCATTTATATAGGGCCTAATGTATTTGGATGCACAACATTTTGAGGAACCCAGTACACTTTGGCCTAATGCGTGCCAGTCCAGTACACTGTGTATTGATGCAGTTGGTACAAAGTGATCTTGGTATCTTGTAACATGAGCTATATTGACACCAAGCTGATTAGCCTTATGGTATAATAATGAGGTAACTTCTATTGTGCTTAAATCCTTGGAAACCAAGCTCAGAGGCGCATCAAAACAAAAGGGTTGGTCAGTCTCAAAAACATACATAACTGAACATTTTGTTATTTATTATTAATAACAAATAGATGGTTGCATGTTTTGTTTTAGGTTAAATAAATTAGTGAAGATAGCTAAGTATAATTATTTCTTTACATGTGTCTCAGGAAGAGGCTCTGTCCGTTCTTACCCACATGAGCCAGAAACTGGGCAAATCAGCCGAAGCAAGCACCAATGAGCAGGGATCGTCTCAAGGAGGCAGCATTACACAGGGGATGACTCAAGACCGCAAGAGAGAAGTTTCTTCATGTGAGTAATACTACAAGTCTACTACTACCTTTTAATAACAAGTTTGTCAAGCTGATAAACCCACAATTAATTGAATATCCCATGATCAAACTAGACTGGCATCCATATCCGTGTGTATAAATAAAGTTTAAATACAGCTACACCATATCAGACTAATTTATGATAATTTACTGTATAATAATGGTTTATAATTTAAACCATGTTAGAAGTTAGAACCTCCCATTGTATGTTTACAGGTAAAGACTGAGTGTGTATTTGACTTCGGGTGTGTGGGGCATTAACATCTGTCATCACAAAAATCTTATGCAGTCAACACCACTATCTGCATCAGTGTGTCAAATGATTCCAGCAGATTACGAACAAAAACATTTTCACGTTAGACCACTTAAAAAATAATAGCTGCTTCTCATGAGTGTGCACTTTTAAAAATAGCTGTGCTACAAAACAATTTTTTATTTTTAAAATATCACTATTTATCTAAATATGTGGTCGTGTGCAAAAAATTGAAACTGATTCGTATCACGTAAATTGAATCTCTCTATAGGTTTGCTACTTTCAAGAAATACAGTCCGTAAATATCTAAAGTTGTTCATTGTTGAAAATAGCAACTTTCGTAGTAGTTAACACCCCCATCAGCATACAAAAAATCTGCTCCCCTCAATTACTTTTTGACAAAGTTCTGATGAAAAACCAGTAATTACATGTATGCGCCCCTGACACATACATCCTCCTATGCAAAGCAACAATGCAAGACAAATGTAGATTGAAATAGGCCAACTTAATTACATTTAGCTTTATTCGTTTACATAACTCATAAACTACCACATAAATACATCAATACATGTTCACAGCAAGCATGCTGGCCCCAATGGTATTGCTAACCAATACCAACAAGTCCTAGACGTATTACCAACCACCAGTAGTAAGTATCTCACGACACTATATTTAGCATTAACACCGTATTGGTGGGGGTCACTCCGCCACTCAGCCTCTGCACCATTAGCAGCCTACTTTATTTACCGCACTAAAAACCCTGAATACACTACTGAGACTCGGTAAGAGGGAAAAGCCTAGGCCAAACCTCGTGTACTTATATAAGAGGGAAAAGCGTCCAAGAATCTACATTGTATACAATCATGCATCAAGTGTGGTACCAGGAGGAGGGCGGGAGACAAAAACACAACTTGAATGACAATAAACCAATAGCAATAACAAATTCAACAATAAAACACAAAATGAAGCAAATGATTCGTCAAGCGAAAACCACGTGCAGAACCGCTCAATCAATATCTCAGTGAATGGCGAATGGGACGAGCCCGTTCTTTGTCCCCATTTATATACTACAAGGACTAATTACTGCTATATAATCTTACGTGTACGAGTAAGTCCGCTCTCTATATTGTCCACCAGGTTACCGTTGGCCTACTCTGCTAGGGGCCACCACTTTCCACTACTACTACTTCACATAAGATATTTTTATATGACCTTAATATATATAGATGTAGTGTGAAAGGCTGTGTAATCTGCCTCCACTTGCTGTTGGAATTCCAATTATTTAGGTCTATGTACAAAATGCAGCACCTTTAGGACTTATGCCTAACATGATCCATCTAGACAATTAAGATTATGTAGAATGAAAATGTTTTTTTTTACTTAGCTGGAAACCGTTTTGGTTTTCTCCATATACAATCGCGCCTCGTTATAACGTGGTAGTCGGGGTCCATGAAATGGAACCATGTTATAAACGAAACACATGCATGTACCATTGTGGATTATTAATCGACAATTAACTACTACAGTGCATCGTTCATACGACTCAAATATTCAACAGGTAGGCCTACTATCGACTGTTGCTATGCCATATGCCTATGGCTATGGGGAGCGAGATGTGAATCCACGGTGTGCCAGCAATGTGGTCTTTGTAGTAATGGAAGAATAATGATACTTCTTTGCTGTTTCCCTTCTGTTTTGTAGTGTGGCTGCCTATGCAATTGCATTTAACACTATTTTAGTCAACTTTTATTTCAAAGCACTGAGCTGTTTTCAAATAGTGTTAATGGATTATGCGTACAAATGGCTTACTCCCGCCATTTAAAATCGATCCGCTATTGCCGTCGATTCATGTCGTATAAGCTGTTCAAACTTTACTGTGTTTAATTGTTTGAAAGGATCAGCATTGTTGAAGAGTCAAGTTGATGTAAGAGTAAGTCTCTGATATCTAAATTCCCAAACAAAAATATTTAGTTGAAACTCAACTGAATTTCAGTTGAAATTCAACTGATTCTTTATGAATAGTTGAATTTCAACTGTTGAAAGTTGGTTTCAACTGCTGTTCAGCCTGCGTTCAACAGTTGAATGCAAGTTGAATGTGAACTTGAATTTGAATGCAAGTTGAAAGACTTAGACTTCAACAGTAGTTGAACGCAAGTTGAAAGTGGGCACTTAGACTTCAACAGCAGTTGAACGCAAGTTGAAAGTGGGGACGTAGACTTCAACAGCAGTTGAACGCAAGTTGACAGTGGGGACTTAGACTTCAACAGCAGTTGAACGCAAGTTGACAGTGGGGACTTAGACTTCAACAGCCTTGAACGCAAGTTGAAAGCGGGCACTTAGACTTCAACAGCAGTTGAACGCAAGTTGAAAGTGGGGCACTTAGACTTCAACAGCAGTTGAACGCAAGTTGAAAGTGGGCACTTAGACTTCAACAGCAGTTGAACGCAAGTTGAAAGTGGGCACTTAGACTTCAACAGCAGTTGAACGCAAGTTGAAAGTGGGGACTTAGACTTCAACAGCAGTTGAACGCAAGTTGAAAGTGGGGACTTAGACTTCAACAGCAGTTGAACGCAAGTTGAAAGTGGGGACTTAGACTTCAACAGCAGTTGAACGCAAGTTGAAAGTGGGCACTTAGACTTCAACAGCAGTTGAACGCAAGTTGAAAGTGGGCACTTAGACTTCAACAGCAGTTGAACGCAAGTTGAAAGTGGGGACTTAGACTTCAATGGCAGTTGAACGCAAGTTGAAAGTGGGCACTTAGACTTCAACAGCAGTTGAACGCAAGTTGAAAGTGGGCACTTAGACTTCAACAGCAGTTGAACGCAAGTTGAAAGTGGGCACTTAGACTTCAACTGCAGTTGAACGCAAGTTGAAAGTGGGGACTTAGACTTCAATGGCAGTTGAACGCAAGTTGAAAGTGGGGACTTAGACTTCAACTGCAGTTGAACGCAAGTTGAAAGTGGGGACTTAGACTTCAACTGCAGTTGAACGCAAGTTGAAAGTGGGGACTTACATTTCAACAGCAGTTGAACGCAAGTTGAAAGTGGGGACTTAGACTTCAACAGCAGTTGAACGCAAGTTGAAAGTGGGGACTTAGACTTCAACAACAGTTGAACGCAAGTTGAAAGTGGGCACTTAGACTTCAACAGCAGTTGAACGCAAGTTGAAAGTGGGCACTTAGACTTCAACAGCAGTTGAACGCAAGTTGAAAGTGGGCACTTAGACTTCAACAGCATTTGAATGCAAGTTGAAAGTGGGCACTTAGACTTCAACAGCAGTTGAACGCAAGTTGAAAGTGGGCACTTAGACTTCAACAGCAGTTGAACGCAAGTTGAAAGTGGGCACTTAGACTTCAACAGCAGTTGAACGCAAGTTGAAAGTGGGCTCTTAGACTTCAACAGCAGTTGAACGCAAGTTGAAAGTGGGCACTTAGACTTCAACAGCAGTTGAACGCAAGTTGAAAGTGGGCACTTAGACTTCAACAGCAGTTGAACGCAAGTTGAAAGTGGGCACTTAGACTTCAACAGCAGTTGAACGCAAGTTGAAAGTGGGCTCTTAGACTTCAACAGCAGTTGAACGCAAGTTGAAAGTGGGCACTTAGACTTCAACAGCAGTTGAACGCAAGTTGAAACTCAACTCGTTTGCATGTAAAATTTTCAACTGTATATTTGCATATACATAGTTGAAACTCAACTGAGATTCAACAGTTGAACGCGAGCTCAATTGCAACTCCTCCATAGTTGAAACTCAACTGAGTTTCAGTTGAATTTGGGTTGAACTTCACTGGTTGAAAGTTCTATCTTTTTTTTGTTTGGGTTACCAGTAAATGCTGGAGAATCTGACTGTTGTGCAACAGGTTAGGGTGAATCTTGATTGCAATTTACAAGTTGGTGCGGCCGAAGCTAATGTTAAAATAGGACTGATGTCCGGGCAAAACAAAGCTCAACAACTCATTCCACATTCATTGTCGTGTTTTAGGGCCTGTGTTGTGTTTATTGACTGTTACAATTGCACCTGCAATGCTTACAAATACAAGGATGGCGTTACACACAACAAGTGTGATAGTTATTACAGTGTGCCGTAAATCGCATTTTAGTATAATAGATCAATGCAGTGTTTGTGGACGCTGTAATAGCTCGATGACCTAGCGCCCATTTTCCCCCTGATGGCAGAAATTTGGGGTCCACGACTAACCACGTTATAACTGAATCCGCCTTATAACGGGGCGCGTTATAACGAGGTGCGACTAGTTACAAATTGGTGCAGTTGGTGAAGGGTGACTAACAATTATCAACAGCAAATTATTAAGGAATTATTACAAAAAATATGCCAACTTATGCATAATTAAAATTGTAATGTTTTCTTTACACCATTGCACACAGTGTTGAAACATTACACGTGTTGAAGCAAATTTCTGTACATAATGTTGAAGGTGCTGATGCAATATTACACCAGTTGTAAATATAAAGGATTGTTTCTGTTACAGTGGTGATGAAGGGCATGAAGCGAACGATGGAAATCATTGACCTAAAGCCTCCAGGTAAGGTCACAACCTTTAATACATCAATTCTACCATATTTAACAAGCTGAGTTGCCCAACATTGCACAGAGAAAACACATTTTCCAGATAAAGTGACACCAATGCCAATTCAATCGTAGGGAGCGCTCTGAACTTTCTGTGAACTGGAATGTGACCACTAATAAGGTACCCAACCCAAAGTGCCCAACACTTAACACTTTATCAGAGCCCTGTCCCAAGTAAGATTTAACAAGATTTAACAAGATTTAACAAGATTGCCATCCAGAGAATTAACTCTAGATGGCAGGTGGACAAGGAAGCCCTTTGGCTTATCTAGAGTCCAACCCTTTTATCTACATATATCCAGCCCTTCTGAGGTATGTGTCGATTTTATTTTTAAACATATTCACACTACTAGCACCCACACAATCATCAGATAATCTGTTCCATTCATTCACAGTCCTTTGTGAAAATGAGAACTTTCTCACGTCTAATCTACACTGCTCCTTTACTAATGTAACTTCATGTCCTCTAGTTTTTCTATCTTTCTTAACTGAAAAAAACATATTTCTATCAATATTTTCATAACCATTCAATATTTTAAACACTTCTATCTGATCTCCTCTCAATCTCCTGGTCTCTAGTGTTGTTAAACCACATTCTTTTAGGCGTTTTTCATAACTAAGATCCCTCAGTTTTGGTATCATTTTAGTCGCTCTCCTCTGTACTCTTTCTAGCATATCTATGTCCTTCTTGCGGTATGGCCTCCACGCTTGTATACAATATTCTAAATGAGGCCTAACTATTGTTTTGTACAGCGGTATTATTAGTTCTTTTTCTTTATATGCTATATTTCGCCTAATCAATCCAAGGATTTGATTTCCCTTTGAAGCTGCAATTCCACACTGCTCTGAAACCTTCATGTCAGCACTAATTGTCAGCCCTAAGTCTTTTTCTTTTACAGTAGTACTTAGTACAGTTCCCCCCATTGTATATTCTACATATTCGTTCCCATGTCCTGTGTGGAGGCATTTACATTTCCCAAAATTGAACAACATTTGCCACTTTTCAGACCATTTGATCAACCTGTCAAGATCATCTTGTAAATGCTGTCTATCACCATCACTTTCAATCCTTCTAAACACTTTTGTATCATCTACAAATTTCAACACCTTGCTAGCTATATCATCGTCCAAATCGTTTATATATATTAAGAATAATATAGGTCCCAGTACTGATCCCTGTGGAACCCCACTCAAAACTGATTTCCAGTTTGAAGCCTCCCCATCAACAACTATCCGTTGTCTTCTGTCAATCAGCCATTTTTCTATCCAGCTAATTATACCAATTCCTATGCCATGGGCTTTTAGTTTAAGCAGTAATCTCTGATGTGGCACTTTGTCGAAAGCTTTTTGAAAATCTAAGTAGATGATATCTACTGGTGATCCATCATTTACCCACTTAGTGATATCTTCCAAAAAACATAACATATTTGTTAAGCATGACCTCGCTTTTAGAAACCCATGTTGAGATGGGTTTATCAAGTTATGTTTAACAAGAAAATCTACCATGTGATCTTTAATTAGTCTTTCTAATAATTTACAAATCACCGATGTTAAACTAACTGGTCTATAATTATTTGACTTGTTTCTCGAACCTTTTTAAATAACGGTATAATGTTTGCTTCTTTCCATTCTAAAGGAACCACTCCCTCTTCTAATGACAAGTTGAAAACTGTTGCAAGCGGTATGCTAATTTGTTCTACAATTTCCACTAGTAGTTTGGGTGGAATACCATCCACTCCAGGTGATTTATTTTCCTTCATAGCCCTAATTTTCTTAGCTACCATTTCTGGGGTTACAATTAACTGTCTTAAATAGTCTGATTCTGCCCCCTTGAACTTAGCCTCTGGTACTGGCAGTGAACTAGTGTCTTCTCTGGTAAACACTGAACTAAAATACTCATTTAGGTCTTCAGCCATTAAGAATCCTTCTGATATTATATTTCCAGCACTATCTTCTAGAGGACCGACCTTATCCTGAACTTTCTGTTTGCTTCGAACATACGCATAAAAACTCTTGTTGTCATGTTTTATATTACAAGCTAATTTATGTTCATAGCTTCTCTTTGAATTTCTAATTTCAGCTGTAGCTTGGTTTAATGCTTCTTTATAAAGGTTGTAGTCTTCGTCATTGCCAGTACGTCTATATGACTTCCACATCATTTGTTTATACTTAATTTTTCTAATGGCTTCTTTCGATAAGTATTTCTTTCTGGTCCGTTTCCCTTGTTTTTTGAAGGGAACAAATTTATCTACGATGCACTCTATTTCATTCTTTAAGATATTCCAGCATTCTGTTGCTGTCTTATTCTTCAGTGTAGTATTCCAGTCTATCTTTGCTAAATATTTCCTCATTTCCTTATATCTTCCTTTGTGGAAATTTCTCCTAACTGCTTTTATTATTTCTTTCTGATTTTACTTTAATGGTAAAATGTATCTGGTTGTTCTTATATCTTCGTTTGTGCAAAATTTCTCCTCAACTGCTTTTTATTATTTCTTTCTGATTTTACTTTGATGGTAAAATGTATCTGGTTAATGATCCACTACTTCCCAGAGGCTCACATAATTTAACATTGTCAACTAATTCATTCTGTGAGGACAAAAACTAAGTCTAACACACATTCTCTCCCTGGTTGGTTCTTTTATGTTGAGAAAACTATCTTGTACTAAAACTAAAAACTTGTGGTCCTCACTACCCATGCTCTGTAGAGATTTCCATTTTATATGCCCATGGTTAAAATCCCCCATAATAACACAGTCCCGTTTGCTCACTTCCCTTATATAGCGTTTTGTATTTTTTCATTCTCTTCTGTGCTTATGTTTGGACTTCGATAAACTAATCCAACCGTTAACGTTGAGTTTCCTGTAACTATGTTACACCAAACAGCTTCTTCGCAATCTGCTTCTCTGTCTAATTTTATTTCATAAGCCTGGATAGGTTCTTTAATATATAAAATAACTCCACCTCCCCTTCTTCCTATTCTATCTTTCCTAAACATTACATATCCTGTCAGTCCCAATTCGGCATCTGATATATCGGTGGTTGCCCATGATTCGGTTATACCTATTATGTGAGGGTCAATATCTTCTACCATAATGTTTAGTTCAGTTCTTTTGTTTACTATACTCCTTGCATTTAAACAAGCACATTTATACCCAGCTTCAGAACAGTTTTCCAGACTGTTCTTTGCTGAATTATTTTGCTGCCTTTATCTATGCCTCCAGTTTCAGGCTTCTCTGCGAGTCCCCCCTGCGAATTTAGTTTAAATAGATGCAACCTGTCCCACTGTCAACAGATCGCAGCAGATTCTCTGAGAATACTGCTGCCCCCTTTCCACTTAGATGGAAGCCATCTCTCATGTACATATCTTCTCCCCCAACAAAGTACCCCCATAAATCTATGTATCCCACGCCCTCTTCTTCACACATCTGCTCAACTAGTGCGTTGATCGCCATCCTCTTACAGTTTCTGTATGTTGCCCCCCTTCCTCCCATTACTGGCAAAATTCCTGAGAGAATAACCTGTTCCACTCTTGTCTTCTTTAGCTTCCTCACTAGATGTCTGTACTTCTGAACTATTTCAGTTGTTCCCTCCTTGTCTGCATTGTTTGTCCCAACGTGTACTAGTATAGACCCTCCCTTGCCATGCCCCAATACCTTCTCTACCCTTTCGGTCACATGCTCTATCCTAGCCCCCGGTAGACATACAACAACGTCCTTCCCCTCGTATATAGTCTTGTCTGTTTTTCTCAGAATTGAATCGCCCCCTCAATCACTGCCTCGGAGTAGCTCCTCCGGTTTGCATATGTCTGGTTATTGTCTTTTCCTCTTGTCGTCTTCTCTCTTGTCGTCTTCTCTCCTGTCACATTCTCTTCCATTCCCTTCTTTCCTGTCGCGTTTTCTCTTGTCCCCTTTCCTCCTGTCATCTTCTCTTCTAGCACATTTACGCTCATTTCCTTTCGTCCCTTCTTCTTTCCTCCCATCACATTTTCTTCTCTCCTCTCCCGTCCCTTTTCCCCGGCTACCTCCTTCACTACGGTCACTTTCTCCCCTGTCACCTTCACGCCTGTCATGTTTTCTGTTTTTTGCTGAACACTCTGTCTTCTTCCATCAGTCTTCTGTCTCACAGTCTTACCAACTGCCTCTGTGGTATCTACCTCTTCACCACCTGTATCGCTGTCGTGTCTCTCCTCGTTCTCTACAGTCTGACTACCTGCTGATCTATCTCCACTGGCCCGTTTTCTTTTCCTCTGCCGAACACTTTTCCTCCGTCCCTCTGTTTTCTCAATGTCTTGTTCCTTCACACCGGTCACCTTCCTTCCTCTCAGTCTCATTTCTTCAGTCTCCGTGTCACAACTCTTCTCCTTCTGTGTTGTAGAATTCTCAACTCTCTCCGCGTCATCCCTCTCTGCTCCATCTATTTCTATGTTGAGTCTCGCCTCCATCTCCTTCATTATATCCGTCAACTTACACACCTCCTTCATCAGACATTCCACCCTCAAACACCCCATACACCAAAAGGTGAATCCGTCATCTTTGGTCTCTGCCGATGATTTTGGACAGCCAGACAACGCAAAATGTTATTACAAGAAGCCGTTGAACATCACAACATTAATTTTGAAAGAGAGAAATACAAATAACAGTAGTCAACAAATTGTTCCATTATCTTTTGCAGCAGCTAAACAATTATACGGCGTGATTGTCGTTTGTTCGCAGATGTTGATGTTATCGTAATCTTTAATACGTTTACAAACTAAGCATTTTAAGGAAGGTGTATTAGTCAGAACGTAGGGGATATCATAGTTGAAACAGCGAAATCCTACTTTATTATAGTGTCGGCGACCTTGGGTGTTATGATCGCGACACGTATGGCTTACCTGATCACACATATTTGTGAATCCGTTGTTGTGCCTCCAAATTGCCAGCCTAGACAAGTGTGTCATTTGCTTGTTCTGCTAATTAATACTTATCTGATTCTCTTTGGTTGTTGTCAGTTATTGTTTTTCTTGTACTTACCATTGTTCCTGCAAATGGAATGTGCTTATCATTAAATAATATAAGGTTTCAGCGGTTTTAATTAACGAAACTTTATAGTCAACAGTGATAGCACAATATAACAATATGGTATGTTGATTCTGTGGTGCTAATAAACAGGGAATTCAACTGCTTGAAACAAAAATTATTAAGTGAGTGTTTGCGTGCGTGCGTGCGTGCGTGCATGAGAGTGAGTGAGTGAGTGACTGACTGAGTGACTGAGTGACTGGGTGACTGGGTGTCTGGGTGACTGAGTGAGTGCGAAAGAACGAGTGAACTGTAACAATTATTTTGCTAAATCTCGGAGAAGCATCTAAGTGGCGTCATCGTAATTGTTTTATTAACAGAAACGTATTGTTATAAAATTACAATGTTATTTTGTAAGTATGACGAAAATCCTATAAGGCACTGCTACTTTAATACTGTCAGTTAATGAAAGTTAATTATGAAAACGCATTAACCTACCCAGCTGAAACACAACACACGGTCAGCGTGGTAAAGACGGCCGATATCAGCAGCGTCTTCATTTTGCCTGGGACAATAAAGAAACGCTGTATTGTCGCGGATAACTATAATAAAAAAGATAAAATTAAACCGTGCATACTCGTAATGTGTATGCTTTCACTGCGACTACTTGCTATGCCATTAACTCCACACATAAACTAATATTGTTGAACCATTAGATAAAAGTAATCCTAATTGGCATAACTGTTTGGTGTTTATTGTCTAGTTACCTTTAATTAATTACCTTTGCAATTAACGCAGCAGACACTTCTTCAGACCGTTGGTATTCTGTACGTTATTTACCAAATGTTTATTCAACATTTGCATTACTGTCGTAAAATCGTTGGAACCAGTTGGACACATTAAAAAACATGTTTTGCATGGCACGTGCAACAGCGACATTATATGTGTATCCATATTTCATTAGATATTTGTAATTACTCAACACGTCTGTCCAAGCATGACACTGGGTCGAACAAAACAATGTCACACAAACTTCGAACTTACGTTTTGATCGGCTTGTCCGAAGAAGGAATCTTGCCCCGAGATGGAAGAAGATGTCGAAACCGCGTCTTCTGCCGACAGACTGCCACGCGTGTCAGATCGTTTTATAGCATGCGGAGCACCTGTCGTAGGTTTGTACATATGTGCAGTGCGCATGCACCAATGTGTGACACTTCCGTGCATAATTATGTAAAGGTGAACATCTCTTTCAGCCATATTTGGGTATCACTATCACATTGTATGTGTTGTATGTTTTTTTGGTGCGAGTTATTTCCGCGCTGAATGCATCATGTGTCTTCCATAAAAATCTCTATCATACTTTGTGTTCACGTTATTTGATCTAGTAGTATATTTTTCAACTAATCTGACTACCTGGCTATAATACGAACTCTGCAAACATTATCTTTATATTAAGCGACTCGTATCCCATTTCCTTTTCTATAGTAGACAGGTGCTGCATTTAAAGTTAATCCCGTCTCAAATAATTACCCGTCAGTCGTACTATTTGAACGCATTCAGTTGGCTGTTTTTCATCCTGTTTACTATATGTTACGCTAAGCATACCTGTAGTTATATATACCATATTGTGAATTGTTTTAGTGTCACACTTACACCAATAATTACAAACAAAGCTGGCGATTTGTCTGATAACAATAATTACAGACCTATTGCTTTTGCAACAATTGCTAGTAAGTTATTTGAATCTTTAATATTATCAATTTCTTCACAACGTGTGCCAACCTATTTGGATTTAACAAGATTTAACAAGATTTAACAAGATTGCCATACAGAGAATTAACTCTAGACGGCAGGTGGACAAGGAAGCCTTTTGGCTTATCGAAAGTCCAATACGTTTTTATTTACTTGTATCCCGCCCTTTTAAGGTATGTGTCGATTTTATTTTTAAACATATTCACGCTACTAGCACCAACACAATCAGGAAATATGTTCCATTCATTTACAGTCCTTTGTGAGAATGAGAGATAGTTCTATCATTCCATATTTTAAACACTGGTCTCTAGTGTTATTAAACCACATTCTTTTAGGCGTATTTCGTAAATATGATCCCTTGGGTTTGGTATCATTTTAGTTGCTCTCCTTTGTACTCTTTCTAGCATATGTCCTTCCTTTAAAAAAGCATCACTCCACTGAGATACTCATATTTTTATTAAAAGAACTTTTTAGACACGATCTAGCGAATGGCTCTTCTATGTAAGTCACTATGTTGGATGTCTCCAAGGCCTTCGACAAAGTGAACCATAGAACTCAGAACTCAGAATCAATTTATTTGACCTATAAATACGATACACATACAACGAATAACGCAAGTAATAGATAAGGTCGGGAGACTCCCATTACGATATATAATATCGCAAGCACAGAAGCCACCCCATAAATATAAACAACAATAAGATTTACATGACACAAATCAGAATAGCATGACTTGATTTATAGTTGATAATTACTCAATGTATCAACATGCATACATTGACGTACATATGGATACTTAGGTATACATTCTAATACGTATTACGAATTACAAATAAAGCAATTATGGATCCGACCAGTGGATTCATATTTTAAAATAAAAACGTGTTTTGTGTATGTTGAAAAACCATATAGACTGTGGGTATAACTTTTATTAATGATAATACTTGGTGTATTGCTAACTGTCTCTACTATGTTGTGTCTAATGCATTTTTTCGCAAATTCATATTTGAATCTGGACATATACAGATTATTTCTTTCACGTGTGCAATGTTGATGAATATCATAGATGTGTGTGCTTGGAAAAACATTGAAGTAGTAAGGTAAAAGATTGTTAATTAATTTATAGTAAAATTTTAATTGTTGGATTTTATAAATATCATCCAACTTTAGCAACTGAAGTCTTTTAAAAGTAGGACTTGTGTGAGCATTGTATTTACTTAAGGATATTATTCGTTTTGCTTTTTTTGTAATTTGAAAATTTGAGGTGCCTGCTGACCCCATAAAAGTAAGCCATAATTAATATGAGGGAGAATAAGGGCAATGTACATAATATATAATGTATTAGGTGATAAAAAGTGTTTAAGTTTATTTAGTATGCCTATTGTTTTAGATTTATTTGCTATCTTGTTTGTATGACTCTGCCAGTTTAAATGGTTATTTATTGTGATGCCTAAAAAAATTAAAATCATTTACACATTCAATGTATGCCCCATCTATTTGTAAAAGGGGTATTCTACTTTCGTTTGAGGCATATGAAAAATCATGAATTTAGTCTTTTTGGCATTTAATGATAGTTTGTTGTCTTTCAACCAATTGCTAATCTTTGTTAGTTCTTTGTTAATATTTTCACTTCGCATTTGGCCTTCTGAATCGTTAAATGTGTTTAGTGTACTAGTAAGGGTGTTGTCGTCAGCATACGTTATGAATTTGAAAAGGTCACTAGAAAAAAGGCCCTAAAATTGAACCTTGAGGGACACCAATGTTGACGACTATTTCCTTAGATTTAACATTTTCAATGTCTACGTACTGCTTACGATTTTGTAAATAACTCGTACAAAGGTGCAGAGCCTTGTTATTTAATCCGTAGTAATTTAACTTCTGTACCAATATATTGTGATTAATTGTGTCAAATGCTTTTGATAAATCAAGGTATATATTTATTGGAGCAATCGATTTATTAAGTTCTTGTATAATTCTGTCTATGATTTCAAGTGTAGCAAACTCAGTAGAATGTTTCTTTCTAAACCCATATTGGCTATTGTAATATAACACTTTAGAATGGAAGTAATCGTGGATTTAATCAAACATAACCCTTTCAAAAATGTTTGAAATCACTGGCAGGATAGAAATAGGACGATATTTGTTAAAGTCAGAAACGTAACCTTTTTTAAAAAGGGGTATGATTTTTTCAATTTTTAATTTGTCTGGAAATATACCAGTTATTATTGATTGATTAATAATTAGAGTGAATGCATTGCTGATATAATTTGTTATCAATTTTAATGGTGTTGAAATACCGTCGTTTCCACAACTTGATTTTGGAGGTAAACGATCAATTATATTAACAGTAGTTTCCATGTTAATTGGGTTAAAGCTAAAGGTGTGAAATATCGGGTTATTCAGGTATTATTTGTATGATTTACCTCCACTAGTACTTGTTTTAGAGGCTAAAGTAGGACCAGCATTAGTAACAAACGTGTAAAATGTGTTTGCCATTATGCATTTGTCGCTAATCATTTCCCCATCGACTTTGAACAAATCTGGAAATTGTTCTTTCTTTTGACTTTTCTGAATATTTCTTTAATTAAACACCACGTCTTTTTTAACATCATGCTTATGCTTTTCAAAACTGGATTGGTAATGCATTTGCTTAGCTAATCTAATATTACTTTTAAGAATTTTATTATAAGTATGTAAGGCAGTTTTAAGTTTATGGTAATGCTTTGTATTTACGTGAGTCTGTTTCTATCGAATACAATTTGTTTTTAAACATTATCGACATAATAATGCCCTTGGTAATCCAAAGAGTTTTCTTATGTTTATATTTGTTAAATTTAATTACTTTAATAGGTATAAATTTATCCATAGCTGCAGTAACAATTTCATCGAGGATATTGTAGTTTTCATTCGGGTCCGCATGAGTATCTGTGTTAAGTTTATCATAAAGATTTCAGTTAATTATTTCAGTTTTAAATTTATTGAGTGAGTCAGGATTTTGTTGTTTTGTTCGTATAAACCTTGGTAGCTATTCACTAAACTAATTGACCGTGATTGTCCTGCTTTTATTGAGCGCATTCTGCATCACTGGTATAGCACCTGTCAGACGGTGTCAGAGCTTTTCTAGATTTTTTATTGTCTGAAATGGTGTTAAACAATGTGGAATCCTTTCTCCCCACCTTTTTAGTGTGTACATGGATGTATGCAGATAATATCTGTATTTTTTACTTAGTGTTTCTGGGTTGAGAAAACTAACATATTGTCGTGCCATATATGACGAAATGTTTAACATAACATATAATGCTAACAAGTCATATTGTATTGTTATTGACAACAAACCACACGACATACAAAAGTATTCATCCTGTCACACTCAATAATCGTCCGTTACCTCACACTATTAAATGCAAATATATGGGTCATATAATTAACAATAATCTTACTGACGATGATGACATTGCCAGACAGTAAAAACTTCCCTATTTCTCTCTTATTGTGGTACTATGTGCACCTCAAGTCTTTGGTGTAAATTAAAAAACAGAGTTTAAAAGGTATTATAATAACAACAGTTTTATAATTTTACGCAATTTGTCATCACGCTGTAGTGCAAGTTTTATGTTTGCTACAAACTGTGTTAAATATTATAATGAACGTATGCGTTCATCCAAAAAGTGCATTTGTGCACAGTACACAGTCTTCTTAAAGACTACATAGACTTAGTGAATAGTGTAAACATAATTGACTAAACTAATTTAAATAGCTAATTGTATTATTATTATTAAATAAATTCGCAAGCGGCAAGTCAAGGCAAAGCGACACTTGGTGGGCGACGACTGCTACAGTTGGGTGGATTTTGCCCTATCCGGCTGTGGGAAGTCATCGGCAGACACCAAGGAAGAGGGATTCACCTTTCAGTGCGTCGGGTGTTGGAAGGTGGAATGTCTGGAGAAGGAGGTTGCTAGGTTGGTAGATATTGTGAAGGGGGTGGAGATGAGAATCAGCAAGGAGACAGGTGGAATGGAGAGACGTCAGGGAGAGAGTTGGGAATACTGTGAGACTGAAGGAGCAGAGAAGTGGCAAGAAGACGACTGAGGAAAGGAGATTGAGAAAATGGAAGGTGATCGGAGGGGAAAACAGAGGATCGACGGCAGGAAATGTGACAGACGTGAAAATGTGACCGTCGAGAAAGAGTTAGGAGGGAAAAAGAGACGAGAGAGGAAAGAAGGAAATGCAACGGGAGGGAGGGAGATGACAGGAGGAAAGGTGACAAGAGAAACAGCGTCAGGAAAGAATGGAACGGAAGAGATTGTGACAGGAGAGCAGAAGACAGGGGAACAAGACTACAACCAGACAGATGCAAACCGGAGAAGGAGCTACTCTGAGGCAGTGATAGAGGGGGCATTGAAAAAAGAGAGGGTGTTTATGGGCGACTCTATTCTGAGAAAGACAGGTAAGACACTAAACGAAGGGGAGAACGTCGTTGTTTGTTTGCCGGGGGCTAGGATAGAACATGCGACTGAAAGGGTAGAGAAGGTATTGGGGCATGGCAAGGGAGGATCTATACTAGTACACGTAGGGACAAATAATGCAGACAGGGAGGGAACAACCGGGATAGTACAGACGTACAGACAGTCAGTGATGAAGTTAAAGAAGACAAGAGTCGAACAGATTATTCTCTCAAGAGTTTTGCCAGTAATGGGAGGAAGGGGGACAATATATAGAAACTGCAAAAGGATGGCAATGAACGCACTAGTTGAGCAGATGTGTAAAGAAGAGGGGGTGGGATTTGTAGATTTATGGGGATACCTTGTTGGGAGGGAAGATATGTACATGAGAGATGGCCTCCATCTAAGTGGAAAGGGGGCAGCAGTTTTCTCAGAGAACCTGCTGAAATATGTTGACAGTGGGACAGGCTGCATCTATTTTAACTAGATTCGCAGGGGGGATTCACAGAGAAGCCTGAAATTGGAGGCATAGATAAAGACTGCAGAAATGAATCAACAAAGAACAGCCTGGAAAACTGTTCTGAATCTGGATATAAATGCGTTTGTTTAAATCTCTACAGAGTACGGGGACTGAGGACCATAATTTTTTAGTTTTAGTACAAGACAGTTTCCTTCCTCAACATGTGCTAGAGCCAACCAGGGGTGAGAATGTGTTAGACATAGTGTTGTCTTCACAGAATGAACTAGTTGACAAAGTCATATTATGTGAGCCACTGGGAAGTAGTGACCACTACCAGATACATTTTACCATCAGCATAAATCAGGAAGAAATAATAAAAAGCAGTTCAGGAGAAATTTCCACAAAGGAAGGTATAAGGAAATGAGGAAATATTTAACAAAGATAGACTGGAACAACACACTGAAGAATAAGACAGCAACAGAATGCTGGAATATCTTAAAGAGTGAAATTGAGTGCATCGTCGATAAATTTGTCCCCTTGAAAAAACAAGGGAAACAGTCCAAAAAGAAATACTTATCGAAAGAAGCAATTAAAAAAAATAAGTACAAACAAATGATGTGGAAGTCATTTAAACATACTTGTAATGACGAAGACTACAACATTTATAAAGAAGCACTAAGCCAAGCTACAACTGAAATTCGAAGAGAAGTTACAAACAAAAATTAGCTTGTATTATAAAACAAGAAAGCAAGAGTTTTTATGCATATGTTCGAAGCAAATAGAAAGTTCAGAATAATGTCGGTCCTCTAGAAGATAGTGCTAGAAATATAATATCAGAGGGATTGTTAATGGCAGAAGACCTGAAGGAGTATTTTAGTTCAGTGTTTACCAGGGAAGTTATTAGTTCCAGAGGCTAAGTTCAGGGGGCAGAATCAGACTATTTAGGACAATTAATTGTAACCCCGGAAATGGTAGCTAAGAAAATAAGGGCTATGAAGGATAATAAATCACCTGGAGTGGATGGGATTTCGCCCAAACTACTATTGGAAATTGTAGAACAAATTAGCGTACCGCTTGCAACAGTTTTCAAGTTGTCATTAGAAGAGGGAGTGGTTCCTTTAGATGGAAAGAGGCAAACATTATACCGTTATTTAAAAAAGGTTCGAGAAACAAGTCAGAGAACTATAGACCAGTGAGTTTAACATCAGTGATTTGCAAATTATTAGAAAGACTAATTAAAGATCACATGGTGGATTTTCTTGTTAAACATAACTTCATAAACCCATCTCAACATGGGTTTCTAAAAGTAAGGTCATGCTTAACAAATATGTTGTGTTTTTTGGAAAATATATCTAAGTGGGTAGATGACGAATCACCAGTAGATATCATCTACTTAGATTTTCAGAAAGCTTTCGACAAAGTGCCACATCAATAACTACTGCTTAAACTAAAGGCCCATGGCATAGGAATAGTTTAATTAACTGGATCGAAAAATGGCTAATTGACAGAAGACAACGGGTAGTAGTTGATGGGGAGGCTTCAAACTGGAAATCAGTTTTGAGTGGGGTACCACAGGGATCAGTACTGGGACCTATATTATTCTTAATATATATCAACGATTTCGACGATGATATAACTAGCAAGGTGTTGAAATTTGCGGATGATACAAAATTGTTTAGACGGAATAAACATGATAGAGATAGACAACATTTACAAGATGATCTTGACAGGTTGATAAAATGGTCTGAAAAATGGCAAATGTTGTTCAATTTTGGGAAATGTTAATCCCTCCACACAGGACATGGGAACGAATATGTAGAGTATGCAATGGGGGGTACTGTACTAAGTATTACTATAAAAAATGACTTAGGGTTAACCATTAGTGCTGATATGAAGGTTTCAGAGCAGTGCGGTATTGCCGCTTCAAAGGAAAATCAAACTCTTGGATTAATTAGGCGAAATATAACGTATACGGAAACAGAGTTAATAATACCGCTGTACAAAACAATAGTTAGGCCTCATTTAGAATATTGTATTCATGCGTGGAGGCTATATCGCAGGAAGGACATAGATTTGCTAGAAAGAGTACAGAGGAGAGCAACTAAATGATACCAAAACTGAGGGATCTTAGTTACGATATACGCCTAAAAGACGTGTTTTAACAACACTAGAGACCAGGAGATTGAGAGGAGATCAGATCCAAGTGTTTAAAATATTGAATGGTTATGAAAATATTGATAGAAATATTTTTTTCTCAGTTAAGAAAGATAGAAGGACTAAAGGACATGAAGTTACATTAGTAAAGGAGCAGCGTAGATTATATATAAGAACGTTTTCATTCTCACAAAGGACTGTAAATGAATGGAACAGATTATCTCCTGATCATGTTGATGCTAGCAGCGTGATTATGTTTAAAAGTAAAATCGACACATACCTCAAAAGGGCGGGATACGCGTAAATAAAAAAAGTATTGGACTCTCGATAAGCCAAAAGACTTCCTTCTCCACCTGCCATCTAGAGTTAATTTTCTGGATGGCAATCTTGTTAAATTCATATATAGCTTATTATGTCGTCTTCAACAGTCTAAAAATCCACTTTTTATTAATTATTTTTGTACTGATAAACATTTTAGAAGTCCTATGTTTAAATATTGGATTACTCAATTGTATACTTAAAGTTGAACGCACATTTTATATATTTTTTTTTATTAACCATCTATTTTTATTTCATTTGTGTCTATATCTTTGTATCTTATTTATTTATTATCTGTGTACATGTGAACTTTTGTCTGAAATAAAAACATTACTATATTATACGGTATATAGTGTATTATTATATATTGGGACAGAATGGTCATTTACAGAAACAAAATACAATAATTCAATACTTGACACATTAATATGACAACACATTCATAATGTGTGTGCGTGCGTGCGTGCGTGCGTGTGTGTGTGTGTGTGTGTGTGTGTGTGTGTGTGTGTGTGTGTGTGTGTGTGTGTGTGTGTGTGCGTGTGGGTGTCCGTAACGGACAGGGACTCACACGCGGACATTCTACACGAAGACATACATACATACATACATACATACGTACATACATACACACACACATACATACATACATAATATATGCATACATATAATCTGATATACACGCACACGCACGCACGCACTCATGCACACAATCACACACGCACGCGCATCCATACACACGCGCACACGTACGCACGCACGCAGACACACACACACACACACTAATTTATGCATATAATTATACACACGCAATATGGGTCTACTAAGCACCTATATTTAGGACATCCCCTGTCGTATCTCATTATCTGCAAAGCTGCTTAAAATATGATCGTCGAAATCCAACGAATAAATAGTGTAGTAATGCTACTAATGTAAGATAACTTATGTAGTGTTAATGGATGCTTACCTATTAAAGCATGACATGTAAGTAAACTAAATATGTACAAGAAAGAAAGTTTTGATTGATGATATTTTGCGAAACTTTAATATGCTTGTAATAACATCTCTTGACTTTTACGATAAAATGTTAACAACATCTACTTATAACTGAGCTAGCGAATGTATGCTGGTAGGTTAACGTTTTCCTCTTAGACGGCTTGAACTTCGAACGTCAAACATTCAGGGATTAATCTACGACCCCTAGAATAGGAAGTAAAACCAATATATTTTCACAAATACCCCATATAAATAAGGATTCTCACTTTTTATAGGGTAAAACATAGTGTGCGCGTACTACGTAAAACATAACCTAACAATCACAGGAACCACGAGCGCGTTGGCAAATACTTCGGGAAAACGGCCCTTAGTTCATAGACTTGGCAACATTGAGTAGATGCTGATACAATAATGCTTATGTCTACCCTCATGCAAGTAGCATAACAATGCGTATTATTATTTTACAATTCTATGCTATCACGACTAGGGCCTATCGATGGACGTTCACATTCTCTCCGCGACCTTCGTCATTTTGAACAAACAACGAGTATCTACGAGCGCGTTATGGTCTTTATGCTTTGTGTTTTCTAACATTTGGTAAATATTACTATAACGACTGTCAACTACCAAGGCATTCCGTCAGGTGACGGGAATTAATTTTTGCTAGTCATAGTAATTTTCAGTGGTATTTTGAAACACCATACACACACACATATATATATATGTGTGTGTGTATGGTGGTATATATATATATATATATAATATATATATATATATTATACAAATATATATGGTCCAACGTGCTACTTAATCGTACCTATCGATGTTTATTTAGAGTAGAAAACATCCTTAACTTGGTATTTCGTAAGCGGTTCTATGCGATTGTTTTCGTGGTCAACTCAGAAACCATTCTCCTAAATTTAAGACTGAGGCCGGTGTCCCTGTCGATGATGTCCCTTTCGATGGTGTCCCTCTAGATGGCGTCTCTCTCGATGGTGTCCCTTTCGGCAGTGTCCCTCTGGATGATGTTCCTCTTGATGGTGTCCCTCAGGGTCATATTAGGTTGACCTCTTCTCCGAGGGCCCTCAGGTTTCCCAAGGAGAAAGCGGTTAGTATTTTCATCGTGGCGCATCACGTGCCCTGCCAGACGTAGACGTCGTTGCCTCACGGTGGTGGAGATCGGAGGCAGGAGGCAGGAGGCAGACCGCCATACAGCTCCTATTCGTGATGTGATTACACCAGGACACATTGAAGACGGAGGCAGGAGGCAGACCGCCATATAGCTCCTATTAGTGATGTGATTACACCAGGACACATTGAAGGCGGAGGCAGGAGGCAGACTGTCATTTAGCTCCTGTTGATGATGTGATTACACCAGGACACATTGAAAATGTCAGTTATTATATATGTATATATGTATGTGCTATATATGCCCTACAAACTATATCCCGGGAGTAGTGATAACAATAATATAAATATAAATATAAAAACAAAAAAGATAATGATAATAATGATGATATAATAAGAATAATTGTAATAATAATATTATTTGTATTATTAGTTAGGAGTATTATATTGTCTCATGTTAGGTAATTGCACAAGTGATATTCACGAATCAGTGAGTATAGCAGACAATTTAATAAACCTTTCTGCACGCGAATACAATACTGCTCATATATGTTACGTCCAATTTATATACTTTTCATGAAACATACTTCAAGTTACGCAATTATTTTAAGCCCGCTCAAACTATTGCCTTCTACAAATTCTATACCTTCTATAACAATTGCCGACATCTACAACTTTCCAGTTGTCAGTGAGAGCGCTCTGAATTGTTGGGTACAACTTCTACAACAGGTGTTGTATCAAATTCAAAAATTGAATCTGGTCGAACATTTGTCTGAGCGCTAACCACACATTAGTCTGAGCGCTAACCACAACTCAACGTTACGCACAGTTGGCATTATGAGCGCACATAACTGTTGGATACAAAGTCTACAACAGTACGTAATACGTACGTGTATTCTTGTTTTAGAAACACAGGCTTCTATTTTAAATATTCTTTTTTAACCTTTTGCTGGTTATCATATTGGTAAAATAATGACAGCTTCCTTACTTAACAAGACATATGCACTGCACTACCTTGCATTATTGATGAGCTTGTCGGAAAACTCAGTTCTTCGTATGGCATTAAAGCATAATTTACGTCTGGCTTTGTGAAAAAGGTGTGTGGCTTTAGGTATTTTGTAGAATTATAGGCGTGGGTGTGTGACAACGCAAACACACTGGCTACTGTCTTGTGCATGTTTGTCTCTGCGGCCAGTATGCGCGCTGCCTCATCGCGAGTCGTCACTAAACCAAAGCATTTAAATAAGCAAGCGTTGTCACTCAACGATACGCCATTTTGATTGTGAACTGGTAGCGTATACAATATAATTACGTCACACCAGAATAACAGAGGTCGCTGCTGGAGTGATTATGCTTGCTTATTTAAATGCTTTGACTAAATTCATATATTGTAGTGACATATAAATTCGATAGGAGCGACATGGGTTTGTACGTGGTATGCGCAGTTGACGCCAGGATCGCAGTGTCTACTGGCAAGTCGCCGACTGGTTAGTCTACAGTGTGAGCGCACCGGGAATCGGCGAAACTACAACGTTAAACGTTGCGTTTGCCAACTCAGTTGTAGAAGTTGTAGAAGTCAATAGCCAGAGCAAGGCATAACATTACCTGTTTGCGTAAACTCCTATATTCGTTTATATAAAAAAATCACGTCATTTATTAAAGCCTCGCTCAGACTATTGACTTCTAAAACTTCTACAACAATCGCCGACATCTACAACTATCCGGTTGTCAATGTGAGCGCTCTGAATCGTTGGGTACAACTTCTACAGCAGGTGTTGTATCAAATTCGAAAAATTAATCTGCTCTAACAGGTGTCTATAGTCTGAGCGCTAACACAATTCAACGTCACGCACAGTTGGCAGTGTGAGTGCACATAATTGTTGGGTACAACTTCTACAACAGTACGTAATACGTACTGACTCGGCCAGCCAATCACTACCCGACATGGCAGAATGTGCTGGAGCAAAAGAGGAGGAGCTAACTGAAATGTGGCGGGCGTCCCCCATATTATATGCAACGACAGCAAAGTCCTACACAAACAGGGAAATATTAAAATGAATAAGCATGCGGTTGTTTCGCAGATAGCGAAACATTTTAACACATCCCGTAAACTGTGTTAATCGAGTCAAAGTTACTGCAGTCTGCAGACGCAGCGGCAGTGTAGCATTTACGATTATTCCAAGTACATTATTCAATAAGGAAATATTATGTGCCGTGAGAGACGTAGAGTGGGTTCAGATGTATTCCTAGCTGGTTCACAAACACAATCACAGGGTTCTATTCTTAATTCTTTGTTCAGCCTTTTGTTGGTTAACATGTAGTCGATGATTAGGCTTAGTTCTATTAGTATATAAGTATATTGACCTAGGCTAGGGCTAGACTTGGGCGTCTACTAGCTAGGATCGATCGTTTTGAAAAAATATTCCATAGGATATGTGCCAAGAGAGACCTCGAGGGATTCAATTGTATTTCTGGTTCACATTGTTATATTTTCAAAATCTTTCATTCAATCATTTCCTTATTAACATTTCAAAAGTTTGTTGTCAAACATTGGGTTCGTTGTGTTTTCCGTACAGATGCTAATAAGACTCATCAATTGCTCGTGTGGCCGAGAGGTTGTGTTACTGTATTCAGTGATTGCTGCCATTTTGATAGTGGGAATCTCACAGAGAAATAAAAATAAAAGATTATGATATTACTAAATAAATTCGTTATTCATAATTATGGAATATTTTCGCTGCAAATCAAATAATACAATTTATAAATTGGCTAAAAAGAAATTGGAAGAAAAGAAGAATCTATGTACAAAAATTGCAACATTTTGTCATCACATTTGCAACATTTTAAATATTTATTATAACCAATCCAAAGGGTGGAAATTAATTTTATTGATTGAAGGCAAACGTGTTTAGAAGAAGTTGTTTTAGTGAAATATTTACGCTTATTGAACGACGAAAACTCATTTCGCGAAAATACGCCACTGCATACAATCTGTACCAATAATAGGCCCTATTTACGGCAAGTCTTCCATTATATATTACAATCAAGATACAATTACAAGATAACACACAAACGCAAACACACACTACTGTCTCAGCGTCTTGTGCATGTTTGTTTTTGCCGTCCGTATGCGCGCTGCCTCGCCGCGAGTCGTCAGTGAACTCATCTATTGTAGTGACATGTAGAACCGATAGGAGCGACATGGGTTTGCACCTGTGGTGTATGCAGTTGACACCAGAATCGTAACGTCATGCTGGCAAGTCGTCGACTGGTTAGTTCACAGTGTGAACGCACCAGGAATCGGCGAAAATACAACGTTAAATGTAGGGTTGGCCAACTCAGTTGTAGAAGTCAATAGTCTGAGCTGGGCAATCATTTTAGCATTAATAACGTTCTTAATGGCTTCATGAAACCGGCCCCAGCTGATATATGAATAACGTGACGTTTTATCTACGCATCTAAGGAAAATCACAGTTTATTAAACATGCAAACAGACTTATAAGTCTATCCGACATTCATTTAAGTATTAAACGCATAGTGTATCGAATGATACGAAACCGTATATTCATAATCCTGATTGGGTAAACAACGCGTCTGCGGCTACATTTCAAAGACTTACCTTTGTCTTAATGTCAGTCCGAACGAAACTTTCCACCGTTATCCCAGGGGACATAACTAGGGACATGGGCTGGCTGGATGTTGAATGATTGTATTACCCTTCCTATAATTTCCACTCTGACACAGAGATTTGTCTCAACGCTATGCGTATTTACACGACTTGGGACAATAGTAGAAACCACGTGTAGCGTTACATCAAATGTCCGGTACGAAACCGTTTGATTAAAACATTACCTACATACTTTGCACCTTTTATGAACGACCACGTTATCCCTTCCAGAGGATATGTATTTGCTCTGCCCCGTACTTGGAGACGACGGACATTGGGTAGGATCGAGCCACTGCGGTTATAGATCTAAGTTACGAAAAATCATTTACTATTTCAAACCGTCGCGCCCGCACGCAGTACCGTCCGTATACTCTATGTAGGCCTATATGGGCGATGACGATGAACCTATGACGCACACAAATTGGCACAAGCTATTTTATGTACTTTCGTGTAAAATCAATCAATACTGAAATTTTTGTAATACTGATGCAAAAAAACATTGCATCAGTATTATAAAATGTCAGTATTATCAAATGTCGGCTGCTAAAGTTTCGTGATCGGAGAGGAGGCCTTGCTATGGACATAGGATGGTTGGATGTGAAACCACTGTCATCAAAATAAATAAAATAATTTTAGCTTAGGCCTATGCCGAAGCGCCGCAACGCATGAGTTTCACGATAAATCTGCAGCGCGTCGCTACTATAATATCTTCAGTTATAATAGTTCCAAGGGAACATGGCTGAATAACTTTTCAACATCCAAGACAATGGAAATACCAGGACTCACGATAAGAAAGGTCATATCTGATACGACTACAAACGACAATCTTGTTTGTGTGTGCTACTGAGCTGGCGATGATATTGCCTATTTGACGAGGAAGGAAAACAGCTCTATCTTCAGTTCCAGGCGTAACATTGCATGGATCAATGCATACCCAGGTTCCCGATAACGTTGGGTTTGCATCGGTGCGACATATTTAGCCTCCTTGTTTTCAGCAGTCTGGATGCAATATAATACTTTCTGGCGTTCTGTCGGAAAGGAAGACTTGCTTGGTATAGTCACAGAAAGTTTTGGTTGAAGTCTCAGTTTCCCATTGTTTGTCAAAGAAGGTGAGCACAGTTGTTTTTTGTTGAAATCAATCATGTAATTTGCCATCGCCCATCGCGTACCTGGCAGGCGATGCACGTTAAAGAAGAAGGTACCACAATTCTCCGTTGAAGTAAATTGCTGCTGAAAGTTTAAGTTCCCTTCTACGAAGGTGTAATACAAACTGCATGGGGGAAATAATATCCGAGAAATAAAACCGGTACTCCAACTTCCTTTCCTACCTGGCCCCTAAGTGGCCGAATTAATTGTTAACCAAACAAAGTCAAAATTTAACAGTATTTAATAACATGCTTGTATATAAATAGCGTTCAAAATATTTGTCATATTTTAATATAATAAAGTTATCTATCATAATTCACAAACGTGCACATGCATGAAGACAGCCTTTCGGGAATGCGTTCTGGTGAACGAGTCGTCTAGACCACGGACTAGCATCCAGAAAACATTATGCATTCTTATGACAACCAGAATTCGTGCAGACGATGAACAGTGCGCTAGGCTAGTAACATGGGATATTCCGGTCTTCGTAGCGTGACGCGCTGCGGAGCGACTCGGTGGCGTACTTCCGGAGGAACTTCCGCTCACGCGCACTGCGGTACTTGCTTACACAGAAACACAGCAACAGCGAGAGGACGATGACGCTCAGAATGATGAGCCAGATGATAAGTCCCAGCATGACGTCACGGTTCAATAGGTCATTCGTCTGCAGCGAGTGCTCGTCTGAAACCAGCGACAGTGTGCAGTAAATGTTGTCAGCTAGTCGACATACAACATATGTAGGATTAAATAAGACGTAATTAGTAAGCTCTGCAGTAAAGACATTTGCTCAAACGGTATGCCATGGAGATTACACTAGCCAATCTTGAAATCTGACTATTATTCTTATGTCAGATCAAAGGAAGAAAGAATCGATTGATGATCATTACATTAGAACGAAGAAGAATGTTGACATTGACAAAAACATTTAAAGGGCTGTGGAACATAAGATGACATCATTTAAGGTTACGCTCGACTCTCGATCAAATCAATTTTAGATTTCAGAATACTGCGATTCGCGGATGTGAACAGTTAATGTAATTAAGGGCTAAGGTGTCTCAATTAATACGATGACGCGATCGGTAATTGTTATATTACCAGTGTTGGCAGCATTGATTACCGCCACTCCGTTCGTGACGCAGTAATGGCTGCCGTACGAGTCAATGCAGAGTTCATTCAAGTCGCAGCCTCCGTTGTCCACGTCACACTCGTGTTTGTCTGAAATGTTAATGTTTTTGCTACTATTTCAAGTAATATATGTATAATTAATTATAATTAGTGGGCTGACCCGGCAAGCTACTTGCATAATTTGTTTATTAAATATCATATTATTGTATACTAGCTTTCCTACATATCTACCCATGAAGAAATAAACCAAGGACAATTATTATCATTACATGGTCTCAAAATTCGTAACAGCGGCGCCCTCTGGGGAATGTAACATCATACAATTTGTCCATTGGTGCGACTTATTCCTATGCTTTGAACAAATGTTCTTTTGTGTTATATGTATACGTATTATTAACTCAAGCAACATTTACCTTCACACGTTTTTCCATTCAATGACAGTTTGAGTTGGTGTGGGCAAATGCAGATGTAGCTACCGACTACATTCGAGCACGTCATTTGGCAGCCTCCATTTGCAGTTTCGCATTCGTCGATATCTGAAAAAGCCTCATATTAGTTTGTCATCGCATTGTTATATCATGTGCCTGTATTATTGCAATTCCATTTATAGTTTCGACATGTTTTTCAACATACATGTCTCTATGCCTATATTACAATTTGTATCAGGGCGTTTCTTAACGTACAAAGTGGGGGGGGGGACATTGCCTCCCCAGCCCTTTCGTTTGCCCCCCCCCATGGGGTCAGACCAACTTTCCCCCCAGTGTGCCCCCACTCTCCCAAACCGGCCCCTTGTAGGGCTTACTTTTTATTCGTTTTAGTGTGTTTGGTTTAATTTGCACTGGGGTATAATAAAAAAACTCAAGTAGCAGTTGTCATGCAATCGCCAGAGAAGAACGGTGCCCCTGGACTACTTGAAAGGCGAGGCGGCAAACATCGGCAGACAAAGTGGATCATGGCGTCTGCTTGCTGACCAAATGCAGAGAGGTTTGGCAACATTCTGGTGTGCTGCACACCGATCTGACCTAGCCATTGAATCGGTCATCAGCACCGTACCCGAGTTGGGAATCTGAAAGTCCAATCTACTGGGACTCGTACGATTCTTCCGGACAACGAGACGGATGAAGATGTCAGCGCAGGCCGGAAATGTCAAACAGTTCCCCCGGCACCACGATGTCAGGTTTGCCCAGCACGAGCTGCAGCTGGTGGATGCTGTGCTAAATAACTGTTTGCATTATGGTGTGGGAACAGATAAAGGTGCCAGAAACTACCAGTGACAGAAAGGAGAAGGCTGAAGCCAAAGGGTTCCTGAGAATCTGGAACCACCAACAAACGTTGATCACCGCACTGATGGGAGACATCCTGGAGATATTTGAAACACCCCAGAAGAAGTTGCAAAGGAATGATTTGATCATCAGAGATCTTCCCACTGTGACTGATGCGGCAATCAAGAAGTTGAACCTAATGAGGGGTGGACCATTCCCATGAAGAAGGGAGGAGAAAGAGAGTTGTCCAACCGATAACACAAAAGAGGACCAAACACAACGAAAGTGTAATCACCAGTTCGTTTGTACAAACCGCCGCGACAGACGAGCAGTCAAGTTGGAGGTCGTGCAAGCATCTTACGAATACATGTCTGAACGCATGCACCCGGAGCAGGAGGACGTCATCAAAGACATGAAGGAGTTAGTGATGTCACTCAGTCTAAGATCGTTCGTTGAGCATGGTGTGCGCGTCGTCAGGCGCCTTATCTCAGATGAGACATCTGACTTTGCGGAAGGGGCAGCCGAGCAGGGGGAAAACATGATAAATGTGCCATTCCTGCCTGATGGCTGTGAACTCGGTTGTAAGTTGACTGTCAGTCTGCGCCAACTTCATCGTATGTGAGCCACCACAACCTCGTGGTCGATAATCACCGCACCAGTATGAATGAGGACACGAGAAACGCACCACTCGTGGTGGCACTGAATAGTGTAAGCACCGCCTAGTATGACCCTCGACCCGCTGTCGTCAGATTCTTGGAGAAGACAAGAAGATCGATGCTGGGCTCCGTACTGGGACATCTACGGACAGCGTGAATTCGTTAGGAAATTCACCCGAGACACGGAACTCGTCTAGTCAAATTGAGACAACTGTCAAACGTTCTGACTTGCAGGATACGTCTCATGTTTGTATGACTAATGCATGTATTGGTTATAATAAAACATGTTTCTAGGATATATGTGTAACATTTATTTCCATACCAAGATGCAGTCGTCACTCGTCACTGTAGGCCCCACAACTAGGTGGATACAAAGATAATAACACATTATATTAAGCTTTCATACATACCTAAGGGTTATGAACATAATCATTAATGTATGCGTAAACTGCCCTTTTTACCCATTAGAAGTGCCCTTTTAAGACATTGCTCCCCTAGTGAAAATTCAATAAAAAATGCCCTGATCTGTATTGCCGGTAGTCATACATGTCTACAACGCAGCTTCATAATGGAACATAACTATTATTAAAGTCACTTGAATATTGATATCAGTGGCATATAGTTTGGCAAAAACCAACACCAACGTTAGCAACTGTATTGTGTCTGCAGAAATTGATGCAAACAAAATTATTGCTGCTACTCATAAAGGTGCAAGGTTTAGACTTTGTGTGTGCAGCGCATGATGAAAGTCATTTGTCCTAACAGGAAATGTTTAAAACGGATTTGACAAGAAAAAAGTACCGACATACATTTCAAAGACCCCATTCGAAAATAGAACTTCGATCGAACCTCCGAAACTTCCTCTGGAACATAGACCAATGTGTGGAAATAGGTTAAGCTAATGCATGATTTGGTAATGATTGTAACCGCGTCTTAAAGGGACGTGCCTTCACAGTGTCGGTTGTCCGTCTTCAATCTGAAGCCGGTTTTGCAGGCGCAGTGATATGATCCAACGTCGTTGACACAAACGTCCGCGCAGCCGTGATCAGTGCCAGAGCATTCGTCGACATCTAACAAAGTAACAATGCACGGCGTCTGAAACCGTTTTATGTGACCATGTCTTGTGATGAATGTCCATTCACACGTTATATCATTAATAAGGTAAGAGGGAATTCATTGCATGTTAACAGGGAATTAGTTGCATATGTAGTACAGTCGCTATTTTAGGCTTTGTTTTACGAACTACACAATGTGTCATAACAGTAGCTACGTATGGATTGCATTTCACTTTGTTTAGTGCCAATAAATATCCATGTAGGTCTTAATGAAAAGACACTAATATACTCCAAGGCAAGACAATGAGGCATTGTTATGCGAGATAAAAAGACATCACAGTATAAGACTGAGTATGATAGAGAAAAAAAAACAAAGCTCACACACACACACGCACGCTCGCACGTACGCACGCACAACAGGCTACATGCCCTATGTGGCGTCAATCTAACACATCCGACATGCGGAGACCACGCGTGAGACCTAACTGCACTTGCACATAAACTGAAGACATGACACGACGTTGGACATCCACACACAAGTGTATAACGTACCTCTGTAGACCTCCCCTCGTGGACCTGTCGCACCAGTCGGCCCCTGGACACCCGCCACTCCCTTCGGTCCTTTCTCGCCCTGAAAACCTCGCGGTCCCGCAACTCCCGTACTGCCTGTTGCCCCGAACACACCCGTCATTCCCTGCGGACCCTCACTTCCGGTGCCTCCTGTGGGTCCGATTTCTCCAGTGTGACCAAGTGGCCCTGTTGCCCCGACGGGACCTGTGCGTCCCAGATATCCGGTATCTCCGGTATAGCCTGTTGGGCCGAGGTCTCCTTTTGGCCCTGTTGCCCCGGTTGGTCCCCTGACACCTGTTACGCCCGGTTTCCCGGTGGCTCCTCTTGCACCCGGAAGTCCTCGTACCCCTGTTGCTCCGGTTGGTCCGGTGGGTCCTGTGTCTCCAGTGTGGCCCAATGGTCCCATGGTCCCCGTATGCCCTGGCGGACCCGCCTCACCTTGCGGTCCCTGTGTAGAAACGAATAGTTATGACAAACGAAATGACCTGTGTTGACGCATATTTAAATCCCTGCTACGCATGTCACAACAAACTGTTAAATATAATGTTACGTTTGATAAAGAACAAGCATGAGGTGATAACACCAGCATAAGTATATCACCAGGAGTCCAGGACACTATCATCGTCACAAAGAAGATATTCTAGAAGAAATAGGGGAAGTACACCGATATTGGACCTGTACTTAAATTGGACCACCGTCCGTTCTGCATCCTATATATAGTAATTAGATCGCAGTGCCGCCCGGCGGATGCTTCACACAACATACCATCTATACGCATAGCGAAAAATGTAGGCCGGCGCGGAGACGCGCAAAAGGGGATGAAAATGTATTTTTATCCATCTCATTGTAATATTTAACCAACTTTGAAGGCGTGATGCAAAGTCTGTTACCGAGTAGATTGTAAACGATTACAATAGACTGTCATAGGAGGTCTATATAACGTGCATGAGGAGCATGAAGACGGAAAACTTTACAGTCTCCGAGAATCACATCGAAGAAGTTAATTATGCCTTCGACCGATATTGGACCAGTCCGGATGTCCTATGTTAGACCACTGATTCGATATAAGACACCCGTGGTCCACTATACGTACCACCCCAACACACATGAGATATGGAAATGTGTCATATTGAAGTTTCTGCGTGTGTATATTAGACTCCTACTTATGGCTCGGGGCCTTGTTGAGTTAGAGGGGAGGCCTACATTTTTAAACACGGGGTATATTATTTTGTGGAATATTCACTTTGTTAGACAGTTTTGCTGGAATATGCGGGAAAGTAAAATAAAACAGTAATACTTGTTTCTTCAAAAGGCCTCATCATTTTATTGATACTATAATCAACACACGTTGCTTAAAGTTTGATAGGCATGACTATTATTCACAAACAAGCAAGAATGTGAAACTGCCTTTTATTTTTTTCATCAATGGTCAATAATTGTATTACCTTGGCAAATTTGTTATCGAAATCTCACCACATAAACAAAAAATTTGATTGGTAAGTTTATGAGCTTTGACAAATGTATAGGTTTGCATATGTAGCACGTATACATAAACCACAGCAAGCATCATAAGTCGATCACCCTCATTTGGGCAAAAACATCCCGTATTCTAACCTAGCCCCTCCTGCCAGAACGATCAAAACTAAAACATGAGAATGGGTTTATTTCGTTTTAGATACAAAATACCATATTAAATCAAGGAAATACTTGGGAATGTTGCATCTGTTTGACAAATTTTATGTTCCAGAGGCAAATACGGAAAGTGGACCCAAGAGGAACTGGGTAGAGCGGTCATGTCATTCAGAAATGGAAACGCCGGCCTCAATGCAACTAGCAAGACCTATGGGATTCCGAAGGCTACCATGAAGCGGCACCTAAACAACAAAAACAAAATCGCTAATGGTCCAAGAAAGTGTTTTGGTCGCCCTTGCACTCTGCCGCCAGAGTTGGAGAAAATGCTAGTGGAGCATGTTTTGGAAAATATGCTGATTGGTATGAACAGGAAAGAATTGATGGATATGGCATATCAGTTGGCTGAAGCGAATGGGATAAGGCATTGCTTCAACACTGAAAAACATGCAGCTAGCAGACATTGGTACCGTGATTTTATGAGGAGACACCCCGAACTCTCCCTCCGTCAAGCCGAGGCAACTTCTATTACGAGAGCCAAAGGGTTCAATCGTGAGAGTGTGTATGAGTTCTACGATAAACTAGAAACATTGGTTGACACGTACGGATTCGATGCTACAAATGTTTTTAACATGGATGAATCGGGTATAACAACTGTGCAGAAGCCTGGCCGGATCCTTGGAAAAAGAGAGAAAAAGCAAATCGGATCTCGTATTAGTGGTGAGAGGCTTTACTACAACAGTAGTGTGTAGCATGAGTGCAGGGGCCAAATATGTTCCACAAAAGATATTTTTCCGGCGTAAACACATAATAGAATCATTGAAGGAAGGGGCGCCACCTGGAAGCGTCATAGTGAATAATGAATCAGACTGGATGAACAAGGAACTCTTCGTTGTCTGGCTGAAGCACTTTGTATCTCATGTCGGCTGCACCAAAGACAAACATGTTCTGTTGATTCTTGTTGGCCATTCGTCACACACGAAAAATACTGAAGCAATCCAATACGCCCGGGACCATGGAATCTTCATATTATCTCTTCCTCTGCACACAACGCATCGTCTCCAATCCCTTGATCGGGTTTTCTATAAACCTCTGATGACCTATTATAATGAGGAATGTGACAGTTGGCTGAGGACCGATAAAACTACAGTCACGATCTCCTCAGTCTGCCGTATCTTCGGAAGGACATATGTACGCTATGCTTCCATGGCAGCTGCTGCCAGTGGTTTCAAGTGCACAGGCATTTGGCCTTGTGATCGGAACATATGGACTGATGTATATTTGGCTGCGGCTGGAAGGTTCGAGTTGTCCTACTCGGAAACTGGTATAGATGTTCCATCGAATTCTGCCAGAGATGCCACTATGCAGAATGACAACTCGTCAAATACAACGAACACGTCCGTGAGCGAGATCCACGAACGAGCAACAATCCACTGATCCATGTCCATCCACAAGCAAGCAACAGAATGAGCTGAGCTCATCAATAAGCACCAGGCAGAATAGTTTCAGCCAACCAACCCATGCCCATCCAGGAGGGATCAACAGTCTAACAAGCCTAGTCTGTCCGCGAGTGAGCAACAACAGTCCAATGACCCAAGCCCGTCTACAAGCGAACAACAGTCCTACAACCAAAGCCTGTCCACGAGCGAGAACAGTCCAGTGATCCATGCCCATCCACAAGCAGCAGACAGAGTGGTTTCATGTGTGGCGCAATCAACGCAGATGACGTTGTTTCTTCCGAGCCTTTGTTGGTTGTTAAGATCTCTATATGCAGTATGCAGAAAGAGACAACGATGGCAATTTAAAGAACCTACGAATGAGAATACGAGAAATGACTTCCGCTGATGCACTACGATCCAACATGGTTGCACATATGCTAGACAACTTTGGCCTTTATGAAAACATTGATGAGAGGATGGTGAACACATGTCTACCTCAGAGACTGTGTTACGCATCTATCGAGGACAAAATCGCATCGATGGCGAATCCCAGTGAAGTGATTGGGGAGATAGAGATCGTTGCCACGGCACGCTATCTACAACGACCAGAGTGTACTTGAATTTGGGATGGAATTTCTGGTGCAATTATGGTCAAATACCTAAATCTGAGTGAAGATGCTGGTCATTATGAAGCATTAGTCCCAATCACGGGGCAGCTGACTGATCAACCAGAGCTGGATAGAAAGGTCATCACTCCTGCAATGCTATGTCCCATCCCAAAACCAGCGATTTCTAGGGCCAAAAGAAGAACCACCCAGTCGGAAATCATAACCTCCAGTCCATATAAAAGACCTTTAACAACAAAAGTCAAAAGGCACAAAAGTAGGGATAACTGAACAGTTGGCAAAAGAAACAGAAAGACACCAGATCCAATTAAGATAATTAAGATTCCTAATTTGATGATCAGGGACCATCAATTACTGACTGGTATCTTTTTTTCATTATTAGACACTACTGGCCATTATTTCGTTGGCTTGTTCGTTTATCCGTGACAGATTCTATCATGGCAACCACTTCGTTGGTGTATTCCTGTATTCGTGACAAACTATAATTGTTTGTTCTCAGTTCAGAATTAAATTATGTCGAATCTATTTGGCGCTTAGTCGTCACATGTCATTTGTATGCTCACTGGAACGATGTAGTTTTCGTGATTTACCTTTTTATAAGTATGAAGTGTGTGCTGAACCTTGGTTTCTTTCAAAGCATCAAAAATTGATGGATGACGTATATTGAACCAGAAGCAATTATATTGGACCACCTGGTCCAATATCAGGACCACTGTAGTCCAATATATGTCACCCATTCCTCAAATTGGACCAATTAAGAAAAACACTTTTTTGCCTTTTTTGGAATAAATAACAAATGCATTGATTCTATTTCCAGCTTGCACAGAGAGCTTGTAGTAACTCGTGCACAGTCCTCGGTATCACGTACAGGAATTGAGAAAGAGGGCTCGGAAGTTAGGGGGTTCAATATCGGTGCACTTCCCCTACTAGTCTGCGAACCGAACCATGGAGTGGCAGGAACAAGAAGAAAGACATACAAACTACTCGTCAAAGAGGACACACAGCCAGAAAATCTAACTTGATGTACAAACAGCAATGGATGACCGACAGATCTGGGCAAGACGTTGTGAAGCAGACACCAACTAGGAGCAGAAAGATAAGTCAAAATTGAACTGATATGTACTTGGAGTCACCTACCGTGGGTCCGGTGTGGCCCTGTGGGCCAGTGTAGCCCAGCACCAGAGTCACGTTCTCTTCTGGCACCAACTCATCTGCATATTCAGACATCATTAAATATGCAGTGCTAAATGTCTACACACTACATTTTATCTTTGTACATACATTGGCATCCACTAGGTGACACACCAGTTTGAGCAGCTAAGGAAATACCAAACAATGTTAAAAATCTTTGTCTAAGGTAAGTGCAGAAGACGACAAAGGTGCTAGCCAATGACAACAACTACCACCGACTGAGGATATCGTTTACCGTGGTTCTCCACAACGAGTCAGTGGCAGGGGATCATCTCTCACATACACGACAATGTAGGTTTTGCTTACTTCTATTCGTGACTGGAAGTTTGAGACCATCGTCACACTTCTTGATGCGAGTAAAAGAGTATTTAAACTGAGATGGAAAAGCACGTGTGGGTGAAACGAATATTGTAATTGCCCTATTCGCAAAGGTCACGGTAAACGACATCACTGGAAGGTTATACTTTATATGAATGTAATATGTGTACTGTCTGAAAGAGAACATATTTGCCCTTGCACTGTACCTTCTGTGTATGTGACGCTGACGGAGAAGTTGAATGGCGTGCTGATATGGTTGAACATGATCTCCTCGCCAAGCTTCATGTAAACATCGTCCTTAGCAAACTCACGGTAGTAGATCCTGGTCGTGCCGTGAGGCGTGAACGTT
Source organism: Paraescarpia echinospica (assembly GCA_020002185.1). NCBI lineage: Eukaryota > Metazoa > Annelida > Polychaeta > Sabellida > Siboglinidae > Paraescarpia > Paraescarpia echinospica. The sequence continues at coordinate 68,909,897 of CM034533.1, read as the reverse complement.
ACAGGCAGCGTATGGTTCCCTCTCTGAATGAATCCCAGACGATCGCCCACCTCAACTGGTATCTGCTCTTTGGCCGTCAAAATGACCTAAGTGTCAACACAGAATGTTATGCATTTGACCCCAAACCTATACAAGCACGCATTTTTCCAGTTACATTAATGTTATGAATATTTATATATTCCGTACAACCTGTGCAATTTTACACTTTGCATGGAATTATGAATGACACGAGTGCTTTAGGAGTGCTTTGTAGGTTTTAAACAATAGGACTTCCATAGCCAAGGTATCATTTTAATAGGGTGAATTTTTTTAATAGAAATAATTAGACATTTGACATAAAATACGACCCATAAAATATATTCATATTTTCACAATCATGTCTTTATAATGTAATCTTTGAATCATCTGCTGGCATTTCCAAAGCATTGTGATTGGAGTATTTAGTACAATTATTGCATGTTTCCTGTCAGTTTTGTAAGCTCATACTTAACTAGTAGCTAGCTATCTCTTAATTCTTTGGTGTCTATACTGTAATGTTTACTATCTTGGTCTGGGTGGGTCCTTGAGTGTGTGGCTGCCAGTGACACTTATAGTTTGTTTTTCACTGAAACAATGATGTCACTAAACTAACTATACTCTTTATTCGTCAAGTGCCAACGGACAGTAAAGTCAAAGTCAGACTGGTCAGAGGTCTTATCTCATTGTAGTTCAGAGTGTGCAAGGACTTTATTTATAGAAAAGACCAATTACGGGCACCTGCCTGCTAATTCCCTTTGTGTGAGAGAGGAAGCCTCCCCTATTTGAATAGAACCAATATTTACTCAAGCCTAGCTTACAGCCTACATATTTCCATATTTAAGTAGATCACCTATTATATTTTGCCTAGTTTTACCTACAATGAAGTAGTGCGAGCCTGCGCGCCTGCCCGGCTGCCCGGCCGCCCGGCTGCTTGTCTGCTTTATGGATATTTAATCAATATGCACAACGTGTTAATAAATATTCACTTAGTGTCATCGTCTTGTTTTCTAAGAACAGTCATAACAACCAATATGCGAAATTTATATTATAATTAAGCAACTAATAGTTATCTACAATCGATCTTTGCACGACATATCTTTTGTGCTACTTTAAACACGCAAAAACAACATAGCCGTTTCATGTGTTCGCTGCTCACCGTCAGGTTCTCGGGCGGACCGTTATCGATGCAATGTTCGCCCGTCAGCGTCATCGAGCGGGTAGGCTCGTTCTTGTCGTCTGCTAGTTCCTCCACCGGGCGCCATATTTGGAAACAGAATATTGTTGGAGTCTCGTTGAAATACGCGTGGAATGCCGTGACTTTACCTCGTTTAAATTTCATGTCTCGCATCACTACCACAATATGATAGCTGATCGGGTTCTGGTCGGGTCGTGGGATTACATGTTCACCTATAGTTACTGCATGAGAAAAACAGTAATGACATACGTGTGTGCTTTAGTGAACAGTGGATCAAATAAACATTGGAATCAATCAATTGAACTGATACGGTACCACACGTTTCAACCATCACTACGGATTATGCAGACATGGAGGGGGGGGGGTGCTGTTGGAGATTTTAAGAGCGAAAGTCCAGGAGATTTGCCTGTATTCCGGGAGACAGGGAGATACGCACAAAATAAAAGATACTCCGGAAATTCCGGGAGAGTTGGCAGGTACAGGAGAGCAATATTTTGTAATATTCACATAAATCCTAATACAACTGTTTAAAACGTATTGGAACTTTCCAACGACACAACTCGACTGCTAGATAGTTACACTACTTACCGATATGCGTTGTCTCCGAGCATGGTAGAAGTGATAACAGCAGGAAACACCATGGAAGAACCGTCGTCAGGTAGTTCCGGTTATGCGTTACCTACGCCAGAAACAATTTCTCGTAGCTTGATTCAACACATCGAGTGAATGAGAATAGAACAGTTGGCAGAGAAAGCAGAAAAAAGCAAAGTGAAATGTAAACACAGACGACGACGACATCGACGACCAAGACTGCGTTGGGAGGATTTTGTAAAGAGAGCGAAAGAATAAGGGGTGGTGGAGACGACTGGTGGAGATGACTGGTGGAGATGGCTGGTGGAGATGGTTGGTGGAGATGGCTGGTGGAGATGGTTGGTGGAGATGGCTGGTGGAGATGGCTGGTGGAGACGGCTGGTGGAGAGAGCAGTGCAAGAACTGAGAGGAAGAAGACAAAGAAAATCAGTATCGAGGCCAGCCTCACTCCGGAAACGAAGGGAAATGATGGGAGAACGACACACTATTCTCGCAGCAATGCAGAACACATGTCAGCCCGGGGATTTACATAACATATTGACATCTACATACAAACCACGAAGATAACCAACTGCCGAAAATGTCCAATTGTTCTAAACATGCTTTTGATAGGTTCAATGAAAATAAAGCCATAGTTAACCGAAACAGCTCAACAGTGTCCGATAGTTCACGGAAACAGCTAAATATACCGTTAATAATGAGCGCTGTCAATCATCTGGTGGCAATGTAATTATGCAAACACAGAACTATTTCGAAATCGTACAAAGTGATCCGTTCACTCTAACACGTACACTATGCATCCGAATTACGACAGGAACACCAATGTATTAGATCATTGGTTCTTGCTTTTATGATACTGGTGCTGCCAAGTAATGCAATGACATGACAGTGAGACACGTTTATAGCTAGACTGGGGAGACACATCTAACGTTCCTGCAGTGCTACTGCACACACCCCCTCCTCATATTGGCGTAATAACATTCAGGTTTTTGCCAATTATACTATATAGACATAGATCACTAAAAGTGATCTTGATTACGCTAAACATATCTCGCTCCAGCATAAGCACATGGCACTGTTTTCAAGAGTATAACATCTTGAAAATGTACACTGTGTTTTCTGAAACGCAAACAATGTCACAAAGTCCTATGCGGTGGCCATCGTATCATATGCTGGCGTCTAGAAAACGGAATTTGATCGAACCGCCTGCATGATTGGCGGATTTTGTTTGATGTATTTGTAGGTATATTTCATAGCCTGGTCGATTGGGGTCGACCGGTTTATCGATGTAATATGTATCTGTATTGTGAATTTCAAGTCAGCATACGGATTTCCACCAACGAAATGTTACATATCTGCTAGCGTTACCATCGTCGTTGACGTCGCGTTGATTGTCGATGGTTTCGGACTTGTTCTGCGCGAGACACCGTCGGGTGTGGCTGGATCTTCCGGCGCTGGCAGCGAGGAGCGACCGAGTGCACGGACAGGGCTTTTAGGGGTCGCCGGCCAACTAGCAGCCAACCACCCTCGTCATGCGGTGGTCGGGTGTTACGTAATGCGTCCGCTGCTGTTCACGGTTGACAGAGCGTCCAAGAAGGCCAGCCACAAACTAGGTTCCATACGCAGAAAACTACGCTGCGGGCTCCTCTTGTGTAAATGCACTGCCTACTTAACAATGGTGAGAGAGATGGAGTATGCAGCCACCACCATTACTGGACCATTTTCCGGCCTGTAGAAATACATTAACAGTATGGTGGCCATTCGGATGCAAGCAACTAGCGTGGGGAATTACCAATATTCCCACCAACAAATATGAAACTAAATTACTATAATATAGATGTACTTCTTCTAGCTGTATACATGCATCCGTGAAGCAACAAGCCATCAATTATTCCCATTACAGTATTTTAATATTCAATTAATTAGGACTGATGCCATCTTAAGTGTTTATCAACACTCAATTATCTCAGCTAGGAGAAAGACCTCTAGAAAAAAAATAGAGCAGATCGCAAATGGGTAAGCAAATAACTCTAAATAACTATCGGTTTTTTATATATCGCCGATTGGTAGATGAGAGGCCACTTGTCCTAGAAAGTGACAGTACATACAAATTAATAGGCGAGTGGACTCGGCGCCTTGGGGGAGGTATACTTACAATGATCCAACGTTAGATTAACAATGGTTATGTGGACACCACCCTTGGAGCAACAAACCAAGGGCAAAGGCGACAGTTATCACCGTTACAGTATTTCGGTCTCGTTCCGGCTGATCGTTTACGTTCTACTGTCGCCAATTACGGCATTGCGTGCAGCCGATAATAAAGTAACGGTGGCTTTCTCTTACCGGTAAATCGAAAAGAACGCAACAGTGGCGCCCTCTGAAGAATGTATCACCTTCAATTTGTGCACTGAAAAATACGAACTCCCTTCACCCATTTCTAAAATAGGGAATGTGGGTGGGGAAGGAGGTGATGGAAGGGGATGGAGAAGGAGATGGAGATGGGGAAAGGGAAGAGGAAGGGATGGGGAATGGGTTGGGAAGTATTGGGAAGGAGACGAGGAAGGATGTGGGGAAGGTGATGGGGGGAAGGTGATGGGACTAGATCAAAGGAGTGGGGAAGGTTATGGGGAAAGAGTGGGGAAGGTGATGAGGAAGGTGTAGGGAAGGTGATGGGGAAGGTGATGGGAATGAGTCGGGAAGGTGATGGGGAAGGAGTGGGGGAGGTGAGGGGGAAGGAGTAGGGAAGGTGATGAGGAAGGAGTCGGGAAGGTAATGCGGACGGTGATGGGGAAGGTAATGGGGAATGTGATGGGAAAGGAGTGGGGAAAGTGATGGGGAAGGAGTGGGGAAGGTGATGGGGAAGGAGTAGGGAAGGTGATGGGGAAGGAGTCGGGAAGTGGATGGGGAAGGTGATGGGGAAGGAATGGGGAAGATGATGGGGAAGGAGTCGGGAAGGTAATGGGGAAGGAGTAGGGAAGGTGATGTGGAAGGAGTGGGGAAGATGATGGAGAAGGAGTAGGGAAGGTGATGGGGAAGGAGTGGGGAAGATGTTGGGAAAGGAGTGGGGAAGGTGATGGGGAAGGAATGGGGAAGATGATGGGGAAGGAGTGGGGAAGATGTTGGGAAAGGAGTGGGGAAAGTGATGGGGAAGGAATGGGGAAGATGATGGGGAAGGAGTAGGGAAGGTGATGTGGAAGGTGATGGGAAAGGAGTGGGGAATGTGGTGGGAAAGGAGTGGGGAAGGTGAAGAGCAGAAAACTACTTGCGCAATTCAGCGGGATTTGCTTTAAGGCAGCGGTTCCCAAACTGGGGTACGCGGTTTTCCAGGGGTTAAGCGAATGGTTGGCTAGCTAGCGTATGTTCGAAGCAAACAGAAAGTTCAGGATAATGTCGGTCCTCTAGAAGATAGTGCTGGAAATATAATATCAGAAGGATTCTTAATGGCAGAAGACCTGATTGAGTATTTTAGTTCAGTGTTTACCAGAGAAGACACTAGTTCACTGCCAGTACCAGAGGCTAAGTTCAAGTGGGCAGAATCAGACTATTTAAGACAGTTAATTGTAATCCCAGAAATGGTAGCTAAGAAAATTAGGGCTATGAAGGATAATAAATCACCTGGAGTGGATGGTATTCCACCCACACTACTATTGGAAATTGTAGAACAAATTAGCATACCGCTTGCAACAGTTTTCAACATGTCATTAGAAGAGGGAGTGGTTCCTTTAGAATGGAAAGAAGCAAACATTATACCGTTATTTAAAAAAGGTTCGAGAAACAAGTCAGAGAACTATAGACCAGTGAGTTTAACATCAGTGATTTGTAAATTATTAGAAAGACTAATTAAAGATCACATGGTGGATTTTCTTGTTAAACATAACTTGATAAACCCATCTCAACATGGGTTTCTAAAAGCGAGGTCATGCTTAACAAATATGTTATGTTTTTTGGAAGATATCACTAAGTGGGTAGATGATGGATCACCAGTAGATATCATCTACTTAGATTTTCAAAAAGCTTTCGACAAAGTGCCACATCAAAGATTACTGCTTAAACTAAAAGCCCATGGCATAGGAAATGGTATAATTAACTGGATAGAAAAATGGCTGATTGACAGAAGACAACGGGTAGTTGTTGATGAGGAGGCTTCAAACTGGAAATCAGTTTTGAGTGGGGTTCCACAGGGATCAGTACTGGGACCTATATTATTCTTAATATATATAAACGATTTGGACGATGATATAGCTAGCAAGGTGTTGAAATTTGCAGATGATACAAAAGTGTTTAGAAGGGCGTCTTCCGAAAAGTCTCCAAATATATGGAGGCCGAAGGATTATATTGTGCGCGCGTGTGCGTGGTCGGCGTGCTGGCCATTCTTAGCAGTTTTTCCCGAGTGAAGGTGACATGTTTCACCACTCAAAAATATATCATTACATTATCCATCGATACGCTCTCGCATCACAGGTAGTCCCACCAGAGCTAAGAGCATACCTTGATGATGTTGCCAATATGTCAGTACCACCAAATTCAACGCTCTCAATACTCGATTCTGCTTTTTCCAAGAGTTGCATACGGACCAATACATGAGGCGCAAGTATACCACACTGCGGTCTATTCACTGTCATGGAGAACATGGAACTAAAGAGGAATGGCTAAAAGTTGAAATCGCCGAATTGTTTGACCACTTCTATAAGCTTGTGGAGAAATATAGGAAAATGGCTAAGTCTTGAAGTTGGTTTATTTAGAGTACGAGCATTCATCGTGAAGCTGGAGTTGTGGAACGGCTCCGTCAACTACGGACACTTCAACAAATTTGATCATCTCAACGCAGCGTTTGGTGATGAAGAATATTTGTAAGGAAGCAGGCGCACGTATCTGTCGTCAAAGCGAAACTTAATTCCAAACAAACTATAACGGATCTGCATGCGAAAGATGCAACTTTGCTCTGAGATCCATCCAGCGTGGAGGTGCAATATCCTTAGCAGTCGGCATGCAACTTAGGTGGACTGTTTGGAGTTCGTGATTAACTCCACCGTCTTCCATGATGCGGTTGAACATCTTCCCCTGGCCACGTTCTCGTCTAATTTGGACGTGTCGTATCCGAGTCTGGATGATGTGCCCGCGGGGTTTGTGTTTTTGTTATACATTTGGCGTTTAGTTTTGTTTATATTATCAATAGCATTATGTGTTAGACTATTGTTTATTATAGAGTCTATATATTTTATGTTAAAATTATTGGAGTACCACGACGATCGTCTCAAACCTCACGGGTACGCGGAGAGAAAATTATTAGTTTAAAGGATACAGTCGAAATGTCGCAATAAACTTACGCCGAGTCACACAACGAAAGATTGGTCGGCGCAAAGCATTTCTGGACATGTTGGATCGTACGTGAGACAGTACTGTTAGTTAGACATTGGATGTAGGCACAAGCATAGCGATAACGGCAGTTTTTTGTGAAACAAGCAATACAATTTAATTTATCAGTTTTATTTTCCACTAAAGGTTCCATCGAATATGTATTAAATGACGAAAACGGCACCGTCAACAATCAGCCAGTCATTGTCTTTGTCATGGTAATCAATGTACCGGACAGAACGTTGAAAATGACTGACAGTTAAAGACAGCGGGTAAGCCATAGAAGGAATCTGCAAGCCGGCCACCCAACCACAAAACCCTGTTAGGGGAAGGATCGAGGAGGTGTGATTTGCCAATTCAATGCTATGAACAGTGAAACGAGTTTACTCTCCTCCCGACCATATGATTACCTAAAATAAATTACAGCAATCCAGACCTCTTTGCACCTTAAATATGAACGTCCAAGTATTATTGTTAATGTCACAATCCCAATATGTCTCGTCTCTTTCCGTCGAAATTCTCGAACAATCTTTCCTGCAGATCTCCTTGTCATCGTTGTCTGCAGTACGTTCCTCGATCGGAATGAGGATAACTTCTGCCAAAAGTCAGTCGTATATCCTCGTGTACTCTAGTGTTCGATTCTTGTCCTGCAGTTCTATGTGCGCTAGGGGCAGGAGGTTCCGGGTGGAAGTGCCTACAAATAATACGCGTGATAAAACACTGTCATGCACTTCGACGTCGTACATACTGCAGGTTGTTATGGAACGAACAACGCACGTCGCGTGATGAGAGTCCCGCACCGTTTGAGTGATTAACAAGTCAAACTTATATCATAACATCCAAAAAGATGGACAATTAAGTCACAATGACGTCATCGCAGAATCGCAGCGATGTCGTGTTAGCTACGCATGCGCTAATTACATGTGTTCACAAAAGAGACAACCCGTCGTGACTTGGCATACTTCCCCGTATTAAAATACGACGTTTTGCGCCATGCCGGCTGTCAATTATTCTTTGTTGTCGAGATTCTGGTTGTAGGTGCCCGTGTAGGAGTTGGAGTTTGGTTCGAAGCAGAGTGTTGTCGAGAGAGAGAGAGAGAGAGAGAGAGAGGTGGAGAGAGAGAGAGAGGAGAGAGAGAGAGAGAGAGAGAGAGAGAGAGAGAGAGAGAGAGAGAGAGGAGAGAGAGAGAGAGACAGACAGACAGACAGACATAGAAACAAAGAAAATACAGAGGCATCACGTTTCTAATCCATAATTATGCTGAATGTATTTGAGAGAATTTCAAGTGGAAGGGTAAGGGAAGGTGACATTGGAGAAGTCAACAAGGATTCAGGAGGAAGATGTTTAGTTGATATGATGTTTTCTTTTAGGCAGCTGGTCGAAAACAAATTGGATGGATACGAGAATTTGGCTATGGGATTTATATACCTGGAGCTTATGACACGATACCGCAAGAGATGGAAAAGGCAACATTTAGGTGGCTGGGGGTCACAGAAATCGTGACGAAATTGACTCTGAAGAAGCGAAGGGCAGAGCTATCAGTGCATGGGCCCAGCATTTCAGAAGAAGTAAACGCGAACGTTGGCTTGAGACAGGGGAGAGCTCTAAAGCTGTTATTGTTCATCTGGTACAGCGGTTAAGGGATATGATGGTGCAATTTTTGACAAAAGCACGAAAATTGGCACATATGTAGACTATGATATATATATATATATTGATTAATGTCAAGCTAGGTACCATGTCGATAAGTATCATCTTGATTTTGAACATGGCTGAACGTTGCCAACAACCTGTGAAATCGGAAACATTAATGCTATGTTATATCCTGAGTTGGTGTGACATAGTCTCTTGTTTCCTTGGTCGGGGGAAGAAGTCGGTATGATTAACATGGGCTCGCTGTTACAGGTGTCTTCCTCGTCCTGTCATCACAATCATAATACGTCGACTTGTGTACTTTAAATAAGATAGAGAGGTTCGTCACCGAAATTTACATTAAGACTTTTACATTTAGCAAGGTGGATTAATCACGGAAACAGCCGTTTGCCCAGGGATCTGGTACGACTTGGAATATTCCACCAACAAAACATGCTCTGTGCCAATATGTGAGAATGGCTGTTTATCAAATTGCTTATGCGCCAAATCTCCATCTTCCTAATCTTGGACACTGTGGTTGGAGTTCAACTGATTCAGTGTGGAAACCATGCTGGACCTGAACTCCCAGAGGCACCGATGCCATGCCATGACCTAATGCACAGTGGTAGCAAATCTAAGTGTAGTCCAATTGTGATATTATTTTTTATGACTATGTATATTGTGAGGTATATTATGGTTGAGAATATAACTGAGTAAATTTTTGCAACAGCCTGAAATGAGAAATGTTATAATCGTGAAAACACGTACCATAAACCAGGTATGAATTCCTACACCCAACACACGTTCAGATCACCTTCCTAGAACGTATTATATGCATGGCAGCCATCTTGATATTCTGTGTGACCATCATTTGATGGTCGTAGCCTATTTATATTAATGTACACGTGTATTACCAGAATAAACATACAGAGTATGTTTTGTATTGCACGGAAGGTGAATTAAATTAAATAAAAATATATGATTTTGGATGTCGGCCATCTTGAATTTCAATATGTCTGTCATCTGGGGATACAACAACACGTGGAAGAAGTAGATTAATTAACTCTGAATATATTGGTATAGACACCAATATCATATTTCTGTGTTGTATAGAAGCTGAGATACTCGGACATATGATTTACATGGCAGCCATTTTGATTTTCAATATGGCCGTCATCTGGAAATTATGTAAGTAGCACAACTGGATTCCTTGACCTTGAAACATATGAACGATCTATGGATTCGTCATGGAGTTCTCAACATCAAGAGGCACTAAAATTATGTTCGTAAAACTTCCATGTATGGCAGCCATCTTGAATTTCAATATGGCCTTCTTATGATGATATAGCAAATGGCAGAACTAATAATAATAATAAATTTTATTTACTCACCATCAAATCCGGGACTAATGACCTGTTCACGGGTGTTTACAAATCAGCAATCATCTAAGAAGCATAAAAAACGCATTTAAGAGAAATAAATAAGAAAAATAAATAGAGGTAGGAAGCAAAATCCAAGTATATACATATATATATATATATATATACATGCCATATGCTATAATATCATATATATATATATATACATATATATATATATGTATATATATAAACCTATGCATAGTAATATTACGGGTAAAGGCAATGATAAAATAAACGATTAGCAAAAGTGCTGAACAGGTGAACATACTGGATAAAAAAAATAATTATAAATAAAAGCCTAAATTACATTAGATAAGTTGATTAGATACTAAAATGTGATTCTGAGATAAATAAGACTAACAATTAATTAAAACTATATGCATGAATAATACAAAGGCTAAATCTGCCTAATGTTCTCAATCGCGCGTAGTTCCAGAGGCAGAGAGTTCCACAATGTCGGCCCAGCACATGCAAACAAACGCCCAGCGACCATAACGTTCTAGGGTCACGCGTGGAACGTCCAGAAGCAGACCACTGCCAGAGCGTAGGGTCCTGCATGGCGAGTGACGATGTAGCAGTGACGCGAGATACACTGGTGTGCCTGCATACAGTGCCGTGTGTACAACCATGAGTAACTTGTACTCGATGCGCTTTTTCACTGGGAGCCAGTGTAGCTGTTGTAGGACCGCAGTGATATATTCGCCGGTCACCTCGTCGAAGTTGCATCACAACACGAGCGGCTGACCGCTGGAATCTCTCTAGACGGTGCAGCAGACGGTCAGGTATACTAAACAGCATCGCATTTCCATAATCAATTCTGGATGTTACAAGTGCATGGACAAGACATTTGCAGACACTGGTCGTCATTGCCTCTCGTACACGAACAGTTCTCGAGAGATGGTAGTAAGCACTTCGACATACATTTGCCACCTGCGTCGCCATCAATAAATCAGCATCGATTACAACACCAAGGTCACGAACGATGGTCGATGTCGCTACCTATTGTCCGCATATGTCGATATGATCAATGAGTATTGGTCTGCGCAAGCTCGATGAACGTATAACAACTGCTTCCGTTTTGCCCTCGTTGAGAACCAGTCCGTTGTCATAGAGCCACGTTTTAACTTCACTGATGCAAGCCTCCATTCTGATGAGAGCATTTGTATGCTCAAACGGTGGAAAATCGACGTGTAACTGCGTATCGTTGGCGTACAGATGGTGTTGTACGTCGTGTCGTTTGAGTAAATTCGTTAGTGGCGCAATGTAGGCGTTGAAGAGCACCGGCCCAAGAACCGACCCCTGTACGTGGTACTCCGGATCTCATCACGTACACTCAGACACTTCTTTCCCGATACAATGGATTCCATGACCCTGGAAATGTACGTTGGTTTAGACAAAAAACTTATTTATATGTTGCTTAGAAGCTGATATATTTGGGTCATGAATGTCCATGGTGGCCATCTTGAATTTCAGTATGGCCATCATCTTTGAATACTGCACATGAAATGGATTCCTTGACCCTAGAAATGTTGGTTTAGACACCAAGATCATATTTCTATGTTGCTTATACACTGATATACTTGCGGCCATTTTAAAAATCAAGATGGCGGCTGGGTACCATGTCGATAGCGATGGGTACCTAGCTTAATATGATTGTACATATCATAAACTCCATTATGTGCCAATTTTCATGCTTTTGTCAAAAAGTGCACAATTCGTCAAATGTCTGTGGTTCAAGGGACCTCAACAGTTAGTGTTCCTTCATGGTTCCCTTGTTAAAAAAAAAACCCGTACCCGTTGGTGGTCTGTGGCCAGTTGCATGACACGCACCCAACTCCTAATTACGCCTAAGTTAGCCATTAGTTCCTAGGTGGCACATAGCCACTAGGGACGGTTGCACGACACGCACCCAGCTGTGTTCGCGCCCAAATTAGGGTGCAACTCCTTGGACAACCCCGAGTAGCCCCAACTCTAGCTAGGTATCACATAGCGCAATATAATGGCCGCGTGTGGGTTCGTGTTTTTAGATATCATTTAAATCCCCTAGATACGTCAACGACATCCAGCTACTTGAAAGGTCTCGTTTCAGAAAAGTTGATTTATTCAGAATCGTCGACAAAATTCAGGGCGATTAAAAATTTGGATATAGCCGAAAGGGATTCTTGCCGCCTGAGCTTCAAGTGTTAGCTGCCTCTGCCTGGAACCACACATGCTCAATAATCATCTTGTCAAAGTCAACAAACTCACCCCGTTGTTTGATCTCCTTTTCTCCAACCTGTTGGCCAACTCCTCACTCTGCTGTCCAAATCGTCATCACTCTATATGGTCCTATTTCACGAACAATTCGTTGTACTTCTCCAGCCCTTCTTGCAACACTTGCGTGTTTCCCGCTACTAAAGTCATATTGTCTGCATACAATATCTTCCTAAAGCACATGTTGTTACATCGTCCTGCTGATTAACTCCATCATCGACGAATAGTTAAGGACTAAGTGCACTTCTTTGCCTCCAACCGACGTAAACAAGTAATTATTTAGACATCCCAGATCAACCGCTATTCTTCCATTTGTTCACTCGGACATAGCTTCCACAACCCTTTAGCATGAAAACGGGTGTGGGTTCGTATAAGAGAGGGGGTCGTTTCTAGAAAGGGTGTTCGTAAGATGGGGAATTTTGGGCGTACCCCCTGGTTAAGTGACAAGCTAAACTGTATAGTTAATAATTAGTTTAAGAAAATAGTTTTAAATTTATGGAATTTCATGAGGCGCGTTGGTCCAGGTTTTAGAGCACCAATGTCGATCGGAGAGACAATGGTTTGACTCTATGTGCCGCTCGGTAATTTCGCTCACATTAAGAAATTAAACGAATATGGCATGGACCAGTTGGGGCACTAGTGCGGTGTTCCTGCTGCAGGACTTATAAAATAATCTTATAAAAACGATTATCGCACAATACTATTACTAAGCTGTTCTTCCACATTTCTATGTATCATTTTTGTTGTTCTAGTGCACGAACCACGCATAGGAATGACGATTTTGTGTGCAACAATAATCAGCCTAGATTACTGAACATTGAAGGAGACACGTAAACGACGTGATGTAGATACGAAGAACTGAAATACAAATGAACCATGAGGGGAAGGAGGGAGCTTCGCGCTATTCCTCCATGTACAAATGCCCTTTTTGGTTGGTCTGATGTGCAAAAAGAGTTAGGTTTACGTTGAAGGTCAGACTCAGGATTAGTGTTAAATTGAAGGTACTTTTGACAATATTGACATCGTGTGTTACATACACTTGTGTGTGGAGGGGTAGCAAATAACCATCACCAAGGGGAACTACGTGTCACATGTCTGTGATGACGTTATCCGAGCGGAATGTCATACGTAGTCTACTCACGAAGCCTTCTTGACAAGAAGCCATCTGGTAATTCTAGTCTTTGCTACATTCAATATAAGCTTTTTAAAATTGTTTACATTATACTGCATTGTAACTAATTAATTAGTATACAAGTTATATAAAAAAAATCCTTGCCTTTTTCAACTTCAATTCGGTGGTTTATTATTGTATGTTTGGCATTTTTTGTGTCGTAAATGTAGTTGTTGTTGAAATAAACTCATTCAGTATGTATAAAACATTTAAAACAATATTTGGTTTTTAAATAATTAACACACAAGTATATATTTATACAACTATTGCAAACTAATGCATAAACAAATAATTGTATTAATTATATATTTTAAAATAAATGCCCATTTAACCTAAATAACGTCTTACATGCCAACAAGAACACATTATTTTGTACAGATGTGCTGCCAGAATGATAAATAAATTACATAGCCTATACAGAATGCCATCTACTCATTAAGTAAAATCAACCAACACAGCATTAATAGTTGAATGTTTATCAGTATCAAAGGGAAATGGTACATGCGCACATACACCACTTCATAACAAAACAGTATCACAGTCTGTAAACAAATATTTTCAAGTTCCTGGAACTACATATAACAGACGAAGTGAAAAAATAATTAAGATGCATATATTACAAGTTACTTTGCATACAACGACAATGACCTAGTTCAACAAAATAAGCAAACCATATAAACGTGTTCCTAACTAAGCTAGTTATAGCATAGGATCAAAAAGTTTCAAACTACAGTTGAACCTCGCTTTGCACTTACCTTAGTAATACAGCCACCTCGCAATTAAGGTCAACCTGTGACAGTTCCGCATTAATTTCATAACAATAAAGTTTAGGAAATTAATCCTGCTAATATGGTCACCTCCCTATTCAGGTGAATAGTGAGGTCGAAATGTAGGTTCTTACTTGCATTTATGGTAATTATTTTCTGTCTGGGTAGACATATGATATGGAAACAAAACAAGACAAAAAATAAATTAACACTACTTACACTACCCAACATCTTACAATGTTCACACTCGTTAGAAAACTTTGAATTATAGTCTAGGTATTTCTTAAAACCTGAGAGTAACTAAAGCACATACCGGTATTAACAAAGGCCACATCACATGGACTTTCTCTATAAAATACAGAATTACTGGATTTGGGGAGGAATACAGTAACAATTTTAATACGGATTTGCTTCAACATGGAAAAAGTGTTGTAACACAAATTTGATGTTGTGTTCATCAAAAAACTATAAAATTAAAAACAAAAGAAAGGTCAATAAGAAACAACTTTTGTAGCTATACTAGGTAAATTCCTGACAAAACCTGATTTGGTTTGATGTGCGTCTGCCTCTATTTCATAGCCTGCCAGATAGCAGCACCTGGTAATTTCAGGTGGAACATAACGATTTTTTTATGTATGTATATTTTGAAGCCAGACACTTGATGGTAATGTGACTGTTTGAACTATTGCAAAATGCAACACTATTTCATATGGAATTTTTAGTCAATAACACAGATTTCAACAAAACCATATGGCATGTCTGTAATAATATTATTGAGCTTAACTAGGGCAGTATCATTGACAGTTCAGTACTAGATAACGCAAGTTGGAATGGCAAATGTCTCACACTTTCCTCATTTCTACTATGACAAAAACGCCAACTCAACAGGTGGCTGCAGCAGATTCCACGTGATGATATTCAGCAAAATAAAACTTCTGTGATCTCCAGTGATCATATTTGTGAAAACCGTACACTGGGAAGACATCTCCCACTGAATGAGCTCATCCTATATGATAAAATACTGCCACTATACAAGGGACGGTCACATTAATTCACAGTCTCCAGAAACATACAGCATTATGCATGAGTGGATGATGGCTGGATTGTCGCCATCTATCACAGGGACATAAATCACAGATACAGTGGCGCAACCTATTGAGTGGAACATACACTAATGCACATTGACACTACAGAATTGGGCTGCACGGTGGGCAATGTCTTGGCAACCATGTGACGTCAGATGAATCCATCGAATATTTGCTATAGTTTCAGACGCCATATTGGATCAGTCAAAATCTTACACGTATTGGTGAGTGGGGGGTGGTTTTAACCGATACAAACCAACCCCTATAATGTCATTATTTTCATCTTGCTCGGCTGCGTTTCCCACCTCCCTGCACACGAGGACTGGCCGATCCAGGCGGTGTAAGGGCGGAATTACCTGAAACAGTGAATGAGTCCACAATGAACATGTATATACATTTTACCCATATCCTTCCTTAATTTGCTATGCTAAAAAGTGTTGACTTAATTTACCTGAATCCACTTTTAATGTCTCTACTACAATTTACTCTCTTACGTGTATAATTTTACAAAGTAATATGTTTTTTTGTATATCTATGTTTTAAAATCACAACCATTAGAAGAAGAAAATTATACTTTATATGGTTTATCATGAATAAATAACATTTATTATTATGTCTACATCAACTGTTGCTGCAAGTTGTGGGTAAGTGTACCGTTTCTGACCTAACCACGACAATGGACACAGAGCCCAGAAATTTATTTTGTTGTATTACCTATATTTATAATAATTTTAAATCAAACAATTACATAAAAAATAATAAAATTGGGATAAACATGTAGAGTCAACTGAACTGTACTGAGCACATTAAAAATGTAAAGATTTCCACAACGAGACGTAAAGATTTCCACAACCAGATGTCATTAACACTTCAATAACATCCTTTGTCACAGCAGATCTTTCAAACATAAGTGTCTGTGTCGCCCCTTTTCATGCCTACTCACTGGATGAACGCCCTCCAGAGCTGGGGCGTGGTGTAGGAAGAGAGTCGGAGTACTTGGGTTGGGGCAATGGACCCTCCCCAACTGACCCACGACTTGTAGGGCGGCCTCCATCGGGGGTACGGACGATGCGAGGTCGAGAACTAAACGCTGCCTGGTACTCGACAATGCTACAGACAGAAAGAGACAGCCATAAATTCACTGGTTGTCGTATGATAGGTTCGGAGTAAAATGCAGTAAACGCCACCAATGCCAGTGAAATTTCAGAATGGGGAAATTCTCTAATTTAAATATTCAACAAAGGTTTCAGGTTTTGTTAGGGATCATCTCAGAACGTCAATGTCCGATATAAAACAAAATTACTTCCATCTGGCCTCAGCCCCCATCCCCTCCCAGACTAAAGTTTGTAAACATTGATATGATGATATCAATACATTAACAGTATCGGTCCGAAGTATAAAATATTGATATCTGACACCAGACAAAGCTGCCTCTGAACCCCTTCTCCCAAACGAAAGTAATTTCGTCTGATATCGACGTTTTGAGATCCCTTACTATGATGATTTTCCAGTCTCATGTGTCAGTTTTAATTTATACTTGGTGGATGATGAACAAAAGTAATTTTTTCTACAAAAAAATATATTTATCTCATTTTGCCCTGAACCCCTTTACGTATAGTTCACATGCTCACACTTGTTATCATTTATCTTGGATGAGATATGAACCCTCTTCAGTGCACGGTTTATATCATGATAAGCATAACTCTGGTAACTTACGTAAAGGAAATGTTTTACAATAAATTTGACAGCAAGTCACTGTTTAAACCCTGATTTGTCCTGCGCCGTTAGGACAGACACAGACTTCATACAGATGAACAAATGGTGGATTCTTGATAAGGGAATAGCTTCTTTGACCCCTTGCTGTCTGCCTGGGTATATTCTCTGCATGGCAATCTTACTAATTCTTGTTTTTTACTATTACATTTTATAAAATGATATACACTCAGTTACACAGTGCTGAACATATCACCCAATCCATACTTCATAATAGAGTATGTAATTTTGATGTAGACCACAGCACATGTATATCACAAGTATACCTTTTGCACATCTTTGGCGATAACTCCAACAATTTATTGTATACAGATGATAAACTGTGCAAAATGACTCGCAATGTGAATGCAAAATTCAATAACATCAACAGGTAAGCTTTGTGTATTTTTAAACATGTTCCATCAAAACCAGATGCACCACTAACAATCACTCACTTTCCATTGGCATTGACCTTCTGCAATGCCTTGGGGGAAGGCTTCACACTCTTGCTGTCAGTGCCCAAGGCCAGGTTTCTTGTCTGACCAATAGCCTTCGTAATCAGTTCAGAACCCTCATTATCAGTCGCTGAAAGCACACCAAAACCAGTTCGATTGACACAATCAATTTATTATATTTGCTACCAAATTTGTTGTAATGAGCTTGTTTCACTAATTTCCACATAACCGTTACTAATCAAAAATGTTAAAACAATCTGTGAACATAATAATATTTTTCTTTGGGAATGAATAGAAATTTTTTCATATGAAATGCTTTTTCATATTGCACCATTACTTTGTATCCTAAATGATACATAGTAACTGCAATACGATAAACAATGCTTAACAGAAACCAACAGCTTCAACCAACTAGTACCACTACCCACCAACAGGTGGAGCCACCCGAGGAGTTGTTCCGTTGGATGAGCCGCAGCGTGTTGGAGGTCGTACCAAGTCACGAGAGCTTGGGCGAGAATTCTGTCTTGAACTATTTCTTAGCGATGACTGGGCACCATTTCTGCAACAAACGAGCCGCTTTAAACCAAAGACAATCAACCATAGAAAAATAGTGGATAAAATCATAAGAAACAGCATACCGGTAGTTATAAATTATACAAGGTTGCTGAGAACACTGTAAGTTTGCAAAGACTTTGGCAAGTCCTAAAAAACAATTTAAGCACCCTGTTAGAAATAGCTTATAATATACAATTGTCAGTTTTTTATTAACAAGTCAAACTTGAATATCGGTAAATAGTTTATACATTACGATTGACTGTTGTGATAGAAATGTTTACCTGGCTCTAGGCTGGACATGTACAATAGGTGCGTCTCCACCTTTGAGTTGACTAGGGGTGACAGGACGCTGAAGCACTTCCTCCATAGCGGCAACAGAATCATGTGGCTGATGCAATACAAACACAGACAACAACTAGCGTTAATAATAACATACATCTATGGTGTCTATATCCTCTGAAAACTGGGCTAAGAAGTGCAATAAACAAGAATCATTAGGCATTATGTCATGAACAATGATGCATAAAAATCTTCGTTTGAGCTAGGACTGCAGAATATTTAGCAATCTCTGTAAAATTGTATTGCCAAAACAATACAGATAGGAGCATAAAGTTTAGGTATCTTCTTAGCATAGATTTCACAGAACAGCTACACTAATTGGACAACTCTTTCTTAACATTTAGATATCAAGTTTAAGTGTCAACAAACAGATCCAAAATCTGATGTCGGAATCCTAATTATTCATGAGATCCCACTCATCCCAATGAAGCTTTGCCTTAGCAACAATGTCTACAAATATATACATTTACATTATTACAGCAGCATATGTTTGCTAGATCAAACTTTCCCGCACATTGTACTCACAGAAACAACTTTGCTCTTTGCTGTCACAAACAAATTGGGGCTAGAACTTCAAGTAACAAAGTAAAAAAAGTAAAGGTAAGTTCTTATATAGCGCAGTATCCAGTCCTCAGGACTGCTCAAAGCACTTTACATTTTACTCCCTGGCAGACCTGTTCAATTGAACACCATCTCGACTTGCCCAAGGTTCGACACTCTGCACATGATTCGAACCCGAACAACACCACGGAATGTCCAACAAACAGCTTCAAATTTGCAGAGGCCATTTTCGTAAGCTTGTCAGACCTGGTTGCTAGGTGAGTGACATAATGGATCTGTCAATATCAACTGACCTTTCTCTTGCGATATATGAGAGAGGAGACAGTGGTCACAGTATGAGACTAACATTTCTCTTGCGATATATGGGAGAGAGAGACAATGCTGACATAGTATGAGACTAACCTTTCTCTTGTGGTATATGGGTGGGGAGACCATGCTGACATAGTATGAGACTAACCTTTTTTTTGCGATATATAGGTGTGGAGACCATGCTGACATAGTATGAGACTAACCTTTCTCTTGTGATATATGGGTGGGGAGACTGTGCTCTTGCAATATATGGGGAGGGAGACCATGATGACAGACTAACCTTTCTCTTGTGGTATATAGGAGGGAGACAGTGCTGATGTAGTATGAGACTAACCTTTCTCTTGCGATATATGGGCGGGGAGACTGTGCTCTTGCAATATATGGGTGGGGAGACCATCCTGACATAGTATAAGACTAACCTTTCTCTTGCGATATATGGATGAGGAGATCACGCTGACATAGTATGAGACTAACCTTTCTCTTGCAATATATATGGGTGTGGAGACCATGCTGACATAGTATGAGACTAACCTTTCTCTTGCGATAAACAGGAGAGAGAGGCCATGCTGACATAGTATGAGACTAACCTTTCTCTTGCGATATATAGGTGGGGAGACCATGCTGACATAGAATGAGACTAACCTTTCTCTTGCGATATATGGGTGGGGAGACTGTGCTCTTATAATATATGGGTGGGGAGACCATGCTGACATAGTATGAGACTAACCTTTCTCTTGCGATATACGGGAGAGAGAGAGACCATGCTGACATAGTATGAGACTAACCTTTCTCTTGCAATATATGGGTGGGGAGACCATGATGACATAGTATGAGACTAACCTTTCTCTTGTGATATATAGGAGGGAGACAGTGCTGATGTAGTATGAGACTAACCTTTCTCTTGCGATATATGGGCGGGGAGACTGTGCTCTTGCAATATATGGGTGGGGAGACCATGCTGACATAGTATGAGACTAACCTTTCTCTTGCGATATACGGGTGGGGAGACTATGCTGACATAGTATGAGACTAACCTTTCTCTTGCGATATATGGGAGAGAGAGACCATGCAGACATAGTATGAGACTAACCTTTCTCTTGCGATATATAGGAGAGAGAGTGAGAGACAGTGCTGACATAGTATGAGACTAACCTTTCTCTTGCGATATATAGGAGACAGAGTGAGAGACAGTGCTGACATAGTACGAGACTAACCTTTCTCTTGCGATATATAGGAGAGAGAGTGAGAGACAGTGCTGACCTAGTACGAGACTAACCTTTCTCTTGCGATATATAGGAGAGAGAGTGAGAGACAGTGCTGACATAGTATGAGACTAACCTTTCTCTTGCGATATATGGGCGGGGAGACTGTGGTCACAGTATGAGATAACCTTTCTCTTGCAATATATAGGAGAGAGAGACAGTGCTGACATAGTATGAGACTAACCTTTCTCTTGCTGTATATGGGCGGGGAGACTGTGCTCTTGCAATATATGGGTGGGAAGACCATGCTGACATAGTATGAGACTAACCTTTCTCTTGTGATATATAGGAGAGAGACAGTGCTGACGTAGTATGAGAGTGACCTTTCTCTTGCTGCCTTGTGATATAGAGGAGAGAGACAGTGCTGACAAACAGACAAAGTATGAGACTGACCTTTCTCTTGCGATATATGGGCGGGGAGATCGTGCTGATGTAATAGGTGTTGAGCAGTCGGTCGCCACACAGTTCCCCTGCCCTTAACTTGAGCAGCTCTGCCTTGTCCAGATCTGTTTCCATGGCATCCTGGTCCTCCTACAATCTTCTCTAAGCACATTACACAAGCTTAAGTTCTTATATAGTGCAGTATCCAGTCCTTAGGACTGCTCAAAGCTCTAAACTTTACTCCCTCACAGACCTGTTTAATCGAACACTATCTCGACTTCTCTGGGAAGCATTCAGCCATGCAGCAATTAATGTGCGAAGATTATTCATACACACACATCCACCACTGTTTATAGCCAGGTACTCAATCACTCGTTAACAAACTTGTCCAAGATTTGACACCGCAGCACAGGATTTGAACTTGCATTCTCTCGATTGAGTCTGATGCTCTATCCACTGAACCACTGCGCTCTATTGAACATTGCACTTAAGTGATTTCACCCCTGGCAGACCTGCTCATTTCAACACACACATTCATTTGATTTCTCTGGAAAGCATTAAGACATTTTGTAATTACTGCGTGAAGATTGTTCATTGACATACAGTATATCTACCACTGTCAGTAGCTAGGTATTACCAGGTAATTTATACACCATATAAATTACACCCTTATTGTGTGCCACATGCACACTGGAAGGAGTAGACGACCTTCTGTCCTACCTCATCCTCCTCGTCATCTTCATCATCAGATTCAGTTTCTTCTGGCTCCTCAGCTGCAAGCAAAATACACACAGTGATAACATCTCTACTGGTCGACTGATCTTCAATCTTGCATTGCATTCTGAACTCCAAATAGCTGAATCCACACAAATTAATGAATCCAAACAAGCAGCTGAACCGACACAGTCAACTGACTTACACAATCAATTGAACTTACACAAACAACTGAACCCACATAATCAACTGATCTTCAATCTCGCACTGCATTCTGAACCCCCAAACAGCTGAAATCATGCAAGCTGCTGAAAGCACACTAAATAATAAAATAAATAAGCAATATAAATAAACTGTGACCCTTCCAACACTCACTAGAATTGAGTTGCTTGATAATGAACTCGATCTGTCGGTTCATGTCTGGCTGATCTTCCTTCACAAAGCAGCAGAGGATCTCCTCCATTCCCTGACAACAAACACACCCTTCGACAGTTCACCACCCACGCTGTATTCTAACCATAAATCTTCTTAAAAGACATACTATATGTTCATAATTACAATGCATATGACTGATAAACTTCATAATTTATCTAAAGATATACCTCGAAGGTCACAATATTGAAGGCTCAACTGTGTGTATTTCTCAAACAATGCAACGTCATGTCAGAAAGTATGTCTAAAATAGCACGGCTCGGACAAAGAATAATGAAAATTTGTCTTGCTGAAAACGAGACCTTGTGAAACACATATCTACATAAGAAATCCTCAATTTTCTTAGGATTTAGGCATCAAAAACCTTCTTTTACTATTATTAACAGGTGTAACAGAATCAATGTAGCAGATCCAGTAAAGACAAGACTAAGACACTTGTTGAAACTTACCATCGCCTTTGCCTCTTCCCGTATCGTGGGCATCGCCAAGACACTGTACAGTGTGCCATTCACATAGGGGATGATCTACCGACACACGGTTAGGATGTCAATACATTCAGTCAAGAGAACACAACCCAGACACATAGTATTTCACCTGGAGCCAACACAAGCATCCTCACTTGCCAGGGACTGCCAAGCACATATCACCCTATCAAAATGGGACCTCTCAAAATGTGTATTTGTCAGTTGCGCATTTGTCAGTTGCTGCGTAAACAATCGTATTACATATATTCAGTTTTTGGCTGTCGGCTAATCATTGTAACATTACTGCTGGCTTGTAACGATGGTCACACAGGTAATAGGGTAATCACAGGGATTCCCTGTCACAAAGTGGTTTGTATAGAATTTAATCAGGCTTTAGAACAGTGGTTTTGTATACAAGTATGGTTGATGGGGTGGTGCTGCCATCTCTGGTATGTATTGTCGCGGAGGTATACGCTGGTGTCCTCTGGCGATTAAGGCGTGTAACGTTTTAACTGCCGACGAGTCAGATTTAATTAATTTCATTTGTAGCGTACACCACTAATTCTACGGTTAGGTATACCAAATTTGGTACCTGTAGAAATTATTTAACATGACTGGTAATATGGTGACCTGTCAAACTACTTATGTTGTGGTTATAAAAAGATGATATTATGAAGTTATAAAAGTTGTTTACAGAAATGTAGGTGTGAAAAACACTAGGGTCACACGGAGCTTATGAATAGAGTGCATGTTTTATTAAAATTATGGATTAATTCATGAGAGTTGGAATATACGATGAATATTGTGGTATCCGGATCGATACAGGGAATCCAGTGATATTAATTATGTAAGTAATTCATGTAAGTTAAAGATTGAATGAGCACTTATATACCCATACGTTTAGCTCGCAAAATCTATTTTAAACTCAGCGAGTTGAATGGATTGCTTCGAAGTGTGAATGGTTTCGGGAGCCAGTTTTTGAAGCGACTTTAATTTGTATTAAGTGTTGTGATTAGTCAGACTAACTTCCGGTCGTCAAGTTATATAAGGGCCGGACTGCCATTCGTGACCAGACGAACATTTGAGCAGAAGAAAGTGTTGCACTCTCGTCTCCAGGAATTGGGTTGAAACGTGTGTCCGCCCAACGCCTGTAGTAAATATTTCTACGATTTCAACAGTACTGATTAGTTGTGAGACGCTGCACTTCTCACGCGTTGAAGAAGACTGAGCGATAACCGACTGCAGTTCCTTTTTTGATGTGATCTTCGAATGCAAGGCCACCACCGTTTCGTCTGCTAGCTGTCGTAACACAGACTCCGTGACAGACCTTCTCGACATCGCCGAAGTCGTGACATCGTTTCCATGTCGTCGCCTGGTGATTCGCGTGGGATCGACAAAGCAAATCTACCGTCTACTTGATCGCCCGAGTCGCCTGCTTTCATCTACGTGAATTCGTTCGCCGAACGCCGAGCGACTTTCGACTTCATCCTGACATCTCGCCGAACCCGACCAATGCGAACGTTGACATTCACACATCACGAGACATTCATTGGTTACAGTTCATAGACTTTACAACGGTGTATACCCGTCTTCATGTAAGTGACCAGCTGTTTAAATTGTCTCCCATGTTATTTCGTATTTGGATGCATACTCGTTGAGTACAATGTATGGTGTTATAAATATAATGTCATAATTGAGTAACCGTTGGCCAACTATCACTGAACCGCTTTTGTTTATTGTTGATGTATTAAATGGGAATGCCAGTTGGCTTCTCGTACATACATATCTGATGTCACGTTATGTCTCTCATTCACTCCGTATCCTAGTGCACCTGAACCTATAACTTGCTATGTCAAATCGGGTACCGCCAATTTATTAATACTTACACTCGATTTTGTGACATTCCCTAGAATTGCTCTTTCATGTTAGGTGCATGGGCCTGGTTCCTGGAATTAAGTCCAATGAAGACGGCAATTGCGACGAAGTACAAATGATTGTGTGAACTTGTGTACACTGTGTAGGGTATACGCCAGGGATCGCACACACTACCACTCCTTGTTGCACTCATACAGCACATTTCCTGGAATTGCTCTTTGGTGTTGGAAACTTCTGCCTAGTTCCTTGAATCAAGACCAAGAAAAACAGAAAGTGGGACGACGGACAAATGATTCAGCAACCATCCGTGCAATGTGCTGGTTATAGGCCAGCAGGGTTATAGCACCACTACCATCAACCCTGGCTGGACAGAATGCACACAAGCAAGAGAAGACAGTGTTAGGAGTGTTCCCTCACCTCATGGTTGTCATGGCCCAGGAGGTCTGTCAATACCTTCAGTAACAACTGACCGTTCTCTGTGCACTTCCGCTTGCCTGCAACAGATCAACAGAACTGTATGACAGGGCTCTGTCTTCACTACATGTGTCGGAGTGCATTCCCTGTATGAAAACATTTTAACAAAATGCATCGTACGGCATTTTGACTTGAGTATTATGCAGAGCAATAACCCTGATGGCTTGTGGATGAAGAAGTGACTTACTGAGATTCCAGCTGTTTTATCTATGTTTTTAAATATTTATAGATTTTGTTTTTAAACATACTCACACTGCTAGCATTTACACACTCAGTTCCTTTCATCTATCATCCTCTGTGAGAATGAATACGTTCTGACGTTCCCTTACTCACCTAACTTCATGTCCTCTTCTTCGTTCATCTTTCATAGAGGAGGAACACATTTCTATCAATATTTTCATAGCCATTCAAATTTTTTTAAAGTATCATCAGATGACATTGACAATAATAATTTAGATTGTAACGTTAGATTCTGGATCCAAAAACTGCCATTATCTAACATAAGAGAGACAGAGAGTGCCAGGTATTCCAGTGATTATTACATCCGCCTGGAATGCCAGCACTCCGAGTTCAAAACCCCGTCCGGGCATGGTACATTTGGTGTAAAAACCTAGCTTTCAACATTGGGGACCGTATATCCCTCGTGACTCGGATATCATATTAACACCAGTCTCATCTCAATATCTGGGATGTAAAAGAACCACTGAGGACGACAAGCAATGACCACCCACACAGAAGGGTAGGTTTTGCGATACTGTTCTGAAAAAGGCCGACTATTTGAATGAACCCCCTCGTTAAGACCATAACATTCTAACAACGACAATATATATAGAAGTCAACAACTAGAACATGTACTGCAGTACGATGCTAGTGCACCAATGGTATGATAATAGTGCACCAAGGGACATGGTCATGGAGAAAGACAGTCACCTGCAGTGCGTAGACACAGGTTCATGAGCAGGGCGATGGAGTACTCGAGTGTGTAGTCAGAGAGGGAGTCATTGTCCTCCAGCACTGATACCAGCCACCCAATGATGCCCTCCTCGATCATCATCGACTGCAAAGCTCGTCTGAAACCACACAACACTGCAGTCTTAGGAAATGTGGCAATGTAAAAATTACGTTCAATTTCGTAAGGTAGTTTTATATCATAACAAAAATGTGTGTTGGCATTGGGCCTTAATCTGTTGTCGTAGTTGGGATTGATACATCCCAGTTATACGAAGGAAGTAATAATAATAATGTATATTTCATAACAATGACATAACATTTTTTATGAGGAACAAAATCAGTTTTACTTTTACCTGGGCTTCCAGTATCTGAAAGTAAAGGTAAGTTCTTATATAGCGCAGTATCCAGTCCGCAGGACTGCTCAAAGTGCTTTACACTTTATTCCCTGGCAGACCTGTTCAATCGAACACCATCTCGACATCTCTGGGAAGCAGTCAGCCATGCTGCAATTAATGCACGAAGACTATTCATACATAAATAACCACCACTGTCTATAGCCAGGTACTCATTCATACAGCTGAGTGAACTGAAGCAATGTAGAGGAAACGAACTTGCCCAAGGTTCGACACCGCCGCACAGGATTCGAACCCGCGTTCTCTCAGTCGAGAGTCCGGAGCTCTTATCGATGCCCTACTGTGCTCTGAAAGGGTTATCTCTCTAGGTTCAATAATAATGACACAACAAAAAGGTGTTTATATCCAAGGAAGATAGGATTCACATGTCATCTCTATCTCTCGGGTGTGTGAGAGATGCCGAGCAGGCAGTGTAGACAGTGTAATACATTGTATCACCAGACCCACTGAGTCTTATATGAATGTACATACCCAAGTCATCTCTTCGTCTTTCTGTTACTTTTCTACATACAGTATTACTCACTTTTCAAGATAACATGTTTAATACTGACTTGGTTAACAGTACTTACCTGAGACTGAGTTTTTGTAGACACCCGAGAACATTCTCACGTGTGAGGGAGTCTCGGTCATCAGCCCGAAGATTATCCATGAGACTTCGCATCAGGTGAGGGTTTTGAGCCAGATAGGACCTGCCTACAACCACAGTAATTTTGCTCAAGATTAGAATTCACTCAACTTTTCTTTGCAGATATTTTGTCAACTCCTCTGATGGTGTCATTGGAGCACAAGGTGAGGTGTTGAAAATTCTATTTCCAAACTTACATAAAATAGATCGAATCCAACATGGGAAAACATACAACTGTAATGATTTCAGCATCAACATCTACGTTAGCAATTGAGACCTCATTACAACTTATGCATAATACAACTTACCATCACATAGTGAAGCAAAAGCATTGAATAGTCGAGCTGCATATTGCCGCACAACTTCGCTGTCAGAGTTGAGATGTTTCAATACGGCTTTCTACAACACAAAACAGTCAGCGTCAGAAGAAGCAAACCTTGTACTTACTTACTTAGGCCTGTTTGCTCACTGAGACCATATGCCATCGACCATGGTCCTCCACTGTTGTCAGTTTGATGCCATTTTCTCAAATTTCTTTCCAGGTTTTTCCCATCTGCTTTTTTTCGCTTTCCTTGGCTCTCTGCCAGGTGTTTCTTGGCCTTCCTCTTCTTCTCTTCCCTGGGGGGGTTCCATGTAATTGCTTGTCGTGTGATGTTTGTTGCAGGTTTCCTCAGTGTATGTCCTAACCACCTCCATTTTCTCTTCTTTATTTTGTTTTCTATTGGTAGTTGTTTGGTCCATTCCCATAGTGTAGTGTTGGATACCTTGTCTGACCACTTTAGGTGTATGATTCTACGCAGGCATTTGTTGATGAAGGTCTGTCATCTTTTTAGTGTTTTCTGTGTAATTCGCCATGTCTCCGAGCCATAGAGTAACACTGACTTGACATTTGAGTTGAATATCCTCAATTTGGTGTTAAGCTTGATTTGTTTTGCCTTCCAAATGTTTCTCAAAATGAGTAATGCCTCTCTTGCTTTTTGTATCCTTGCTATGACGTCTTCTTCTGTGCCTCCACTCTTGTTAATTACGCTTCCCAGGTATGTGAAGGAGTCGGTTTCTTCCAGTGGTTCCCTGCCTAATGTGACTGGGCTGTTATTCTTCGTGTTGGCTTTCATGATCTTTGTCTTCCTTCTGTTGATGTTGAGTTCTATCTGTGTTGACATTATGTTTAGAATCTGTTTTCTCCTGCATCTGTTGGTGACTGTGGGACAGGAGAGCGAGGTCATCTGTTGGTGATTGTGGGACAGGAGAGTGAGGTCATCTGTTGGTGACTGTGGGACAGGAGAGTGAGGTCATCTGTTGGTGACTGTGGGTGCAGGAGAGTGAGGTCATCTGTTGGTGACTGTGGGACAGGAGAGTGAGGTCATCTGTTGGTGACTGTGGGACAGGAGAGTGAGGTCATCTGTTGGTGACTGTGTGACAGGAGAGCGAGGTCATCTGCAAAGTCCAGGTCCTCCAACTGGCTCCAAGGTGTCCACTGGATACCATTTCTTCTGTTTTCTGTTGTCTTTTCATAGTTACTTTGTATCAGGGTAATAAATTTTTCTGGTATCCCATAGTGTTGCAGGAGCTTCCATAGTGTCTCCCTGTCGAGGCTATCAAACGCCTTCTCATAGTCTACTAAGTTTATGTACAGGGATGAGTCCCATTCCATTGATTTTTTAACTATGATTCGGAGTGTAGCTATTTGGTCGGTGCATTATCTATCTTTACAGAAGCTTGCCTGGTGATCTCTGAGTCTGGCATCCACGACTGTTTTCAGTCTGTCCAAGATGACTCTGTTGAGGATCTTTCCGGGCACTGACAGCAGTATTATCCCTCTGTAGTTCTTGCATTTCTTTGGGAGTTTCACCAGGTATCGTTCTTTCCATTTAGTCGATATTTCTTCTTGATCCCATATCTTCCCAATCAGATCATGCAGCATCTCTGTGGAGGTTTCCATGTCAGCCTTTATTGCCTCGGCAGGAATTTCATCTGGGCCAGAAGCTTTCCCTCACTTCATGTGATGAATGGCTTTCTCGATCTCTGCCTTGCTTGGTTTTCGCAGTTTACCTGGAGTAGTTCTTCAGCTGGTAGGATATCTGGTGGGTTCTGTGGTGGTGGACGGTTCAGCAGTCATCAAAATGTTCCCTCTATCTCTTCAACTGATCTTCGTCAGTGGTAAGTACGTTGCGATTCTTGTCTTTGATTGGCCTTTCTGCATGCTTGTAGCAAATATTGTACACTTTAACAATAATAAAACAAGTACTTTATTTTACATAATTTTTTTAATTCCAAAAACTGATAAATGATAAGTTTTGGAAATGGATGGAATATTAAGACATCCTGTAAGACAAAGTGCTAACTAACTAGAATTTGTTGGTCATGAAACAATACAAAACTATGAACATGTGTTATTACTAAGCAGACACGTGTGCACAATAATAGAAACTCACTGGATAAGATTTGAAATATGGTGCATTTAAATAACTATTTTGTTTCATCATTAGAAAGTTGTTGACAATATAACAAATGCATACCATCTATATCGATGGCAAGAACTGTAATTATTTTTTAGCAATAATAAGTCGGTGCTCTTGATAATGGTAAAGAATTTGTTGCCTATTTGCAGTTATTCAATTGGTAAACATTTTGTTGGCATGGAACGTGTTTTTGTCATACCCTGTAAGCTCCTGGGCGAACACAACCAAGCACGTCGTTGTTGATGTAAGCTGCCATCATCGCATCTCGTTCTGGTGGAGAAGTCTTTGTCAGTTTCTGAAAAATCAACTCTATGAAAGAAATATTCAAAACCTGATTAAGACATGCAAATCTGATTTAGGGCAGATTTTTACTATAACAACTTATTACAATTAATTAGAACAAACTAAAACGTTATTATGTTTGAAGATGGGGACAGACGTGAAACTTTGGACAAGTATCAATGAAAGAGCAGAACAAAGGTTGCTGTTGTTCCCTCTGTGCAAGGAGCCAAGGGAGAGAACATTCTGTGACAGTGACGTCACTGGATCGTGATTGCCTACCCATCGTAGAGCCTGCAGGAGTAGGGCTACAGTGCGCTCAGTGCCTCGACTGACATCCTCCTTGATCTTCTCATAGTCCAGGGACACATTGGGAGCTGCCTCACCCTGCTGCAGGCTGCGGGAAGTATAACAATGTATCAGCAATAGCTTACAACATCGAGTGTGTATGTGTGTGTGTGTGCATGCGTGCGTGCGTGCGTGCGTGTGTGTGCATGCGTGCATGCGTGTGTGTGTGTGCATGCGTGCATGCGTGCGTGTGTGTGTGCGTGCGTGCGTGCGTGCGTGCGTGTGTGTGTGTGTGCATGTGTGTTTTAGAAAAGTACACAGACATTGTGTATTTGCTAATCTGTTGCATAATACGACATTCCGATTACACATTTCGCTTAGATCTGAACAAGCATCCATGTACTATTTTCAAATGAAAAATGTATATATCAATACTGTAATTGTTTTGTATAGTTTCATTTGTTTACCTTCTGTGTCACAACTATATAACTAGATTGTCTTATAAATATACCAATAAATAAAAATGTCAAACATAAAACCAACAGAATAACTACAGATTCAAACATCAAACTTCTCCAGATTAAAAAAACATATTCCAAATTACATAATACAAAGATTTGGAGCGAGACATCAATAAAGAACATAACATTACCCCTGTGGTGGCATCACAGACTGTCGCAGCACCTCCGCAGCCGTGCCTGGTCGCGTTAAGTCCACCGACTGGCGGATCTGGTTACTGAACAGTCGCACACAGATCTGCTGCAGGTACTCAGGAGAGACCTGTCAATCAAACACTGTCAATCTAGTGTCTCTAGTTGGTGACATCTGTCAATCAAACACTGTCAATCTATTGTTTCTACTGAGTGACACCCATCACACAAACACCCTGTCAATCTACGGTCTCTATTCAGAGAGATGTCACAGTAAGATATTATAAATGTGTCTCTAATCAGTTGCTATCAATCAGCTAGATGTGTCCTTGTGGGAATCAAAATGAAACATAAAGCTTCTAGTGCATTCTATGATGACTCCAAATAGAATCACAAAATACAATAAGCTGGTAGTAATAATATAATTATTGATATTCTAAAATCCAGAATACAAATTTATGTGTACTTACTGGGTTGCCCTGTACTGTGGATTCCAACGAATCAACCAGATCTGCCGTGATACTGATCAAGTTGTGATAATCGCCCTAGATGGAGAAATGTACTTAAATGAAGCACTTTCAACATCTCCACATCACATGTAGAGCAGAGGAAGTACAATACTATAAATCAAAGAATTCTCACAGCATTGATACTTATTTACTTTTATTTAGTATCTTATAAAGACAATTTGTTGTTAATGTTGGTTGTCTTTGTACACACCTGTATAAGGTTGTTGTTGTTAATGTTGGTTGTCTTTGTACACACCTGTATACGATTGTTGTTGTTAATGTTGGTTGTCTTTGTACACACCTGTATACAGTTGTTGTTGTTAATGTTGGTTGTCTTTATACACACCTGTATACGATTGTTGTTGTTAATGTTGGTTGTCTTTGTACACACCTGTATACGATTGTTGTTGTTAATGTTGATTGTCTTTGTACACACCTCTATACGATTGTTGTTGTTAATGTTGGTTGTCTTTGTACACACCTGTATACGATTGTTGTTGTTAATGTTGGTTGTCTTTGTACACACCTGTATACGATTGTTGTTGTTAATATTGGTTGTCTTTGTACACACCTGTATACAGTTGTTGTTGTTAATGTTGGTTGTCTTTGTACACACCTGTATACAGTTGTTGTTGTTAATGTTGGTTGTCTTTATACACACCTGTATAAGGTTGTTGTTGTTAATGTTGGTTGTCTTTGTACACACCTGTATACAGTTGTTGTTGTTAATGTTGGTTGTCTTTGTACACACCTGTATACGGCTGTTGTTGTTAATGTTGGTTGTCTTTGTACACACCTGTATACAGTTGTTGTTGTTAATGTTGGTTGTCTTTGTACACACCTGTATACGGTTGTTGTTGTTAATGTTGGTTGTCTTTATACACACCTGTATACGATTGTTGTTGTTAATGTTGGTTGTCTTTGTACACACCTGTATACGGCTGTTGTTGTTAATGTTGGTTGTCTTTGTACACACCTGTATACGGCTGTTGTTGTTAATGTTGGTTGTCTTTGTACACACCTGTATACAGTTGTTGTTGTTAATGTTGGTTGTCTTTGTACACACCTGTATACGGCTGTTGTTGTTAATGTTGGTTGTACACACCTGTATGTTGTTGTTAATGTTGGTTGTCTTTGTACACACCTGTATACGATTGTTGTTGTTAATGTTGGTTGTCTTTGTACACACCTGTATACGGCTGTTGTTGTTAATGTTGGTTGTCTTTATACACACCTGTATGTTGTTGTTGTTAATGTTGGTTGTCTTTGTACACACCTGTATACAGTTAATGTTGTTGTTGTTAATGTTGTTGTTAATGTCTTTGTACACACCTGTATACAGTTGTTGTTGTTAATGTTGGTTGTCTTTGTACACACCTGTATACGGCTGTTGTTGTTAATGTTGGTTGTCTTTGTACACACCTGTATACAGTTGTTGTTGTTAATGTTGGTTGTCTTTGTACACACCTGTATACGGTTGTTGTTGTTAATGTTGGTTGTCTTTATACACACCTGTATACGATTGTTGTTGTTAATGTTGGTTGTCTTTGTACACACCTGTATACGGCTGTTGTTGTTAATGTTGGTTGTCTTTATACACACCTGTATACAGTTGTTGTTGTTAATGTTGGTTGTCTTTGTACACACCTGTATACGGCTGTTGTTGTTAATGTTGGTTGTCTTTATACACACCTGTATACAGTTGTTGTTGTTAATGTTGGTTGTCTTTATACACACCTGTATAAGGTTGTTGTTGTTAATGTTGGTTGTCTTTGTACACACCTGTATACAGTTGTTGTTGTTAATGTTGGTTGTCTTTGTACACACCTGTATACAGTTGTTGTTGTTAATGTTGGTTGTCTTTGTACACACCTGTATACAGTTGTTGTTGTTAATGTTGGTTGTCTTTGTACACACCTGTATACGGTTGTTGTTGTTAATGTTGGTTGTCTTTATACACACCTGTATATGGCTGTTGTTGTTAATGTTGGTTGTCTTTGTACACACCTGTATACAGTTGTTGTTGTTAATGTTGGTTGTCTTTGTACACACCTGTATACGGTTGTTGTTGTTAATGTTGGTTGTCTTTATACACACCTGTATACGGCTGTTGTTGTTAATGTTGGTTGTCTTTGTACACACCTGTATACGGTTGTTGTTGTTAATGTTGGTTGTCTTTATACACACCTGTATACGGCTGTTGTTGTTAATGTTGGTTGTCTTTGTACACACCTGTATACGGCTGTTGTTGTTAATGTTGGTTGTCTTTGTACACACCTGTATACGGTTGTTGTTGTTAATGTTGGTTGTCTTTATACACACCTGTATACGGCTGTTGTTGTTAATGTTGGTTGTCTTTGTACACACCTGTATACGGCTGTTGTTGTTAATGTTGGTTGTCTTTGTACACACCTGTATACGGTTGTTGTTGTTAATGTTGGTTGTCTTGATACACACCTGTATACGGCTATTGTTGTTAATGTTGGTTGTCTTTGTACACACCTGTATACGGCTGTTGTTGTTAATGTTGGTTGTCTTTGTACACACCTGTATACGGTTGTTGTTGTTAATGTTGGTTGTCTTTATACACACCTGTATACGGCTGTTGTTGTTAATGTTGGTTGTCTTTGTACACACCTGTATACGGTTGTTGTTGTTAATGTTGGTTGTCTTTATACACACCTGTATGCGGTTGTATCGCTTCATGTAAGCACCAGCTCGTCTTTCACTGTCGTTTAATTTTTGCTCCAAGGAATCTATACCTAAGTGTAATAAATACAATACTGACAAACAGTACATAAACATACAAATTCAATTATAGCTAGTGATACGAGTGCTTCCTGAACATCTGATCTCAACAATAATTACTCCTGTTGGCACAAAAGTAATCTGTATATGTACCATAATGACAGTTTGTATTCGAACACTATATGTTTTCGTAACCCTAAAAATCTACAAAAAATTATAATTTTCTATACTGATGTGTTCAGAGAGCTATTCTTTTGACATGTCCGGACACATACAATCATTATGTTAAAGTGTATAATCCACTTATTTTGAACAATCAAAATTATTTATACATCAACCCGTGCAAATAGAATAATTCAAACACCAACTTGAGTTATCATGAAAATATCCAACCATGTTTACTAGTTTCATGCAAAATATTTTTTGCAAATGTCTTATTTCTAGGGTTTGAACATAGGTATTTGTTTCAAATAAGTAGATTACTTGACTAATATAACTTAAATAGACGTAAAGACCACAGTTTATCACAAGTTTAGGAAATCAGACATGTTCATTGCAGGAGAATGTTACGATGAATGTTTTTTGTACAAAAATTAACAGAACGAATGCTCTTTGATAATAATAATAATATATTTATATGTTTATAGCGACAGTTAACAACTTTGTGGAAACAGAGAAAGTTGAGGTGTGATACTGATTAGAAAGTTTCCTGATTCCTGTTGCATACTCACTCTTGCCCCTGGCGCTCTGTGCATCAGTCAAGGAGAATAACAACATAGTCTTCCACGCAGGTGTGTACTCGTGGAGCTATCGACTCAGGCTGTGCATGCATTAATATTCATTAAATCATGTTTTTATATGTGTCATAAGACCATCTGATAACTGTAAAGCTGTTAGCATGCAGAATTAGACATGGACAAATTCCCAGGGTTTGGATTCTTAAAACCTCAGCAACGACACAAATATCATCTTTGCTTACTTCTGTGACCAAGAATATTTCACACAGACTGGTCAAGTGTCACCAGTGGCTCTTATATCACGTGACCACACATCACGTCACACCATAATAAAGGTAAGTTTTTATATAGCAGTATCCAGTCCTTAGCGCTGCTCAAAAGAAAAAGGATACAAATAGTTGGAAGAGACGCGACTGGCTGACCGACTGAAGAGCCAGTGTGAGAAACTTGTCGAGCCGGTCACTCAGCTCGGGCGCCCACTTGTCCTACAACACAAGTCATGTGACATGTCAAATGACACCTCAGAACAACTCAGAACTACAATCGGTTTGTGATGTGCCACCTAATACAGCTATATTAATAATGAATAGTAGATTATATTGTGTGACATGATTTTTGAATAAAAATGAACGGAAAAAAGGTGTATTTAAATTAAAATAATGGTGAAAAAAAGAACTTACAGAAAACAGTTCCTTGTATGATGGATGAACCTTTGGATTGGGTACGAATGGGAGGGCGTAGAACGGCAGGAACTCTGTCGTCTGACTGAGGGAAGAACCTCGTGTCTCCAGATATGTCTTGAAGTTGGCCATTCCAGCCTCAACATCTTCATGGCTTACCTGGGAGAAGAACACGTCATAGGTTAAAGAGACACAACAGAAGTCCATGAATGCAACAATGTTCTGGTTTCTGTATGCTTATTTCAATATATGTTGACGTTACTTCTAACTAAACTTACTATTTTTGTTTTTTGAATATTTCAACTGCATTGTGCAGTCTTTGTCAGTGAAGTGTTTTCACAGCTCGTCACATGACTATGGTTATGTGACACACCCTTGCATGGCAATAATTTTGATAATGAAGATTGACACATTCAAAATATTTGAGAAAAAAATAAAAGAAATTACTTGAGAGGTAATGTCAACAAATACATGACCCAAAGTTTCTAAATTATTATACATTAATAAATGATAGTATGAGGAAGGTATTATTCAAGCAATACAGGAGCAGACAACAAGAACAGGTAGTGGCAGGAAGAAATTCCATATCAACAAAATATTGAGTAAATAAGATTTACAGCTAATATTACACTATGCTGCATGAGTGTAAAACAAACCAGATTGCACGGTAAATGTATATGAAAAGAAACTATTAATGATTATTACAAAAACCTACCGTTTCTCCTTTTTTTAACGGGTGGATGGCAAAATAGATGTGCAGGTAAAACTCGAGCTTTTGTGCAACGATGTCGTCTGAGCGAACGCTATCAGGAATGTACTCATTCCAAAGTTGAAAGAATTCTCTATTTTTCCCCAGATGAAACTGCTTCAACATGTCATTCTGAAAACAAAAGTAAAAAATCGGCCAAGAGTTTGGACTACAGGGTGTATATTGTTAGTTCGTAATTATTAAGCAAATGGTTTTTTGTGAATTATAGTTACAGATCATTAAGGGTTATGATGGAAATAAAATGTCGACATGTTTAGTGCATGCCATGGAAGATACACCTGGAAATAAAATATTCGAGTAGACCATTTCATGAAGACTGTACATATTAGTTTGTGTTATTAAAAATACTGTTTAATTTTATCCTAATATTCTGCTATTGTGACTGAAATACAGTTCTATCAATATACCCTCATAGTTTAACTACTCCATAAATTGCTTGTCTGCAATTTGTTTCACCAAGATAGTTTTCAAACGTGCTTGTTATTTTCCATCATTGCTGTAGTTGCTAGCCTGTATACGTGCAGTCATTAGGTGAATTATTTATATTTTAAAATCATTATAAATATTGTATATTGGATTTGTTTAATTCTACTAGTACAGTTGTTACTGGAACAAATAACACGCTTAAACAGAGAAAATACATAATTGTAAATCTACACTTAGTTAAAACAGGTGTGTACAGAAAGGAGACAAATGAATTACCTGGACGGAAATAAGTTTTTCATCTGACTTTGGTTGTCCATCAGTAGGAGCCACTGGCTTCCCCTTCTCGGCACATTCTTCGTCAAACACATTCAATGTCTTGTCAAAGTTGCTGAATTCCAAGTACTGAAAAACATTATGATTATATACTTTGTACTGCAATAGCTGATAGGCATTTATTTCATGAAACTCAAGGTACATGAAATAAAAATTGAAGTACGGTTTTATAAGGGATATGCTGATTGTTTAGGAAAAGTAATTTTGTACAATCACGATACTCAAGGCTTCGCAAAATGTTACTGGAAGTTGGACCTGAAATTTTAGCTGAGCCGGAGGATCTTTTTAAAACATCAGACCGACTGTCCGCCAAGGTAAAGGTGGTGGTAAATGAACAGCATGTTATTAAATATATCAGAAGTGTCGCAGTGGCTATATCCCATTTATCGTTACCATATATCGTGAGGTTGTGCATATTTGCAAGACATTGTTTGTGCAGTAAAGCTACACAAGCTGCCAACTTGCCAAATATCAACCTTAGATAAATTTGCACTGTCATTCTAATTGTCTGAACAGAACATAATGCGAGCTAAAATGTCAAAAACATTTTCCTGGATTATTGCAGACTCCACTGAGGGGCGCCACTGTTTGTCACACAAAAGATGCCAACATTGAACAATGCAATGCATTTCAATGACAGGTACTCATTATCGGAGTTTGAATGATGAATAAATTTATGAATAAATATGAAGTGGAAAGACAAATTAGTAATAATAATAAACTTCTAAAATTAAATTACAATATTGCTTTCCGTTTACTGTCTTGGAAAATACTGTCTTTGACATCAGATTATAAAATGTAGATGTGAATACTGTGCATGCAAGTTGACAAAAACAATATAACATGACGATTTTTGAGATAAAATTGTATTTAATGCTTTTAGGGAAAATTAAGTCCTGTGAAAAGCTGAATAAATTCATAGGACCTGATGACCCAAAAAATCTGGACACATTTTGTATCCCCCGATATCCTAATCTATCTAGCTTCTGCTAATGTGCTCCATGAATTGCTTAAAACACAGAATCTAGATGCTAACTAAATGAGTAACTATAATGAACAATGTATTATTTACATGAAATACGTACCTCTTTTACAATGGAATTCAGTTCACCTTCAAATGCTACCATTCCTGACATGTCTTCAAGCTGCCTGAAAAGACATTATACATTTAAAAAATAAAATTGGGCCAAGAGGCCCTGAAGTCCTTTGGATTATAATGTGAGTTTGTAATTATTAATGAAATGTTTTTTGGTGAATCATAGTTAGAGATCATTAAGGGTTATGATGGAAGTAAAATGTTGACGTGTTTAGTGGAGACTATATGCATGCCAGTGAAGATGCACCTGGAAATAAAATACTTGAGTAGACCGTTTCGTGAAGATTGTATATATCAGTTAATGTGTTATTAAAACTAGAGATCAGTGGGACTGCAGGAGGGAGCAGCAGAGAAACAGGAGGACAATTTTGCATTTTTTGGGGCCCTGAGCAAAATTAGAAAATTAGTGGCTTAATGCTATCTGTTGACACAAGCTACTGCCAGTGACCAATTACAGATTAGTCACAGTTTCCATCAAACAATAGTAGGCAGAGAATCTTAGCTCCACAGCTGGGTGTAATACACAACCAAAGCCACCACTGATTCATGGTCAAGTAGATTAGCTCAATGCACCAACTAAGACAATACGCAACACTGTGAGTGACACTGTCCAGAGTGAGGCCTAAGCAGTGTCCTCATTGCTGAATAGACCAATTAAACCTGCCAAGTGGGTGACATTCTGCACAAGTGTTCATTAATCCTTAGTGATTTTTCAGAACACCAGACTGACCACATACCTAAACAAAGCGAATGTAATAGGTGAAGAACAGGCAGTGTTCAGATAGGGGTATTGGTTGAATTGTATTTGTCTCGACACAAAAGGCTTGATTGTGCCTTCATCGATTATAAGAAAGCATTTGATTTAGTAGACCGGTCCTCACTGTGGTCTAAGATAATTTCATGTGGTAGTAATGGTAATGTGTTGAAAGTTGTATACAACATGTAAAAAAATCCTAAATCATGTATAAATCAGGGCCAGGCTGGGTCAGCCTTCTTCTCATGTGATGTAGAGGTATGGCATGGAGAAAACTTGTGTCCTTTGTTATTTGCTATTTACCTGAATAATTTTGAACACTGTTAGTCACAATTATAACGGACATAACATGGTACCTGGTTAAATTTACAACAACCTTAGTGATGCTGATGTAGAAAATGTATGTTCTACTATATGCTGATGACACTAGAATGATTCAATCAAATACAGATTTCTTGCTTGTGTATAGTGAAACTATGTCAACTCTTCTAATGGTTGACATTTGGTTGTTTCAGGTGTCAACTATAATTTATTGTGAATCTGTAATTATTAGTCTATACTGATACAATTGATTTACACAGTACCATGTCTACACAAGGCATGGCAAGCATAAACAGAACAGTAGAATGCATTTGATATCAATAAAGTGTAGGATATTTCACTCTATAGTTGTCCAGAATATTAATTTTCTATGTTTGTCACCTACAGGTGACAGAATATTAATTTTTCTATGTTTGTCACCTACAGGTTTCTACAGACAATACATCTTTAACCAATAGACACCACAGTCACACCATTTTATAATAATTAAATGAACATCAAAATAAACACAACTTGCAATTATAGAAAATCAATAGTTTTGAAGATACAGTTTAAAAGTGTTAGGGAACTGTACAGTCTAACAGGGGTCAAGTGTGTCTACTCTGCCTGGGCACCATGACCAATTAAAGATTAGTCAAGGTCTCAATGGAACAGTAACACTAGGCTGCAGAGTTTAGTCATGCTGCTGACTTTGTGGCACATTAAACAAAATCTACTGTTGGGGGTGGTCTCAAGGGCCCTTCTCAAAACCACATCACTAGATAATGTAAAACTTGTGCACTTTGGGGGCCCCTTAGAATGATTCAATCAAATACAGATTTCTTGTATATAGTGGCAGCACCCTAAGATACATCTATGCAAAATTAGAAAAAACGTTGCTCAACAGTTTTTGAAAAAATAGGCAAAATGTTACATTTTTACCAGTTTTAGGGTCCTTGGAGGCCCTAGGGAGCCCTTAAAATGATTCAATCAAACACAGATTTCTCGTGCATGGTGGCAGTGCCCTAAGATATGTCTATGCAAAATTAGAGAAAAAGTTGCTGAACGGTTTCTGAGTTACGGCAGCTAACGGCGGATGCAGAGTGATGGCAATAGTCCCTTGGACCTTAGGCCAAAGGACTATAAACTACAGTAAGATGATTGGTCGAATTTATCCAGATTACATCAGGGAGACAGCAAGAATATTAGAAAAATAATACAAGAACAGGTATATTGTAGTTAACCCCTGTGAGCCATCAGATAACACAAACAGCAGTTGAAGGTAAGTTCTTGTAAAGCAGCATGAATAGGATATTCTAAGGAAATTATGTACATTATTGAGGACATAGGGCAGAGGGATGACCAAGTTTGTTTATTCACAATTCGTTGACATTTTAAGTGCACCAGTTTGACGTAGAGTTCAATGAAGCACAGTTTTGGACTTTAAAACTGAAAGAGTAAAATACTCTTATCACAGGCTCCTTTTATAGAAGCCCAAACAGTATCACCGAGAACAATTACAACCTTAACAAACCACTTGATAAAATAAATGAGAATTTTTGTTACATGTTTTACTACTTGGAGATTTCAACTATCCTAAGATTGATTGGGAAACAATCTCAACTACAGCAGCAAGTACTGAGGATAAAGAATTTAAATTTATTGAAAAACTTTGAGACTGTTACTTTGTGCAACATATTACAGAGCCCACTAGAGGTAAAGACAACCTAGTTATCACTCCTTGACCTTGTACTCACTAGTGAAGATACAGAGATCTCAACAATCGAGACATCCTCAGCACTAGGAAGACGTGACCATTCTGTATGGCCTGTAAGTGTGTCATGATACATGGCGAGATTACGCATGCGTTGTCACTTCAGTTTTAAATGAATTATAAAGGAAATAAAAAATGCAGAAAATGAGCCAGGCAACAGTCAATGCCGGTCATATACTGAAATTTTTTTAAATCCCGAAACTGTTTTTTGTCTAAATGAAAGATAATAATATTTAGTTATTGTAACAAGAACCAGTACATATTAAAATATGAAATATAACATATGGATTACATAACATAATTAACAATTATGTAAGAAATGGGAGTTAAAACGAGATACACCGGATTATTGCTCATCCTAAAAACCGTGAATGTTAAAATGTTATAAGTTGTTATTTCAAAACAGTTCGATAACGATTTATATCTGATAAACTTGCCTAAATGCACACAATCACCAAAAAGTATGCATTAGTTCAATAACATGTCGTACTGAACAAAAGTATGCATATTTATCATTGTCAACAAAGACCAAGTCAAAGTCGCCACCATTGCTTGTCAAACCGTGATAACAATTTGATTAAGGTGCACAATTACCACGAACATTCTTATCGGCAAAGTTTTTCCCACTACTTCAACTTGTGATCATCTGGCCGAAACCAGAAAAAAGAACACGATTTGGAAAAACTTTTATTATTACAACCAAAAACAAAACATATCCCCATTATTTAAGCTGGCGGAAATGGAGTTGATGTCGCCAGATGATTCCAGATCAAAAATGAGGTGCGAGACTTACAGGCCCTATTATCAAGGTGGTTCTCAATTGCACACCAGTCTATGAACCAATCAGCAAAACTGTCTATAAATACGACAAGGGGGATTACACCAAAATGAAAGACATGCTAACATTGATTGGGAGGATGAATTTTCCAATCAACAGGAATTTGTGCAAGCTCAATTAGATATCTACTTTTAAACTTAGAGATGCAGAAGAAAAATGCATACCAAAGAAGGTGATAACGGAAAGAGCCAAAAAATACCCAGATCCATTGGATGTGAAAACCAGAACCAAAATATAAAAAACAGGTTGTGGAAAAAATATCTTCTCTCCAAAGATGCCCAAATTTATCGGGAATTTTGTAGACTCCAAAATCAGGTCAGGAGACTGACAAGAAAGGCACAGAAACTATATGAAAAAGATATCATAAATCAAATAAAACAGAATCCCAAGAAGTTCTCACATTATGCACAGGCAAAAATGAAGACAAGAACGGGAATACCCAACTTATTAAAAAACAAAGACAAGGATGATCTGACAAAGACAGACTTGAAAAAAGCCCAGGGGTTGGCAAATCGTTTCTCCTCTGTATTTATGAGAGAACCAGAAGGTGACATTCTGGAAGAACCAACAAGGTGTCATAACACAATTGAATCTTGCACTATCAACCCATCGATAGTGGCATTGAAGCTAAAGACATTCTAATCACCTGGACCTGATGGCCTCCATCCTTGTGCCCTAAATGAATTGGCAGAGAGTACCAGCACTTCACTATCCGTCATATTTAACACATCACTGAAAACAGGCATGCTCCCCACAGACTGAAAAACAGCAAACATATATCTGCAATTCACAAGAAAGAAAGCAAAAATCAGTGCATTCAGTCTAACGAGCATTGTAGGGAAAATAATGGAGGGAATAATCAGAGATACCATCACTGAACACAAGAAAGATAATGACCTGTTGAGTGACAAGCAATTTGGTTTTATCAAAGGTCGGTCTATAGTTCTTCAATTACTGAAAGTACTTGACTCATGGACTAAGACATTAGATAATGGTGGATGTACTGATGTGGTATACTGTGATTTTATGAAAGCATTTGACAAAGTTTCACATCTAC
The DNA here is from genome assembly GCA_020002185.1 of Paraescarpia echinospica. NCBI lineage: Eukaryota > Metazoa > Annelida > Polychaeta > Sabellida > Siboglinidae > Paraescarpia > Paraescarpia echinospica. Next base: position 68,867,147 of record CM034533.1, on the reverse strand, counting down.
GACTTTCAGAGAAACTCCAGAGCTATGGAATTCAAGGAAACATTCTAAGTTGGGTTGCAGCTCTGCTGGCCCATAGAAGACGTGTTAGGGTCAATAATTCATTTTCACATTAGCATGATGTCATCAGCAGCATACCATATGGATCGATGATTAGCCCCCCTCCTTTTTGTTATATTGATCAATGACTTACCTGATGTTATAAAGAGCTCCGAAATATTCCTGTTTGCGGATGATATGAAGCTCTTCCATCCAAATTACACCGAAGAGGTTTGAACAAGGCTTCAACAAGATCTTACCCAGAATATTGGACATACGAATCTCTCTTAAAATTCCACCCAGGTAAATACAGCCATATGAGAATAGGATCATCAACCATAAGAAATGACAGCTACACACTAATCATATGATGCTGGCAAGTATGGACAAGGTGAAAGACATTGGGGTCACTTTTGACTCATCATTTAACTCCGAGGCACATATGTCAGAAAAATTAATAAAGCCAATTTAATGATGGGGATAATTCGTTGCACTTTTGACTCTGTTCTTAATGAAACATATTACAGCTGTTAAAAATGTTCAGCATACAGCAACCAAATTAAATCCCGGTTTCAAAGATCTTGAATATAATGAACGTCCACAAAGACTGAAATTACCAACTTTGTGGAGCGCAGTAGTGCAGCGGTAAGAGCTCCGGACTCTTGACTGAGAGAATGCGAGTTCAAATCCTGTGCGGCAGTGTCGAACCTTGGGCAAGTTTGTTTACTCTACAGTCTACATTGCTTCAGTTTACTCAGCTGTATGAATGATTACCTGGCTAGAGACAGTGATGGTTATATGTGTACAAATAGTCTTCGCACATTAATTGCAGCATGGCTGAATGCTTCCCAGAGAAGTCAAGATGGTGTTCGATTGAACAGGTCTGCCAGGGAGTAGTGTTTTGAACACTCCTGAGGACTGGATACTGCACTATATAAGAACTTACCTTTTACTTTACTCTAACTCTGGCATATTGTCGCCTCAGAGGAGACATGATTGAAATATATAACATTTTATCAGAAAAATATGATACAGCAGTGTCATCAAACTGTATAACATTGAGGGATAATGAATCATTAGGGGCACCATCTAAAAATATTAAAAGGACGATGTTGGTTAAACATAAAAAAATCATTTGTACACCGATGCACGGACATATGGAACAGCCTCTCACAGTTTGTGGATGAAGCTCCATCAGTCCAGTCCTTTGAGGGAAAATTAGACAAATGATGGAAAAACCACCCAATTAAGCTCGACTACATAGCCCCCCACCCCTATCATGGAACAACTCGTCAGCACATGTGCACCATACAGTTTGATGAGCAGGCGTAACAGACATCTCGCCTAGTCTCCCTAGAAGCCAAAAGAGGACCTGTAGATGTTAAAGAACCTGTATAAAACTATAACATCTATCGATCATAACCTGTGCTGAACTGACGTGTAATGACCATTCGTCAACGCAAGATTGTCACTGAGTCAAGTCAAGACTCGGTCAGTGATCACTATGTCAATGACATTCTGACAGACAGTGCGACAGTCGAGCGTTGTCTACTGACAGTTGACGCCTGTAGACTGTAAGCAGTGTGGGCCTGTGGCTGTGTCAGTGTGTGCGTGTGTGTGTGTGTGTGCGTGTGCGTGTGCGTGTGCGTGTGTGTCTGTGCCTGTGGTGTTGTCTTGTGTTGATAACAATGACAACATCCGAGTTGGAGTACTTACGTTCAAAAACAACTTTCGGCATCGGCAGAGTAAATTCAACTCGCATAATCGCGCATACCGATTATTCCAAAAGGTTAAAACGCAAACGTAGTTAAGCGGGAAAACTATCACAAAATAATGCACTGTACCAGAGTCTGTTTGGTCTTGTTTAGGTATTTTCCAAGGGGACCCGCAGTTAATGAAGTTCCGAAATGTAATGAACATATAAAAAAAATCGATACCATGGTAAAATTGGTAACTTAACAATTATTAACAAAGAAACCTACATATTTTAATAATTCATAAAATAACTCCGTATCTTAACATGTTTAACGGGATAATTACACCAAACAGCTACAAAGAGAGTATTTAGCCCGTCGCGTGGAACATACAGCCCTCTGTCGGATTGTTCAGATGGTGCTGAATTCCAAACTGTCCGCTAGGCACTGAAATATTCGAGCGACAAAAGGAGTATCTGTCCAGAGACACACCGACCGAATGACAAAGAAGCTAAGCTCACTACTGGGAGACGCAGAGGATGTTGCACGCCGTAAACAGCTCGCAAATGTAGCATTTCGGAAGCTGTGGACAGTCTAGTTCAGGCGGAATCAGATCAGTTTGAAGTTACGGCTCCGCCTATAGTATCTATATCATCATTCGTTCTGACAGTGCTGATCGACCCACAACATGAGCACCTGGGCCTGGGGGCTGACTCAGACGGGGTTAAACCGACTGGACTCATACCATTGCCGTCATTTGCTTCAGATAATCGGTGTGCATTACCCACAGAAGATGACTACAGAAACCTTATAATATAATTTGTGTTTATGGAAGTCCCAGCTTGGAACTACCTGGAGTTAACTTGCAATCAACAGATGCAACGAGGAATCTAGGCTACTACTTCGACCGACACATGCAGTTAGACCGCCTCATCTCCCGCTACTAATCTTCGGCCTACTACCACCTGCGCCTGATCGGCAGAATTCGTCACCTGCTGACGCGAGACTCGTGCATGCTGCGATTGAACAATGGGCAGACCAACCGACTTAATTCTTCAACGAGCGCAGAACTCGGTCGCTCGCCTCATCAACCGCATCAGACGGCGAGATCGTATCACACCGATTCTGCAGTCACTGCATTGGCTGCCGATCAGAATGCGAATCTCCTTCAATATATATACCTACACAGTTAACCTGCATGGCTTAGCCCCGGACTATTCAACTGTGCGGTAGTGCGCAACGCGCCCACATGTGGCACATGATGTGCATTGCGATCGGAGAGTGACGCTACGCTTCTTGCGGTGGCGGTGTCAAAGAGCTATCGGACGGGGCAGCTTTGCAGTGACAGGCCCACAGGTGTGGAATAGCTTGCCAAAATGTGTGCGATCTGCTGGGACATTGGCGGCTTTCCGGAAACAACTGAAAACATATATATTTCGCCTGCACTACCTGCCTTGATGCAAACACTGGCTGCCACGTATAAAAGACAAGATTTTATAGTATTGGTTTTTAATTTCATTGTTTGAAATATTTGTATACCCTAATTTATTTTTATTTTAGCTTATTTAATTAATTTAGCGTTTAGTCTACACGCCATTTTATTGTGCGAAGCGCTTTGATTGGTATTTATTTACTTAACGAGCGCTATATTAAGAAACGGAATTATTATATCGTCGATGTCAGTGCGATCGATCAGCCGGTTGGCCCGAAAAGCCCGGTGGCAACTGTTCGGACACGTGCTACGTTTGCCAACGAACGTCCCTGCCCAGCTTGCCATTGACGAATACCTCAAGCCGGACAGGGACGGCTTTCGAGTTTCGTGGGCCAAAGTTGGCTTGCAACTGCGCAGTTCCGGGGACATCACAAAGCTACGTGCTCTCAACATCGTCGAATGGCACGAACTGATGAAGCAGATCATTGTCACTCATTGAAATGGCATAAATTAATCTTACATCGTTTGAAACGCGATATAACGGCTCCAGAAACACATGTTACGGACCAAATCGGAATATGACCCATACCGGAACAAGAATAGCCGCCATGCTTAATTCCGGAATTGGGTGTCCCAAATCGAAATACTGCGTTGCACTGAAACCTTCATCTGATTGGTTGGTTTGGCCTATAACCGACATATTATCAAGGCCGAGACAGACGGGCAGGTGCCGGGACATCTCGGCCTATGAGACAACTTGACCTGAGACACCTCGCCCCAGTTCGAGACAGCTTGGCCCCGGTTTGGAGACAACTCGGCCCCGGTGTTGAAACAACTTATCTGCCCCCGGGTTTGAAACAGTCTGAAGTTAATTACATGGCGAATTTAGCCCATAACTCTGGTGACTTCGACCCCCGAGTACGATGTCCCGTTGTCTGGTGAAATCGGCACACAACTTCGATCTGGTGAATTCGGCCCAAACAATAGTATATTCGTGACTCATATCCAACTTAAAACTGGATATTACTCAGTTCAAATGTCTAATGGCACACACAATTCAAATATTAATACAATTAACAGGTGAATAAATGTGTTAAATCCGAATGACTGATAACGGGCTATCGTTTGTTGTAAACACAACGAACTTTGACGTACACAGCCAGGCGAATGGTCTTTGATCATTGTTTTTCTCAACATCGGATGCATGTTAAATTATGCACACCTACACTGTGCATGAGAAACAAAGCATTGGAATTAAGAAATATCTAAATAAACTAGCTTCCCTTTGCTGATGAAAATCAATGTATGGTTAACGAGCAGACCTTGAGTATCACTTTTGTACGTATAAGCTAGATCCAAAACGTAGCAATAAGACTGATTTCAAAATTACTTTTTATTGAAAAAGAAGATGTTTAGGTAGGCCCCGTAGCCAGGGGAGTTCACAGGGTTCACGTGAACCCCTTTCTCCAAAATGTGAAGGCCCTCCTCAAATTTGATCTTTAAGATGCCTCTCCTCAATCAAGACTTATGCAGTGCCTCCTTGCGACACCATATGGTAACTGGACACCTTGCGGCTCCAGGCCAAACCTGCATGGGATCTCGTGGTCCAGCCACGAAAAACCTTGGCAGAGCAGCATGAGCCCGATATGTGCAGGGTGCAGGGCCCGCCAGTGTTTGGACACGTCCCGACCCTCACAAATCATGTTCCAGCTATGGGGCAAATAGCAAAGCAGAGGATGTGATGGACATCATGTCCCCTCAGTTCCGGCGGCGGAAGATCCAGTTGTATGGACAACGACGGCGAGCACAGCTCAGTACGAGCTACTGTTCTTTGGAGTAAAACAAATCAAAAACCGGAAGAAGGCAATGGGAAACCACTGCTGTATCTTTCCCAAGACAATCATGACCCACAAAACCACAGAAGATAACGTTAACAGCGTGAACGGTTGTTCTGACAGGACCACCTCGCTCGGTAGGGATAGTCATGTGCGACAGGTGACGCCAGATCGTCATCCAGCTACTGTGTGCAACAGAGAGATTTTGAATATTGCATGGAATGTAAGAACTCTATATCAGAAAGGAAAACTAGAAAACATCAAACAAGAAGCGACAAGATTGGGGATAAATATAATGGGAATGTGTGAAGTTAGATGGACAGGGGCAGGACTGATGACATCAGATAATAACACAATAATTTACTCAGGAGGCGATAAACATGAAAGAGGAGTTGGAATTATGTTGGATGAAGAAAGAGCAAAATGCTTACTAGGATACTGGACCATATCGGATCGCATCCTCTTGGTGAAAATCAATGGCAAACCATTTAACATTAACATCATACAAGTGTACGCACCAACCGCAGACAAATCTGATGAAGAGCACGAGACATTTTATAATGATCTTGAATTAGCAAAATCACATTGCAAATCACAGGAGATTGTAATAGTTATGGGAGACTTTAATGCTAAAGTTGGTGAGGGAAGATGCGAAGACATAGTTGGACCATATGGCCTGGGGAGCAGAAATGAGAGAGGAGATAAACTAATAGAGTGGGCAAAATCTCATGACATGATTGTAGGAAACACCTGGTTCCAACAACACCCAAGAAGACTTTGGACTTGGAAAAGTCCAGGAGACCGTACACGGAACCAAATTGATTATATCCTGGTCAGTAAAAGATTTAGAAATGCCCTACTGGTGGCAAAAACCTTTCCCGGGGCAGACTGCGATTCCGACCATGTGCCAGTGCGAGCCAAGTTCCGATTGAAACTGAAGAAAAGGAAAAGAGCAACAAGGAACCTGAAACTAGATATGAATATACTAAAATCAGATTCAGCGATCAAAGAGAAATTCAATGTAGCAGTACAAAACAGTTTCAATGTTCTGAATGACATTCAAGATGTGGACGACCACTGGGAACAAATGAAGGAATCAATAACACAGGCTGCAGAAGAAACTATTCCTAGGCAATGCAGAAAAGCAAAGAAAAAATGGATGACTGACGATATTCTAAAGTTGATGGATGAAAGGAGGAAAATTAAGCAAAATCATGATGCATATGTAGCAATGAACAATGGTATAACGGCCAAATGTAATCTAGCGAAAGAGGAATGGCTTAATGAAAAATGCAAAGAAATTGAACAGAAGAATAAGCACGACACAAAATCCATGCATGCTAGAATAAGAGAAATCACAGGGAAAAGAACATGCTCAGCTACAGGTTGCCTGAAATCTAAAGAAGGAAACATAATAATGGACAAAGACAAAATACTCGAGAGATGGTCAGAATATATTGGTGAACTGTACGATGATGAAAGGGGTGAAAGACCATCAATTAAGAAGAACTTTGATGATCCTCCTATATTGAAGGACGAGGTTCGAAAAGCCATCAGATCAATAAAAAAGGGAAAAGCTGCTGGACCAGATAATATTACCATTGAAATGATTGAGTGTTTAGAGGAATTTGGTATTGATATAGTAACAGATTTCTTGAACAAAATATATGACAGCGGACGAATCCCAACTGATTTATCCAGATCCATTTTTGTAGCAATACCAAAGAAACCAGGTGCGATTGAATGTGAACTACACCGTACAATTAGTCTCATGAGTCACTTCACCAAGATGTTGCTTAAAAATATTATGACCAGAGTGAGAAACAAAATAAAGCCGGAAATTGCTGAAGAACAATGTGGATTTGTAGAGGATAAAGGTACAAGTAATGCAATATACATCCTACGAACACTGATTGAGAGAGCACTGGAAGTGCAAAAAGATCTGTATGTTTTATTGATTACACAAAGGCATTTGACAGAGTTCGTCATGAAGAAATCATATCAATGCTGGAAAGTTTGAACATTGATGGGAAAGATCTGAGAGAAATCTGTACTGGGAACAAACAGCAGCAATACGAATAGAAAATGACATCAGTAAATTTCAAGAAATAAAACGTGGTGTAAGACAAGGGTGTGTCCTATCACCCGATCTCTTTTCACTATACAGTGAGATTATCTTACGCACATTAGAAGATATGTCAGGCATTCAAGTAGGGGGATACAACATGAATTATTTACAATATGCAGACGACACGGTACTGATTGCTGAGAACGAAATAGATCTACAACAAATGCTAGATACAGTAATAAGGGAAATTGAGAAAAAAGATCTGTCCATGAACAAAAAGAAAACAGAAATCATGGTCTTCTCAAAGAAAAATTACACTCCAACATGCAACGTGATAGCATATGGCACTGTTTTGAAGCAAGTCCGAACGTTTAACTATCTGGGATCACTAATAACATCCGACGGTCGATGCAACGATGAGATAAAGAGAAGAATTGCTCATGCCAAAACAGCTTTTCACCACATGAAAAACATTTTAACAAATAAAAATATATCAATTGAAGGGAGAAAACGTGTACTGCAATGTTACATAGAGCCCATATTGCTATATGGATGTGAATCCTGGACAATAACCAAAAGATCACAAAAAAACACAGAAGTCACTGAAATGTGGTTCTTAAGAAGAATGCTGCGAGTGCCATGGACTGCAAAGCAAAGCAATGAAGTCATCCTTAGGACAGCCAAATCAAAAAGAAAGATCATCAACAAAGTTTGAACACAACAAGCACGATTTATAGGCCATGTCATGAGAAAGAAAAAGTTAGAACAAATAGTAACAACAGGAAAGATAGAAGGAAAAAGATCCAGAGGACGCCAGAGAATAAAAATAATAGATAGTCTCTCAACATGGTGTGGAAGGAGCACAACAGAACTGCTACAAACTACACACGACCGTGCGGTATGGAGGGCCATGATCGACAACGCCTGTGACAGACATGGCACATAGAAGAAGAAGAAGATGTGAATCCCCTGAATGTTTATGTTAAGATTATTCCGTTTCTCAAAAGTGTGAACCCCCTCCTAAAACCTGCTGGATGTTGTTCAAACATTACCCAGCATGCCAGGGTAGCCGTACTTTTATAATCCAGGCCGTTGTGATGGGACAATGCTGCCACCTCACGGCGCCTGATAATTGAGGCTATATTTTGCTGTTTTACCGTTTTAACGGTGCTCACGTGTTCCTGGCGGTGATTGACCCACTGACCTCTATTTATAAATAGAGATCAGTGGTAAGACCACATAAAGGATTCGTCCGCCATTACCCAGTTAAAGAGTGCCCTTGAAAATACCGTTTTAGTGTGATGTGTGAATTTTTTCGAGCACTTTTAACGTGGCACATGTTAGTCCAGTGAATACTGAATGTACTACTGGCAGAACTGCTTTAGATCTTTCACAAGATAGCAATAAATATACGCTAATCGCTCGCATATTCGCACAGTGGCTATTTTGCAGAACGCACCAATATTTCAAAATCCGTCACCAGATTGGGGCGAAATTGAGGGGTGTCAGGTTTGGGTGGATTTTACTGAAAAATGAGGTATGAGAATTTCACAAGTTTTCTATAGCACTTGTGTCAACGGAGGTTAAATATGCTGTGAAATTTTCAAGAAAATCGCAAGACAAATTTTGCAGGAAATGAAGGAAACGTTATAATGGCCGCCTATGTAAAATGACTAAAATGTAAATTTGGTCTTACCCCAAAAACAATAACGTAGACAAATGTTCAAGGGAACCTGGTAACTAATCAATATAGCTACTATACAAAACATAATGTAGCACTGCCATTGAGATATATGTGGATGCGTAGGTGATAATAGGCTTAACGCCAGCGAAGCATTTGAATGGAAATAACAAAAACAAAACGCAAGCGAAGGGAAGGATTAACGTCAAGGCCAAGCCAAGCCAGTCAAAGACAATGCCAAGAGAAACATGCTGTAACGTAAATAGGCTGATGAGACCGTAAAGTGTGTGTCGCCGACAATCCTACACAGGTCTGTCGGAGTAATTGGTAGACGAGTGTCGGGTTTACCTCCCAGCCTCTGGGCTCCGGCTAAGAGTTTCTTTATAACAAAATGCTGAGTTGGATCAGGCATATCAGACAACTTGTGGATATACGACAAAGCGGACATATATGTCAACAGAGTAGCTGGAGCATAGGGCTTGGAAAAGAGGCTTGCTATAAAGGTAGCTAAAGTACCTGTTGAGGCTGGAAAACGGAACAGGTGGGGAAATGTTTCTGACTGAAAGCGGCATAAGAGGCGATAGACCGTTTATATGCATGTTTTGTACCATCAGACAAGGATGCATAATCACTGGGAAGAATGTTGCAGGAATCTCTGTTGGCCGCAGTTGAAGCCAAGGTGCCATCTGTTGAGCTGCGGCCTCCTGAAATCGGGACAGTTTGTCAGGAATGACATCAGTCTTTCCTGGAATATGCTTTGATTTAAAGAAAAAAACATTAAATTTCAAAGCAGAGACAACCAGGCGTCTAATTACACGCACCAGGTGAGAGTCGTTAGCTGACTGTTTATTGATGAAGTCCACCACGGTTTGGTTGTCGGTGAGGAACAAAAATAGAATGGTTGGCCATATATTGACCATACAGCTCCGATGCCGCTACGATAGGATATAGTTCCAATACAGAAATATTATAACGGTGCCATAGTTCCGGGAAACGTCCATTAAACCACCGGGAATTGAAAACTGCAGACTAAGCCGGACTATCGTTCTGTCGAAGTCACGCAGCCAGGCGAGAGTCGGTTAAGCGAGACTAAGCAAACTAATGACCGTATCCGTTGCAATGCAAGCAAACCCTCGCGAGATTGATGTACGCAAGTTGCGAATTTCTCAGTTGCGAAAATTCGTTTTGAGAATACTAACTTGCGAAATTTCGCAACTAAGAAACAATCCGCCATATTTGCGCAACTTCTTACGTACAAAATCTGTTTCTTCAAGAATACAGGCCCAGAATAAGAAAGATTCCAACCATTCCAAGCACCCGCGAGCGCAACAAACGGTGGCGCCTCACTACGGAGTTTGGGTAATCGAGTCCAGACACTAACTGATCCGTTTCTAAACTTCATATTTATTATCACAACAAATTAATTATTTTAATAATGCTGATTATATTCTAAACATTTGTATTAACAAATTGTAAATAGTTTTAGCCCCAAATACCTGTGTAGAAACTGATGGATGACATGTACAGCCATCTGGTGATTGGTAGGCAAAACAAAACGCGTCCGCTCGTGGAATGACGAAGTGGTGAGTTCTTGCTGTTTTTTGAAAGTTAATAACGGCATATTTATGTGATTGTTTGCATGAACTACATCCGTTGACATGTGGGCGATCTAAAACATATATATTAGGTATCGTTAGTGGTCGTTTCAGCAACAGACATCCATGCGTTTGTAGTTAATAACGAGGTAAATGATAGACTCAACGTCAGACATAGACCACAACAACCGAGCAGTGATATTTCAAACAGGTCCAGACCCGGTTAATTTTTTTCACAAATCCCACAATTTTTAGTTGCATTTATGTTGGGTAGATCAAAACGTCCAAACCAGATTACACAAAGTGTACAGTATAAACAGTCGTGGATGTTTCGCATGACATGTTAAAACAGTTAACTGTAACGGCGTTCCCGTGCTTGATCAAGTTCATGTGTCGTGTTGCATGGACCCTGTCCGGGCCGGGTAAACCTTCGGCCTAGGCCCTAGCCTAGGCCAGGGGTAGGTTTACATGACGCCCATTAACTTGGCATAGACCTGTCTTTTTTAGGGATCAACCAGGTGTCACTGGAACACTTCTAATGACATTATCTACCATGTAACTAACATGACTGTGGCGTAATATTATAGTATAGGGTCCACAGACAGTAACAATAAAATTATCTCATGACGTCATATGGAGCCTGTGCAAGTGCAGTGGCTGTCCTGTGTGACGTGTAAATGAGGATAACATGCAGGTCACTGATATCAGGATAATGCTACAAAGATCCATTCAAGTAGCATTGTCAAAATGCAGTGTAGCCATAGGGGCAACATATGCTAAACAAAATATTGTGCCAGTTGCTAACAGAGAAACTGGTCACTGAAACAGTAGAGGCAAGTTATTAATGTGTGTGTGTTTGTTTGACAACTTTATGACACTGCATATAAATGGACTGAACACACTCTGACAGCACATGGATTGAGCACGGCAATACCCAAGTAAGACATGAAATATGGTCAATGCAGATATGTTCATTTGCATTGATCATAACCAGCAACAGCATGCATACCAGTCACTGCATAACAGGACAACTCAAGCGTGACATACAGCAGACACAGGGTCACATTACAGGCATGTCAACCATTTAGTTCACTTACGTACTTAGGCCTGTTTGCTCGCTGGGAGCATAGGCCATCGACCATGGTCCTCCACTGTTGTCGGTTTGATGCCATTTTCTCAAATTCTTTTCAGGCTTTTCCTATCTACTTTCTTTCACTTTCCGTGATTGCGTAACGCATACTCTCCATGGGAGGCCCTCCCTTTCCCAAGTTCAGTACAGTTCCTTTGGTCGATGTTTTCATAACAATCTGTTTTTATGGGAAAGGGTTGTTAGCCCAACCCTCTTCTTTTTATATCCGGGCTTGAGAACGGCATTGGTAGAGTTATTTAGTTCACTGCATAGTAGTTTATTCAAGCATGACACAGTACTTAACATACAACCACGTAGATGTAGACATATAGATATCCACAGCAATTGCCAATAGGATTGTTATCATATGGTGGCAACAATCAGCACTACGCCATTCGTAGGTTTGTTTGACAACTTTATGATAACCAAGTGGCAAGTATTCTGCCACTGACTGAGAGCTAGAATGATGGTTTTTGTAGACAAAACTCAAATTGTTTTTTATTCATGGATATTAAAATTTTTAGTCCTTTGGCCGAAGGTCCAAGGGACTATTGCCATCACTCTGCATCCAACGTCCGCCATCCACCGTTAGCTGCCGTATCTCAGAAACTGTTCAGCAACTTTTTCTCTAATTTTGCATAGACATCTTAAGGCACTGCCACTATGCACGAGAAATCTGTATTTGATTGAATCATTCTAAGGGCTCCCTAGGGCCTCCAAGGACCCAAAAACTGGTAAAAATGTTACATTTTGCCTATTTTTTCAAAAACTGTTCAGCAACTTTTTCTCTAATTTTGCATATACATTTCATGTGGTAGTGTCACTGTACACAAGAAATCTGTATTTGATTGAATCATTCTAAGGGCACCTAATGACCCCCCCAAAAAAAAGGACCCCAAAACTGGTAAATTTTCACATGTTGCCTATTTTTTCAAAAACTCTTAAGTAACTGTTTCTCTAATTTTGCATAGACATTTCATGTGGTAGTGCCACTGTACACAAGAAATCTGTATTTGATTTAATCATTCTGAGAGCTCCAAAGGTCCCCTAAAATGCTAAATTTGCTAACTAAATGGACTACTGTAGCAGCAGATCTAGCAGGCTTCCGGTCCTTTTGTTCAACTAATCCCTTTTCCCACAACATCTGTCACACCTCACTGTGGCTGGCTGGTGAAAGTGTGACTAATCTGTAATTGGTCACTGGCAGAGGCTTGGGTCACTGTGGCTGGTGGTGGAAAGTGTGACTAATCTGTAATTTGTCACTGGCAGAGGCTTGGGTCAACAGACACAGCACCCTCTAGACCCCTGGACAGTTGTGCCTACATTCTAAGGGGTCATCCTGAAACAACCACATGTCAACCATTAGAAGAGTTGACATAGTTCCGCTATATACAAGAAATCTGTATTTGATTGAATCGTTCTAGTATCATCAGCATATAGTAGAACGTACATTTGCAAAAAAATGTCTACATCATCATCACTAAGGTTGTAAATTTCACCAGCTGCCATGTCAAGTCCCTTATAATTATGACTAACAGTGTTCAAAATCATTCAGGTAAATAGCAAATAACAAAGAAGACAAGTTTTATCCTTGTGGTAACTCTGCATCACATGAGAAGAAGGCTGACACAGCCCCCCAAAATGCAAAATGTTTACACTATCTAGTGATGTGGTTTTGAGAAGGGCCCTTGAGACTATCCCTTAACAGTAGATTTTGTGTATTGTACCAGAAACAGAACACTATTCCCCTTCCCAAAACGTCTGTCACATGCGGAGTCTGTGTCTTGTATGGATATATATTTTTATGCAGTTGTTTTATATAAGCAGAAAGTTAATTGAAATTAGTTATTCTTAGGCCACAGAAAAGTAATTCCCGGTTTCTCACCAATGCATGTATTTAAAAATATGTGCTACAACATTTTATTTTCTATTATAATTATTCCTCTAAATGCAAGACGTGGTGCATTAAGCGAACAGTAAACATGTCAACATTTTATTTCTATCATAACCCTTAATGATCTGTAACTATGATTCACCAAAAAGACATTTGATTAATAATTACCTATAGTGTTGTTTGATTTATGCCGGGCAGAAACTGTTTCTGCCCGGCAGAAACGGCAACAATAAGAAATACATGCCATTGGTAGGCAAACGTGTTCTTTTTATAGAAAACGACAGTTTTTTTCTATACCTGTCTACGTATGATAACCATTTGTCTGCCCTGCTCACAATAAACATGACATGAATGATAAAAGGAAGATCACTGCCACTTAACTTGTGGATTATTATAAACTGTTCTGCTACTGCTTGGTGGACAGTTAATTAATGGGTCAAGTTCAAATACATCAGCACGTTTTTCACACCTGCATGGTAGTTTAGGCTCATTGGTGTGCTGGCAGCTACAAAACCTATAGGCTTGTGTGAAAAGGATAGTTGGCAGAAGAACTAACTTCAAAGCACCATTGCATCCATTTAGCCAGGCAGCAGTCACACTGTCCCAGTGTCTGCTGCTATGTTTATATAATAATTATAAAGGCTCAATGATCCCAATACACCAATCTGTTGGCACATTGTCAGATAATAGAACTAGGTTAAACATCTTAACAATAACTATAATTAGTTCTGTGGGGCTGTTTTTTTTCAAAAACTGTTCAGTAACTTTTTCTCTAATTTTTCATAGACATTTCATGTGGTAGTGCCTGCTATTGTTTGATAGACTCCTGTTAAACTGGACGGTTGCCTGTAGGTTTTAAACTGTGTCAAACAGTGAGCCTACCTTTTGCTCTCAAATAATCTGTCCTCTTAGTTTTACACATAAAGACATAATCTAGCATAACTTGATTAGTTTTTGTAGCAGCCCATTTGTACTTCCAGTGTATCATTGCAAAATGACATACACACTGTGTGCCACATTTGAATGTCATGCATGTACTATTTCCATGCAGTTCATTTGCATATATAATGTAAAACTTCAACAGCCGTTTTCTTCATTTTCACTTTTTGACCCTTACCATGTTCAATGCTCCATAACTTCGCCAATTTTTGTAGCAGTCATAATTTTTGAAACCGTGTAAAGCACCCTACTCAACCTTTACAAGAATGCAATGTTACAATTTTTCCGACTTATCATTCATTTGGTCAGGGGTCACATATAGATGTATTAGTCCAAAGGACTTCAGGGCCACTTAGCCCTTTTTTGTGTTTACTGTCAATAAAGTTTACCTTTTTAACAATTATGTACCTGTAAATCACTCTTATTCAAAGATAAAGTGTGGTTCTTTCAAGTAAGTAATGTTGATATTCAATTGTTGACGGTTGTTTATAGATAATAATATTTTTGCAACACAACCTTGCAACATTTGAATGTTAAAAGGGTTTGCATATTATTAATTTATTTTGAACGCCTTTTTGGCTAATGCCAAATGAAGCCCTCAAGGTGTATGCAATACGATCATTCCTGTGTGTGTATATTATCCATGTACCATGAGGCGGCATGCAATAATAAAGTACTCTTTGTTATAAACTGTTTCCAGCCTTCTAAATATTAAGACATGAAGACAGACATGTTACATGGTGGCAGCGGTACTGAGCTACAGTACTAGTAGGATACGTGGCTTGGAAGATAATGAATAAGCGCTCCAAAGTAATTGGGAAAATTTGCAGTTTGGTTTGTCAGTGAGCAATAATGGCATCCAATAATGCATTGCCAGCACCATTTCCACTGGACATTCACGCCGCAGAGAAGTGGCGAAAATTCAACCTCGCGTGGACCAATTATGCATTTGCAACTGAACTTGACAAAACAAAACAGGCTGTACAAGTCGCTACTCTGCTGACAGTTATTGGCGAGGATGCCAGGGAAGTGTACTCGACCTTCAACGACTGGACAGTGGTAGGCGATCACCAGCATATCAAACCAGTGCTAAAGCGATTTGCTGAGTATTGTTAACCGCGAAAGAACGTGCCATTTGAACAATATAAATTCAACAAGAGGCAGCAGGAACCGGGAGAACAATATGAACGGTACAATACAATTTTATGCAAACTGGCTGAAGGATGTGATTTCGAAACAATCACGTCTAAACAAAATTTGCTTTACCATTTGATATTTGGCATCAACGATGCAAATGTGCAAGAACAACTACTTTGAGAAACTGATCTCACCCTAGAGAAACCCGATGAAATTTGCAGAGCTGCTGAAAGCATGATGGAACAAATGCGAGTTGTAGGCGACAAACCTATGACACTTCAGTGTATGCCAAAGGTAAACAAAGCCAAAAGAAAGGCAGACAACGTTGCTTGGGCAGAGAATCAAAACAACGTAAGGGACCGGCTCAGAAAGAGTGCTGGAACTGTGGACGTGTACATGCACATGAGAAGAAAGAACTGTGTCCAGCGTATGGCAAAAGTGTCACAAATGTGGTAAGCGTAACCACTTTGCTGCTAAATGTAAACAAGCTGCTACTTCGCACAATTTAGTGAGAACAGTCACGGAAACTAAAAAGGTGTTTCCTATCCGTGAGGTGGCGACACTCAACCTGGATGACTCACAGTTCATAACACTGAAATTAGATTCCTGCAACTAGCAAGGTTCAAGTAGCGCCAAGGAGCTACAAAGTCAGTGTTGGCAGTGTCATCTACTGCCAAAATCGACGCCAACTTGTCTCCACAGATGAGCCACCGATCATCGAAACACAGGATATTGAACCACCGATTACAGCAAAATCGGCAGCAGACAACCCGGATGTGACAGACACACCAGCAGAGTCTGCAATCCCTGTGGTTGTGTCACCAGTAATACACAGTCTCCAGAGATCCGGATGCATTGTCAAAAAACCATGTCATCTGGACGATTATGTCTTAGTGAACATTGGTTTGTCCTGATATTGAACTGTGATTAATTGAACATTGGTGAATTTGGCACTGTATGTCAAACATACTATTGGACACTTGTTTTTTTTAAGAAAAGAAAAAGAGATGTAGGCTAATGCTAAATGATGCCCTCAAGGCATATGCAATGCAATCATTCCTGTGTGTATATACTATATGTGTACCACGAGGCAGCATGCAATAATAAAGTACTCTCTTTGTTGTAAACTATTTCCAGCCTTCTAAATATTAAGACATTGTTCTGTCTGTTGTCCACGCAGCAGTTGTCTGTGTTCGGGTGCAAACTGGAGCAAACCAGACTGCTATTTGGGCCTCAAAATGTGCTAAGCCTAAGACGCAATATTTTTATAGCATAAATATGCCTGAGATGGTGTGGAATTGTTTAATTATCGCATCAACTTGTCAAATTTAGGCAAAACTGTAGTTAATAACGTCAGGATTCTACACAAGTGCCCCTAAATTTTCTCAGATTTCTCAGACACGTTTTTGTGTGTGTCTTTTTGGTACGTGCGGCAAAAACTGTGCAGCATTCCATTGTACAAGGGTCACTGACGCGCTCCAAGGGAATCATTGCCAATGGGCTCCCAATCCACCACCCCCTCATGAATGTCCACTGCCAGTCAGCATTAACCCACTAGTCTCCATTGTACAGCTCAGCCAGCCCTACAGCCATAATTACCATGTCCCAGTGAACCATAACTCATCCTGTTGTTTACATGTCTGTCATCTACAGGGGCACTGATCTTTGGCCCAGTGGTCTGTCATCCCCTGGCCAGTAGGTCATGGAATAGTTGCCACTTTTGGTCAGACAGACATGATGTTATCTATGAGCTAGCCACCCCTGCAACATCTGCCCAAGCTCAGTGTGACCAGGAGGTCATCAAGCTGTAGCCTCAATAGTTCTGATTGTTGTCACTCATTGCACAGCTCTGCAGTACCTGACAGTAATATTGCATCATTTCCATGTACAGGTTTACTAAAAAGGGATTTTGGTGGACAGCTTGTGGCCACCAACATTTCC
Organism: Paraescarpia echinospica; assembly: GCA_020002185.1. NCBI lineage: Eukaryota > Metazoa > Annelida > Polychaeta > Sabellida > Siboglinidae > Paraescarpia > Paraescarpia echinospica. The sequence continues at coordinate 68,849,766 of CM034533.1, read as the reverse complement.
CAAAAGGCTCTCAGTGCTCAGTATCATATTAACAAAGCACTGCAGCTGTTTGGTATTACATTTCTATACTAATTTCCTGTAATATTAAATAATATGTTTATCGTGAGAATAAAAAATGTATAAAATAATTGAATGTTTCTTAATTTGCTGCGTAATTAGATTCAGTCTAGATAATAGTAGTATTTGATAACATAATCTAGATAGTATTTATCAGATACAAACCTGTTTGTAGTACAAATCATTAACCAGTTTACAATTTATATGTAACTGATGGAAACTACTCAAGTTAGACATATGAGAAAAGTTGCCTTGGTCACAGAAGGAAAACTTGTAAATGTCAAAGCTGTTGCGTAATTTCAGTATCTTTGCATTAAACTGTAGACTCATTTTATGTGAGCAGAATAATTACCTGTTTGTGTGGTTTCTGTTTTGAGATGGAGACGAGGTCAGCTACACGAAGAAGCGTGCGCCTGAACAAGGTGAAGCCACCAAGGCCACGCAGGAGTATCAGCGAGCCAGCACCTGTCCCAGGTGAGGTTCCCCATGCCAGTCTTTTCAGAGTTAATTGACCTGTCATGGGCGACCACCTGTCTTGAGAGATCACTTTTGTTGGGCTGAAGGGGTGGTTGCTCAAGAAAGGTTCGTTGTATTATGATGTCTGCAGGAACTACTCGGTTATGAACAAACATTTCCTGAAAAGCTTCCAGTGTTGAAGACTACCGGTGTGTAGACTAGTGGTTTGTAGACTACTGGTGTGCTGTTGTATGCTTATTTCTGTGAACAACGCATGCATTACAAAATGTTTGTATAGATCTGCATTCTTCATGGATAGACATGTATAATTAACGGTTGCCTAGTTAACAAACATACCATATCATCCAGATGTTAAAAGCAGATTTCTGGTAAAAGCTATAGTGAATTTATGTCTGTGAAAACTGAATGCGTGCGTGCGTGCGTGCGTGCGTGCGTGCGTGCGTGCGTGCGTGCGTGCATAAATAACATAAAAGAAATGGTAAACAAACATCAAGATGAGTTTCTCGTGTTTCAGATGATCCCAATATCAAGATAATTGAATCACTTCATCAGAAGCTGATTGATTGTGTTGCATGCCACACTGATGTATCTGAATTTCTTGATCATGTGATCACAAATGGGAAACCGATGGAGATACAACTCAAAGGTAAGGCTATGAAATACATACTCGATAAATTACATTGGCATCTTTTTAATTAGTGTATTACAAAAGTATCTGTTTTATTTTCCTGTTGAATGTCTTATGGAGTAAAGATGCAATGTCATGTTCTGTATGTGTTCTGTAGAGTTGAAAGTGGAGGCCTGTGTGCATGGGTTGTTGTAGATTGAGCGAATGAAGTGAAGTCAGTTGTGTATATGTTGTAGAGTGACTGAATCAGTTATATGTATGTTGTAGAACAATTGAGTTTATTGTGTCTATGTTATAGAAAGATTGAGTTGGTTGTGTGTATGCTGTAGATCGCCTCAGTCAGGCCTTTATGCAGGAGGATCAAAAGTTTACCAGTCCAAAACATTTCCCAGTGGACATTTGTTCACCAAAACATCCCTCCAACTGCACCCCCCAAGGCTCACAAAAGCTCCAACGGCACCCCCCAAGGCTCACAAAAGCTCCAACGGCACCCCCCCCAAGGCTCACCATATATATATACATGTATATATATAAAAAATAATTATATATATATATACACGTACACATATATATGTGGCTCACCAAAAACCTAAGCAAATCAGCAAATGGTTATATATATATTAGGTGTAACATGCATGGTAAAACATCATGAGATAAATAATAGGCTGTACGCATGCATAAAAAGAGCGTAGATTAGATTTGATTGGCAGGGTTCTGCTTGCAAAATGCTACGTCAGCAAACTGACAGCTTGCGTTGCGCCTGCAGATGGTATGGATGAATTATGTGGTGGTAGGCATTATTGAGTGCTGTGTGTCCGGAAAATGCTCAAATAATGCTAGGAATTCAAAGTACGGGAAGGGTTTGTTTCTGCGCGATACAAAACACAATATATTCCAGTGCTGACACCCGTCCTACAGCCCGTCATACAAACTGACAGGACAGAGCCTTATCATACTAAGATGGGTTATACCCCGTCCTCGCAAATTATCCCCAGTTTATAGTACTGTCAAATGACCGGTGGACGGGTCTCTAGATAAAGCTATGGCCTCAGTCAGTTGTGTGTATGTTGTAGTGGCTCTCATGTTGGCAACATTTTCATGTCTTAATGAGAGTCTCCTTGACCTTTCTATTTATATATATCTGTCTGTAGATCGCCTCAGTCAGTTATGTGTGTGTGTGTGTGTGTTGTAGATCGACTGGATGGTCTGTTTGACGTGATCCGCCTGAGTATGATGGAGAGTCAGATGGAGGCTTGCACTCGCATGCACCTGCTGCAGCTCCTTGAATTGAGGGCTGGCGGGTGGCAGGTAGATGAAAGTCGCAGCAACTTCTACAAGCACAAGTGTCGATGTCTTGGCATGAAGGTAATTACCAGTCCAGTATGAGTGGGACTAGGGTCATTTCTAAAATAGGACTTATGACAGACCTATGCATTGTTTGTTTTTAAGGGTTGATTAATAGGTGTGAAATAATGTTTCCTGGTTTGTTAACATGTGTTTTAATGATGTTCTCTGCTCACTGCTATAGCAGTCGTGCTATGTTCACTGCGCCAGTGGTGATTGAATTGTTTAAATTTTTTACTTGAGTAGAAGTAAAAAATATTCACCTAAAAAACCTACTTGAGTAAAACGTTAAATTACTTTCTAAAAGTACTTCAAGTAAAAGTAGAACGGAAAGATTTTTTTGTTAGGCAAGTAGGCCTAACCAACATACATGACAGCATCAACGAACAAAAAAATGAAGGCAGTGTGAAAATAATTACTGTTTTGTCCAACGTATCTGAATAATGTATGTGAGTAATGTTCTAAATGTAGAAATCTCTATTTTATGTTTTCGCAAATTCGACAACAGGGCACAGAAATGTGTTCCCGTATCTGCAACAATTTACAAGTGGCACTACGATGACACTTCCTAGTCTAGAACGCCGTCGAAGCTACAGGCAGTGTGCAAGCCGCATGGTTTATACATGGTTTCTGAAGCTTATTAAGTTGCCAGCCAACGTAATGTGTATAATATTTAAATATCATACACTGTTGAATGTTGAACTTAATAAATTCACGAATGTTGTACAGTTCTAAAATAGATTAGGGATCAGCAAACCAACTGAACTGAACGATAATATGGTACCGCAGACACAATGAGATCTAAAATAATAACATGGCACTCAGCAGCCGAACACGCAAATGAGTTGACAAACACAGTGCTAAAGTTAACTAAAGATATAAAACTATAATGAAAACGCTCACAATTGGCTTAACTTTGTCTTTCTGTCAATATCAAAATACCAGTTTAGAATAGAACGCACATTTACCGTGCCAAATAACATTGTGATTCACTGTTTCATACGTGGTTGACGAATTCATATTTTAGTGCACCAGTAGCTTTGCATTTATTGCAGCAAAAAACAACTATTTGCGATACAACGTTAGCATACTGATCTTCCCTACTAAGCTGCAGTAAAACACATCCGATTCTTAAGCAAGACGTATTTTTGAATTTCAATTGCACTTTGCAAACCGCGGAAGCCAGACGAAGGCGCTGTTTCGCAGAAGCCAAGACTGGCAGAAGGGAAACCCGATTCAGTTGATGTCTGCGCAAAACATACACTCGCTCCACATGTACTGTGTCTAAAGTTAACAGACACAAAACAAGTGACAGTTATTACCATGTTAACATAGTTTGCCGTAGTGCCAATTTTTAGTCCTTTGGGCCGAAGGTCCAATGGGCTATTGCCATCACTCTCCGTCTGCCATTAGCTGCCGTATCTCAGAAACCGTTCAGCAACTTTTTCTCTAATTTTGCATAGACATATTTTATGGCACTGCCACTGTGCACGAGAAATCTGTATTTGATTGAATCATTCTAAGGGCACCTAATGACCCCAAAAAAAGACCCCACAACTGGTAAATTTTCACATTTGGCTATTTTTTCAAAAACTCTTCCATAACTTTATCTCTAATTTTGCATAGACATTTCATTTGGTAGTGCCACTATATACAATAAATCTGTATTTGATTTAATCATTCTAAGGGCATTCTAAAATGCTAAAGTTGCTAACTAAATTGTCTACTGCAGGAGCAGCTCTATCTGGCTAATCCCTTTTCCTACAACATCTGTCACACCTCATTGTGGAGGGCCGTTCTGCCTGATGGAAACTGTGACTAATCTGTAATTGGTCACTGGCAGAGGCTTCCAGGTTCCTTTTCTGACACAATACACAAAATCTACTGCTAGGGGATAGTCTCAAGGGCCCTACTCAAAACCACATCACTAGATAGTGTACAAATTTTGTATTTTGGGGGCTGTGTCGGCCTTCTTTTCATGTGATGTAGAGTTACCACAAGGAGAAAACTTGTCTCCGTTGTTATTTGCTATTTACCTGAATGATTTTGAACAGAGTGTTAGTCATAATTATAAGGGACTTGACATGGCAGCTGGTGAAATTTACAACAACCTTAGTGATGATGATGTAGACATTTTCTTGAAAATGTATGTTCTACTATACGCTGATGATACTAGAATAATTCAATCAAATACAGATTTCTTGTGTATAGCGGAACTATGTCAACTCTTCTAATGGTTGACATTTGGTTGTTTCAGGATAACCCCTTAAAATATAGGCCCAACTGTCCTGTGGCCGGTTGCATGACACGCACCCAACTTAGGCGGTCGAATCACACCCAACTCCCTAGGTGTCACCTAGCTGGGCAGATGCTTAGGAAGCGTTGCATGACAGGCACCCAGATGTCGCCCAACTAAGTGCTAGTGGCACGATTAACCGATAAGCGGATTACCGCGTTTTCAGGGCAAATCTTCCCAGGGTTCATTTCATTTCATCATGGCGGACGCAAAACCATAGATTAGAAATAGAAAAGATAATTTCGTTCATGACGAAATAATTGCCCTCATACAGGCGTATGGTAGGAGCAAAAAAACACTCCGAGGGCGGTTCAAGTCGACGCTGTCCAACCGCGACAAGAAGGTGGGATGGGAAATGGTTGCATCGGATGTTAACGCCGTTTCCAAGTCGCACCGCAGTGTCGACGAGTTAAAAAAGAAATGGCAGAAACTTGCCAGCGATGCGAGGGCAGACCTGGCAAGACGGAAACACCCAGGGACAGGTGGTGGACCGCGTCGCAAAGACGGATTATACACAGATCTTATCGCCGACATCTTCGGGGAGGAATCGGCCCTTATAGACGGAATAGAAGGCGGCATCGATGTGGGCGACAACGGCCTGTTCGCAGGCGAAGCTGAAGGTTTGCTAATGTCATTTCTTTATTTGTGTTTAATTTCGCAAGAACACCGGTCACAATTAACAAGGTTGTACATGCATCCACCGTAACTAAATCAATTTAGACTGTCCTTGGTATTGCTACTTACGTAATGTTGCACCACTATTAACTAACGGTGACAGCTGCGAATCTCGAATCTGAATATGACCGATCAATCCTGATAATTACACAACGTTTGATCTGTCAGTGGAGGAAACAACAGATAAAAGGGAGACAGAAAAGAGAAAAACACATTAATAGAACAGCTCGATTTATAACATCAGTAATGTGTCACTGTTTTTGATCTTGTGTCATCAGTGTATACACGTTTCGGGATGTTCCTATGCCTGTGCTTTGGAGTTACTCAACACGACATCAATGTAATGATTATGTTCCAGAGTCATTGGTGCAGCAGAACAACTCCCTGCAGATTGCCGACGCTGTTCCCGTCACTCCAATCAGGGGTGAGAACTTCGATGGTAAGATGACATACATAACTTTTTATTTGAGGTACAAAACATATATAAATATTTATGCATTCCATGATTCTGAATTTATTTGGACATCTGCTGATGACATCAAATCGTGTGTCAGTTAAAATGATTGTTTAATTGTTAGTATGACAGTGAATAAATGTACTGTTGTTTGTTTTACACAAACTACTGAGTAATCATTTTTGTTTTTTCTTGCAAGCAATTTCAGATTGTATCATGTACAAATGTAATAAATATGTTATCAAATTTTAACAACTGACCCTGTGAAAATCAAAACTTCTTTCCAGCCACAATGTTAATGTAAATGTTAAACAGTAATTGGTGGGTTAAAAAGTACACAAAATATGAAAAAAATTGCATTCCACCACAATGCCTTGGCATGACTTATAACTTATTGTTACAGATCGTCCATGCAGCAGCAGCAGCAGCAGCAGCAGCAGCAGCAGCAGTAATCCTACACGGTGCAGCACTCCTTTAGACTTTGGAGAAAATGTCACTGTTGGAGTTGATGACAATGACACGTTGAGGGTGAGAGAGCCTTCAATCGTCTTGCCATTCGCCACGAGCAGGTAGAGGAAGAGACAGTCCACATCAACTGTTGACGACCTCTACGCCATCTACCTGCAAAAAGAAATTGAAATAAAAGATCTAAAAAAATAAAACTTCAGCTTGAAATTCAACTGCTACAAAAGAAATTAGCACAACAGGAACCAAACATAGCAGTTCTACAGTTAACCACGTACCATCATTTGCGTTTGATCTGACTTTGTTTCTACCACCAATTGCTGTGTGCTTAGTCAGTAAATTCAAATATACACATACTTCAAAAATACGTAAGAGTCGTTTCCATAATTTTGCATTGTGAGTTTATTAGATAATTTGCCATTGTGTCAGATTATAAGATATCATGAAATAGCTCTTCGTAGAATGATTGAGCAAGTCACAAGCTATGGGATGTTAATATAGCATGCTGTTTATTTTTATGATAGGTAGTATGTAATTAATAAAGCTTCCTGTTGATAAAGACTTACCTTCTTGTAAAGTGTTGTTGAACAATACGTTGACGCATAGCTCTTCCTGAAATGGTGGGATTGTCGTTGCAGACAGTGTTATCAGCATCATCATCATTGTTGTCTTGTGGGTCGGGGTCAAATTCCAAAGCCATATTATGCAACACCAAGCACGCTGTGATGATTTTGCATGCCCTCTCTGGACAGTACCACAATTCTGTGTGTAGACAGTGGAATCGCCGTTTCAGGACACCGTTACACCTTTCTATGGTTACTCTCGTGCTGACAAAGGCGCGGCTGTAAGCGATTTCTGGTGGTGTCTGTGGATTTATAAAGGGTGACAACAGCCATTCTCGTAACGGGTAAGTCCTGTCTCCCAGAATAAAGCCGTCAAGAGGGCGAGGATTCCCCTCGAAGGCTCTCCAAACTGAGCCCTCCTTCAAAATTCGTGCATCATGTGCCGATCCCGGATATTTGACTACACAATTTAAAATGCACAGTTCGGCGTCACAAATGAGATGCACATTGATGCTGTGTCTGCCGCTCCTGTTGACGTATTCGTTTACGACCGGAGCCTGCAACTTCACGTTCGTCCCATCAACGCAACCGATGACGTTTGGGAAACTTGCCATAGCATAAAACAACCGTTTCTGCCGATTTGCTTCACGCTGTCGGGGAAAGAAAATCCATCTTCGCGCGCGCTCACACAAAGCTTGCGACACACAATAAATTGTTCTACTAACGGTCGATTTATGTGTCAGAATTGTATCGCCAACAACATTCTGGAAGGACCCAATCGCGAAAAATCGCAACGCAGTTAAAACTTGAAGTTCGGGCGACAAGAATCCCTTTCGGCTATATCCGAATTCCAAGTCGCCACGAATTTCGTCGACGATTCTGAATAGATCAACTCTTCTGAACCGATACCTTTCAAACAGCTGAACGTCGTTGAACGTATCCAGGGGGTTTAAATGGTCTCTAAAAACGCGATTTCTTCTTAATTGTCGGCGCCAGTATAAGTCGTGAACGATCGCGGCCATTAGTAAAACGCGCTATGTGACACCTAGCTGGAGTTAGGGCTGCTCGGGGTTGTCCCAGGAGTTGCGCCCTAATTTGCGCGCGTACTCAGCTGGGTGCGTGTCATGCAACCGCCCTTAATGGCTATGTGCCACCTAGGAGCTAATGACCCTAACTTGGGCGGAATTTGGACTTATGTGTGTGTCATGCAACCGGCCACAGGGGTCTAGTGGGTGCTGGCTGGGAAACTATTCCCCTTCCCAAAGCATCTGTCACATGTGGAGTCTATGTCTTGCATGGATATCTATTTTATGCAGTTGTTTTATATAAGCAGGAATTTTTTGAAATTAGTTATTCTTAGGCCACAGAAAAGTAATTTCTAGTTTGTCTTGAATACATGTATTTAAAAACAACATTTTATTTTCTATTATAATTATTCCTCTAAATGCAAAACGTGGTGCAATACAGTAAACATGTCAACATTTTACTTCTATCATAACCCTTTATGGTCTGTAACTATGATTCACCAAAAAACATTTGACTAATAATTACCTACAGGGTTGTTTGATTTCTGCCCGGCAGAAAAGGCAACATTAGGAAATACTTGCAATTGATAGGCAAATGTGTTCTTTTTATAGAAAATGTCAGTTTCTTTCTGTACCTGTCTACGTATGATAACCATTTGTCCACCCTGCTCACAATGATAAAAAGAAGATCACTGCCACTTAACTTGTGGATTATTATTATAAAACTGCTCTGCTACTGCTTGGTGGACAGTTAATTAGTGGCTCAAGTTCAAATACATCAGGACGTTTTTCACACCTGCATGGTAGCTTAGGCTCAGTAGTGTGCTGGCAGCCACTAAACCTATAGGCTTGTGTGAAAAGGATAGTTGGCAGAAGAACTAACTTCAAAGCACCATTGCATCCATTTAGCCAGGCAGCAGTCGCACTGTCCCCGTGTCTGCTGCTACCTTTTGCTCTCAATCTGTCCTCTTAGTTTTACACATAAAGACATAATTTGGCATAACTTGTTTTTGTAGCAGCACATTTGTACTTCTAGTGTATCAGTGCAACACAACATACATACTGTGTGCCACATTTGAATTCCACGCAATCCATTTGCATATACAATGTAAAACTTCAACAGCCGTTTTCTTCATTTTCACTTTTTGAACCCTACCAAGTTCAATGCTCCATAACTTCGCCAATTTTTGTAGCAGTCGTAATTTTTGAAACCGTGTAAAGCACTCTACCCAACCTTTACAAGGATGAAAGAAAACAATGTTACAATTTTTTCAACTTATCACTCATTTGGTCAGCCGGGGTCACATATAGACGTATTAGTCCAAAGGACTTCAGGGCCTCTTGGCCAATTTTTGTTACTTGTAAAAGCTGAGCACTGGTTGTTTGTTTGATTTCATAAGGCGAGAAGATCTTCTTTGAAGTTTAAACACACACACAAAATAGGGGTTATTTAGTGGGGAACCTTCCACGGGGCGTGAAAGTAATACCCCTGTAAGTCTGTCATAGTCTCAAACTCAGGTCTACCCTAGAAATCCAAGATATGTGCCTGTGTGATGTGCCTGTGCCCGTAACTCCCTTTGATTTGAGTCTTGTGAATAAAGGTATAATGCACTGGTCTGTAACTGACTTCTGAGAAAGCCTGCCGTGATTTGTGTGCATGTCATTCTGAGAAGGCCTTACTTCTTATGCTTGATTCATGTTGCCAGCCATTGTGTGTATGCTCTTAGTGTTAGGTCTGTTTAATGTCAAACTAATGCTTGTGTGTAGGCTGTCATGCTGAGGCCTGGTTCATGAAGGCATGTTGTTGAATGCGTGTCCACCATTCTGTCTAGGCCTGGTTCATAAAGGCAGGTTGTTGAATGTGTGTCCACCATTCTGTCTAGTTTTGTAAATACATCCGTTTTATGAAATGTTGTTGACGGGTGGAACATGTAATAAAAATGTAATGAAAATCTAACGAAAATATATAGCGAGGTAAATGAAAGTAACAAAGTAAAACGTAGCGTTATCTTAGATACAACTACTTTGTTACAAGTAAAAGTAGTTAGTACAAATTGTACTATGTTACTGTTAGTTACTAGAAAAAACTACTCAAATAGAGTAGCGAAGTAGTTTTACTTCGTTACATGACACCACTGCACTGTGCCAATGGTCATACATGTGCTCATCGCTCTGGTATATATGAGCTGAAATGTTAAGGTATAGTAATATCACGTGATCTCTTGAGCAGATATGTTTACTTTAACTTGATTACAAAATATTCAAGTTTGTACAATCCTAGAACGTTTGTCTTCCATGTTGATTGTTACTGTTTTTAGTACCTTCTCATCATTTCATTTTAAGAGAGGTGTGAGGATCTCATGTTAAGTAGAGCTGTTTGTGGCTGGGGGGTTTCTAGCCAAGAGTGTTGGAGTACTGACGACACACTGTTGCTTGCAGGAGAACCTTGTTACACTACAGAAACACAGTCATAATATAGGTCTTGGTTGTTGTCTTTAGATCACTGACATCTAACTATAATCGAGTTAGCATATGTATATATATGTAGGTATGTTAATTAATATTTTCCTCATAGATGGTTTGCATCTCAGTGCCAACTTTCGGGGACTAATCTGCGACCTCCCAGAACTCTCAGAAAAAAGTAACCGGTCTTTATTTATCAAAATTGCCCTTTGGTTAAGGTTTTTTTTGGATTTAGGGTTCATGCAGGACATTGGAGGAACATAAATTAGTTGTTTGCAAAGTTACTTGTAAACAACAAAACACTGCTCAAATTTACATGGTAACAAATGTCATTTATAAATGCTTATTAGACATTCTGGTCATTATGAAGTCGGCATTGTAACCTTTGTCATCATCGTCATTGCAATAGTCATCAGTATCACTGAATCATCATCATCGCTGGTGTCTCTGCCAGCATTGTGAGATCTCTGTGTTTGTGTTTGTCAGTGGCGGAGCAACTCTGACAGTAGTGACGTCAGTATTCAGATCCCAAGTGCACTGAAGCCCAGAAGAGAAACGAATGACACAGTGACACACGACAAGGCAGCTGGTGACATGGTGACAGTTTCAAAGATGCCGCAGGTGTTTGACGCTAGTGTTAAGAAACCAACTGTACCAAGGCCCAGAAAAAACATGAACGACACAGTGACACACAACAAAGCAGCTGGTGACACAGTGACACTTTCAAAGACAGCACGGATGTTTGATGTATCAGACACAGTGACACATGCAAACACGTCGGCGTTGTACGGAGCTGGCGAACCACAGTCGAACACACGCATCATCCCGCAACCGTTGAACGTACGCAATATCCCACTAGCACCACCAAGCACACGCGATATCCCACTACCACCACCAAACACACGCGATATCCCACCACAGTCAAACATACATGATATCCCGCTACCATCGATCGCACGCGATGTCACGTCAGAGTCGAAGACACGTATTGTCCCACCACCGCCGGGCTTACAACGGTGCACATCTGTGCCGTCAGATGTCGCCACAGGGTCAGACTTCTTGCGCTTTCGCTTTCTGCCTGACCGATGCTTTCTGGAGCTGCCTGTTGCTCCAGCGCCGTGGAGTTGCTCCTCCTCCGTGCTTGAGTTGTCTTGTCTTGGCAACGACGTGAGGGGAAGGTCCGGCAGCACCTCTCCCGAACCAGACACAGGTATTTATTGCCTCTTTCCCAGTCCATCTCCCTGTCTGACAGTCTGTCACACTGTTTTTCTGCCAGCCATGACGGAGAACAGACATGAATTGCTCCACAGAGCTGTGGTAATTTGTTGTTTGTGAGATGTGGGACAGTCTTTGAGAGCCTGCAGTCAGTCATACAGCCTAACACTTTTATTTTGCCATTAGCTTGCAGATGTGCTATTCCATTGCCAATTCATTGTTGCATAATCTCTGTTTTTCTTTTGCTTGTTATTGATAACTGTGAACTTATTTCCCACGTACGATTATGTTTTTACAACAGCATTACTGGGAAAACCGTTTGGTGAGTTAATTTAAAAGTAGATACTACAGATGGCTGTATCTAAATGTAGCATGAGCCATTTTAAACGTAGGTACAGATGTCTATCTAATTGTAGCACGTGACACAATCCTGCTAAAACTGTCCAGTGTCATAAATAAATATTAGATATCAACAGACTTACGATGACCACTGATGTAGGACACCCAGACATTACACAGAGTTTAAGCAGTAACTCTGATGTGTCCATGATGGAGTGTGCTCATTTAGTACAGAATCCTATCAGAAACATTACACTAACCAAGATTATTATTTCATATGTCCAGTAACATTTTGATTTTATTTTCTTGGACCCAACACTTGTGGTAGACATCCAGGTCTAAAACTTCTGATGAGATTATCTTTGCTCATATTCATGTATTTGTCTATGGCACATTGGATGTCACCAACGTATAGATGTTTTATACTAAAAGCGTAATAACTCCAGATTGTAAATGCTGTACATTTCCAGATCAAGAGTGCATCACGTACACAGGAGAAGTTCTGCTGTCGTTTGCCGAGTCCCCACATGCGAAAGTGCCACCAGAGGATTGGTTATACCTCAGCAAAGTCTTCCCTGAAGTCTGTCACACGCAGGTCAGTTACCACCTCACTTTCATAGTGGCATTTTATTTGTGTCCAGGCTTTCATCACAAACTGTGTACTCGTTACGTTGTTCATCACGGGTGAATGGCCAGAAATAATAACTTTGTCTTTGTTCCTCGGGATGAATAATATCTCGATATATAATCCTATAATGTTGATAAGTCTTCAAAGAGCGTCTGTCTGTGGATTTATGCTACTATTTATACACACCAGGATTGGTCATTAGGTATATACACCTGTACTTGGGTGGCCCCCACGAGAGCAGCAACATTTTAGCCTTAATTAATAGGAGTCTCACAGATCCTCGTGTGATAATTGTATAGTTGTTATATTCATTCTTTTACATACTCACTAGTTAGGTCAAAATAAAGTACATCTGCCTGCCTGCCTGCCACTTGCCGTACTATTAATGCTATTATCTATTTAATAATTCAGATTCAGAATAGTGTATTTCTTGGACACCCCTATTAAGACTGCACAGGAATTCGCTAGTGTAGTAGCCATCGTTAGTTAGATTGTACATAGTTTCTGAGAGCAAAAGAAAAAAAACAAAGTCCAAAAACAAAATCTGTCCTAACAAATTTATAGTGTGTGTGCTCGGGGTTAAGTATGTATGGTGTGTGTGTGTGTGTGTGTGTGTGTGCATGCGTGTGTGCGTGTGTGGGTGTGGGTGTGTGTTTTATGTATGAGCTCAATGCCCACATATTTTACAAGTTTACAGCTCCTTCTGTTGACTTCTCTGTTGTATAAAATGTTTGTGTTGTTAGGTTGATGACTACTTTCACGCGAGCTCATATGTACCACCACAGTGGAACTTAAACATGCTGCGACATTCAACAAAACAAGATAATGATGTTTCCTCATCAGTCATCAGAGGTGGATTTCCATGCAGTAAAAAACAAGATGGTGATGGTTCCTCTGCAGCTATCAGAGGAGGGTTTCCATGCAGTAAAAGACAAGATGTTGATGTTTCCTCAGCAGTTATCAGAGGAGGGTTTTCAAACAATACAGAAGAACATGTTGATGTTTCCTCAACAGTAATCAGAGGAGGGTTTCCAAACAATACAAAACAAGATGTTGATGTTTCCTCAACAGTTTTCAGAGGATGGTTTCCAAACGATACAAAACAAGATGTTGATGTTTCCTCAACAGTAATCAGAGGAGGGTTTCCGAGTTTTACAAAGTAAGGCGATGACATAACCTCAACAGTTGTCAGACGCGGGTTTCCAGAGTTTACTAAGCAAAGTGTCGATGTTTCCTCATCACTGGTGAGAGGGTTTCCAGGCTAACAGCTAAACAGCAACATGTGCACACTAGCAATTGATTGCTGCCAGACACAATACAGCACAACCCCCACAAAGTGGCCACCTCTCAAATAGATACCCCTTTGAGAAGTTGAGAAAAACTACCCTGATAGGCTGAAATGGCCAACAAACTTCCTCGACATTGGCCTAAGTTCACTAAAAAAGAAACACCTTTCACTTTAGACTGCCACAGCAAATTAATTCCTATTGAATGCAATTTTTTAAATGGTAACTACTGAACACCTGTATATCTGACCAGACTCTAATCAGGTCATTTTGTGTCGGTCAATTTGGTGGCTGCTTTAGAGGAGTTCTACAGTCCTAAGTTTGGGCTTGACCAGGATTACAGTTAGAATGTTGCACTGAATGTACATGCCAAGCACTATTAGCCTAAAGCATCGTACTTTAGCATCACAATATTTATTATCATAATGGTAAATCTAATATTATTTTGCAGGCAGATTCCAGGTTACATCCTAAAAGACAACCTATTGTGATTGTTAAACTTGTGAGAATTTATCTTTATTTTCCGCCACCTTGCCACTAGTTTCCAGTTGCCCACACACTGGTGAGTGCTTCATCTCTGTAACATTCTGTGGGGAACTGACAAAAACATTAACAGGATTTCCAGATTATTAACTTGCTATCACATGTGAACAATAAGCTTAATTTGTACATACCTGGGTAGTGGCAATTGTGTGTGGGACTAAATCTGGCAGGGTTTGGTTTCTTCCGAAAGAAACATATTTCTTCCGGGATGCCCGGAAGAAACTGGATGAAAGGGGTTTCTTCCACTTTCTTCCGGAAAAATCCGGAAGAACGTGGAAGATAGGGTTAGACAATGGAAACTATTGTGATATATATTTTCGTATTTATTTTATTAAATAAATAAATATAATACATTTAATGATTATAATATTAGGATAGCATAAAATGTGTGTGCATATTGATGTTTTTGCTTATTAATTGTGTTATTAGTCACCTAAAATCAAAATCCAGCTTGATTCCCATTTATCACCCTCCATAAGCCATGAGGTGCATGCCACAATGACACATTTAATCCATTCAATTCAATATCCATTGAAACTAGGCCTATCAATAAATCTCCACTATGTCTTAGTTTTACGTTGTGTATTTGTGTTAATTACATGTCATAATTGGGAAAAAAATGTAACTGAAAGATATGTTTAGAATACCTCAGTCATCATCTACTTAACACAGCAACTCTGTTTTGACTTAGTATTTACATTTGCACTACTGAACCAGTGAGTAAGATGTACCTAACTGGGTGTGAAGCCATTTAGTCTTCTACTATGTGGGAACAGCAAGACAAACCTGACTGCCTGAAGTAAGACGCCATAAGTGACACATTAAACCCACTTATTATAAAGAACTGTATTCTACCTGCACTGAAATGTGCTACAACACAAGTGAAAATCTTAGTACATAAATACCCACATATGCCTGAAATAAGCATTCTTATTTATTTTGTGCGATGGAGTTACCAGGTTAAAACCATATTTTATATAAATATCACTAGCTTAAAATTGTTTATAAATATATTTTTAGTTACATTTTCTTCTGGAAGAAACTATTTCTTCCAGCACAGAAGAAACATGGAAAAAACCGCCCCTTCGAAAGAAACTGCAAACCCTGAAATCTGGTGGGCACAGTGAGCCCGAGCATTTTGTTTATTACCTAGTTCTTTCCACTGTATCAGGGGACTGTTTCACTAATCCATCATAAAACAATCTGTTGTTATTAAATTTAAGGGTAGCCGTTTGTCTTAAAGTAATTACGGGCCATGTCTTGGTGAAAACTCATCATATCTTCATAAAATTTAAACATTATATTAGTTGGGTGAAGGTTGTTGAACATGTGAATAATTTGCATAAGTGTTGCCATGGCAACAGTGATTTATGTGCCTATGGACATATGCCCCCACAGGAAAAATTATTCAGAGTAAGTGATAGCAAATGCCATCATACTGTTGCAATAAGTTGTTTGTTGGAATGTTACTTTGGGCTCTGACTTCACATGTTTTATGACCATAGTGAATTTGTGCCGTTCAGGTGAAGATTTTTTTCAAATTCCCAAATTGGTTGACCCTTGTTTACAAAGCCATTCAGGAACATTCCACAGAATAATTGGTGAAAATATCAATTCTCTATCTTGTGTTCTTTTTCAAAATGATTTTTTTCCTGTTGCCACAAATGGTGAAAAATATGGTTTTGAGAAAACGGCAAAAACAAAGTAAGAACGTCATACGTTGAGCAGTACGGGCAGGTATACATCATCTGATTACAGGTATTTCTAATCAGAATCTTGACAAATGCAACATTCTTGGAATGCATGACGTGTTAATCCATTAGAAAATGATGGAATCCCAAAATGGCAAAAAATCTAATTTAGGACCAGCGGCTTAGCGGCCATCATATCACCGATGATGATATCTCCACAACAAACCAGTAAAAGTGTCCCGGTGGCACACTCTGGTGTTGACAGTTTGCAGTATACAAGATCACTGTTAAGGAGCAAAGTTAATTTGTAAGAGCAACATTGGGTTTAAGAGCTCGTGAGAGTGTTAGTAAAAACGGTCCCCTGGCCTCAGTATTATGTGATGGGTTTAGTGCAGTATTATCAAACATCTTCTACGTTGATTCAGACACTTGTCTCTAAACTTGTCTTCAAGTTTTCAACAGGATTTGCTGTAACATTGTATTGTTATTAATTTTAATTAACTGTTTGTCCGATTGTTTGGTATTTCATTTTAATGTTGCCGGACATGCCAAACAATCAGTTTAATTAGATACTAAAGCTGAGCAGTAATTTTTCTGCTGTAGCTGCTTCGCAGATTAATCACTGCTGATTAAATCGGTCAGTGCCCCTGGCATATCATCTTGTCGAACCATGGAAATATGACATCTCGTTGCCTTTTATTTTTGGCAGTTTTTGGTTTGGCCAGTCATGGCTGATATTACAAATAATGGTGATGAAATAGAATTAGTAGAAAATGCACAACTGGTGCTACTGACTTGTGACGGTGGCCAATCTCAATAACACTCACTGGCTCGTGAGAACTGTTAAATATGTAATTATGGGGACTTCCTTGTTGCTCTTTGATATTGGACACGGGAGTTTGGTCCCCATAACAAACTTGTATGCATTGCCAGGGGTAGTGTGGGCCTCGAAGGTGGGTAGGCCCGGTGACTTGTCAACAGACAATCTTCAGCAAACTATCAGCGAGACCATTTCAATTTGCCAATAATAAATTGTATTCACTAGTTATAATTAGTAAAAGGTATTTTGGTCTTTCGGAATAATTGTACATATGTATATATATATATATGAATGATTTTTTGGTTTCACTATTGCAGCATTTAAAGCTGGGTTTGTGTTTTTGTTTGTTACATCTGTGCCAATTGATCTTTGTAATCTTTGCCATTTTACGATGATACATTACATACATTGTTTACTTGTGTTCTTTTGCTCTCCGGTTGATGTGTTCATCAGCGAATCCCTTTTTCTACAAAGTGATGTCTTGAGAAGGTCCTCCTAGAATTCTTGCCAAACATTTCATAATGAGAAACAAGGGATTTGCATTATGATAAGGATAACTGTGAACAAGTCTTGCTGTATCAGTTGTATTCGTGGAGTTGCTGAAGACAGTCGTTCCCCGAGATTAACTCCATTATCATTTTTGATAATTTGTGATATTATTTGTATTGTTCTTATCCATATTCTTGTACCTTTCAGCAAACTGTTTTGCAATAGTTTGTTTTTTTGTAAATAAAATGGTAATACCATAAACTTCTTACTTCTGATTTCCCAATAACCAAGGGAGGTTTTGTGTTATTTGTATCCTTTAAGTGTATATTTTGCATTATCTATAAGGCCTTAAAGACTAAGCGAAATTAATCTTTATCTATTTATCCCCAATCTTAATAAAATATACTCTAAAAATAGCATTGTGATGTTCAACTAATTTTTTAACCCCTTCTGTCACCCTCTTCAAGGCCCCTTTTGGTTGCACTTTTATGTATATTTTCTGCACAGTTTGTTGCGACACCTAGCGGTCATAATGATGTCACTGCAGGTGGCACCGCTAGGATTTAGCATGGCACCATCTATGGGAGTTAGTGTTTCAGTCCGTACCTAAAATTGCAATTGCGGAATTTAATATTGTTTTATATCACTGTAAAGATGGATGCACAGAAATTTGGTTTATTTTTGAACATTGCGAATATTCAAACTGACAATGGGATTTAATATTTGTTGACATCACAGTAAAGATAATACCCATATCTACAAATGTGGCGCCGAATGTACCCATGATTTGTTTTTACTTTGAGTTATTGCCATTTGAACATCACGAATGCTTAATACGCAGCAGTGGATATAATGCAAGATTGAGCATTTGCGATGTTCAAATGGCAATAACTAAAAAAGTTAACACAAAGAATTTCTGTGTACATCCAACAACAAACTTGTAGATAAGATTATTATCTTTATGGTGATATAAAAAAAATTGAATTCCGTGGTTGCAATTTCATGTAGTCTGAAACAACAGCCGTGCTAAAGGTTAGGGCGTGCTCAGTGGCCCTGAATGTGCTGACATTGGCAACATCTGACGGGCTCGTTGCTTTGCGACATGCAAATTGCCACATTAGGGCGGGCTTAGTGACACGAGTTCACAATGAACAGGCTTCATATTTGGTATATTACATGACAAGAAAGTAAAGTTTACGTACAGAAAATTTCAAAAACAGATTTAATTTCACTTAAGTCTTTAAACAACTTTTGTCTTTTCCTCATTTATTAATGTTCTTAATATTAGAATAAATAATTAGGAGTGAAGTAGACTGCCTGCAAAACTGCATTTAATAATAGGGTGGAATGACTTCTTTAGTGCCAATATCCTTGGAAAATCCAAGCTCATTGGTACAACAAATCCAAAGGATTAAACATTCTCGTTGTGTCAAATACAGAGCAAGTCATCAACAGATGGATGGAATTGTTAAGCTAAGGAGGATATGCAGTACTAAAAGGATAGGTTTTTAGATGACGGTGAAATTAAACCATATTTCTTGCTGACTTAACATCGATAGGGAGTAAGTTCCACAAAGTTGGTGCGACAACCAAAAAGGCTCAGCATTTGATAATCCTGAAGCATTGTTCAAATTGTAAACACCAGCTGTAGCGATGGACTAAGCATAAGTTCGTGGAGTTGCTCTTTGAAGTTGGTAAGTGGGATGAAGTACAACTGTTTCAGCCAACTTCCTGCTAATACTCCTTCCACCTCGGCATGATTCCAGATAACAGAACAGACAAGTTGTCACTTGGAAATCTTACAAATTCAATATTACTTACGTAATATGTCTGCAGCCTGTTTGATGTAACAAAATAACTGTCATGGCGATCTTACTTTCTGACCAAACCATAAAAAAAAACCACCACCTGTAAGTGACCAAACTTCACCTTGCCTATACTTTGTACCATACAAACACGTGCTACAATGTCAACAAATTACACTTACATTCTTATGATGATCAAAGTTTATTTTAGTTCTGTTGATCCGATTGTATTGTTAACATAATATATTGTTAAAAGCGTCTACTTGCATGTTTTATGTGGTATCAATGGTTATTCGTTCCTTCCGACATAGTGGTGCCGCTCTGGTCCCGATGCCATAATTCTCGGTGTAATACTAATATGTTTACTTGTTATAAATTTTGGCCACTAAGTGGTCGTTTTAATGGTTGGTCAGAAAGAAAAAGATCGTCATGCCTATTTGTACCATACTTGTTTTTTTCATCCATGGGTGAAAACATTTAATTGCAAAAATGCTACAGGCTTATTAAATACAATTTTGCCGACATATGTACTGTAGTAGTAAGAACAATACTTTATAAATAAATGCTAATATTTCAATGAACAAACAGATTTCCTGTGTGATTTCAGTTGCAGTTAATTCTGAACATATTCATTTTATTATATATTTTTAGAGTTTGGAAAGAAGACTTGAAACACAAAATGCACAAACCCATCAATACCAGTCTGAATATCACATACAGTAGGCAACACAAGACATGTTTAAGTTGTGAAACTTTTATTAAACCATTGGTTACAACCTATACATATATACACCGTAACCAATAATATATCAATTGCCTAGACAAACTACGAATGGGCATGTTTATTTGTGATATTTAATTCTGGTTGTAGCCTATCACCATGTTATTGCAACCTTAAGCACAAGTAATACAAACTTGTAATTTCCGTGTCAGTTTTTCATGACGGCAGCCAAACATGTACACACGTCACACAATTATGCAAAAAGCACTTGAAATATTACATCCGTTTTAGTCTATCTTTGACATTAGTTTTCAATTTGTTGTATGCTGAATAATAACAATCCAATATACATTGATCATTCCAAACAATCATACACCATCATCATAATGAGGCATCCACTCTTTAAATACACAACTTGATTCTAATTACCTTAACAACATCTCAATGACAAAATACAAATCTGGACATGAAATGCCATGCAATGGTCTGACCTCCAACAAATGCTGCATTACTTTAAAAGACACCATATCTGTACAGGTTTTGTAGGAAAAACCAAATGGCACAGATTTCACACAAATCGGTATATAGATTTCAAACAAATGGGTATCCGAGAAGTAACCAAGTAGAATATACAAACTAGCAGAAATCCGGCAACAAAACATATTTGTGCTTTGATTGGTTCCCACGCTCTGATGTGGAAGTATCATTCTGGCAACAACATTTGGTCAGGCCTGTATACAATGCCTAATCAGGACATTTTCAATGCCCAGTCATGCTTGTATACAGTGCCTAATAAGGGCTGTATAATAATGTCCAATCAGGCCTGTATCGGCTATTTTCTAAGACTAGGTAAATTCTACGAGTAACTACTGTAACCAATTACACACCCCACTATAGCAGTACACACCATTACACCAGGTGATATCACATGATCAATGTAATTGTAAAATGTGATATGTTCGGCATCTATTCTACTAGCTACTAACCAATACCAAATCAATTTCTTGCAAACACATCAAGATTATAAAGCACACAGATTGTTATCCAGTTTACTCTACAAGTTATTTATGGACAGCCTTATTAGACACAGAAGACCAAATAATCTGATTAAAAATTATTGTAAATTTTAGTAAATGTATTGGTAAACATTTCTGGTTATATTTGTTAATGTTGTAAGCATAATATCTTGGCTACTGTAACTCAGATTTAGTGACCAAATTATTCTGTAGTGAGCCAGATGAGGACAATACTTTCCCAACCATCACCTCTAAACCAGCCGTACTCAGGCTAACACTAGAATGCACACGAATGAGCAAGATTCAAGGAAACTACAGGCCACATGATGGCGCTGAGCGTGATTCACTTGTATTTCTGTACAAAGGCCATGTAGAACTCCTTGAACTTTTCAAGCATCATCTTGATCTGATCGACTGGAGGTAATATCGTCACCCTGCAAAATCAGACACAAGTCTTGCATACTAATACAAGAATCCACCATTTCCGAGACAAACAGTTCCAGATTCAACTGCACAACTATGAAAGGAAGTATATACGTGTTTATCTACATTGAGTACATTTTAATAACGTATAATATCATGTTTAGTCGGACTCAAACATGCCTACACCAAAACATTTAATGTTGAGAAATATCATCAAGCAAATGATATGCATCTGGACAGGACATATAGAGTGGACGCTTTAGGAGACTGACAAAGAGATAGTAAAAAACAGAAGAGAGCAATAAAGGGAGAGAGATGTCTACATGTCAAGAGAGATATTGACAGGGCAGGGATCAACAGCTAAAAGGGAGAAGATTGGAGTAGATCGTGACAGTGGGAGATGTATCATCACAAGGGTGGCATGTACCAAGTGATGTGCCCCCCATCATGCAAGGGACAAAGGGTGAGAAGAGACTTACCTAAAGTGTAATGTGCCTTCCCTCTGGCCGAAGCCACTGCCAGGGACCACACAGATGCCTGTTTGTTCAAGCAGCTCGAAGCAGAAGAAGGCATCTGGCTGCATGCCCTTCTCCTGCAACACAACACAGGGCTTCAAACAACCACACAGTGCTTCAAACAACCACACAGCGCTTCAAACAACCGCACAGTGCTTCAAACAACCACACAGTGCTTCAAACAACCACACAGTGCTTCAACCAACCACACAGCGCTTCAACCAACCACACAGTGCTTCAAACAACTACACAGCGCTTTAACCAACCACACAGCGCTTCAAACAACCACACAGCGCTTCAAACAACCACACCGCGCTTCAAACAACCACACAGCGCTTCAAACAACCACACAGCGCTTCAATCGCACAGCGCTTTAACCAACTACACGGCGCTTCAAAAAACCACACAGCGCTTCAAACAACAACACAATGCTTTAACCAACCACACAGCGCTTCAAACAACCATACAGCACTTCAAACAACCACACAGTGCTTTAACCAACCACACAGCGCTTTAACCAACCACACAGCGCTTCAAACAACCACACAGCACTTCAAACAACCACACAGCGCTTCAAACAATCACACAGTGCTTCAAACAATCACACAGTGCTTTAACCAACCACACAGTGCTTCAAACAACCACACAGCACTTCAAACAACCACACAGCGCTTCAAACAACCGCACAGCACTTCAAACAACCACACAGTGCTTTAACCAACCACACAGCGCTTCAAACAACCACACATTGCGTTAACCAACCACACAGCGCTTCAAACAACCACACAGCACTTCAAACAACCAACACAGCGCTTCAAACAACCACACATCGCGTTAACCAACCACACAGCGCTTCAAACAACCACACAGCACTTCAAACAACCACACAGTGCTTCAAACAACCACACAGCACTTCAAACAACCACACAGCGCTTCAAACTACACAGCACTTCAAACAACCACACAGCACTTCAATCAACCACACAGTGCTTCAAACAACCACACAGCACTTCAAACCATATGACATCTGCTGGAACACACTTTGCCAGTAATATTTACATAAGTAATACATGTGCATTACATTACTAGAGCATCATGACATCTGCTGGAACACACTTTGCCAGTAATGTTTACACAAGTAATACATGTGCATTACATTACTAGAGCAGCATGACATCTGTTGGAACACACTTGGCCAGCAATGTTTACACAAGTAATACATGTGCATTACATTACTAGAGCAGCATGACATCTGTTAGAACACACTTTGTCAGTAATGTTTACATAAGTAATACATGTGCATTACATTTCTAGAGCATCTGCTAAAACACTGCCAGTAATGTTTACATAAGTAATACATGTGCATTACATTGCTAGAGCAGCATGACATCTATCGGAACACTTTTCCAGTAATGTTTACATAAGTAATACATGTGCATTACATTACTAGAGCAGCATGACATCTGCTAGAACACACTTTGCCAGTAATGTTTACACAAGTAATACATGTGCATTACATTACTAGAGCATCTGCTAGAACACACTTTACCAGTAATGTTTACATAATACATGTGCATTACATTACTAGAGCATCTGCTAGAACACACTTTGCCAGTAATGTTTACATAAGTAATATGTGTGCATTACATTACTAGAGCAGCATGACATCTGCTGGAACACTCTTTCCCGCGTACAATTCTTGCTTGAATAACTTTGCCTGATGTTTTGTCATACAGAAAAACATTCAGGACCAGTATTTCAATACAATATATAACGGAATGTATTTAATGATCCATGTGTTTGGCATCCATTTTTTATGGCTTGTTGCTAGGCAATATGTCATGTGATGGATACGTCAATGACAGCCATTCTGTTGCAGCCACAAATTATTAGGTTGTGTAGTAGTTGATCAGATTACTGTCTGGTGCCTTGTCATATACTCATTGTCAATCAGCAAAGAGTATCATCTCTGCGATCTCATTTGTTGTTCACCACATATCTGCCTCACTGGTAGCTTGCCTATATTCGTTGCACTTTTAATTGTCACCATTTAGTTCTGCAATATAACTGTCTTGATTTGGTGTGTTATTATTATAGTTTATCAAGTCAGTTCAATCATCAAACTGTGCAACATGAACACACACACACACACACACATGCACGCACACAAACACGATACACACATGCATACAAGCAATACAACCTTCCATACAAACCCGCACACACACACACACACACACACACACACACACACACACGTGTGCATGCACATGTAAGCAGAATGAGGTAGAAATGTGCCACAGAATTGAGATACCTTGGCCTGAGCGATTGCTTTCTGTGGCAATGTGATCTGTGGGAAAGCATACATGGCTCCCATCACTTCATTGCACGTGATGCCGTCTATAGAGTTGAGTATCTGTGTCGTCATGGTCGCCTTTGTTGCTAGTTCTCCAAGCACCTTGCTCTTCTCCTTCGCACACAAACACATTACATCAGCAGGCTTGAATATCGATACTTTCACCAAAAAGTTCATATCATGTTTAGCTGGTGTAAAAAAACTCTTAACAGAGAAAGAACTCTTAATAAAAATTAACAGCAACACCATTGTTGTCAAACACTGCACATATTTGTCCTACTACAACAACAGAAAACTTAAATAAATAGGCATGCTGATCGATATTCAAAGTTTACATAAATCAAACTTTAAGATGTTAATTCCTCAGTTTATAGGACTGAAATCTTTTAGAAAGGAATGCAGATTGATGTCCCAATACTGAAAGAAAGGAGCAAGCAAATCCACCTCTGCACTGGGAACACTAAATACTGACTACCATATATAAAATATTATATTCTTGCAAAAATTAATTTAAATGTTAAGGACTTTCAAAGATCTCTTATCAATATTAGTACAACTGAAAGTTCAAGACATTCAAATTAAAAATCCTGCCACTTTCCGATTATTTTCAAAATCTATATATTTATTTGCGGTTTTTGCTAATTTATGGGATAAGCTTTGGTTTTTGTCAAAGACTGGATGACAGCGTACATACCTTCATGAAGAGATCGTATGACGGTTCCCCTTGTTTTGGGGGGTTCACTACCACCTCTATAGCACACTGCAAACAGAGGCAACAAGTTCTCTGAGGGTAGCGTGAACAATCAACAAAATGTATGCACGCAATATTCTCTTGGTTGAAATCTGTGTTTCTGACTTGAAATTTTATATAAATGCATTTCATGTTTTTAATTTGTTAACAGGACCATAACTTTCCTATTTCAATCCTATGTCACCATCTATCAGGCTTCCAAACGAACTGACATGAAACAGTCTAAATTTCATTAGAAAACTGCCCTAACATCAACAGTACTTGTTCCTCGACTGCTTAAGTTCGTTATTCAAATTTATACTTGTGTCACAACTACATAAAAATATTCACTTTAAGGGCAGCCAATACCCGAAAACGGACATTAGCCATATCTCTGTTAATACTGAACATATCTTACCAAAATTTGGAGTACTAATTAGGTAAATGAATAGTATATGATGTGTGGAATATGGGCTCATTTACTTGTGTACTACCATGGCAATGAACGTTTCTAGTGTGACAGAGGGGCATGCATCCTTGAGAATTATTCTGAGCTAACAACTGTATGTGTGATCATGCAATTGTCAAGAATCATTAGCTAGAATGCCCCTCTGTCAGATAAGGTGGTTTTGGGCAAGGTAATCTGACTGCAATGACTTTTATGATATGGGAATTTAGGTTTGAGCATTTTTCAAGGTGTCTTGCAAAATGCTAAAACCTGAACAACAGTCAGTGAAGCCAGATATTCTTTCCCAAAACCACCTTATCTGACAGGAGCATTCTAGCTAATGAATGATTCTTAACAATTGCACGATCACACATACAGTTGTTAGCTCAGAGTAATTCTCAAGGATGTAAAAATCCGTCTCACTGGAAACGTTCATTGCCATGGTAATACACAAGCAAAAGAGCCCATATTTCACATATCATATACCATTCTTTTAACTCAAAATTTGGTTAAGGTATGTTCAGTATTAACAGAGATATAGTATATAGATTATATGGTAGTTTTCGGGTAGTGGCTACCCTTATGAAAACTTTGACATTTGAAGTAAATCCATTTTAAAATGGAATACAACCATATTTCTCCCAATAATCCATACTGTACACGGGACATCTACCCAATGTGGCAGGTCTGAATATCTTTGACCAAAACCTATACAGCACTAGCTGTAATTAATAGAAAGTGCCAGCAAAATCTGTATTTCTTATGCAAGCTCAGGTCACTCAGTGTCAGCAGACATGTTCTACAAACCTTTTATAGATTCTATATCGAAAGCTATATTACATTTGGGTTCCTTGTGTGGTACGGTAGCCTAAGTGTTGTGTGTGTATTGCAACACTCTGGCACGAACCGTCAGGGTTAGTGGCAAGGTGGTGGGAGAAAAGCAGACCAGTCTAGAGGGTCTGTACAGGTAATGGGCAGAGAGAAAGGGAAGGAATGTCTCCTCAAACCCCGAACATCCCCTTGTTTCCATGCTATAAACTGCACTCACTATAAACTGAATCGCACTCGAAACTCATTTGTTCCCTCGTCAATTAGACTAATGAATAACTGTCGTTCTTTCCCTCCATCTCTGCCAGTCTTCCCTGCCAGTCTGACACTGAGTGAGCCTGAGATGATTTGTGAGATGATTTATCTGTTGTAACTTATTTAACTTATTTAATATATTTAACTTATTTTAACTTATTTAACCGATATAACTTGTATTACCATTTTTATATTGCATGTACATTTGTTTTTATTTGTTTTAATATGCTACTACACTCCAAATGAATGGAACAACTGTACACACAGCCACTGAAGACACACTGGAACAACTGTACACACAGCCACCGAGACACACTGGAACAACTGTACACACAGCCACTGAAGCCACACTGGAACAACTGTACACACAGCCACCGAGACACACTGGAACAACTGTACACACAGCCACTGAAGACACACTAGAACAACTGTACACACAGCCACCGAGACACACTGGAACAACTGTACATACAGCCACTGAAGACACACTGGAACAACTGTACACACAGCCACCGAGACACACTGGAACAACTGTACACACAGCCACTGAAGACACACTGGAACAACTGTACACACAGCCACCGAGACACACTGGAACAACTGTACACACAGCCACTGAAGACACACTGGAACAACTGTACACACAACCACTGAAGACACACTGGAACAACTGTACACACAGCCACTGAAGACACACTGGAACAACTGTGCACACAGCCACTGAAGACACACCCACCTGCCCGGGGACGTTGGGACACAGTTTGGCCGACAAGAACTTGAGCAACATCGCTCTGACGTCAGGATCAAGATTCACTGCCTCACAGTACCCACCTCTGAAGCCGCACCTGCAGACAACCAGGAGAGTTAACAACAGACAACAACTGGGCAGTCAACAACTGACAGCAACCAGGGCAGTCAACAATTGAATGCAACCAGGGCAGTCAACAACTGACAGCAACCAGGGCGGTCACCAACTGACAGCAACCAGGGCGGTCAACAACTGACAGCAACCAGGGCGGTCAACAACTGACAGTAACCAGGGCGGTCAACTACTGACAGCAACCAGGGTGGTCAATAACAGACAACAACCGGGATGGTCAATAACAGATAACAATTTGGTGGACAACAACCAGGGCAGTTAACAACAGACAACAACTGGAACAGTCAACAACCAGTGCCATTGTGTATTTATTCTTTATTTTGAATTGTCAAACTACGTAATTGAAAATGCAACGTTTTTTGACACATTTTGGTACATTACCCCAAAGATAAAGCATAAAACCAAAATGTGTTTTTATAGATTGTGGACAATATTCAGAACACAACCACCCAAACCAGATTATCATTTTTAGTTCTGGAGTGTTGCAAGTTTATGTTGCTAAAAATGTGTTTTCTATAAATGTCCGTCAAAGACTGAATAACTGCACTGATTGCTTGAAAGAGTGATTTAGAGATATGTAATTGTTATAAAAGGTACCTTTATTGATAGTAAACATGCAAACACATTTTCAGTATTTAAAAAAAAAACACCATTCTAGCTGCCATACCGCCCCTTAACCTTTAGCTCTGATATGCTTTCTACACCCACTCGCTGCTCCCTACATATATTCGCTGCTCCCTATACTTACTCGCCCATGTAGCCCTTTGATGTTGACATAAAGGATGCCAACTCCATGTCTGCGTACTCGGGTCCCATACTCTTCATGACTTTCTTGAATGAGTGGAACTCAGCTCCTTTCGCGTAGATGTTATGTTGGTACACCTGCAACATCAACCACGACACTGCCTCAGGGGAAATTATAGAAACTATCAACACAAATTCCACACCTCAATGACAGATTCACTAGTTCTATAGCAATCATGATATGTGATAGTGTAGTGTTGACAGATTCACGAGTTCTATAGCAATCATGATATGTGATAGTGTAGTGTTGACAGATTCACTAGTTCTATAGCAATCATGATATGTGATAGTGCAGTGTTGACAGATTCACTAGTTCTATAGCAATCATGATATGTGATAGTGCAGGGTTGACAGATTCACTAGTTCTATAGCAATCATGATATGTGATAGTGTAGTGTTGACAGATTCACTAGTTCTATAGCAATCATATGTGATAGTGCAGTGTTGACAGATTCACAAGTTCTATAGCAATCATGATATGTGATAGTGTAGTGTTGACACATTCACTAGTTCTATAGCAATCAAGATATGTGATAGTGCAGTGTTGACAGATTCACTAGTTCTATAGCAATCATGATATGTGATAGTGCAGTGTTGACAGATTCACTAGTTCTATAGCAATCATGATATGTGATAGTGTAGTGTTGACAGATTCACTAGTTCTATAGCAATCAAGATATGTGATAGTGCAGTGTTGACAGATTCACTAGTTCTATAGCAATCATGATATGTGATAGTGCAGGGTTGACAGATTCACTAGTTCTATAGCAATCAAGATATGTGATAGTGCAGTGTTGACAGATTCACTAGTTCTATAGCAATCATGATATGTGATAGTGCAGTGTTGACAGTGCATGTTTAAAGTTATTGACATTGTCTGATCTGAGTGGCGCTTGCAGTTAACTGTGTTTTGATGTGGCTAGTGGCAACAATAGTCTCAGAGTATTTGGAGCTGATTTTTCCCGCTATAATTAGACCGAGTCTTGTTGTGCCAAGTGGCAAAAATTGTCTTAGTGTTACTAGGAGACGATCTACCCAGCTATACAGTACGACTTGTAAGCTAGGCCAATTTAAAGGGACGTAATCTGTTCGTTTACCCAAAATTAGCGGGAGTAGTAATTTCTAACTGGAAGTCTGCTGTCTTGGGAAAGTGAGCATCATTGAACATCAAAGGGTACAACAGTTTACTCAGCCCGACTCGGCCGTACTGCCAATGAAGCTTGTTTTGAAACTAGATGCTTTGTTTTTCTATTTGAACATGCACCCATGGTCTTGCCTTTCAAATTGCGACAGTTGTTAGGGCTTACTAAACACAATTTGGTGGGCAGTATACCTTCAACAAAGAATATTAATTAATACATGAAAAACTTGGAACAGACTACGTCCTTTTAATGAGCCAGCCTGACCCCTTGACATGAACTTATTAGGGGCCCGGCAGTAAATCTAGGGGCCAGAGGGTCCCACGCCCTCGCTAAAATCAGACCCTGAGTTATTCTTACAATTCCTACTAAACGTACTGCAGATTAAAGCATTAACTATACGTGAAATTATGTGAAAGTCTTGTGACAATGCAGACAGTCGAGAGATCACAGTTTTGTACATTACAGACAAACATTGGAGGACTGCAACAAGGACTTTAGATGTATATTGTAACACTTCCTAAATGTATAAAGGCCACGGCTGGTAGCTGAGGACAGAACTTCGCTGCTGGTGCTACAGTAATTACAACACCCAAGTTTGTGTTGTTTACCTCAGAACAGCTGCGATTGTATCACATTTTATTGATACACTTTTTTATTTATG
This sequence comes from Paraescarpia echinospica, assembly GCA_020002185.1. Classification (NCBI taxonomy): domain Eukaryota; kingdom Metazoa; phylum Annelida; class Polychaeta; order Sabellida; family Siboglinidae; genus Paraescarpia; species Paraescarpia echinospica. The sequence goes on along the minus strand of CM034533.1, from coordinate 68,819,724 downwards.
CGTCGGCATCGGTGTACATATGGTGTCCCAATACATAGGGTCATTACGATACATAAAATCTGGGGTCTTTGGGTATACAAACGCCAACTTCTATATGACAGTCAGTGTAATGTGGTTTTATGTTCCATATTAAACTCACGTAATAACCTTGTTCCAATTTAAGAACATCCTAGTTTCCAATAATATGTAAACTGTTTCTGCACCACTCTCCCAACATGTTATCAATGATGGAGCAACTCTATCATGATCAATAAGTAGTTGACATCAAAGAGACCACAGCTTACAGTTTGGCACTACATATCAGCTTACAGTTTGGCACTACATATCAGCTTACAGTTTGGCACTAGATATCAGCTTACAGTTTAGCACTAGATATCAGCTTACAGTTTGGCACTAGATATCAGCTTACAGTTTAACACTAGATATCAGCTTACAGTTTGGCCCTACGTATTAGCTTAGAGTTTGGCACTACATATCAGCTTACAGTGTACACCGTATGTCATCAAAGAAACTGTTCAGAGAGTAAGACTAACCTCATCAGCAAGGACGAAAAGTTTGTTGTGCTTTGCAAATTTGATTACGTCCTCAATGTTCTGCCTCGACAGCACCTGACCTGCAATCAAAATGGACAATCATTGTTAATAAACCCTTTTAAAATAGACTGGTTTGCAGAAACTGGATACCATAACATTGGCTAATATTTTTTATAAAGGCAGCAGTCTTACATTGCATACATTTTAATCAATATAGCTCTTTTACTGTTTCAATGTCATAGGCCTTACATCTGGGTACGTCTCTGACATGTACTTACAAATATGTAGCACTGGGTGTACAGATTGATGATTAGACAATAGACAGACAGTAGCAAAGTTGACCAACATTACCTCTCAAGAAATTATTTGTTTTTCGTATATTTCAACTGTGTCACACAGACTTCATTGGCAAATGTTGTTGCGCTATCTTCTTGAGAGGTAATATTGACAAATATTGATTTAAGCCAAGAAACTGGATCATCATTATACGCAACGAACAACGTTTCGTTGCCTGGGTTACTGACAATACACAGACATTTAATTAACATGTTTGATTGGCAGAGTTGATGACAACATATATAGTGTAGGAATGCCATTGAGTTTCCAGGTTGACGACAAGACTAATAGCAGAAAACCTACTGGGTTGACGACAAGACTAATAGCAGGAAACCTACTGGGTTGACGACAAGACTAATAGCAGGAAACGTACTGGGTTGACGACAAGACTAATAGCAGGAAACCTACTGGGTTGACGACAAGACTAATAGCAGGAAACCTACTGGGTTGACGACAAGACTAATAGCAGGAAACCTACTGGGTTGACGACAAGACTAACAGCAGGAAACCTACTGGGTTGACGACAAGACTAATAGCAGGAAATCTACTGAGTTGACGACAAGACTAACAGCAGGAAACCTACTGGGTGGGTTGACGACAAGACTAATAGCAGGAAACCTACTGGGTTGACGACAAGACTAACAGCAGGAAACCTACTGGGTTGACGACAAGACTAACAGCAGGAAACCTACTGAGTTTACGACAAGACTAACAGCAGAAAACCAACTGGGTTGACGACAAGACTAATAGCAGGAAACCTACTGGGTTGACGACAAGACTAACAGCAGGAAACCTACTGGGTGGGTTGACGACAAGACTAATAGCAGGAAACCTACTGGGTTGACGACAAGGCTAATAGCAGGAAACCTACTGGGTTGACGACAACACTAACAGCAGGAAACCTACTGAGTTTACGACAAGACTAACAGCAGAAAACCAACTGGGTTGACGACAAGACTAATAGCAGGAAACCTACTGGGTTGACGACAAGGCTAATAGCAGGAAACCTACTGGGTTGACAACAAGACTAACAGCAGGAAACCTACTGGTTGACGACAAGACTAACAGCAGGAAACCTACTGGGTTGACGACAAGACTAACAGCAGGAAACCTACTGGTTGACGACAAGACTAACAGCAGGAAACCTACTGGTTGACGACAAGACTAACAGCAGGAAACCTACTGGGTTCCATAAGATGACAATAACACAGGCAGTAGCAACATTTTTGGGCTGATGACAAAAACAAAGAAATATCAACCTGTAGGGTTGCCTGGGTTAATGACGACAATGGCCCTTAAGTCACATTTGGATGCGTTCTCCTTCACTGCTCTCTCCAGGTCGACCACATCAAGCGCCCACTTGTTGGCTTCATCCAAGTAGTAGGGTACCTAGGGCACATGGTAAATAATAACAATGGATTAAAATAATGAACCTTACTATTAAGATTACACGTGGGACTGGACCAGAATGACATGAACAGCGCCAGACCACACACAGAAATATAGAAACGCCAAAGCAAATAACTTAATTGTGTTATTTTGTTTAACTACCTCTATCTGAAACAACATCGACTATAGACAATCTTTCCATTTACCGAAACGTCAAAGCTCACTCCCTAAACTATCAACAATTAGTACACATTTTGTGTCAAGTTGTCAGCCAAATGCTAATAATGACCTGTGGTAAGCCGATTTGATACTTACAGGTAAGGCATCATACTCGGCTATGGTCGCTGTGTAGAGGGGGTACTGGGGAATGGGGATCATGATGCCTGCCTTGCGGTCTGGTTCCTCCGTCATCAACAACTTCAAGATTGACTGCAACGACACAGCGCAGACTAAGATCAATGGATAGAAGAATTACAGTAACACATGACACCCCATAGACAGAGCTCTAGTGTTTACCCAGCGGAAACTATACTACTAGTCTAGCACACAATGACATGCTGTCACAAAATATAGATCCAACTTGTCAACATACCTACAAAAGCTTACAGAATCGTGAGAGTTTACTGCACCAACATTACACAAGCAATAGTTGTTGTGAAAAGAACAGTACGAGAAAACTCATTGCATCTTGCTTTTCAGCTACTTTCTTTCAACATTGGCCTTACATGCAATAACCTATGCCAGTTCAATGTAGTATAGATTTGAATTGGACCATATGATGTTTATTATTAGAAAGTGGACCGTCAAACGTATACCCACTATAAGTATGACAATAATAGAAATGCGAGCTCTACCACACAAAATTTATCCCCACGGCATAAACAAGAAGCCATTACTATCACTACCAAAAATTTACTTGATCTGTAATTCAGAAACAGACTGCGTGAAGTTGATATGCCTCAAACAGCAACCCTGACTGACCTTGATGCCGTCGCTGGCTCCTCCACACAGAAAGATGTCCTTGTAGTCAGACGCCACACCCCCATCACGTGTACTAATGTAATTGGCAACGTCCTTACGGATATTGTTAATGCCCACACTGTCAGTGTATGACCCTGAAACATGACCAACGTCGGGTATAATTACTACAGCCACAAGTCATCGGGTTACCCTGCAATAAATAAAGACACTAAAACATAATTATATTTTTTTAATTTAAACCTGAGTACTGCTAACAATATATTTATATTTCACTGTTGACATTTTACTGCACAACTCATCTTTTATGAATATATTGTAGTTATTATTTTATTATTGTCTATTTATCAATTTTACCTTTTTGATTACTTTATATAGCCATTAATATTAAAAAAAAATTAACTTGAACATTTTATTTACCATAAGTTTATTCAATTTACATTATACTTGTAATTATATACATAGTTGTGCTTGATATTGATAACAATTAAATATTACTATTTTGATTAATTCCATACATTTTGCACTTTTAAATCTGTTTAATTCTGATTTAAACAAACTTGCTCTTCGATTGTTAATTAGACACTGACAATTGCCCTGCATTTGATACCTGTCAATCACAGGTCATCATAATAATGATGATGAATTACAACTTAACCTGCCCCTCTAGTCCACCCCACCCACCCACCCCCCATCACACAGAGCCAGGTACCCTTCAAACAGCAGACTGAATTGGTACAAGGTACTGCTGTAGTGTGAAAGAAATTAATGTGCTTCAAATTGACAGCAAATGGATTTAAATGATAGTCCTCTAACTTGTTTTAATCTTGTTATATTGTTTTAAATCTAGTTAAAATCTTGCTAAATCATATTTTTTATATTGTTAAAATCTTTTAAAATTTTTAATCTTTTAAAATCTTGTAAAATCTTGTCAAGACCTCGTCTCTGGTGCTGCGTACCTATGCTGTGTCCTCGGCATCCGTTGAGGATCCTGCCAACTCTGTCCCTCACATCTGACGGCATGCTCATGCTGTCCAACATAGCAGGGTATGCAGCCCCTGCCACCACCTGCAACATCACACACCACCATGTTACTGGTACTCCATGTGCTAGTAGCAGGCATCCTGCAGTCTCGTAAGACCATGTGCCCTGCTAACTACTAACTAATGTCATTTAATGAGAGCTCTGGTAATACCTTTGATGTTCAGAAAAGGAGCTCTCCTCAATACTGTGAAATGCCTACATGGTCAGTGTCTCCTAGAAAGGGTTAATGCAGACTGGTGGATGAAATATATTAATTATTTTGTGCGATTTATTTTGATAATTATGTCATTATACTCTTTCTTCCACCAAGTGCCAAGTTTCTGCTACAGACAGTAACGTCAAAGTGAAACCAATTTTTTTTTTAATAAGCAAAATGTGAAAATTGACCAATTCCGGGGCCCCTTGGAATGATTCAATCAAATACCGATTTTTGTGTGCATAGTTGCAGTACCCTAAGATACTTCTATACAAAATTAGAGAAAAAGTTGCTGAACGGTTTCTGAGATATGGCACCTAACGGCGCACACAGACTGGTGGCATTCAGCCTTCGGCCCAAAGGACTAAAATTGTTACAAACAAGGGAAACTGTTCAGAATATTCTTCACTTCACTTTCCCGTAACCCATAAGGATCGTTGGGGCACCACTGATAACTTTTTAACCAGCTCTCTTCTCGTTTCCCTGTTCTCCACAGCCCCCTGGGAGTCGGCAAACTCCAGTCCTGTCCACTCTTTGATGTTGTCTCCCCGTCTCTTTTTTTGGCTACTTCTTCTTCCCCCTCTCACGGTACCTTGCAAAATGGTCTTTGTAAGGCCAGATGATCGTGAGACATGGCCGTTCCACTACAGTTCATGCTTCTTGACCGTTGTAAGGAGGTCTTCGTAAGGTCCGATGGCTTGTTTGATCTTGTTGCGAATGTCTTCATTAGTAACATGGTCTTTGTATGATATACGCAAAATCTTCCGAAAGCACCTTATTTCTATGGGTTGTATCCTCTTCTGTAGATCTGCTGAGAGGGTCCATGTTTCACAAGCATATAGAAAGATGGACATGACAAGGGAGCGCATCAGCCTTATTTTTGAACTGACATTGATGTTACTGTTGTTCCATATGGGTTTCAACCTTTGTAAGTGCTGTTGTTGTCTGTGCAATCCTGGCAAGTATCTCAGGTTTGGAAGCCTCGTCTGTGATGATTGATCCCAAGTACTTGAAGCTTGTTACTGTTTCAAGTCTCTGTCCGTTAACTTTGACCTCTGTGTTGATGCCTTGTGTGTTTTTGTCATCAGTTTGGTCTTTTCGGCACTGATCTCCATGCAGTATGCTATAGAGGTTTTGTCGAGGCACTCCACCAAGTTGACTAGTTCTTGTTCTTCTCCTGCTAGGCCGTCGATGTCATCAGCGAAGTGAAGGTTGGTGATTGTCCTGCCCCCAATGCTGATAGTGTCTTGATGGTTTTCCATCATTCATGATCCTTTCCAAAAAGGTGTTGAAGTGGGTGGGTGATAGTAGGCATCCTTGTCGAATGCCCATGTTAAATGATTATAGTGTTGATGTTAGATTTGTTATCCCTTTATATATTATCAGTCTTTTGTGTAAATGGGCGAGGCAGACTTACCTGTCTGAGGAAGGTGAGAGGAACAAACGGGCGTGGCAAACTTACCTGTCTGAGGAAGGTGAGATGTACAAATGGGTGTGGCAGACTTACCTGTCTGAGGAAGGTGAGAGGTACCTGTCCCACGGCGTGACAGTCCCCAATGTTGGCACGGATCACTTGACTAAACGACTTCTTGGAGGTCCCCTGAAACAACACAACAATACACTCTTCAAATGACACAAACGTTTTTAAAAACGAGGGCGTCTGTTCCATTACTCGGGATCAGCCAGGGTTGTGCTTATTAACAGAAACTTCACCACATCAGTTGTCTTGAATTTGAATGCCTCGATCACCAAAACACTTTACCCAGTCTTCTGTCACAATATCACCAAAATGTGATGTTTAGAACCTGAATCGTTTGTTTACAATTTGAAGATTTCACAGGTGCAACATTCTAATTACCAGCACAGTTTCAGGCTTATTAATAATTAAACGCAATTTGGTGGGCAGTATACGTCCAAGATATTTAATCTAGTATTATTTTACTATTAAGAACGTCACATTATAAATGAGACCTCTTTTAAAAAGAAAACAAACCTTTTGAAGTTCGTCTTCTATCTCGCCAGCCCGAATAACGAGGGGACCACGCACTGCGTACTCCATAACCTTGACATGTGGGTTCATATTGTCAAGGGTAAGAACCCTACCCCCCTTGTCTCCCATGCCTGCCGACTTCATGAATCCTCGTACTGTTTCTGTCTTTAGTGATGTTCCTAGTCGACTCAGCCGTAGCATCTTAACAGAGATGCCTTGATCTACAAATATCAACAATAAAGTAAAGATAAGTTCTTATACAGTGCAGTGTCCAGTCCTTAGGACTGCTCAAAGTGCCTTACATTTTACTCCCTGGCAGAACTGTTCAATTGAACATCATCTCGACTTCTCTGGGAAGCATTCAGCCACGCTGCAATTAATGTGCGAAACTATATCCACCACTGTCTATAGCCAGATGCTCATTCATACAGCTGAGTGAATTGGAGCAACGTAGAGTGGACGAACTTGCCCAAGGTTCAACATGGCAGCACAGGATTCGAACCCGGGTTTTCTCGATTGAGAGTCCGAAGCTCTAGCCACTGCACCACTGCACTCCATTCCAGTCACAGGGCTGTCATACACTGTCACACACAAAACTGCATACCTGAAATGCAGCCAACTAGTGCTGTGTACTTATGGTGGCAAATTAACTGGCACACCATTGCAGTGGTAGTAGATCCACACAGTACTGTCTAGATCGATATATTTCCACGAAAAAAGGCATACCTGAAATGCAGCCAACTACTGCTGGATGGCAATGTACAGCTGCAATGGTAGTTTTATCTGGTTTTAAAATCATATTTTATTCAGTCAAACTGGTGTTTGACATGTTAAGTTACATCTTCCACTGACAATACATGAAGCTTCCAAAATTACATAAAAATCACACATTTGAATTAAAAATGCATTACTTCGTATCCATGCTGAGGGTGCATATCTGCAAGATTAAATCAATGTCAATGGTCTAGTACCAAATCCACAGCGAGGAGCCACTGTTGTATCCACACAAATACCAAATCCATACAGCCACAGCATTACAGCTAGCCCTGTCTACATTACACAGCTGATGTGAACAGGTAAGACAAGTCACAGGGAGAAAGAAATAGTCGACACAGCATTACAGCTAGCCCTGTCTACATTACACAGTTGATGATAACAGGAAAGACAAGTCACAAGGAGAAAGAAATAGTCGACACAGCATTACAGCTAGCCCTGTCTACATTACACAGCTGATGATAACAGGAAAGACAAGTCACAAGGAGAAAGAAATAGTCGACACAGCATTACAGCTAGCCCTGTCTACATTACACAGCTGATGATAACAGGAAAGACAAGTCACAAGGAGAAAGAAATAGTCGACACAGCATTACAGCTAGCCCTGTCTACATTACACAGCTGATGATAATAGGAAAGACAAGTCACAAGGAGAAAGAAATAGTCGACACAGCATTACAGCTAGCCCTGTCTACATTACACAGCTGATGATAACAGGAAAGACAAGTCACAAGGAGAAAGAAATAGTCGACACAGCATTACAGCTAGCCCTGTCTACATTACACAGCTGATGATAACAGGAAAGACAAGTCACAAGGAGAAAGAAATAGTCGACACAGCATTACAGCTAGCCCTGTCTACATTACACAGCTGATGATAACAGGAAAGACAAGTCACAAGGAGAAAGAAATAGTCGACACAGCATTACAGCTAGCCCTGTCTACATTACACAGCTGATGATAACAGGAAAGACAAGTCACAAGGAGAAAGAAATAGTCGACACAGCATTACAGCTAGCCCTGTCTACATTACACAGCTGATGATAACAGGAAAGACAAGTCACAAGGAGAAAGAAATAGTCGACACAGCATTACAGCTAGCCCTGTCTACATTACACAGCTGATGATAACAGGAAAGACAAGTCACAAGGAGAAAGAAATAGTCGACACAGCATTACAGCTAGCCCTGTCTACATTACACAGCTGATGATAACAGGAAAGACAAGTCACAAGGAGAAAGAAATAGTCGACACAGCATTACAGCTAGCCCTGTCTACATTACACAGCTGATGATAATAGGAAAGACAAGTCACAAGGAGAAAGAAATAGTCGACACAGCATTACAGCTAGCCCTGTCTACATTACACAGCTGATGATAACAGGAAAGACAAGTCATAAGGAGAAAGAAATAGTTGACACAGCATTACAGCTTGCCCTGTCTACATTACACAGCTGATGATAACAGGAAAGACAAGTCACAGGGAGAAAGAAATAGTCGACACAGCATTACAGCTAGCCCTGTCTACATTACACAGCTGATGATAATAGGAAAGACAAGTCACAAGGAGAAAGAAATAGTCGACAGGCATTACAGCTAGAATGATAACAGGAAAGACAAGTCACGACACAGCATTACAGCTAGCCCTGTCTACATTACACAGCTGATGATAACAGGAAAGACAAGTCACAAGGAGAAAGAAATAGTCGACACAGCATTACAGCTAGCCCTGTCTACATTACACAGCTGATGATAATAGGAAAGACAAGTCACAAGGAGAAAGAAATAGTCGTCACAGCATTACAGCTAGCCCTGTCTACATTACACAGCTGATGATAACAGGAAAGACAAGTCACAAGGAGAAAGAAATAGTCGACACAGCATTACAGCTAGCCCTGTCTACATTACACAGCTGATGATAACAGGAAAGACAAGTCACAAGGAGAAAGAAATAGTCGACACAGCATTACAGCTAGCCCTGTCTACATTACACAGCTGATGATAATAGGAAAGACAAGTCACAAGGAGAAAGAAATAGTCGACACAGCATTACAGGTAGCCCTGTCTACATTACACAGCTGATGATAACAGGAAAGACAAGTCACAAGGAGAAAGAAATAGTCGACACAGCATTACAGCCAGCCTGCCTACATTACACAGCGATGATAACAGGAAAGACAAGTCAAGGAGAAAGAATAGTCGACAGCATTACAAAGCAGCCTGAGCTGATGATAACAGGAAAGACAAGTCACAAGGAGAAAGAAATAGTCGACACAGCATTACAGCTAGCCCTGTCTACATTACTTACAGCTGATCCAACAGAAAGACAAATACAAGGAGAAAGAAATAGTTTCCATTAATAAAGATTACAGCTAGCCCCGTTCATGACACACAGCTGATGATAACAGGAAAGACAAGTCACAAGGAGAAAGAAATAGCTCTATTAATAAAGTTACAGCTAGCCCTGTCTACATTACACAGCTGATGATAACAGGAAAGACAAGTCACAAGGAGAAAGAAATAGTCGACACAGCATTACAGCTAGCCCTGTCTACACTACACAGCTGATGATAACAGGAAAGACAAGTCATAAGGAGAAAGAAATAGTCGACACAGCATTACAGCTAGCCCTGTCTACATTACACAGCTGATGATAACAGGAAAGACAAGTCACAAGGAGAAAGAAATAGTCGACACAGCATTACAGCTAGCCCTGTCTACATTACACAGCTGATGATAATAGGAAAGACAAGTCACAAGGAGAAAGAAATAGTCGTCACAGCATTACAGCTAGCCCTGTCTACATTACACAGCTGATGATAACAGGAAAGACAAGTCACAAGGAGAAAGAAATAGTCGACACAGCATTACAGCTAGCCCTGTCTACATTACACAGCTGATGATAACAGGAAAGACAAGTCACAAGGAGAAAGAAATAGTCGACACAGCATTACAGCTAGCCCTGTCTACATTACACAGCTGATGATAATAGGAAAGACAAGTCACAAGGAGAAAGAAATAGTCGACACAGCATTACAGGTAGCCCTGTCTACATTACACAGCTGATGGTAACAGGAAAGACAAGTCACAAGGAGAAAGAAATAGTCGACACAGCATTACAGCTAGCCCTGTCTACATTACACAGCTGATGATAACAGGAAAGACAAGTCACAAGGAGAAAGAAATAGTCGACACAGCATTACAGCTAGCCCTGTCTACACTACACAGCTGATGATAACAGGAAAGACAAGTCATAAGGAGAAAGAAATAGTCGACACAGCATTACAGCTAGCCCTGTCTACATTACACAGCTGATGATAATAGGAAAGACAAGTCACAAGGAGAAAGAAATAGTCGACACAGCATTACAGCTAGCCCTGTCTACATTACACAGCTGATGATAACAGGAAAGACAAGTCATAAGGAGAAAGAAATAGTTGACACAGCATTACAGCTTGCCCTGTCTACATTACACAGCTGATGATAACAGGAAAGACAAGTCACAGGGAGAAAGAAATAGTCGACACAGCATTACAGCTAGCCCTGTCTACATTACACAGCTGATGATAACAGGAAAGACAAGTCACAAGGAGAAAAAAATAGTTGACACAGCATTACAGCTAGCCCTGTCTACATTACACAGCTGATGTTAAGCAGTAAGACAAGTTGTGAGGAGAAAGAAACAGTCGATACATACAACACACACAGGATATGATTATGAATACCAAAGCCTCAACTCCACCCATCTACTTCACTCTAACATGTCACTCCAACAGCCTAGCTGATACCACCAGGCATCTAGGCATACTCATGTTATTCAACACCAAACACAAATGTACTACAGCCCAAACCACCAACAACAACTTGGTGCACACGTCTGGCTCAGACAGTTCAAACATATGCACGCAGCATTATTCATCCAGAGGTATGAATTATTCACATCCTATATAAATGATTAAGACCAACCTCAAGAGACGCTGTAAATTTAACTGCTCACCGCGGCGATTGGAAAGTTGTGATATGTAATGTGAGCCAAGGTTGTGCTCTACTTGTCACCGTAACTTCTAAATAGCATATTACTATCAGCAGCACAATGGTCAGATTCTTTGAATACTATTTATAACAGTTTAGTCAATGCATAGAAGTGCCTGGGCGACCTGGTTGGCACTGAATGGCTCACTGGCTCAGACCAAACACAAACACTAACTGACTACTTCTACCAGACCTAACAGACCATAACTTTGCTGGGAGTACTCCTTTGCTCCAGGGGCTACATGCATTGGACTGGACACCTTACAAATACATAGTACAATAACACTGTTCACATTCTCTATATATGGCAATTCCTATGCCTTTCATGTTTCAGCACTACTGCAAACATGACTTTAGGAAACACTGAATGTTGCTGAAAGCCACTCTCATCATATTACACAGCTGCTTAATGGCCTCATTTACTGAACACACCTCCAGTGAGACAGCTACATCTTATATTACACACATCAAGATCATCATCTTGCAGCCGTAGTGTCTCGTGGTTGGGCAAGGCCTCAGCATGTCATTTCCAAATCTGCCTGTCTTGCGCTATCTTCTGCTAGATAGTGCCTTTCCAGTACTCATCTACTTCGTCTCCCCACCGCCTCGCCGGTCTTCCTCTACATTGTTTCCCTTCGCAAGGTCTCCAGGTTGTGATACGCGATGTCCATCGGTTATCTCGTAATCTGCTGATGTGCCCTGCCCAGGTCCACTTCTGTCTTCTGATTTACTGTATCATGTCTATGACCTTTGTCTTATCTCTTACCCAGATTTTTGTTTTTTTCTCCCGATATGTGATGTTTAACATACTTCTTTCCATCTTTGTGCGGCTGCTAGCTGTTCTTTGCCTGGATGGTGAGTACCCATGTTTCCGTGCTGTATGTAATCGCTGGAAGTATGCACGAGTTCATCGAGTTGTAGACTTGTCTCTTCAAGCAGGCTCCAAAGTTACCCTTGAAGATGTACCGGTGTTTGATGACTGCAGTCCAACTAGCGGTGATTCTTCTTTGAATCTCCTTGTCTTGGTTTTTGTTTCTGATACTGCATTGCTGTCCTAGATAAACATAGCTTTCAACCTTCCCTATCTGCGTGGTGTTGATATATATTTGTGTGTCATGTTTCTAGCATCACTTCTGTCTCCACATGCCACCTGAATAACTTGCCATTCTCAACCAAACAATGTTGCTCTAAAAAACAAGCTTTTAAAAATGAGGTTAAGCTCTAAAAATCTAGCTGTTTGGCTGCTCAGTCCTGATCAAGATGTGTGTGTGTTAATGTTTTTTAACATCATGATAATTGTATCTTCTATAATATGTTAATATTTCAACAATTTTATTTGGGTTGTCACTTTTTTCTTACATTGTCAGAACTGCATTGGATAGAAGCATACTTTAGTATGTACTGTTATCCTGTGTTATTTCATATATGATGCTATTTTACCATTATTCATATGTGAGCAATGGGACAATTGAATAAATTGATAAATCAATCAATTCTTCAAATTACCTCAAATACTACTCTGTCATGACATTACAACTGAGCTTAAGCCTTTGATTGTTGACTCAAGACTGAAATCGCCCTGCTCACAGAGGTGGAAATGGCACTCTGAGGTGTGAGTGTAAACTGCTCAAGTGTCTGCTGCCTCAGACAAGTCTGTTTCATCCACAACCAACCAATCAATGGTTCACCCAATCAACATTTCACATACAAACAATCAATGGTTCACCCAATCAACATTTCACATACAAACAATCAATGGTTCACCCAATCAACATTTCACATACAAACAATCAATGGTTCACCCAATCAACATTTCACATACAAACAATCAATGGTTCACCCAATCAACATTTCACATACAAACAATCAATGGTTCACCCAATCAACATTTCACATACAAACAATCAATGGTTCACCCAATCAACATTTCACATACAAACAATCAATGGTTCACCCAATCAACATTTCACATACAAACAATCAATGGTTCACCCAATCAACATTTCACATACAAACAATCAATGGTTCACCCAATCAACATTTCACATACAAACAATCAATGGTTCACCCAATCAACATTTCACATACAAACAATCAATGGTTCACCCAATCAACATTTCACATACAAACAATCAATGGTTCACCCAATCAACATTTCACATACAAACAATCACTGGTTCACCCAATCAACATTTCACATACAAACAATCAATGGTTCACCCAATCAACATTTCACATGCAAACAATCAATGGCTCACCCAATCAACATTTCACATACAAACAAGCCACATCAAACAGATTTCCCAATTTGTAGGATTTTGTGAGGAATAACGGAATGCAGATATTCAAACTATTCACTCACTTCATATTTGGACACCTAAAACACAGGTTCATGATAAGTTAAACCAGTTGAGAAAGCAGCTTCAATCAGTATTACCGAATCCTGAACAAGAGCCATGTCATGCAGTCTGACCATGTACATTGGTTGACCCAAGATGAATATTGCCTGCAAAGCACTAGCAGAGTGACAGCCTTACCTGCAAGACTACACCCATTACGTCCACAGTCACTCAATAATGTTGGAGTATATTCCGCTGCAGTTATTACTGTGTACAACTGGGCTCAGTCCAACTGGGCTCAGGTCATGCCGGTACAGAGGCCGAGTCTGGGCTCAGGTCATGCCGGTACAGAGGCCGAGTCGGCAGCCACACCACCAACCTGCTAGACCTACTACGCTCAGACCTCAGAGAGGCAGGCGTCAGGCTGAGGTTGCGCAATGACATCAAGACTCTGAGAGAGCTGGCGGAAGACCACACGGGATGGAGGAAACTTTGGGGGGACTGACTGCGACATTAAGATGTCCCCCAGACTATTTATGTCGCAGGAACGGTACATCATCATCATCTGTATGTCTCAAGTAGAAATTAAGGTTCACCGAAATTAACACCACATGCCCACCCAACACAATGACCAGGCTTATCTAGACCGACAACTGATAACTTAAGGCATGGAATTTACTATCGAAAGTAAGTAATTTATTTCCAACAACATTTAAGAATTATACATCCCGTTATTTTAAAAATATAACATTTTCAACATGCAAACAGTAATCATAAGGGTTGTTAGAAAGGGGGTGAAAGAAGTGTAATACTTATATGGTTCACCCCAACCAGTATAGTTAAGTGTTGTACAAATACAATATATTACAAAATATATCAATTATAATTCCAAAGAATAAGGCAATGTACAGTGCCTACACAATGTAATGTCTTGTTAGAATTATTTTGATGTTTTTCTTAGTTCTAGTACATAGATAGAAGATGGAACTTATAGCTTTTTTAAATGCCTGTCTGGTTCTACTGCTGGTAATGCTTCCGTGCAAGGTATTCCACAGTCTTACTCCACAAACAGAAATACACATTGATTTTTGTGTGGTACGCACACGATCACTCTGAAAGGTGTCTTTCTGTCGAGTACCATGTGTTGAGACATACGATTTAAACATTGTTTACAAACTATTTGGTAGTTCATTATGATGTGCCTTGTACATTATAATCGGTCTTAAATTTAAAATATATGGCAAGAACAGGGAACAATATAATATGTACATTCCATCCTGATTAATTAAACAACTTGCTTTGTAAATAATCGCTGCTACTTTCAACAGTTTTGTTCTAACCGTATTAATGTGATGTTTCCAGTTTAGCTGCTCATCAATAAATACTCCAAGAAATTTAGTTACACATACTCTAGTTATTCGTTCGTTATTTAAGCACACATTAATGTAAACATCTGGTGGACGACTTCCGAATAACATATAATTCGTTTTAGACAAGTTTACAGCAAAACCCAAGTACAATTTAGCGAGTTCTCTAATTAACATATCACGTAGTTCTATCAGATTGTTACCGGTAGAAAATATATTTGTATCATCAAAAAAAGTATAAATTTCACTAACGATGATACATTGCAGATATCATTAATGTAAAGGACAAATAAACGTTGACCTAAAACAGACCGTATAATAATTCCTTTTTGATAAGTACCTCATCGTCTGCTGTGTCAAAAGCCTTTTCAAGATAAATAAATACACCAATTGCATGCTTTTTTACTGTCCTTAGCTTTTCTTCTATTAATTCCAATACAGCATCATCAGCATGTGACGTGGACATATTAGCATGGGACATGTACTGATTCAAACTTAATATGTTATTAGCATTTAAAAAGATCTCTATTCTGGCAAGGAACAATGTTTCCAAGATTTTTGAAAAGTTGCTGCAAGAGAGAAATTGGCCTATAATTTGTAAGGTCGGTTTTCGTTACATTTTTAAACAGGGGTATTACTTTGGCAATTTTCATTTGTGTTGGGAACACACCAGTTCTAAATGAATTATTACATATATGCATGAGAGGTTTGCTTATTACATGAATGACCTTCACGACAATGTCCATGCTTATATCTTCAAAGTCTGAAGATTTCTTTTTGGTACACACTTTCATTGTAGTTATGAGTTCCTCATCTACACGTTCGAGGAATAAACTGTTTTCAATGTTACCTTCTAAATAATCATACACAGAATTACTTTCATCCTTGCTATTGATATCCTTTGCTAAGTTAGGACCAATATTTGCACACAAAAAACTTGTTTGCCAGTTCTGTTTTGTTGGTAATGTCTCTATTGCCACATACCAGATGTGTTGGAAAGTTCACAGACTGGTGTTGTTTACGTAACACATTATTCAATATTGCCCATGTTTCTTTAGAATTACATTTCTTTTCTGACAACAGACTTACTGCAATGTGCCTTTTCCGTCAATCTTAAGATACCGTAAATTTCCGTGTATAATACGCATTTTTTTCCTTAATTTTTTACTCAAAAGTCGGTGTGCATATTATACATGGTGCTAAGGCTAAACATGTGACATCTAAACAACATTTTCTCTGACCAATTTATCAATGTTTGCAGACCAGGATAACGCTGCTGGAAAACTAGTAATATTATCAAAGTCGGCGTGATGTCACAATCACGTAAACTACCGCAGCAACG
The DNA here is from genome assembly GCA_020002185.1 of Paraescarpia echinospica. Lineage (NCBI taxonomy): Eukaryota > Metazoa > Annelida > Polychaeta > Sabellida > Siboglinidae > Paraescarpia > Paraescarpia echinospica. The sequence goes on along the minus strand of CM034533.1, from coordinate 68,803,407 downwards.
CAGACGAAAGACAAGAATCACACTCCCGTAAGCGCCTCTCTAGCCCTAAACTAGTTTAGTAGCGAGAAATTACAAAGACGAGAGCCCATATACATGTCTGACATCGCGAATAACACCAATGAGCGGGAAGCGTACGAGACCGGGAAGCGTCCCGCTATGATTATGATTGGCGTTCCTGAATCACGTAAACGATGTCCGCGTCACGGGTCGAGTGTCAACAAGTGTGACTCCATGTTTAAAGTTGTGAATGCAAATGTTGTGAATGTAAATAAAGACAAATGTAGCGGATGTATGCTTCGCAGTTGAAAGTACCAGGTTTGCATGTAGCATTTCAGAATAGAACTTGGTGTTAATTTAAAAGTGAAATCAGAACGACACAATGTAAGTTCTAGCAAGTGCCAATTAAATCAGTTGCGCAATCGTCAAGCTATAACACAACGTCACAAGTTACGTAGTGCTTACAAACTAGTCACTGGCGAGTGACAAGCCGGCAGCAATGTTGTAACCAGTAGATTTGAAAAGTTAATGGCCCGCTTGTGAAAGTTACTGGCCCGGATTTTGTGTTACCGTCAAAAATACGCTGATACTGAGGTGCAAAACATTATTAGACTTCTTTTATAATTTTACCAACAAAGTCAAATTTGTTACAAATTACTATACACATTGATTGTTCAAAGTGAGATATCCAAAGATAACAATATTGTTCAGGTGTGTACTCAGATGCATAATTATAGAGTATTTGCCCAGTTTAAATAAAGTGTGGCCACTGTGACGACAGCTAGTCAGTCGGTAGTTGAGTTGATGCTGCTTTCATGTACAGGTCATTCAAGGCATTATACTATTTCATGGTTCATTCGCTAGGTGGTACCACCCAAAATAGGACACAGCGTTACATTTGGTTTCTGTCACTTTAGCCAATAGTTAAATTTGGATTTAAGCTGTATTCCTTTTATATATCTAGAGAAGAAAAAGCGTGCATAATTCTAAAGTTGAGGCAGCTTCCAACCACCGTACAAAGTGTGTCCAAGGGACGCGGCGGGACTTAAAAAAGGCGTCTCTCGTCATAAAAACCTGCGCTGACGGTGGTTAGAAAATTTATTTGATGGCTTTGCACGCCGTCGTCCGCATGATAAGTGTTGGAGTTTGGACTCATTATTGATCAAAATTAGTATCTACATTATGTTTACAATGTCCTATAACTGAGTCGGTTCTAAGGATTCTGGCGAACTGCATCTGATATTGATAACTGACGTGGTCGTGCCGTGACCGCCATTTCGTCTCGGCGGCGTTCGAGAACCAGAAACCAGTAGCCCGTCAGGCAAATAAAATATAAGAACTGGTTGCCCGAACTGGCCCAACAGCTTCAAAAAAGGCGCCGGGCCATCGGGTCAGTGTTAATGTCGAGGCCTGCGGGGAAATCGGGGATTGATGTCAAAATTCGTGGTGCATATTATACATGGTGATATAGAAATTCTATAAAAATTTAGCAAAAGTCAGGGTGTGTATTATACATGGGGGTGTATTATACACGGAAATTTATGGTAGTAGTAAATCTATTTGTATATGTTTTATACCTGGATTCCGCAATTTCAGTTCCATCCCTGAGAAAAGTTCTGTATAGAACATTCTTTTTACAACACGCATATTTAAAACCCTTTGTAAACCAGGGTTTTTTCTTGCATGTTTGCTCAATCCTAACCTTCTTAACTCGGCAATGATAATTATACAAAGTACTAAATCTACTGTCAAAATTTGTATACGCAACATTTGCATCATCAGTTTCTAACACTTCATCCCACTTTTCTTGCCTGATACTTTCAATAAGCGAACATACATTAACATCTTTACAATTCTTACATATTTAAGTGTCACATTTATGTGTCTCTATTTCATAATTACATAAAGCAAACACCTGCAAATGATCACTGATGTTATTGATAAATAACCCAGTTCTAACTAAATATTCTCTTTGATTAGTAAATGTGTTGTTAATCACAGTAATTCGACTCGGTCTATCTATTAACAGAAACTAACCTAAACCATATATACAATCAAAAAATGCTTTATTCCGTTGTGTTTCTTGTTTTAGTAAATCGATATTAAAATCACCACATACAAAATATATTTACTTGGTGTAACATCAGTAAACAAATGTTCTGTTTTCACAAAATGTGTCTATATCTGACCCCGGTGTTCTGTAGACACAACTCACAATTATACAGGCCTCGACATTAACATTGGCCCGATGGCCCGGCACCTTTTTTGAAGCTGTCGGTGTTCTGTAGACACAACTCACAATTATATTTCTATGTTTTTTCATATCCAATTCAACAGTGACACATTCAAATATGTCCCCTTGCATTTTACTTCTCGAAGTGTAGAAGTGAGTCTTTAGTTAACATATAATGCCACACCCCCTCCTTTTCTGTTATTCTTCACAATGTGAAACAAGTCATATCTATTTAGTGGAAAATCATTTGTTGAGCTTGGATCAGCCCAGGTCTCCGAAATAGCTATTTTATTATATGATAGTTTAATGTCATCAATGAAATTCTTAATTTTTTTTAAATTCTTATTTAAACTTCGAGCATTAAAATGGATAAAAGATAGGTCACTCTCTGATTTGACATCACACTAAAATTGTTGTTCACTATAATGTTTTGAATTTGTAGGTTTGTTGTTATAAAACTGATTATCTGGATCTATAATATTCATAAATTCCCTCAGACTATCATCAACATCATTATTAACATATTCTAAAAAGTCATCATCGTCAATACAGTGAAAAGGTATATCTAGTAAATTACTAGCCATTGTCGCAGCCATGAGTTAAGCATTACACAAGGCTGAATGTTCTGCTCTCTTTCTACTCTCCTTCAAACAGAGTTATGCTATCATGTTATGCACATGGCTTATAACCAATAGTGCTAGACCACGTGCCACCTGTGTTATATCACGTAAACCTACACATCTATCATATTTACACAATAATATTAATTAGATCTAATTAATATTATTGTGTAAATATGCTAGATATTATTATTATATATAATAATAAAATGTTTGTGTTTGTAGGCTAGGAAGTGAGACTGAGCTGCCCTTATGTCGTAAAGTGTGCCAGAGTGACGTATGGTCTGGAATTATTGGGTAAATACAGTTTTAGTCATTATATTTTTATTTGTAATGATTATAATTACATGATTTATTAGCTGGTCTATTTTTTATTTTGGTACCTCCCCAATTTACTACCAGAAAAGTCCATGACATCATCCCCTAATATCCTTGACACACAAGGAATTATTTTGTTCTTCAGAAAACATGGATTTTCTGCCATGTTAAGATGGCTACCTGGCAGGCAAAAGAAACAACTTTAGGGGAAGGTAGGACACCCCTAATGCACCCAACCTAGAGAACTATTTTATGCCAAAAGAATATAATTCGGCCTCAATACCATGTAGTAAGTATACATAGTAAGTGACAACTGCCAAACTTCAAATGTGATAAGAAAATGCACATTTAGCCAACTGCATTGTAACCTGTCGTGTTATGTGTTGACCATCATCACAAGGCAGTGGAGCATGACCGCATGTAGATGTGCAATTGCTTTTTTAGGCCTTCAAAACGAAGTCACTCAGTACAGAATGTGAATTACCTGGTACACCAACTAAATAATTTTTTTCTGTCATGGCTAAAAGGTGAGGCAAAAGGGATGATGCCCATCTCAAAAAGCCAACAGAGCTATTCACCATACAGAATAGTACAGCACCTACAGCACAAAGCCTGTTATTTTAAACCAATCAACACCTGTAATGTTAAATCAAAATTGATGGTAAGTTCTGAACAACACATTGACAATCTGGTAGGTGGTGACAATTTATTATTGATGTCCTCTGAAAGTTAAATGTATTATTATAATAAATCTACATGCCTCAGGGTGTGGAGTATAGAAATGCTTCACATGATGCTTCATATGATCATCTTATATAAATCTACATGCCTCAGGGTGTGGAGTATAGACATGCTTCACATGATGCTTCATATGATCACCCTATCATCAGCAAAGTGTCTGTGATCAGCAGCGAAATATCTGACCACAAATCAGTAACATTCTCTATCGAGCACACAGCCGACAAGAACTACCCCCAGGCTAAACTACAACCCAGAAGAGATCTTCGACATGTTAATTGTAAAACACTGACCAGTGAAATCAATTCCAACTTATCTGGCTTTGATACATCATCCACGGATCCGGATTCCATTCTTGATATATATACGTGCTGTTATTTCGGCCTTGGAAGAAATTGCTCCAGTAATGCTACGGTGGCCACGCAAGAGAAGAACTCCACCTTGGTACTGCGAGGAATTACATGCAATGCGAAAGTTACGTCGCCAAAATGAGAACATTTGGCGTGCAGCAGGATTAGACATACACAGACGAATATACGTGAATCATCGTAATGCTGTCAGCGCGAGGATACGGCAAGCCAAAATTCAGCATTATCAGAGTCTACTCCAAGATGCCGATCAGAATACAGCCTTCGAAGCCGTGAACAGCCTGCTAAAGGTGGAATTTTCCAAACTGCCTGACACTGATTCAAGGGAGAAATTATGCTGCCAGTTTCTGAACTTTTTTGAAGAAAACATTGCGAAAATCATGAATGAAATTGATGCCTCGGAAACAAACATGAGCGATATCGAAACTGCGACACAGAGAGTAGTTGAACATCCTATGACTGAAATGTGTGCAGCAAGTATGTGTGAAGTGCAGAAAATTATCCAGGATGCTAAACCCAAGTCATCATGCTTTGGACCCTCTACCTACATCGCTACTAAAGAGCACTCTTCCAGCTCATATTCAAATACTCACTCATCTTATCAATATGTCGTTCGAGTCGGCCACTGTTCCGAGGGAACTCAAGAAGGCTGTCATAACACCGCTGTTGAAAAAACCGACCTTGGATCGAAACACGCTGAAAAATTACCGTCCAGTTTCAAGTTTGCCATTCGTGTCTAAAGTCTTGGAAAAGGTAGCAGCCAAACGACTTATTCAACATCTAAGTGACAATGGCCTTCACGAGCAGCTACAATCGGCATACAAACCCCGACACAGCACTGAAACTGCTTTAATGAGAGTGCAGCACGATATCACAGTTACACGGCAGAGTCCAGGGGTGTCCTTCTGGTTCTCCTGGATTTATCTTCTGCGTTTGATACGATCGATGCTGCTATCCTACTAAAGACTATGCATAGCCACCTGGGAATATCTGGCGCGGCACTTGCATGGTTCGGTTCGTACATGTCGGATCGTACCCAGCGTCTATGGATTGGGGTGGATGCATCTGAAGAACGCCCTGTGAGATACGGTGTTCCACAGGGCTTGGTGTTGGGTCCGTTGTTGTTCACTGTGTTCACAGCACCAATGCAGGACATACTAACGAGGCATCACTCTGTGGAATATCACAAATTTGCTGATGATCTTCAGATATACACATCCTACTGCCCTCACATATCTGGTGACTTGGAGTGCGCTGTTCAGAGACCTCAGTCCCTATCATCTAAAGAAATTTGGACTTCCAGAGTACCTCGTTGTTGGTGGAGTCAACATAAAACCTGTTGTCTCTGTCAGGAATTTGGGAGATCACTTTGACACTCACATGAGCATGAAGCAGCATGTTGATGCTGTTTGCAAGAACATCAGGGCCTATATCACGAAGCCTGTCTGCCATTCATTGGTCACTGCGCTGGTTGTTTCAAGCTTAGATTACTGCAACGCTCTGCTGCTGGACCTAACCGAATTTCACTTAGCACGTCTCCAGAAGATACACAATAGGGCAGCCTGCCTAGTTGTCCTCACACCTATATCTTCACACATCACGCCAGTACTGGCGCTTCTGCACTGGTTGCCAGTCAGACAACGCATTGTGTTTAAAGTACTTATGTATATTTACAAGGTGCTCCATAGTTTGGCGCCGAAGTACCTTGCACATCTACTACATCCACGAACTCGCAACCCTCGTCATCGGCAGCTTCATGACCATCTTCAGCTTGCAGTTCCACGAGCATCAAAATCCATCGGCAAGCGAGCATTTGGCATAACTGGTCCAGCCAAATGGAACGAACTGCCACTGACTCTACGAGATGTTCCGTCTGTGTTTTTATTTAAACGTCACCTGAAGACATATTTATTTAAACAAACTTATGGTGGACAATAGCAAGATTTATTTACAGGATGTTTTAGTGACTCTTGTTAATTTATTAATCTATTTTTTATTTTGTAAATTAATTAATTTATAACTAATTTATATATTCTTTTAATTGTTTTTATAATGTTTCTATTTTGTGAGTGCATTGATTAACTATTAGTTAGAGATCGCGCGGTAAAAGAACCTTTATTATTATTATCTTATATAAATCTACGTGCCTCAGGGTGTGGAGTGAAGACATGCTTCACATGATGCTTCATATGATCATCTTATATAAATCTACATGCCTCAGGGTGTGGAGTATAGACATGCTTCATATGATCATCTTATATCAATCTACATGCCTCAGGGTGTGGAGTACAGACATGCTTCATATGATCATCTTATATAAATCTACATGCCTCAGGGTGTGGAGTATAGACATGCTTCACATGATGCTTCATATGATCATCTTATATTTCTTTACCAGCAGTTACCAGTAATCAATGTATTCGATCAAATTGATGCAAACAACTTGTTATGTTAGATAAGTAGTTTCGAGTGAAGTATCTAGGAACATAGAACAATGGAATTTCCAAATATTGAAGACACAATTGCCCCAAATCGCGGATCCTATCTCCGCTATGTAAATTCCTCATGCATGTCATATGATCAGTACAAGATCAGACAATGTATTAAAATATTCTGTACATGTACCTCTCAAGAAACTTGTTTTTATGATCTGTATATTTTTACAAACGAGTTTCTTGATAGGTAACTATGTACAGTATCAACAACCGAGAAACCAGCTCATCTGTCCAATCAAGTATTAAAAAAATTCTAATGGCATCTCTAACATGAGATTTCGACGTCACGATTTTGGATATGCCACAACATTTCTGGTCGTGAGTATACTTATGCTATGGAAGAAGGGGGGATACAAGGAAATATCTAGCCAGAGCAGAGGTAGAAGGAAGTAAATGTAAAGGTATGTTTTTATATAGCACAGCATACAGTAGCAAAGACTGCTCAAAACGCTTTACACTTTAGTCCCTGGCAGACCTGTTCAATCGAACATCATCTCGACTTCTCTGGGAAGCATCCAGCCATGCTGCAATTAATGTGCAAAGACTATTTGTACACAAATTCCCACCACTGCCTATAGCCAGGTACTTATTCATACATCTGAGTGAACTGGAGCAATGCAGAGTGAACAAACTTGCCCAAGGTTCAACACTGCAGCACAGGATTTGAACCCAGGTTCTCTCGGTTGAGAGTCCAAAACTCTAGCCACTGTGCTCCATATTACAGGGAGGGAAGGCGGGATGGAGTAATGTATTATTTAGCACATCTGCTTTGCATGCCAGTGTTTGGATTATGGGGTTCCAGAGCCAAGTGCATCCATTGACAATCATACACAACAGGTACACACAAAGTGTGATAATCTGGCTCTTGACATTGGGCACGCATGTTGTAACTAATCACATCAGTTCTGTGTCTTGATTTGGACATGTAAAGAACCATATGAGGACATTTACCCTGCTATGACCACCTTCAGTGCCATAACATAGAAAGGTTAGCTAATCGTTTAGACCTTGACAGTAACATTCTGAAAAGGTTCACTGGTTGAACAAGTTCTCGTTGAACAGTGAGCACCAAATGCTAGAAACTTACAACAGGAAGGCAATAACCTTTGGTCTTCAGTTAATTTACTCCATATAATTATAATCAAGGCCTCGCTCCTAAGCCTAATCAATCAATCAATCAATCAATCAATCAATCAATCTTTATTTCAGACAAAAAAGCATACGTGTAATATGCACTATGTCCATAGTAAAAAAGTAAAAAGTATATTATAGTGTATAAATTGCACTAATCCACTTCCTGCGCAATACAGAGGTCGTATAAACATCACTGTGTATAATACTCTCAACAATGTTGTTCGTCGATGCAGATATTCTGCTCATAAAACTGTACATGCATTTTCTAAATCTAGTATTGCAACAGTCCGTGTCAGAACTAACAAACATTAGGCTAGCACTACACCTCATAGATAGGCTGTGCATAATTCTAAATGCATTGTTATAGGAAACAATAAAGTGCTGCATAGCGGCTTTTCTATAATTAGCCCATAAGGAACATAAATACACATTACTACAATAGGATGTGAACAGTTTGTTCTTCACCTTCACTGAACAAAAGTGAAAATTCCTGAGTAGAATATTGCTTCTGCCGTACAAACTCCTTTCTTTGGATTTCATATCCGTTTCATCTGACAGATCATTACAGATTATATGGCCAATATATTTGTATGCCTTCGTTGTATTCAGAACTGCATCACCAAGCTTAATAGCTACTTCAAAACCGGTTTGTCTTGTGTCAAAAAACATTATCTGCGACTTTACTCTGTTAAACAATATGTCGTTGTCACATCCATAATTGTATGAAACATCTAGCAGTCTTTGCAACCCCTTAGCCGATGGAGCCAGTAGTACAATGTCATCAGCATACATGAGGTGATTAACAGTTGTATCACCACAATAGCATCCGATGGGTAGTTTCATCAGTAGCAAACTCAAATCATTCATGTATAAATTAAATAAGAAAGGAGATAGCATACCCCCTTGTTTAACTCCATTAGTCACAGAGAAGAAGTTGGAAAATACCGAACCCCATTTAACACACATAGTCTGATTACAGTACCACTGACATATCACTTTAATTAAATATTTAGACACTCCAAGCTTAAGTAGCTTCCTAAATAATGTTGTGTGATTCACCCTGTCAAATGCCTTGGAGGCATCAAGGAAGGCAACATACATGCATGACCCATGATTAGTGTAATATCGAAGGAGCTCCTTCAACACAAATACACACATTTCTGTCCCATGTTTGGGTTTGAACCCAAATTGGTTACTTGTAGTTCGTAGATGACTTTGCATCCTATTATACAGTATTTTTTCCACTATTTTTGTGAATACATTAGACAGACATATCGGTCTATAGTTATCTCTGTCGCTGACACGTTTATTTTTATCCTTAATAATGGGAACAATGACAGATTTTTGCATATTTCCCGGTACGTAACCATGTGTAAGTATAGCCGACATCAATATAGCCAATAAAACTGGCAGCTGTCGATCTGCCCACTTCATGTGCTCGCTAGTAATGCCGTCTAAACCAGGTGACTTATTGTAAGATAAATCTTTGATAATTTCACTAATTTCATTAACAGTCACCCTCATACCTTGGTCAAAGACAGCATGCTCCTGACACAGATCAGCAAGAAATTCCTTGCTGCAACTTCCTCTAACTACATTAAAAATTTGACTGTAGTGTTCTTGCCACATTCCACTTATGTTCTGGCTGCCATGTACATCACCCACAGTGTTTGGTAATTTAACATTACTGTTTGTGGAGTTTTTGATTTCCCTCCAGAAATCTCTATCGTTTTTTCCACTCATTTTCTCAGCAATTTTATCCGCAATAATGGAATTCTTTTTGTTCTTGCAAACTCTAAGTGCATGTTTGAATTTGGACCTAGCCTGCCGCATAACGTCATAAACAGCACCCGTTCTGGGTTTGCCAATGTCCTTCCACAAAAGATATGCATCTCTAGCTGCCATGTGTAAATCCTTTACATGGTCGTTCCAACCAGGTGTAAACGGTTTCCTCTTTCCAGATACTTAAAGTCATTAACAGATACTTAAAGTCATTAAAGTCAGATACTAATAAAGGCATTTACAAGTGGTATGCACCACAGTGCATGGGGATGCATAAATGTCAAACGTAAAGGAATAATTTTATAATGGTGCAAATAATAAGCTGTTGTAACAGTTGTTGTTCTCCTCTTGTTTCCTGTGTATGTCTGGCCTCAGCCTCAGTGGTGAGGCTGGCTACGCCCCCCATAAACGGGCCACAGCAACAGCCGGCTACAATTACTCAGTTACTGAGTTAGATGAAGCTAGAAAGGGATGAATCGACTGTTCATAGCTAATGAAGCTATGGTGAATCTGACATAATTATGGGGCAGTTCAAAGTTGGCTCTGTAGTAATTTATTATTACTATGTCAGTCTATTAGTATGTATTCAAACTTCAAGAATCAAGACTTATTTTGTACAAGACGTAACTTCGTAAATCTAAGTTTCAACTTCTTAGTTCTAATGACTGCAAACCGATCCGAACCCAGAGTTTCATCGCGGATCAGCTACATATTTTACTGATAAGCAAAGTACACTAATGTTACGATATTTTGCATTTGGTAGTGTGATAAACAAACCGGCTAAGGTTAAGCGATAACAAAACTCACCCCGCCATTGCGCCGCTAAGGGGTCAAGTTCACCTTAGGCTCAGCTGTCACACGGATTCTCGCGTTTTCTCGCACGGTTACCGGGTAGCGAAGCCAAGTACTTGACAACGTAAACGATACTCAAGTTGACTGTTTACTCTCCATTTGGCGACAGTTGCATCGTGTTCTGTAGCCACAGAAACACTTCCCAAAAAGCCATATTTTAAAAACATCCAATCATGACAATGCCTTCTAGTTATTCGATGTAGACATTTCATAAAATGTATTTATAAAAAAGTTATCGCCGCGGGAGAAACGAACATTCCGGTGCGACGTGCAGTACATGGCTGTGTTTCACAGCATAATTAACCATTAACACCGTCGACTAAGTCTAACTTATACTGTCCCCACGAGAATAACAGACGCGTGCAGAAAACATGTAACATTATTATTTTACGTTTCTATTTAAAATCCAAAAGTTAGCTTGATGCAATGGTGGAGATCGTGTTGTTTGTCACGACATCGAAACATCCAGAATGTCCCCCGTTACGTTAGTAAAAACTTGTCAATATTTTATAGACTATTAGTCTAGACAACTTTCATCTGCTATATTCACATAGCAGCCAGTTACACGTGTTGACACTGTCGGTGAAACTGACACATCTAATACGCGGTAACCCCTGATAAGGCTAATAAACAAGCGCACATGCAGCTAGAACTAGAAGACTGAAGAATCAGTCAAGTCACAAACTGCCTCATTTAGTTATTACTGTGAATTTACTGCCAGTGCTATAAAATAGCAACATTTGGTGTTCAGCGCACTTACTGTATGTGGAATTATATTGCACAAATTCCAAATAAGACTACTTTAAACGGCTGCAGACTGCAAATCAACGGATATGCCAGATCTGTCCCGATCAGGTACAGCACCGCCACCGAAGGTCACCGCTGGATCGAATCTGGTCGGCGATGATTTGTCGTACGATCTCGTACCGTATTTGCCACCACAAAGACAAAGCACATGAGCGTTATCAACACGATACCTAAGTCTTTATACAGACATTCCACTGTGGTTTAACGACAAAAGTCGACGCTTTTATTTGTTGCTTTAAACTTTAAAGATAATTAAACTGTAATTTGTATTATATTTACAGAATAAAAATAATCTATGCATATTCAGGTGGGTAGGAATTGTGTAATTTATTCATAATTATTGGCTATAAATATTTAGGCAATTAATAAACTATAATTAAGCAAATTCTAGCCATGGCTATTTTGAACAGAAAAGTGAGGGTGTTGATCTGCATGGATAAACGCTTCTGGTTGAAATCATCTATAGTTAGCTGTGTAACTGTATATTATACATGACGTATTTAGACAAAAATATTAATCAAACTCGTAGAATACCTAAATCCCCACGGAGTCCAAATGTGCAACAAATCAGAATCAGCATGCATGATATAAAATAAAAAAGTAAAGGTAATTAATTATAAGTTCTTTTATAGCGCAGTATCCAGTCCTCAGAACTGTTCAAAGCGCTTTACATGTTAAATATTACTCCCTGACAGACACCATCTTGACTTCTCTGGGAAGGAATGCACAAAAGTCATCATCGAAGAGAGGTATTTGTACTACAGAAGATATAGGGTTGAACAAAATTGTGAAGTGCGCAATGGCACATTGGCTACAGCATCAGATTCTCAATCGAGAGAATCCGGGTTGGAATCCTGTGCTGCCGTGTTGAACCATGGGCAAGTTTGTTCACTCTGTTGCTTCAGTTCACTCAGCTGTATGAATGAGTATATAGACATGCAGTGGTGGATATTTGTGTACCAATGGTCTTTGTACATTAACTGTAGCGTGGCTGAATGCTTCACAGAGAAGTCAAGATGGTGTTTGATTGAACAGGTCTGCCAGGCAGTAGTGTAAAATGCTTTGAGCAGTCCTGACAACTAGATAGGCCTACTGTGTTATATAAGAACTTGCATTTTTAGCTTTACTTTCAATTGAACAGGTCTGCCAGGGAGTAAAGTGCAAAGCTCTGAGCAGTCCTAATGATTGGATACTGAGCTATGTAAGAACTTAACTTACCTTTACTTTTTTTAAATAATATTTACTTCATACTAGTTTGTTGTGCTAATTATAACTCACAAATAAAAAATATTTTACATATTACATCAGTCAGGTTTTACACATATATCCTGAATTTTTACAGTTCTCTTCCAATATCATGTACACGTTTTCATTTACATTCTGAGAATGAAGCACAAACGTGTTTTTGTAAAAAAAAAGCCAGTTATTTAGCCCACACACAAGCAGGTACTCTAGCCATGTACATATAAGGCTAACACAGAGTAATGAGATCAGCATAGGAAGGAAGAGAAATAGCATTTTACCCTGAACCTTTGCACACATGCATGAATGTGCACAGACAATACAGATAGGATTCTAAGCTGGATAAATCATGTTTTCAACTTACTGAACATTGTTGATTGTAGCAGTGCTACAGATTTCCGTGGCATGTTGACGGGTTGGTCTACTGTCTTCCAGGTAATATGTGATTTCACTATACTTATTACTGCAGTCTATAGTATGCCACAAACTATTTCATGCAGCTTCTTGATCCTTGCAGTTCACGCCTCTCATAAAAAGCCATTGTAGACTGGTATATCTAGGCTGGTCATCAGTTTAGGTAACACAAAAACCGACTGATTTTGTCACTATTCTGGTCAGTAACATCCTGATATCTTTCAAAATCTTGTCTCAATGTCTTCCAGTTCAACATAAGGTTGTCTTGCAGCACAAATAGGTCCAGATATCATTTTATATCATCCATGGAAACATTCCACCTCTATGACCTATGCATGCCCAACGTGAAACACGTATTAGACGACTGTACATATTTATGAAGTCCTTCCACTCCTGCTTGTTATGCATCTGTGTCAGAAGCAAACCAACAGGATTATACAGAGGCAGTAATTTCCAGTTAGTAGTAAGTGTTAGCCTGTCACTGATATGTCAACAGTGGTCTAGCAGAGACGACCAAGGTGGTTGGCAAAGGAGATTTTACGTTAGCTGTAACCTAAGACACTTGCAAGAAGATTGGCCAGAATAATTAAGTAGCGAACAATAGGACGTGTGATCACTTATGGCAAAGAAACATTATTAATATTTATTTTATTGCTGTTCTACAGACATTGTAGTGCAGTACCACCAAAGGCACCTAATAAGCAACATGTTTACTTTTTACAATAATTATTTAGAAGGGATGCATGTTCATGAAGTGACTAACATGTCCACCTGGCATGCCTGAGTTCCGAGTTAAAAAAACGGACAGGACATGGTACATTTGGTGTAAAACATGGCTTTCAGCATTGGGGAGTGTATAACCCTCATTACCTGGAGATCATGTTAATGTTGGCCCATATATAGGACATAAAAGAAACAATTAGAAAATGGACCCGTGTCTAAAACAGATGTACCTCTTATAATCGCAATAAAAACTTATAAGCATGCAGTTTATTTACATTTGCGTACCAACTGGAAAACTATTGTGAACACCCATGGGTTTAAATTAATAAAGGTATATATATATGTATATTAATAACATTATATATAATTAACCTTGCCTGAGTTTAGTAATACTATGTGGTGATAACAAGACAACCAAAGGCAATGACCAAGACATGCTGCCACATCCTGCAATCTGACATCAATGCCTGAGCCTGTCACTGGCAGACACTGTTTGCTGAGCCACAGTGTACACTGTGCCATGTAAGTAAGTAAACAATTGGCTGCTCTTTGCCACTTGACAGAACTTTGTGAGTTTCACTGGAACAGCCAATCATCTTTTAATTGTAGCAGCAGCTAGTTTGTGTGTGTGTGTGTGTGTGTGTGTGTGTGTGTGTGTGTTTGCGTGTATGCATGCTCACTCGCACACATGCATGTTAAAAACAAGATAACATTCTGGAAACATGGACAGTTGCACCTTCTGACATTGTTACCTGGACAATGTTATGTAATGAACACCTCCGTTAGTCACATTTCTTTTCAAAATGGACTTTTAAGTACAAAATTAATGTTCAGACTTTGAAATTCTACTTTTACTTAGGGAAATCCTATTGTGTATAATTTATGTAAGAAAGTACAGTATAACATAATTATTTTTGCTCAAATAAAATTCTCCACAGATAGAAAACATATAATCAAAATGGGAGATGTATGGTATTTCTACATTATATGTGCCTGTAGTATACACGATGGCACCTATGGAATATTGGACAGTAACATAAAACATACCAGTATATAAAGTATATTTATTGATATTATATCCATGCATATATGCTATGCAACTACAGTAATAGAGTAAATAGGTGGACAACATGTAATTATAGGTCGCATTGTTCAATACGAACACTTGTAACATAGTGCATAGTTCTGCATACATTTGGTGTGTTTATACTTGCTATGCTTCGACGCAAGGTTCAGCATGAGCACAGCACAACCAGATCTTGTTTCTTAACAAATTTGTTGGACAAATTGTGATTACAAATTCGTGTACACTATATAGACATGATTCCAAGTCATTCGTAGTGCAACTGGATTATAAAGTTAATAACATTAAGCAGCAGTATAAAGCACCCACAAAGATAAACTAAATGATGTAGATGAGTGATTAACAGTGGACAGCCTATTGTAAATATAGGCTAAACAGCAAACTGAAATTACCATACCATTATTGCCTGCACTTGGTGTGGGGGCGGGTTTTTTTAGGAGGACGCATCACTTAACCCCACACTGCAGTTCTACCTCAAACATTGACCATAACATAACATTTCGATCACTAACTGATCAAGAGCAGCATATAATTAAAACTAGTGAGTACAGCAGTATATAGTATAATATTACAAATACAAACAATTATAACATGTGATCATTGTAACGTAAACATATAAACAGCAACAGAAAGCAATATGCGAAATAAAAAATAATCCAATACAAAAATGTACATGATATGCAAGATGTAAGCAATGCTGCAGCTGTCTATATCAGCACGTCACACACAATCAACCATCAAACAGAATTGTTTTAGTTATTAAAATATTCAACCAAATATTTGTGTAAACATCTACATATTAAGATCAAAATAAAGCTCAACTAAAGCTAGTTCATTTTTATCAGGCTGTTATTTATATCTACTGAACAGGATTACTACAAGATTGTATCTGTACTATTGTACAGCCTGTTGCTATTTATAAGACAATGTAAGCCTTTAATATATTTCTGATCTCTACTAAAGATACACCTCTTGCAAAACATGCACATATAGCACTAGAAACAGATTAACGTAGTGAAAACTAGTGATGTTCCATACGACACAATGAATATTGGTCAAATCAGATTATATTATAAACATTGTAGTCACATGGTCTATACTACACTGGTATTACCCACTAGTACAAAATTGAGCCAGTCAACTTGCATTGGTTTAATCAAACAAGAACAGATGGAATCTTTTCTTTTGGCAAGATATGTACAATTTATGCTGAGCCTCTTAACTGTATGTAAATTAATTCAGCAGATATACAATCCAACATGAATGACCACATTTTAAAATAAACAAACTTAGAAACTCTAACAGTAAACATTCCATTATTTAAAAAATACCACATTGTATTCCATACATTAACCATATACACTGTAATATAGATATCGGTGGGCGAGTTCATGTAGACAACATCCGTGCATATAAACCACACATCTTGCGAAAATGCAGGAAATATTAACACATTTTCTCCAGAAATATATATGTTAATATTTGCATTACATATATTAGTATTTCTACATGTCATTATTTATATAACTTCGTTTAGTTTTATATGTCATTACTGTGATCATTTTTATAACTTGACTTTAATGCATAGCTTGTATATATTAATATATTTTTACTATTTCTAAAGCATAATGTCTATAAATTTATATATCTTATTTAAACATACATGATGTGTAATGTCACGTATATCTAGATTTTGTTACATGTATTTTATATATCATTATTTATATTATCATATTATTGACTCTCTTGGTCTGAAATAAACAATTATTATTATATTAGTACCGTAACATTGTGGCGTCTCCCTAAAGAGTCAGGATCGTATGTGAGTCACATATGAGATCACTAGCACAAAGTTTCATCGTAGAGTGCACCATTCTCATAAGATTTTACTTTTTGCAAAACAATGTGGCACCACAGAATACCCAGCTATGTCACTCTGCAGATACACGTAGAGATACCATTTCATAAATTGACCATCAGCGCTACCATACAGATGAAATCAATGAGTATGAAATCTTACAAATATCTCTACAGTGAAGTCTCGTTTTTGTAATTGTCATTATAATGAACTGGTTAAAATATCATCACAACAAATTTTGTTGTTTCACTCTGAAGCAGATTCATATACAAAACTGATACATAAACCAGATTCTGTCTTCACACACAACAGTCAACAGGGATCCTTCCATAACTGACATGCACATTTGCCAGGAACTAGAAATGTCAGCGTGTGTGCAGCAGAAATACTATAACATGCACATGTTCCCTTTTCCCTGCTGATATTCATAAACCATGTTTTTCTGGGTGCAAAATCCTCAAACATTGGTGCTGTTTCAAAAGAAATGACGTTTCATTCATAGCCATGAACACAAACAAAACAATGTTTACTCCCCGATTCCATCTGTGTTGTGGCGCAGACAATTGATTATTAAAAACGATGCGGCCTGGACTGACACCGCTCAATTTCCACAAATTCTGGTTATGCACAACAAAAGCACTGTATTGCATTGTGAAACCAAACAATGATACTGTCTTTTTGATGTTGACTTTCACAAGTCAACACTATTACTTCACGCACATATTAGATTCTTGTACATTTGTTGTAAACAGCCTAATTCAGTGTATCAACAGCCAGACTTTTTGTAGCTGATTCGACGGCAATCAGTGCAAATGAGATTTGTTTCTCAACCGTGTTCCACATGTCTTGAGAGCACACTGATACATGTGCACATTTGGAATATGAGTCCCTGATGCCAGTGAAGGCGACATCACGATTGCCCGCTTCACTCGGGGCAAACAGGATGTTCCTACAACACACAAGTAACAATCACTTTATGGATCATGGATGCATATGGCCTACCATAAAAAATTTTGGCTTTCCTATTACGTGCTCTCAAATGTTACGGTAGGGAGGGAGGGAGGGAGGGAGGGAGGGAGGGAAGTAGGGAGGTAGGTAGATAGGTAGGTCAGAATGTTTTTTTACTGGGAGAAATATTTTATGGTAGGTAGGGATTTGCGTTTATCCTTTTATTTTTATTGTTGTTAAGATGTCACCATATTCTCTTCAGACCAATATGAGGAAAACATATTTCCGGTATTTTGACAGCTTCAGATTGTGTCGGGTGACAGGGTTCTGTTTTTCTTGGTGCTTGGAATTATACAAGGTTGCAAATATATTAAATATTTTCCATGTCATGTCGTAAAATTTCTGGGGTCAACTACATTTAATAGTCAGTCAGGTAACAAGAAACATAAACGAATATATGTAATGTACTTACTTGAACTGTGGTTGCCCTAGGAGACCAGTGGGTTGGATGAAGATATGTACTTACTTGAACTGTGGTTGCCCTAGGAGACCAGTGGGTTGGATGAAGATATGTACTTACTTCTTCTTCCTTTTAAAGGGCTGGGCTCTTGCAAGCGTAATTAGCCCCGAGATGCATATACAGTTGCATTATGGTGTACCGGCCTGTGCGCCAAATATTTAAAATCATATTAAAACTATGTTAGATTAAAAAAGTTTAAAATGCACTTTGGCATGTTCCTCAAGGTGTTGCTGGCGGTGGCTGCAGGTTGTGTAAGCCGAGTCTTTTAAAGAAGTGTTTAAGTGAGGATGCTGATGTGGTGGAAGCTGGAAGATGGTTCCAGTCTGCTACTGTCCGGGGGAAAAAAGAATGATAAAGAACTGGGTGGTGGACATGTTCCTGATACAATCATCGAGTGCCTCTTGTTCTTGGGTCAGAATGGTGGTAGTAATTTGAGCGAATAATATCTACTAGTCCATTATTAATTCTAAAGAGCATTCCTAGTTTATTGTGATATCTTCGCTGTTGGAGTGTGAGCCATTTGAGTTGTAGCAGCATGGATGTGACACTGCCAGGTGTCCTTTCTGTGTAATTATTAAAAACATATCTAGCTGCTTGACATTGTACTCTTTCTAATGTCTGAATATCTTTCTGCTTATGTGGGTCCCAAATGGATGATGCATATTCTAAAATGGGGCGCACCATTGTGGTGTAAGACTACCTGAGGAGTACATTATTGACAATTTCTCCTCAAGAAGCCTATTGTTCTGTTCCCTTTTGCTGCCGTGGCTTCGATATGGTTGGTCCAGGATAGGTTGTCTGCTATGGTTACACCAAGATATTTGTGAGAACTCATTGTCTCAAGATACTGATTGTGCAAAGTGCAGTTAGTTAGAATAACCTTCTTGGACTTGTTAGGTAAGATTCGAATGACTGTACATTTGCTGGGGTTAAACTGCATCTGTCAGGTGTTTTCCCATTCTTCTAGGGCATTGAGATCTTGTTGAAGCAACTGTTGGTCTTTTATGCTGTGAATTTCTCTATAGAGGAGGGTGTCATCAGCATATAACCGGGGTGTTGAGTTTTGTATTGCAGTAGGGAGGTCATTGATATAGGCAAGAAAGAGCAGTGGTCCTAAGACTGTGCCCTGAGGCACTCCTGAGAGTACAGGAGCAGGTGACGAGTGTGTTCCTTCCAAGACAACTTGCTGGCTTCTATTGGTGAGGAATGATTCGATCCAGGTAATTTATGTCTCACTCCATAGTAGTGTAGTTTGTGAAGTAGGCGTCTGTGTGGCACTTTGTCAAAGGCCTTAGAAAAGTCAAGTAGGATAACATCGGTCTGTTGATTCTTGGCTAAGTTCTTAGCTATGTCGTGGATGGTGATGAGGAGTTGAGTTTCACAAAACCGCTGTTTACGAAATCCATGTTGTGCTTCAGATAAAACATGATGTTGGTCAAAATGTTTCATTACACTGCTGTGAATGATATGTTCCAGTACTTTGCATGTAATGGAGGTAAGGGATACTGGGTGGTAATTTTCTGGTTGGTTCCTGTCCCCTTTCTTGAAGATTGGCACCACCCAGGCATCTTTCCAGTCACAAGGCACTTCCCCGAGATCTAGAGAAAGCTGGAATATCTTTGTCATCATTGGGGCTAGTTCTGTCGCTGCTGTCTTCAGAATGTAGGCTGGAATGGAATCCAGGCCTGTGGCTTTATCTGTACGCAGGTTTTGGAGGAGTTTGCGTACACCTGCTTTGCCAACTGTGATGTTGTCCATGGCAGGAAAGGGACTGTCGCCTTTGTCAAGGAGGTTGTTGATGTATTCTTTTGTAAACACTGATTTAAACTGGTTGTTTAAGATCTCTGCTTTGCTGAGGCTGTCGCTTTTAATGAATCCATCTTGATTCTTTAAGGGATATACTCCTGTTGATTCCTGATGCCTGCCTTTGACGAATGACCAGAATTTCTTTGATTTGGATTTGAAGTCTTGGCTGATGATGTCTTCCATGTATTGTTGTTTACTGGCTTGCTTAATGGCATATTTTGTTTCAGCTTCTATAACGATCCTTGTCTTTCTTCTTTCCAGATTGTTTTGATTTGGCATGTGCTCATTGTTTTCTTTGTATTGCTCTGCGGATTGACGTGTTGATCCAACGGTTGCTGTGCCTGCGTACTGTTGTTTTTGATGGGACATGGGTATCTATCACTTGCTGGAGTTTCTGCTTGAAGTCAATCCATACCTGTTCTATGGCTGTGGATGAGGATAGATCTGAATCAAAGGTATGTGCATGCCATTCAAGATCCTGCTTTATGGCTGCTGTATTAGCTTTCTTCCACAAGTAGATCTTTCGGCGTTGAGGCTTTGCTCTGTGTGGGATAAGTGAAGTGTCACAGAGAATGATGTCATGGTCACTGCCGCCAAGTGAAAGCAGAGGTTTGCAGCGTATTTTGAAGCCTGGATGTGTGGTGAGTATTAGGTCGAGGGTTTTATCTTTCCTGGTGGGGAAGTCTACAATTTTTCTACAATTAATTCAAGGATGGTCTGGTTTACCTTAGCCGAATATTGATTTCCCTTGATGCTTAGGGTGGGCCAATCAAGGTCAGGGGTATTAAAGTCACCGCCTATTATCAGAACATTCTGTTTGGATTTCTTCTTTAAAAGTGTGAATTCTTCTTTGGTTGAGTTGATATATAGATCATCAGTTCTATTGGGAGGCCGGTAGTATGCAGCAACTGTGATCTTCTTTTGTTTAGGAAGTTTGATTGTGCCACTGATTAGCTTGATGTCTTGAGATATAGTTATTTCACCCATGTTGAGCTCCTCCATGAGTCTGTAGGTCTGTCGCGCCTGTGCACATCGTATCCAAGGTAATTTGGAAGTATCTCAGCTGAGTTCACTTGATCATTCAACCAGGTTTCTGTTCCCATGATATCTGGCTCAGTTGAATCAATAAGTGCTTCCAAATTTCTACTTTTATTTTTGACACTTCGAAAGTTTATGTTTAAGATGCAGAGATGTCTTCTTTCTTTCCTTCTGATTTGTTTTTCTATTTTAGGTGAAGAGGTCATTTCTATTTCGGAATCATGTGGTGTGCTGTTAGCGGACGACTGAGTAGTGGAGAGTTCGGTGTCTGTTTTAGATGACTGACTTGGGGATGATATGTCTGAGATGTAAGAGTTATGACATGTAAACAGTTTTTGCTGAGAGGGAAGCGAAGTGTTAACTGTGTCGGCAGGAGTGATGTAACATTTTGATGAGGTGTTGATGCTGTGACATTTTGGGCACGTCCAAGGGTCATCACAGTCACCAAGTCGGATGTATGATGCTGTTGACATGTTAACGAATCCACTGATCACAGCTGTCACATGCCAAGGCCTTTTGGTTTGACTTTCAAGCCTTGAAACATATTCCGCATGGGAATCTTGGTTGACGAGGGCCAGGATTGGTCTCAATGCCACACAACAATAGGAGGGTTAGTCTACGGGAGTTCCTCTCTGATTTAAGTAGTGTGTATTTGGCCAGTTTGTACCTATGACGAAACCACAATACCACATGTACAGCAGTGGGGAAGTTGATTTCATGAGTGGTAATTTAAAACAAAGGAGGTTGTGAGTCTAAATCACAGTTGTAAAAGGTTTGTGGAGAAGATAAGAAGTCAATACATACGTGTT
The DNA here is from genome assembly GCA_020002185.1 of Paraescarpia echinospica. Classification (NCBI taxonomy): domain Eukaryota; kingdom Metazoa; phylum Annelida; class Polychaeta; order Sabellida; family Siboglinidae; genus Paraescarpia; species Paraescarpia echinospica. Next base: position 68,781,621 of record CM034533.1, on the reverse strand, counting down.
CCTGGGTGACATACAGCACAGAAAGGCTCATAAGAACCATGCGAAACAACCAGGAAAACGTGAAAGGAGGCTTCCTTCTGGAGGTCGCCATCTTGATTCTTGGTATCGTAAGATTACCAAATAAAATTTGTTTTCCAGAGCTTCACAACCTGGAGCCAAAGCACTTATTTAACAACTTGTATAGCTAGTTTAAATGTTTATCTGATATAATCACTAAAAAGTCAGTGTCTATGGACTGACATAAATTTGCAAATGATCAAAATATGCACAGTATCAGGCTACAAACCGCTATCACAATCCGCTAGGGGCAGCACATTGAACTGTGGTTGCCCAGGGAGAGCAGTGGGTTGGATGAAGATATGTATTTACTTGAACTGTGGTTGCCCTAGGAGGCCAGTGGGTTGGATGAAGATATGCACTTACCCGAAAGGACTAAACTGATTTTATCAGATGTCTGGGTTTAGGGTTCACATTTGCCACTTATACTCCGTTGCCAGTGCATTAGGGTCTTCGTTCATATTCCAAATCCTTAACAGAGGATACTTGAGCCCCGTACACCCATTTTCTTATAATACTTACTTGAACTGTGGTTGCCCTAGGAGACCAGTGGGTTGGATGAAGATATGTATTTACTTGAACTGTGGTTGCCCAGGGAGACCAGTGGGTTGGAAGATATGTACTTACTTGAACTGTGGTTGCCCAGGGAGACCAGTGGGTTGGATGAAGATATGTACTTACTTGAACTTTGGTTGCCCAGGGAGACCAGTGGGTTGGATGAATATATGTACCTTCTTGAACTGTGGTTGCCCAGGGAGACCAGTGGGTTGGATGAAGATGTGTACTTACTTGAACTGTGGCTGGCCAGGGAGACCTGTGAGTTGGATAAAGATATGAACTTACTTGAACAGTGGTTGCCCAGGGAGACCGGTGGGTTGGATGAAGATATGTACTTACTTGAACTGTGGTTGCCCAGGGAGACCGGTGGGTTGGATGAAAGCTTGTGATATCTTCATTAGACGGTCGTTGTATGCTCGCATTTGTAGTATGCTACAACAGTCAAGGATCAGTACATTATTAACATTTATCATTTCAACCATTTCAGTACTACAGCCCTGATCAGCTGTAACCACTGAATACTGCATTCCCAGTTAATATGCAAGACAATGGACTACCTCACTTTAAGACAAGATTTTAGCCAAAAAAATGCATTTTATGAATAGGAACGTTAAACATTTTCGGAAAGTATGATAATCAGCGAGTAAAATGAGCCATATTATTTTACATTCTGTCATCATGGTAACCAGCAATCCAAGATGGCCACCAAGATTTCAATGTTTTTGTTGTCACCATCACTTTCGTCTCGGATTCTGTTGCTATGTTCGCCGACATCGTCATTATGTCGATCGTCAACATCCAACAAAGATTATTCGCTAAAACTATAAAATAATCTGTCCAAAACATACGGTGGTAAATTGCTAGTTGAAGTAATGCCGTCCGCCATTGTGGCCACCGCAGATTTTGATAATCCATCATTAAAAACCACGAAAATCTCTGTAAACTATTGTTGTTGTTAGGTTTGCTTATCCATTTCCGGACGTTGCAGCCTTGATGGATTGTCTATAGACAGCTCTTTCGTTTGCCAGTCTCCCCACTCGCCAGACGTTGGCTCCCATCCATTCCTCTATGTCCTTCCCCCATTGTCTCCTAGGTCTTCCTCTGCTTCTTCTGCCTTCCACTTTTCCTTCCATTATTAGTCTCTCTAGAGACTGATGCCGTTTCACATGGCCGAAATAACTTAGTTTCTGTTTCTTTACAAAGTTCAATAAAATCCCGGGTATTACACCAAGCTCATCTGCGATGGATTCGTTAGTTCTGCGTTCAGTCCACGAAACTCGTAATATCTTTCTATAACATTTGTTTTCAAATACATTTATACGTTTAGTAATGTTCTTATTAAGAGTCCAGGTTTCGCATCCATATGTAGCCGTTGGAAATATGCAGACTCGGATAATTCGTAGTTTCATATCTTTGTTCGTTGCTTTCCACAGCTTCTTCATCTCCGTCAACTTTTTACTCGCCATTGCCAACCTCCGCTTGATCTCTTTCGTCCCATCTCCATCCGCTTCTATCAGTGACCCCAGATATTCAAAACTTTCCACTCGTTCTATTTCCTCGCCATCTACTGTGACTTCTGATGGTTCTCGACATCCCTTCACATCCATAATCTTAGTCTTCTTTACGTTTAGTTTCAATCCTTTCATCTCGCTGTGCTCTTTAACAGTAGTTATCAGTTTATCCAATCCTTCTTTTGTATCGGATATTAACACTGTATCATTGGCATATCTCAATTCATACATCTCCTGTCCATTCACTTTCAGTCCATTAAAAAACTTGCTTCTCGTGTCAGTCTCGACTTACCTCATGATATTCTCTGTGTATAGACTGAATAGGTGGGGGGACAAAATGCACCCCTGTCTCACTCCCATGCCGACTGGGAACCAATCTGTGGTACCACACTCTAATCTCACAGCAGACTGCTGTCCAACATATAAATTTTGGATAAGTGATGTAATTTTCTGGTCAAATCCCATGCGTATCAAGGTTTTCCAGAGTTGTTGATGACTAACATTATCAAAAGCTTTTGAATAATCTATGAAACAGATCCTAAGGTCATGGTTGAATTCTCTGCATTTCTGAATTAACATCTTCAGGTTGAAAATGTGATCTCTTGTTCCTCTTCCAGTCCGGAAACCAGCTTGTGTTCTGTTGACTTCACATGCTAATTTTGTTGTGATTCTTTTCATTATGATTTTTAGCATAATTTTGCTCGCATGGCTGATGAGGGATATAGTCCTGTGGTTTGAGCATTCTTGTATGTCACTTTTTTCAGTATTTGTATAAGGAAGGCTCGTTTCCAGTCCTTGGGCCATGTTCCACTTCTCCATATTTTCTTGCATAATGTGTGATAGATATCCACGCCTGCTTCTCCACTTGCTCTTATTAGCTCTGCAGTGATGTTATCAATGCCAGGTGATTTTCCGTCTTTTAGAATTTTTATTGCCCACTCCACCTCTGAACGCAAAGGCTCAAGTTCATCTTCTGGTTCTGTCCTCTCTCTGCCTTCATCCATGTCTACCTCTTCTGTTTCTTCTTTCTTAAACATGCTTTCACAATATTGCTTCCATCTTTCAAGTATGTCATCGCTTTCTGTCAGAGTCATTCCCGTTTCATCTTTAATAACGCCAAGTCCAGGTTTGAACGACTGTGTCATAGACTTGATTTCCTCGAACATACTGCGACTATCGTTCCTTCTCGTACATAGTTCTATCTTTTCACATTTCTTCTTGTCTTCCTTACACATTCGTTTAATCATCTTGCATTTCCCTCTGTATTTCTCATGATAATTCTCACTCATTTCTTTGTTCTTCTTTAACTCTTTCCTTTCGTCAATCATCTGCAGTGTGTCTTTGCTTATCCATTGTTTTTGTCTCCTCTTTTTAATGAAGTGTTTGTCAGCTGATTCCATAATGATGTTCCTAATTTCTACTGCCAACTCTTCTGGTTCCTTCTCGTCAGCCACTGTCTATAATACTCCGAAACAGTTCATAACCTCTACTCGGTATCCTTCTTTGATATCACTGACGTCATACCTCACTATCTCTTTCCCTCTCTTCATCTTTCTTAATTTTATCGCAATCTTGGTGCTTAGCAATTCATGGTCAGAGCCACAATCGGCTCCCGGTAATGTCTTTGCATTAAACACAGACGTCCTCCATCGTTTTGGTATCAGTATAAAGTCGATTTGATTTATGTTCCAACCATCTGGTGTTGTCCAAGTGTAGTCTTCTTTGATGTTGTTTGAAGAAAGTATTAGTGATCATCAGTTCATTCTCTACAATAAACTCAACAAATCTATCTCCTCTCCCATTTCTCTCGCCTAGTCCATATTTCCCGATATTTCCATTTTCTTCTTCGTTTTGACAACTGCCAACTTTTGCACTGAAATCGCCCATCAGTACTACCATGTCTCTCCTGTTTACCTCGTCAACTGTTCGTTGCAGTGTATCATAAAACGTTTCTATTACATCGTCGTCTGCAGTGCTCGTTGGTGCATAAATTTAAATACATGTTATATTCGTGGGTTTTGCTCGTATTCGTATGGTAATAATTCTGTCATTGACCGGATTATATCCTAATAGTGCATTTTCAGTTTTCTTTGACAGATAGAACGCAACACCACTCATCCCTGACTTAGTTGCTCCTGAGTATATAAAGTTTCCTCCTGAATCCGGGCGAAAGTGTCCTTGTCCGGCCAACCTGTGTTCCGCAATCCCTAATATATCTACCCCATATCTTTCTGCTTCCGATGTTACCATTTGTAGTGTTCCATGACTCGTTTTTTTGATATTCCATGTTGCCACATGGATTTTCCCTTTTAGCTTTTTGTTGCTGGTTTTACCTCACGCACAGTCGGGCATACTACCGTCATCAGCTCTGGCTTTACTTTCAACATCTCCAAGCTCTTCCCCAGTATGTGTCATCCTATCCAGCCTGGGGGGCTCACCACTAGGACCTCTCTTACTGTCTGTATTCTCCATCTGTAAACTATTATTGAGCGATAATCCACAATGACCACTCTGAATAGGTCGTTTATTCGCCATGACAACCATACACAACAAGTGGCTCCACATAGTGGATAATTATGAGTAAAAATAATTTGAATAGCGGACATCGTCAATGCCGCCACATCGACCTGTCGTACTGAAGGGTCACCCTCCGCGTGGCTGGTGTGGCGGCCTGTTGTACTGACATGGTTAAGAGGACGTTTTATGTTAAATACATTACATTAATTAATTAAAAAATGACAATGTTGTGGTATAATAGTCTTCACATATTAATTGCAGTGTGGTTGAATGCTTCCCAGAGAAGTCGAGATGGTGTTTGATTGAACAGGTCTGCCAGGGAGTAAAGTGTAAAGCGCTTCGGGCAGTCCTGAGGACTGGATACTGCACTATATAAAAACTTACCTTTACTTTTTTACTTTATAACTAAAATTAATGCAGCCATTAACTGTAAAAAATAAATATGTTTTGCACTTTGATGACACAATTATTTCTCTATCAGCACTAATATCTATTGTAAAGTTTATTCCAAATAAAAATGAATGGGGTAATCATTAATCAATATTGTGAGGTAAAATCCCATGTATTTTCAAAGTATAATACATATTTTCTCTTTCAGTTACACAATGCAACACACATTGATTTTTATTATATTTTTGGTTAATACTCTTCAAAAACCTATTTATGAAAAGAAACTATCAACAATAAATATGTGTTAGTAAATTATTAGATCGTAATATTTTATAGATCTTGGGAATGTCAGAATCATACAAAAATCTTACTTTGATGGCTCCAGTTGATTAAACCTTGCATGGAAGTCCTTGGCCGCAGCTGTGAAATGTCTTACAGCTAACTGCAAATAATCTACAAAATATAAACATGATAAAATCAACTGACCATTTATACAGTACGCACTTCATAACAAATGTAAATACATTGCTTCAGTTATTGCACATAGTATGAATAAAATCACAAGTGTAAAACAAAATAATTGTCATACTTTAAGAACTGTTACCCTTTGTATTAATCCACATTACAGGATAAGCCAACATATTTATCGCCATGCAATAAAGTATGCTTTGCTGTGTGATATTTAACATAACCTTATCGGTCCCTCCATATAGTACTATAATGTTCTACTAGAATAAATATGTTGACAATATACTGCCTCCCAAATTGCATTCACAAAGCCTGAAACAATTTGAATGTTTTGTTAATGAAAAGTTCAAATTGAATATAAAACATTCAAATATTAAACACCAGCTATATTGCGGAGGGCTAACTACAAGTTTCTGGAACTGCTCTTTGATGTCGCCTGGTTCCCACAAACAAGACCGGTGAAGACAGCAAGTGGGACAAAGTAGAAATGAACCAGTGAACTTCCATACAGTGGTGTTGGCAATATGCCAGGGGTAGTCTAATACTATCATACCTCTGGCTCGTTAGATGCTTACAGGTAACAGAACAGACAAGGCCGCTTCAAAATAAACACCCAATTGAGTCGTACATACCCAGTCTGCCTAGGTGATGTCCAGATATGCTGGTCTTAGTTAACATTTCTTTCAATGCACCAAACTCCTTCTCTACCATGGCAGCCAGCTCACGACAGTCAAGGGGCAATCTCGTCTCCGTCGACAACCGAAGTACCATCTCAGCCACAATGCGGGTCAGTGCCTCATGGGCCTTGAACAATGGGTCAACAAATTTGCTGACCATTTTAAAAGTGTCGGTAATTGTGCCTTCAGCGGGATAAGGCTGTGGGACACTTTTCTCGAACTGAAACAAAATATTCCTATTATTTTATAATGCTGACAAACAGAAATAAACTAGTCTCACACAAGAAATGGTGACAGTTAAAGGGTATAAAAAAACCTAATGCTTCAGTCAACCTGACAATATCAATAAGATAAGCCGACTGCAAACACCTTCGCCGCTTCAGCTTATTTTGAGAAAAATGGTTTCGATTTTGACCCTGGAAAAGTAATCTACATCAGTAAACATACACACACGAAAGTATTGTCTCCAACTGCAGAAAGTAACGTTATATGATATCATAACATTATATGAAGGAAGAACTGTACAATTTAGCATAACCATGAATCCGGTTAATTCTTTTTCAGTCAATCCCTGTGGCTGATTGGTTAAGTGCGTTGGCTCAGCGCACATCAGGTTTTACTACCAACACAGGTTCAAGCCTAAAAACGGATTAATCTTCAATTTTAATAAAGTTGTACAATTCTTTCTTTGATGCTATTTTTCACTGGTTATGTAGGTTTATTGCAATGATTAATTTGAAGATTAATCCATTTGCTGTAGAGCAATATATCATAATTACATATGCGAGGACAAACTGTAGTTTGTCTGGATAAATAAAAATATAAAACTTACAAGATCAGTGGAAATTGTACATTCCCGGTAATATATTTAAATTTTTGTCACGAATAAATAATTACTACAAAACATTCGATATATTTAATGACAAACAGTGCATCATATTGTATAAATGGCTTGGTTTATATTGCTTTGTGAAAAGATAAATAAAATACACTTGAAAAAGTTTGGTGTTGGGCTTGAACCCGTTTCGGTAGTAAAATCAGATGTGCGCCGAGCCAACACACTTAACCAATTGGCCACAGGGACTGATGGAAAAAGAATTAACCGGATTCATGGTTATGCTAAATTGTACAGCTCTTCCTTTGTGTAATGTTATGATATCATATAACATTACTTTCTACAGTTGGGTACAATATTTTTGTGTGTATGTTTACTGATGCAGATTAGTTTTCCAGGGTCGCAATCGAAACCATTTTTCACAAAATAAGCTGAAGCGGCAAATGTTTTTGTTGACGTCAGGTTCTATCGCTTAATTTTTGTAACAAAGTTGTAATGTGTAAGCAAACCTGTCCACTTCTGTTGTTCGCATGCATCATCTGTTGTTGCAACACAGACAAGATGCACCCGATGCGCACTATTGAAAAATTGCTCCATGAATAATATGTGTGGCCACGGATAATAGACATGTGGTGGTACTGACTGACCGATTGTTTATTTGGGATCAACAATGTTAAGAAATTGTGTCATTGTAATGTTGCTGTGTGTATATTTACATATATTTGTATTATATTTACATATACTCACAGCAACATTACAATGAATACAATGTTTTTCATGTACCCATTGTCATATGTAATGCACCATTTTGGAGAAAAGCTACATTGTCATGATAATATGCAGTAGATAGTTTACAAATATTCCATATCAAGTAGGTTCCTTCGGGTGTCTATCAAACTTTGTTGCAGATTCAAAGTTTATTGTATGCAGGGTTTTCTTGAATAGTATTTTGGAAGTTGAGTTTACTACGCATTCTTATAGTCTGTTCCAGATAGATATAACTTGATTGCAAATTGCTTTTGTTACATCAAGTTTAAAGGTGGTCGGTGTTGACGCAATGGACAACAGTGATATTTGAAGGTACTGATAGAAGAATTGGACAGATGGATTTGCCACTTAACTGCCTGCTGTAATGGAAGCAGACAGCTGTGAATGCAGACATATGTACTTACCGAGTCTGTGTACCTGGGCCACATGGTAGGTATACCCAGAGTGTGGACAAAAGCGGCCTGGTCACTCCGCCAGGTAGGGTAATGGATACTGCAACACACCAACGTGTCACCATGAGAGACACTATAGTTGAGTCCAGGGCACAGCAATTGAATTTATGATAATTTTCTTATAAAATTCCACATAAATTAAGGCATAAACATGAATAGCTCAGTTAGATCTCTTGAAGAAAGTTGCAGTGGATACCTACATGATCACATGACCTAACTTGGTAACAATCATATCACACCATCATGTAACCCTGCAATCTTGGTGTCTGCATCCCTGTGGGTGTCAAACTGGCCCCAAAAAGGTGTCCATTAAGGTTTCATTTATTGGATGGTCATATATGTCCACTATACACATGATAATTATTCCCTATGTACAATAGGTAAGATGATGCAGCTATCCTTTTGAACTGTATCAAAATTAGAAATAATGTTTTGTTGGTGTATAATGTGATCTTCTGTCCATTCCTGGTCTGGGTGTGGTTTCGTAATTTTGCAGACTTAAAAGCCATAAGGCATTTTTTATTAATTCTAGCGGAACCTACAATTTTAAGCAATCTAAAATGGCTTCTAAAACCAATCAATAACTGCCAGATTCAACTGACGTGACACGGCAGCCGATAGACTACCCACCACGCTGCCCAGTTCTGATGTCCAGATTCAACTGATGTGACACGGCAGCCGATAGAATACCCACAACGCTGCCCAGTTCTGATGTCCAGATTCAACTGACGTGACACGGCAGCCGATAGACTACCCATCACGCTGCCCAGTTCTGATGTCCAGATTCAACTGACGTGACACGGCAGCCGATAGACTACCCACCACGCTGCCCAGTTCTGATGTCTAGATTCAACTGACATGACACGGCAGCCGATAGACTACCCACCACGCTACCCAGTTCTGATGTCCAGATTCAACTGATGTGACACGGCAGCCGATAGACTACCCACTACGCTGCCCAGTTCTGATGTTCACAATAGCATCTGCATACGTTAATATGTTCCCCATAATAAGTGATATCTGCAGAATGTAAGATTTTAACTGAGCACAAAGTGGTAACATAAAACATACAGCGGTACGAGGCGATTATTCGGGTCGGGCATAAGCTGGCTCCAGACTTTGTACAGGGTCGTGTGTGTGCCGTGGAACGATTTAAACATACTAGTGACATTCTTAATCAGTCCGTGTAATAGGGGCATTGCCTCAACGTTCAGCGTCAAGTTGCCTGGAACAAAAAGACAAACACACATTACAGGAACTTATCACAAGTGGGAAGGGCAAAGCATGCGTATGCAAGTGTCTTTGTAAAGAATGATTCATCTATGCTTGTGCTGAAATGCTAACAAATGGAAGAGAATAGCAGCACTATCCAAAAAGTATTCGAGGTTTGTGCATGTTTACCGATATATAACATAGATAAAAAAAGAAGGCTGGTTATCCAGTGGTTTTTATATCTATTTGTACAGAATTCTAAGTCAAACATACATATTTTAACCACATAAATGTAACAGGAAAGCAGCAATAACTACAGAATATGCCGTAGTTGCACTTAGTTTACTACTTCAACCCATCACCTGACAGAACAAGTAGATATAACTACAGAATATGCCGTAGTTGCACTTAGTTTACTACTTCAACCCATCACCTGACAGAACAAGTAGAAATGAATTCTCACCAGCGACAGCAGCAGCCAGGTTGATATAGGCTACAGTGCCATCTGCCAGCTGCTTACTGTGGGCCTAAAACAAACAGCACATCTACTCACTCACTCTCACACTCAGAAAGGCAATCTGAAAATGGAACACACCAATATGACACGCATCCAAAAATGACACATCCTATTACATCACAGTTGATGAAACCAGTACATGTGGCGTGGCTGTGTCATAATCAAAATTATTAAAGTTGAACTGAGAACTGCTTACTGAGCAGTTAGGTAAAGTGGTTTTGCTACACGCCGATGCAAGATGTGGAGTCCACTTCAAGTTTGATGCCGCGTCCAGTTTTCATGTCTGGTAATCTTAGCTTAATTGCGTTAGCTAAAGGTGTCTATTGATGTAAAATGGATGACATAACTTGCCCAATAGAAAACTGGCCAAGGGTTAAACATACCTCTACCCATTCACTGGACCCTATTGACCCTTGCTCCCCAGCATCCCAGTGGGCAAACAGGATGGACCTTCGTGGCTTCCAACCTACAAAACACACTCATTTAGCTACACTGTACAATACAGTCCTTGCCGGTACCAGAACATTTATCATTTTTAGAAGAATCCAGGAATCAATGTAAAATACTGTTTCATTTTTAAACCCTGATTTGTTACTTATGCATCAAACAAAGAAAATACCAAAAGATTCAAACAAAATGGTGTACATGAGACAAAGAGTTAAGTACAAATAGCGATATTCAGCACAGGTTATAACAGCTATGACACAATTGTTATTATGTCATATCATGATGAAATAATAACATTTGCGTATGACATGTCATCTTAGTTAAGACAATGATAAGCACAAGATGTTTCTAATATGGCAATATGACAACATATTTAGAGGGTGTAAGTGATTATAAACGTGAGATACAGAGGTTGTTTGTTGGCATTAATGTTGATTTACAAACTGAAGTTGTTCTCGTGAAAATGTTCATCAAGTGGAAGAATAATTTTAAAACATTTTTTTATTTTACAACTACAAATTCCAAAATTATAATTTATAGTTGTGTTATAATAAAAATCATTTTTCACTAACGTTGGATTTACATGATGCACCATAATGATAAGGTGATTTTTATAAAGTTACACAAACATGTCATGTGGGCTACAGTTGTCTAATTATGTAACAATCGCATCACCACTGACACATCACCGCATGTCAAAGACGCTCACGAACCACACAAAACATTGCAAGTATTTGGGTTTACATAAAAGAGATTTTATTAGCTCAACTGTCAGTTATGAAAGCCACAAACGTATAATATATAGTTACTGATGACAGTTTCCCATACCTTTGTTTACCATTTCCCCAAATGCCTTTGTGATTTCCATCATCACTGCTGACCCAGTGTTTGGGTTGACGCCGCCAAATGTCCATGCATCGTAGTGACACCCCACAATCACGTAGCGATCTAGCAACACCACAGTCACATTATATATATATATATATTATATATATATATACACCTGTATGTATATATACATATGTGTGTGTGTGTAGATATTGTATGTGAAGAGATATAATGTAGAGCTGGTGTGGCAGACCAGAGCAGAGACTGTTGGGGGTGTGAAACTGAATGCTGGTATTGTAGAACATAGAAGGTCAATGACATCTATCACAGCAGAAACATATTCGGAAACTTCTCCCTCTCTGTCTGAACCATTCCATACAATGACTTTACGGTGAAGACCAGAGCTGACACTAGCCAGCGTTCGAAATAGCACTTGTCCGTTTGTCCAGGACAAGTGATTTTTGGCCCGGACAAGTAAAATGACTCTACATGGTTATCCGGTGGACAAGTGAAAATTTACATTAAATAGTTACGCGTGCAACATTGCAAACTTTTTATTTGAGGAAATTCAAACTTAAATGAAGTTCGCTAGCAATCGCGATCGTTCCAATTTTGTTAGTGTGTCGGCGTCTTGTCGTTCCGCCGCCAGTGTGTTGTACGTCAGTGTTCGACCGAGTTTAGTGCCTGCATCAACAGGGTCATCCGCTGAGCGCACCGACCTAGCTCTGTCATACGCGCAGGACAGACTCGGCATCAACCATCGTTGATCGAGGCTGTATTTCACACAATCGTAAATCGTTCAGTTTGGCCGACGTACAACTTGCTCCCACTGACGGATCGTATTTGATGAACTTTAGAAATAGTAGACTTTGTATCGCTACCTGTTATTTGAATAATGATATAGTTTTAACCATTATTACGCCTAACCCACGCGGACTCGGCAGTCTTCCAACTTTGAATCCAAGACCAAGTCATCGAACGTGTTAGCCGATCCAGATCGGCGAAAATTTTCAAAACTTGTAACTGGCTCTCCGGTAAATCTATGGTGCTGATTGATAAACGGAATATTAATGAAATTTCAGAAGTGTTGTTGTATCTATGTATCTATGCCAACTACGGCGGTCTGCGCGCGGCAGCAACGTTACGACGTAACTAAATCTGTAACTTATTTTCCGCCTGGTAAATGTAATTCGGGCACCGTTAAAACTGTTTTATCATCATTGAAATGGTAATATAACATTTAGGAAAAAATATGCGTTTGTTTGCTGATGATCAATTGAATATTATCTTCGTTTGTAAAATACAGAACTTTGTTAATATCGAAGTTCAGAGGTTTAATAAAATATTATCACATTATATTATAGTTTATTATGATTTTTGTGACAACATTTCCTGGCTTTGCATTGGTCGTGTTCCTGGTTCAGTGGCGTCTTCAATGACAAACTGATGCCAACATTTTACAGCAGTATTATATATATAATTATATGTACCATATTAAATATAAACAGTTTTTGCAACATTATAAAACAAATAGCAAGGAAAACAATTGTCTCATTCCTATCATCGTAATAATTATTTGCTATTAATAAAAGCATTCATATCAGCATCACTAAAACTTGGTACACATCGTGTAACGTGTCTACTTTTAATATTCATGATGAATAATAATGGACCGGAAAATAATTGCAAATATAATTTAGCAATTTCAAAATTTGAAGATTAAATCAAATTGTGTCTTTCATCACAAGTCATTCATATGTACATGCAACGAAACAGCAGGAACATTTTGTTGTTGTCATAAAAATAAGACAGACATTTTATGTTTTTTCCGAAGCTTCGATTCCCCTTCACGACCACTCGGACAAGTTAAAATTTTGGCGGACAAGTAGATTTCAAATCTTACTTGTCTGCCGGACAAGTAAATATTCTGGCTTATTTCTATCGCTGCTAGCTGTTTGTAAGATGGCACACATCATGGCAGATTCTAGGGCAGCCTGACAAATCTGTGATAACTAACTTACACCCATCCATGGAGCAACAAACCAAGCAAAACAGTTATCATACGTTATCATACATTATTTCTATCAAAAACTTGTTTTAACTGAACAGTCCATGGAAGCGAAAGGAACATACAGTGGCATCTGGTATGAGATACTGCCAGACTCACCAAAGTTAGCGTATTCATATAGATAGCATAAAACAAGAGTGACAAGGTCACAGTACTGGTCAACATACCTGGCTCTTCATCTCCTTCTATGAGACCAAACACATTTCTCACCGCTCGTTCCTCCATAAAATTGTTCACCTCCAATTTAACCGTCCTACAAGGTCATGCAACCAATCTGTAATACCTGTATATATCAGACGATGTTTAATATCAATGTTGATACACAGAATGGTCTATTCTTACGTTATCTTAGAAAGACATATTTGGACTGACCGATTACAAGCTGCATTCGTAAACATAAATAGCAACATCGGCGACATATCTGTGACGGGTGGTTCAATTATTAATTCATAAATGACACTGGGTATGACATCATTATAATCTAACTATAAATGAACTAGTGTATGTGTGTGTCTGGGGGGATGGGGGTATGTTAATGTTTCCTTGTAGACAGTCTGCATCTTGGACACCAAACTAATCTACGACCCTTCTGAAGAAAAATAACGCCTTCTTTTTTTGGAAACACGTCATTGGTTAAGGCTCCTAGCTGCAATTTTCTGCAATTGTTCCAAGATTGCGAGGACCACCTATTATGTCTAATTGATATCATAACATAGATCATGTACAAACACTTCTGTATTTGTGTATGTAGCGTCATCCAGACGATGAGAGGATTTTTTTGGTAATAATATTGTGTGGTGTTTTTATCAAGGCGCTTACGGTACTTACTCCTTTATGAGAGCAAGTTTTCGGGCTGCAACTAATGCAGATTGTAAATTTTTTTTACATTTTGCTGATGGAAACCTATATTTCTGTGAGTGCATATCAAGATGTAAAAAAGCACAACGTGGATGTGAATCGTCTTTCGGATGACAGTTCAGTACTCTAATAACTAGACCACTGTGCCTTATATGGCAATTACAATGTACATTAAAGCAGGTAACTAAAATATAATACTGTATGTGGGCGTACTAGATTATGCACACCATGAACTTAAAAACAGCACAAAAATGTAATAAATTTACATTGCAGTTTGGAATATTCTCTCATGATACAAGCAACACTACATATTAAAATAAGGAAAACTGACACATGCAGCAATGATTCCAGTTTGTTTTACTCACATGTTCTCAACTGCAGATTGTTGCCCATGTCCACTTGTAATGTTGCCATCAAGTCTTGCAGCATACCTCAAAGAAATGAGGAACAAAGAGCTGTTCAGTATAACAAACAGGATAACATACTTGTAGGACATATTCAATGCACTAGCTTTATTCCAGCCTCAAAGGAACAGATGCATAAAAACTACTACTTTCATACTTGGATGCACCAAGGAAGAGCTTGAAAACATTATGATATGTCACATGTAATCTTCTACTAGTTGTAGAATATGTCACATTCATGATTTCTTTTACACTTGAAGCGATTCTTTGTAAGCTAATATACATTTGTGATGCACTGTATTTAAACGTGATAATTTCCCATAACTAGTTTCTCTGCTACTTATGTCTTGCAAGTTTATGCATAACTTCAGTGTCATCTGTGCAAAAAGCCGATAAATAATTGTGTTTACGCAAATGATATATGCAGCCCGAGTATAATGAATATTCATGCACATGCAGTGAAACACACAGAGACTGGTGACGTCACACACAGTCAGGATGTCAAATTTTGAGGTGAGTTGTTGCAAGCAATGGCTTTTTTAATCAGCCATTCGTAGACATAATGTAAACTGACAGCTACTTTTAACAATGCTGGAAGCTTATGCATTGTAAATGTTTATTTATCCTGCTTCTAATGCCATCCATCGGGTAACGTTTCAATTATAAGTATAATTATAACATCCGACCCATCAATCTGACTGCCCGCGCGGGGGCGACGACGACAGCAGCAGCCAGTGTGGGTTGGGTCTGTGTATCTATTCTTGCATCTATTAACTTGGCGTAGCTAATCAAAGTCTGACGGACAGTCCCGAATATTCGTGAGCATGCCTTATACGGATCGTGAAGGTGGGGCCAAAGTGGAAACTGCGCGAATGCGCGGTTATTTTTTTATATATTGTCAGGGTCATTAGTGATTAATAAAACATAAATCTAATTAAATAAAGGCATAGAATGACATGAACTAATCATATTAACAGGATTATTTAATAACTGCATACATTATAGAGATAAAATTCTCAAAGAATCGCTTTAAGAAAACATTGTACTATTTTAATGAATAAAAAAATTGTAAAGTACCTGCAATGCTAAATGTAATGTTGGTACAGAGTACAATGAATGAATGTGATCAGCCATCTACTGATTCCCCATGTGACAAAGACATATGTAAATCAATTTTACTGATCATATAGCTAAAAAGACATTCTCCTATTTTTGTTTAAATATTTTGTTTTGTTTAAATTGTAGTTCATGCAAAGAAACAGGTCAAATCTCTGTTATAACACAAGTAATGTCTTGCAGGTATGAAAACTACTTGTCCAAAGGCAAGTAGAATAAACAATTTATAACATGCAAATACTTCATTAGTTGCTGTGCCTCGTTGTATCCTATTGGTTGTACAGGTATACTTGGCAGGTTGGCTTCGGATATTGGGATCCGCCAAACCCCATCTACAACACACATGCACCATCATCTGAGGAACTCTTCCATGTAAGGGGTTAAAAAAAGATATACTTCCTGTCTGAGCAGTCAAGTACACATCCAGGCCTACTGTCTCAATCAGAGAACAAATGGTAAGAGTTAGTCATACTGGTAACTTGTTTACTACACAACTTATTTGCACTCTCTTTATTCACTGGCTGAGAATTGAATTGAAAAATGTAGATCAGCAAAGAATGGAGGAGCTGAGGAAAGAATTTAGAGTGAAAGATTTTCATGACAAAGCTGTTGAGGATTTGATTAAAGTGGGCTGGAAAATTATAATGAAATTTTATTGATAGACTGTCAATGCAGGGGCTGAGGGTAATGGGTGTTTACAAAATAAAGTAACAGTTAACAAAGTTTAATCTTACGTAAATTTATATGTAATAAAATTATATGTATTAAAAATACATGGAATGAATGGAAGGGGAAAGGTTTATGAAGAGCTGATGCACTGACAGTAACGGAGGAAAGGAGAGGTGGAAGACTGCGACTGAGTTGGGAGGACTATGTGGAGACTCAAGAGAGAAACAGAAGACTGCGACTGAGTTGGGAGGACTATGTGTAGATTCAAGTGAGAAACGGAAGACTGCGACTGAGTTGGGAGTACTATGTGAAGACTCAAGAAAGAAACGGAAGACTGCGACTGAGTTGGGAGGACTATGTGTAGACTCAAGAGAGAAACGGAAGACTGCGACTGAGTTGGGAGGACGATGTGTAGATTCAAGTGAGAAACGGAAGACTGCGACTGAGTTGGGAGGACTATGTGTAGACTCAAGAGAGAAATGGAAGACTGCGACTGAGTTGGGAGGGCTATGTGGAGACTCAAGAGAGAAACGGAAGACTGCGACTGAGTTGGGAGGACTATGTGTAGACTCAAGAGAGAAATGGAAGACTTCGACTGAGTTGGGAGGACTATGTGTAGACTCAAGAGAGAAACGGAAGACTTCGACTGAGTTGGGAGGACTATGTGTAGACTCAAGAGAGAAACGGAAGACTGCGACTGAGTTGGGAGGACTATGTGGAGACTCAAGAGAGAAACGGAAGACTGCGACTGAGTTGGGAGGACTATGTGTAGACTCAAGAGAGAAACAGAAGACTGCGACTGAGTTGGGAGGACTATGTGGAGACTCAAGAGAGAAACGGAAGACTGCGACTGAGTTGGGAGGACGATGTGTAGACTCAAGAGAGAAACGGAAGACTGCGACCGAGTTGGGAGGACTATGTGTAGACTCAAGAGAGAAATGGAAGACTGCGACTGAGTTGGGAGGACTATGTGGAGACTCAAGAGAAACGGAAGACTGCGACTGAGTTGGGAGGACTATGTGTAGACTCAAGAGAGAAACGGAAGACTGCGACTGAGTTGGGAGGACTATGTGGAGACTCAAGAGAGAAATGGAAGACTGCGACTGAGTTGGGAGGACTATGTGTAGACTGAAGAGAGAAACGGAAGACTGCAACTGAGTTGGGAGGACTATGTGTAGACTCAAGAGAGAAATGGAAGACTGCGACTGAGTTGGGAGGACGATGTGGAGACTCAAGAGAGAAGTGGAAGACTGCAACTGAGTTGGGAGGACTATGTGTAGACTCAAGAGAGAAACGGAAGACTGCAACTGAGTTGGGAGGACTATGTGTAGACTCAAGAGAGAAACGGAAGACTGCAACTGAGTTGGGAGGACTATGTGTAGACTCAAGAGAGAAATGGAAGACTGCGACTGAGTTGGGAGGACTATGTGTAAACTCAAGAGAGAAATGGAAGACTGCGACTGAGTTGGGAGGACTATGTGTAGACTCAAAAGAGAAATGGAAGACTGCGACTGAGTTGGGAGGACTATGTGGAGACTCAAGAGAGAAACGGAAGACTTCGACTGAGTTGGGAGGACTATGTGGAGACTCAAGAGAGAAATGGAAGACTGCGACTGAGTTGGGAGGACTATGTGTAGAGACTCAAGAGAGAAGTGGAAGACTGCAACTGAGTTGGGACTAGGACTATGTGTAGAGACTCATGAGAGAAACGGAAGATTTCGACTGAGTTGGGAGGACTGTGTGTAGACTCAAGAGAGAAGTGGAAGACTGTGACTGAGTTGGGAGGACTGTGTGTAGAGACTCATGAGAGAAACGGTGGAGACGACAGTGAAACAGGATCAGTCAAAGGAAACAAGGACGAGTATCGAGCAAGCTGGCCCCAGACTTCAGGGACAAAGAGGACAATGACAATTGGTTGGCGTGACTTGATAAATGTAGGATAATTACTAAACCAAGACATCAGTTTACTATGTTATATAGTCTTATATATATGTATAACTTATGCCACAAAGTACACTGATCAAAAGAAGGTATATAAGTACCCCAGTGACTGAATAATATGTTTATTTTGTTTGAGCCATGGAAGTTGAATTGTACATGTCAATAAATAATTATTTATTTATAATTTTTACATTAAATCAAAAAAATATAATCCAGCATTAAATTGCAAATAATCAATTAAGAACCTTAAAATTACTTAACATAGCTTCAGATAGCATACAACTTGGCAGTAGAGCTTTAATTGCTTAAAAATAACTTGCCAGTGCTGGGACATTCTGGCGTAAATGGGTCACCAAAACCTGGAGGGCGCACAGAGTCTGCTCGGGCTGCCCAACCTGGCAACCACCAGTTGTTTGCATCATCAGTGTGTGGGTTGGGCGGATGCACATGAGCAGGGTCAGGGAACAGAAGCACCCCCTTGGCACCCCACTTCTCCGCATTCCTTACCTGTACAGGTAGACAACCACAACTAACATTGAATATGGTTAATTATTTACCCTGTGCAACTTGACAGTAGAGGATGCAATAAGACTACATTAATGCATTTGTCATTCTTTGACAATAACAAAATCTAGAATTAAATCAATCATGTTAACACCAAAACTCAGATTAAGGCACTGCTGTGACTATCATTTGACGTGCCCAACTATGATACCCTCCCCTTTGATGCACGACAAAAGAAACATTCACCGAGCACTGTAAATTCCCTTAAACTGTCTGCAAAATAACAAGCCTAGAAAATGTGTTGTTTTTTCAAATTAATACTGCAAAGACACTGCAGGATGCAACTTTCTATTTATATGCAAACCCAAACAGATACAAACAAGAACAACATTACCATCAACCCATAACATAGCACAGCTATTTCTATTTTCCTAAATGTTTATTGGGTAAAACACAATATCCGCTCTTGGGAAGTGGCGGTCAAGGAGGATACTTTTATTAATTTATACGTAACTTACTTTGATGCCACTGCAAATATTTCCATATCTCATAATGATGACCTTGTTTTTGCAGGATACTGATTTTGCATGTAACTGGTTGAAATCTGCTGCATCGCCATAATTCGCATAGACCAGCTCCCCCTGTAAACAGCGTTAACCATTTCACTGCAAGATCCTGCTGCAATGGGCCAACATCCAGCAATGTACAGCACTTTAATACAGCAGACCAGTATAACAGAACTAGTGATGCACTTACTCCATTAATAGTTCACATTACCAATGCACTACCTAACAACTACCATTGGATCCATGAAAATACTAGATTCAAGATGATGAAAACTTCATAGGATGTTTGTATGTAAATATTTCAAGATGTTTTTAACATTGTGGTTCACTGTGCTAGCACTGGTAGTTGATGTGCGTCTATCATTGTGGTTCACTGTGCTAGCACTGGTAGTTGATGTGCGTCTATCATTGTGGTTCACTGTGCTAGCACTGGTAGTTGATGTGCGTCTATCATTGTGGTTCACTGTGCTAGCACTGGTAGTTGATGTGCGTCTATCATTGTGGTTCACTGTGCTAGCACTGGTAGTTGATGTGCATGTCTATCATTGTGGTTCACTGTGCTAGCACTGGTAGTTGATGTGCGTCTATCATTGTGGTTCACTGTGCTAACACTGGTAGTTGATGTGCGTCTATCATTGTGGTTCACTGTGCTAGCACTGGTAGTTGATGTGCGTCTATCATTGTGGTTCACTGTGCTAGCACTGGTAGTTGATGTGCGTCTATCATTGTGGTTCACTGTGCTAGCACTGGTAGTTGATGTGCGTCTATCATTGTGGTTCACTGTGCTAGCACTGGTAGTTGATGTGCGTCTATCATTGTGGTTCACTGTGCTAGCACTGGTAGTTGATGTGCGTCTATCATTGTGGTTCACTGTGCTAGCACTGGTAGTTGATGTGCGTCTATCATTGTGGTTCACTGTGCTAGCACTGGTAGTTGATGTGCGTCTATCATTGTGGTTCACTGTGCTAGCACTGGTAGTTGATGTGCGTCTATCATTGTGGTTCACTGTGCTAGCACTGGTAGTTGATGTGCGTCTATCATTGTGGTTCACTGTGCTAGCACTGGTAGTTGATGTGCGTCTATCATTGTGGTTCACTGTGCTAGCACTGGTAGTTGATGTGCATGTCTATCATTGTGGTTCACTGTGCTAGCACTGGTAGTTGATGTGCATGTCTATCATTGTGGTTCACTGTGCTAGCACTGGTAGTTGATGTGCGTCTATCATTGTGGTTCACTGTGCTAGCACTGGTAGTTGATGTGCATGTCTATCATTGTGGTTCACTGTGCTAGCACTGGTAGTTGATGTGCGTCTATCATTGTGGTTCACTGTGCTAGCACTGGTAGTTGATGTGCATGTCTATCATTGTGGTTCACTGTGCTAGCACTGGTAGTTGATGTGCATCTATCATTGTGGTTCACTGTGCTAGCACTGGTAGTTGATGTGCGTCTATCATTGTGGTTCACTGTGCTAGCACTGGTAGTTGATGTGCGTCTATCATTGTGGTTCACTGTGCTAGCACTGGTAGTTGATGTGCATGTCTATCATTGTGGTTCACTGTGTAGTTGATGTCGTCTATCATTGTAGTTCACTGTTACTGCTGTTGGTCCGATGTGCGTCTATCATTGTGGTTCACTGTGCTAGCACTGGTAGTTGATGTGCGTCTATCATTGTGGTTCACTGTGCTAGCACTGGTAGTTGATGTGCGTCTATCATTGTGGTTCACTGTGCTAGCACTGGTAGTTGATGTGCGTCTATCATTGTGGTTCACTGTGCTAGCACTGGTAGTTGATGTGCGTCTATCATTGTGGTTCACTGTGCTAACACTGGTAGTTGATGTGCGTCTATCATTGTGGTTCACTGTGCTAGCACTGGTAGTTGATGTGCGTCTATCATTGTGGTTCACTGTGCTAGCACTGGTAGTTGATGTGCGTCTATCATTGTGGTTCACTGTGCTAGCACTGGTAGTTGATGTGCGTCTATCATTGTGGTTCACTGTGCTAGCACTGGTAGTTGATGTGCATGTCTATCATTGTGGTTCACTGTGCTAGCACTGGTAGTTGATGTGCATCTATCATTGTGGTTCACTGTGCTAGCACTGGTAGTTGATGTGCGTCTATCATTGTGGTTCACTGTGCTAGCACTGGTAGTTGATGTGCGTCTATCATTGTAGTTCACTGTGCTAGCACTGAGAAAGTGATTGATAATGGAGTATCATTGTGGTTCACAGCGCCTTTAGCACTGGTAGTTGTCGTCTATCATTTGCATTGTGGTTCACTGTGCTAGCACTGGTAGTTGATGTGCGTCTATCATTGTGGTTCACTGTGCTAGCACTGGTAGTTGATGTGCGTCTATCATTGTGGTTCACTGTGCTAGCACTGGTAGTTGATGTGCGTCTATCATTGTGGTTCACTGTGCTAGCACTGGTAGTTGATGTGCGTCTATCATTGTGGTTCACTGTGCTAGCACTGGTAGTTGATGTGCATGTCTATCATTGTGGTTCACTGTGCTAGCACTGGTAGTTGATGTGCATGTCTATCATTGTGGTTCACTGTGCTAGCACTGGTAGTTGATGTGCGTCTATCATTGTGGTTCACTGTGCTAGCACTGGTAGTTGATGTGCGTCTATCATTGTGGTTCACTGTGCTAGCACTGGTAGTTGATGTGCGTCTATCATTGTGGTTCACTGTGCTAGCACTGGTAGTTGATGTGCGTCTATCATTGTGATTCACTGTGCTAGCACTGGTAGTTGATGTGCGTCTATCATTGTGGTTCACTGTGCTAGCACTGGTAGTTGATGTGCGTCTATCATTGTGGTTCACTGTGCTAGCACTGGTAGTTGATGTGCGTCTATCATTGCGATTCTTTGATCATCCCAATTTAATCATATATTTTGTGCTCTTAGTCAGAAAATGCATTCTATTTACGGTTTCACTGAAAGCTGACTTGAAACTCAGTATTCTGACAGTGGTAACTGTGTGGCTAGTCAGAACTGAAATGGTCACAACAAATAAATTAATTGAAATAATAAAATAAAATACATACAGTTGCATTATCTGTCGTTAAAATAAACCACACAAACTGTCCTTCTAAACTGCTCTAATGTGTATGAATCTTGCTATCAAGAGATATTTAAAATTACCCATATAGTTGCTAAACTACGGGTCTTACCTGAACGGTGCCATTTGGAGAAAAGGCGTTGTATGGATGACTCATTTCTGGATGATTTATGCGAGGCGGACCACTGTAGGTGACATCTGCCGCCAGAGAACCATTGGCCCACATCAGTAACACACTGTTTAGCTTCACCCTACACACACACAACACAGAGTGAACACACCTCTATAGTAACACACTGTTTAGCTTCACCCTACACACACACAACACAGTGAACACACCTCTATAGTAACACACTGTTTAGCTTCACTCTACACACACACAACACAGAGTGAACACAGCTCTATAGTAACACACTGTTTAACTTCACCCTACACACACAACACAGAGTGAACACACCTCTATAGTAACATACTGTTTAGCTTCACCCTACACACACAACACAGAGTGAACACACCTCTATAGTAACACACTGTTTAGCTTCACCCTACACACACAACACAGAACAAACACAGCTCTATAGTAACATACTGTTTAGCTTCACCCTACACACACAACACAGAGTGAACACAGCTCTATAGTAACATACTGTTTAGCTTCACCCTACACACACAACACAGAGTGAACACAGCTCTATAGTAACACACTGTTTAGCTTCACCCTACACACACACAACACAGAGTGAACACAGCTCTATAGTAAAACACTGTTTAGCTTCACCCTACACACACACAACACAGTGAACACAGCTCTATAGTAACACACTGTTTAGGTTCACCCTACACACACACAACACAGAGTGAACACACCTCTATAGCAACACACTGTTTAGCTTCACCATACACACACACAACACAGTGAACACACCTCTATAGTAACACACTGTTTAGCTTCACTCTACACACACACAACACAGAGTGAACACAGCTCTATAGTAACACACTGTTTAGCTTCACCCTACACACACAACACAGAGTGAACACACCTCTATAGTAACATACTGTTTAGCTTCACCCTACACACACAACACAGAGTGAACACACCTCTATAGTAACACACTGTTTAGCTTCACCCTACACACACAACACAGAACAAACACAGCTCTATAGTAACATACTGTTTAGCTTCACCCTACACACACAACACAGAGTGAACACAGCTCTATAGTAACATACTGTTTAGCTTCACCCTACACACACAACACAGAGTGAACACAGCTCTATAGTAACACACTGTTTAGCTTCACCCTACACACACACAACACAGAGTGAACACATCTCTATAGTAACACACTGTTTAGCTTCACCCTACACACACACACAACACAGAGCGAACACAGCTCTATAGTAACACACTGTTTAGCTTCACCCTACACACACACAACACAGTGAACACAGCTCTATAGTAACACACTGTTTAGCTTCACCCTACACACACACAACACAGTGAACACAGCTCTATAGTAACACACTGTTTAGCTTCACTCTACACACACAACACAGAGTGAACACAGCTCTATAGTAACATACTGTTTAGCTTCACTCTACACACACAACACAGAGTGAACACAGCTCTATAGTAACACACTGTTTAGCTTCACCCTAAACACACACAACACAGTGAACACACCTCTATAGTAACACACTGTTTAGCTTCACCCTACACATACACAACACAGTGAACACAGCTCTATAGTAACACACTGTTTAGCTTCACCCTACACACACACAACACAGAGTGAACACAGCTCTATAGTAACACACTGTTTAGCTTCACCCTACACACACAACACAGAGTGAACACAGCTCTACAGTAACACACTGTTTAGCTTCACCCTACACACACACAACACAGAGCGAACACAGCTCTACAGTAACACATTGTTTAGCTTCACCCTACACACACACAACACAGAGTGAACACAGCTCTATAGTAACACACTGTTTAGCTTCACCCTACACACACACAACACAGAGTGAACACAGCTCTACAGTAACACACTGTTTAGCTTCACCCTACACACACAACACAGAGTGAACACAGCTCTATAGTAACACACTGTTTAGCTTCACCCTACACACACAACACACAGTGAACACAGCTCTATAGTAACACACTGTTTAGCTTCACCCTACACACACAACACAGAGTGAACACAGCTCTATAGTAACACACTATTTAGCTTCACTCTGCACACACAAAACAGAGTGAATACACCTCTATAGTAACATACTGTTTAGCTTCACCCTACACACACACAACACAGAGTGAACACAGCTCTATAGTAACACACTGTTTAGCTTCACCCTACACACACACAACACAGAGTGAACACAGCTCTATAGTAACACACTGTTTAGCTTCACCCTACACACACACACAACACAGAGTGAACACAGCTCTACAGTAACACACTGTTTAGCTTCACCCTACACACACACAACACAGAGTGAACACAGCTCTATAGTAACACACTGTTTAGCTTCACCCTACACACACAACACACAGTGAACACAGCTCTATAGTAACACACTGTTTAGCTTCACCCTACACACACAACACAGAGTGAACACAGCTCTATAGTAACACACTATTTAGCTTCACTCTACACACACAAAACAGAGTGAATACACCTCTATAGTAACATACTGTTTAGCTTCACCCTACAAACACACACAACACAGAGTGAACACAGCTCTATAGTAACACACTGTTTAGCTTCACCCTACACACACACAACACAGAGTGAACACAGCTCTATAGTAACACGCTGTTTAGCTTCACCCTACAAACACACACAACACAGAGTGAACACAGCTCTATAGTAACACACTGTTTAGCTTCACCCTACACACACACACAACACAGAGTGAACACAGCTCTACAGTAACACACTGTTTAGCTTCACTCTACACACACACAAAACAGAGTGAATACACCTCTATAGTAACATACTGTTTAGCTTCACCCTACAAACACACACAACACAGAGTGAACACAGCTCTATAGTAACACACTGTTTAGCTTCACCCTACACACACACACGACACAGAGTGAACACAGCTCTATAGTAACACACTGTTTAGCTTCACCCTACACACACAACACAGAGTGACCACAGCTCTATAGTAACATACTGTTTAGCTTCACTCTACACACACAACACAGAGTGAACACAGCTCTATAGTAACACACTGTTTAGCTTCATCCTACACACACAACACAGAGTGAACACAACTCTATAGTAACATACTGTTTAGCTTCACTCTACACACACAACACAGAGTGAACACAGCTCTATAGTAACATACTGTTTAGCTTCACTCTACACACACAACACAGAGTGAACACAGCTCTATAGTAACACATTATTTGGCATAAACAAATTTACATTTTATTACTAGCAATGTCATTATGTTCCTAATTAAGAGCATAGCCCTTGAATTTAATAAATTTGAGAGCAAGTTGGCCTTGACTTTTATAAATTTTAGGGAAATTGGCCCTGAACTATTGTTTAGTTTTGGCATCATGAAGCCAGTTACCAAGGCATTGTGTCAAATCACCATATGACAGCTACCAAGTTCGAGGAGGCCTGTGTGCAACATTACATATATGATACACAATGGTACAATGTACTTGTGTACTCACCTGGCCAACAATAACAAACCATAACAAAGGCTGACTGTCATTGTGACCATTTAAACTTCTGTCAGATAAATTGCTCTTGTTGGATAATTGACAATTTGACAGTGCTCTCTAAGACCATTTATAATAAAATTAGAGCACTTACGTTGTCATTCTACCAATTTCAGCATGACTAAAATGAATGGTTTATAGGGCTGCATGATGATTTATGATATTATCAATAAAGAAGCTTCACGGTGCTAACTAAGAAAGATAAAAGATTTGGAGAATGTGAAATAACATTAGCAAAGGAACAATGGAGTATAGATATGAGAAAGTATGCATTCTCTCAGACGACTATAAATGAATGGAACAAATCATCTGCTGATTGTGTAAATGCTAGCAGTGTGAATAGTTTAAAACCTATCAATAAACTAAAGGTTTCCTTGTCCACTTGTCATCTGGATTTTTGCTCTCGACTGCAATCTTGTTCAATTTTGTTATTAAATTATGTGCATGATAGGAAGTGCAAGAAACCAAAGTGCATACATCAGAAAACAAAGTAAAATCAACAAGAGGTAAACCTAATGGACAGATACATACAAGTCTGTGTATGAGAGGTTGACTTTGTACGAGGCCTCGCTCACTTTGAGGTGATACAACGCCATTTGATTCTTGATCACTTTTCTCAAGACGCTGTTGCTGGCCGTTCCAGTCAAGTGAACACTGCCCGTGTAGCGTCTACCCGGCATAATAGAATATGTTAGAGTAACAACCAATTCTGAACACATTACGGCAGCATGGGTAATGTTCCTTTAATGGTGCAAAATCTGATAGTTTTTATCATAAAATCATGTTACATAGAATAAACTTCTATGTATATTATATATATATAATGCTAAGCCACACTATCGGATATATCACTGGAACAAATGTGACATCAATCTTGAACTATCCTGGTAAACTAGAAAAGCCAAAAACTTAGTAACATGTAAAAAGGTGGCACCAGTATGATTTTAATAATAATTATCTACATAAATTTAATATTAAACTTGATTCTTAAGATAAAAAATATTCAACATTTTTAGCAGCAATTTGCAATTATGTAACAATTAAATTGAAATGTTTGCAGTGACTATATAATATATTATGTACAAACTTGTGTTATGATTTACCTCAGGTGTGTCTTTATACTGTCCAGCTCGATGTACTTCTGTACTTCCTTGCTGATATCTGAACTATAAGTCTGAAATCATTCAACAAACACATCAATGTTTGCCGGAATGCCAAAGTGTCAATACTAAGGCATGGGTCACACAAGTCTGTAAAGTCGACAAACGGATCAGCATTACGAACAGGTGATTTAGTCATCACCACATACCATGGGATAAATAAATGAGTATACTGGTGCCATCTACAACTGGAACACATATAACAAATTAAAAAACTAAAAATGTACGAACCACAACAATGTACCCATTAACGTGCTTACAGCATCTCAGCCCCACACACGCGAAACTGACAGAGAAGAAGACTTACAAACATTCACACTGAGACACAGTCTCGGTTTCATACCATAACCAGCATGCTCACCTGGTAGCTGTCTCTGTATGCGCACACGCGAGCATGAATAAACTTCTCTTGAACATTCCGTCGACTCGCGTAGCCGATGATAAGTCCCAGGAGGAAGATGACAGAGAAGATCATCACCTTGAGCATCATCCCCTTGCGCCCGCTGAAGATGCTAGGTTTGGGAGGCTGAGGTCCGTCCATGCGCTGGTAGTCTACCTCCACCTCGTCCCGGTCACTCTCCCACTTGCTGCTCGGCATCTTCCCTTCTCACACTCGTCACCACGGTATTTTCCTTGTCAGTTGTCACCGGGAGTATCCACTGGTCACTGTCAGAATCACAACTTTATGATAGTCTAAACATTTATAAAAACAGTCTGTTTTATCTTACCATATTTGTTTTATTAAGTACACAGTATGCTTAAAAATATATATATATAAGAGTACTAGACCATAATCACTATTTCTTTGGTTCCCAAAACAATTTCACTGTCTTGCACTAGATGGCGATACTTTCATTTCCATATTTCTATAATCACCTGTTTCTCTATGATGTTTTACAATAGCTGAAACATTTATAAAAAAAACAGTATATTGTATCTTAAAATAACAAAATATATGATTAGAAACCATACATATACATTATCATAAAATGTATATTTTATATATATATATATATATATTTAGATTTGGTGTGGTTGACTGGTGTGCTTGGCTAGTATTATACTGTGCAGTAGGTCTATTGTGATTTTAGCAGTAATAACATTGTTTGATATATGATATCATGTATACCAATACTGTTTGTTTTATGTGCCGAAATGTGGGCTCTGTCAACCTGAGGTACATGAGACTACTATGGGCTCAGTCACAATCCTGGCCTTGGGATGTAGAGCCTAGATTTCTCTCTCTTATCACGTTAATAAATAAACATCACTCATTTGGCCTTTTTTCATCACTATATTGGACTTTGTGTTGTTGCTTGCATAAAAAACCATAAAAACGATATGAGGCTTATAATCCTGAAAGACGACAGAGTATAAGCTGTTAGCTTTGATTGAAAATTACTGCAACTGTACATAAAGAAAAACATACAATCTATGCTGCCCTTCCAATATTCAGTGATCATGGTGCACTGCATGTTGCCCCATGCAAACACCATTTCAATACATCTTTATACTGCATGATGCACCAGCAGGGTCTCACCCAGAAACCCGTCCACCCGTCATTTGGACGGGTAAAATTCGAAAATCGCGATTTTGGACAGGGTGAATTTGATTGTGGACGGGTCCGCCAGGCTGGCGCTTCTATATCCGTCCATGCCATTTTTCTGCCGCGAAGCCAGTTACAAAATCTACTGAGATTGGTTTTGAAAATCGACCACCCGGATCGCCTGGCCAGCTGCCCGACACATGCCAGAAACCAATTACGGCCTCAACTTGCTAGGGTAACTGTCACCTAACCGCTAGCAGTGGTTGTTTGAAAAGCAGGCAACACTTGCATAGAATAAATAATCAGGGCGGGGAGTTCCAATAACCACTCGATTACGACGAGGCTCGATTGGACAGTTTAGTGAACTGATTGGGTGATGTTACCCAGGCACCAATTGAGTGTATTGCTGCAATTATTAGTGCCTGGGAAGAACCCGCTCTTTCCGTTCCCAAACGATTTCCTAGACGTAATTGTAACCGCATCAAAGGCACCGGAGACCACTAACAGACAACAGTGACTATCACAGTAACTAACTAGCATTACCACATCGGCCGCTGCGGCTGTTGGATCTGGCCAGATCTGGTGCAAAACTATGACAAACCACCGGTCACGCGGCCCTTACATCGTTCAGTCCGCATTAAATGATACATATTTAATATCATTGGAACGACAACATAACATTCTTTACAATGGTATAAAGGTTTTAGAAGTATTCCTTTATTTGACGAACTTGTTGTCCGTGATTTAGCGAAAATGCGCGCTAAGAATTTCATGCCGACGGCACGTCGCGATGGTACGGTTTTCGCAAAAACACAGGTCGCGGCAAATCGAAAACCCACACTTGTAATCATATTGGGGTCGTATGGTTTTACGGATTCTCCGTATTCATTACGAAAATTCACCTCAGATTACGGCATTGCGGAAACTGCCGCCATATTACAGGAATACAAATATCCCACTACAAAAAATGATACACATTAAAGAATTGCTAAATCTATAAATACTGCTGCTTGAGATGCCCTGAAGAAACTGTCTCATTCACTTGTTACAATTTATCAACACATATTTAATCCACTACAAGTTCTACAAAGTCAGTACAGTGAGTCACCCGTTGCTGTGCCTGTGTACAATGTTACAACTTTGATTGCCACCAGCCTGCTGATGACTGCTGTGGAATGTAGCATGTGGCATGTGAGCATATTATTATTATCAGTGTCATTAAAGCGCGTCTAGACATTAATAAAATGTACTGATGTAGAATTATATAGTGAAACAAATAAAAGAAGATGACGTTAGGTAGAACCATTAAATTACATTAAATAGTTATGGTTTTCTGAAAGTTATGGATATAATTATAAAATGTCTTAGAATAATATAAAATGAGTATTGTAATTATTGTAATTGCAATATAAAACTATCAATGTTGTTATTGAAAGGTTTTTATTTGAATACAACAATTTAACTTTCTCATTGATTGTTAGTAATAATTATAATGTTCCTGCTGTGTGTTGTAAATTTAGAAGCTCGTTGGATGATTATTGGCTATTCACTGGCGCTGTCTTTCTCACGGTGATACTCTACAGACGTAAACACTTGGACATGTCTGGCCATGCAGGCACTTTGACAGCTGTAATTAACACAATGTAACTTATTGGATGTTGCTAAACAAGCATCCCGTTGAAGTGTTAAGACCTTAAAACTGCCGACAGAGTAGCACACAATAATTATGGTGAAACAAAGTATAACTACTTTTGATGATTAAATGAGCAACTTCCTGGATTCCCAGGCACCGTCAACAGGCTGGACTTGTCACTGTGTCTACTTCAGAGAAAGGTTTGATTGGCACCCTTGTGGACCAGGGAGCGGTGCTTGGTGCGAAGGGGGGTCATTATGGAAAGTGTTTTTGTCAGGTAGGCAGCCCTGACTGTTGATGTTACACGAAATCGATGCCGTCAGAAAAAAAAAAGTTACGAGCTACGCTTGCTAATTAAATTAATTAATGTCTTGACTGATTTATAGTTTAACTATTGAAACATTCACAGCAACATGAATAAACAATGTTTTAACTAATAACTGTAACTGATTATGGCCATTGCATGGCGACTTATTAAAAAAAATATTTGTCAATCTAATATTTTGTTTTAGAAATTAAACAAAATCGAACTGTAGTATTTCTAATATTATTATATGATACTTGTACAAAAAAAAATCGAATGGTTTAAAATTCCAAATATTAGCTTCCATGGTCTATCGGACCTTGTATACAATTTGTATACACACATTTTAATTGTATAGAAAAATTGGCATTCCATATTAAATATGTTTGCTAATTTGTTATAGTTTTGTTAGTAATTTTGAAAATTGTGGCAATTAAATGTGTTCTAATGAAACAACTTATATATGCTATATTGTAAGTGGCATTAAAATGTGAATAACATGCTTTGAACAAAAAATATACATACAAATTAGGAATTCTCATTCAATACGTTCGATCGCGTGTCCGATCGCATGCCCGACCGCGCTTTGTAGCATGTCGGAACAAATTTGGACTGGCAAAAATTTGATCCTGGGTGAGGCCCTGTGCACCAGCAACTATTTATTAAAGGAAATAAAAATAAGGCATTAGCTAAAATCCTTTTTCCATGTGCACACACAGTTTAACTTTGTATGTAACATTTGACAACACTAAAAAATACAGAAAAATACATTTGTAGCATAAATTTTATTTTAAACCCATCTGTGTAGCGATTCCCGCGGAAAATAAAATTTAATGAGCTAGGCGATCACGTGGTATCGGGACGTCACTTATGACACACATTCGCATCAGGCCGACCCTTTCCATGCATTCAGAGCATGTTTACAAGTATAGCTTTTGGGTCGAAACGAGCGTCAGAATGAGTTATTGTGCAATATTCCGATGAAATACAAACACTAGTCATCATAGAGGAACAAGCAGTTATCTTACCGTTCCACATGAATCGAATTTTATTCAAAACAATGAATGCGAATGTGCCTACAAGTCGACTAGGTTTTGCTGAGCTTGGGCTCGTTTTTCGAATAATTATATCGAATGCAACCAATGAGAGATAATCTACACCAATAAACATACATAGCAAACATATATCGTATCCAGCTACAGAAAGTAACGTGTATAATCTCATAATATTACTAGAATATCGATGTATGAAGGAGGCGTTGTTCAATTCATCATAACAACTTAAATCAGTCAGTGAATTTCTATCGGTCCTGTTAGCTCGGTTGGTAAAGGCGTTGGTTCCTTAGCGTTTATTTTGCAATCGGGCGACGCCGGTTCAAACCCCACGCCAAACCATTGATTTTTTTACACTTTTTTTGGATTATGTTTTCACGAAGTAATATAAACCAAATCATTTTTATACTATAATACACTGTTTATAAATATTTTGGTAGTAATTATTTATTCGCCACAAAAATGAAAATATGGGAATTATATAACGATTTTTCTAAATTTTATTCATCCAAACAAATATAATGTAATGGATATATAATTTATTAATTGTATATATATTGTACGGTAATATATTGTAATTATATATGTGAAAACAAATGGTGATCTGTCTAGATAAATAAAGTTTAGAAACATCGCGTTATATATAATTACCATATTTTAATTTTTGTGGCGAATAAATAATTACTACCAAAATATTTACAAACAGTGCATCATAGTATAAAAATTATTTGGTTTATATTACTTCGCGAAAACATAAACCAAAAAAATTGTCAAAAAATCAACGGTTTGGTATGGGGTTTGAACCGGCGTCACCCAATTGCAAAATAAATGGTAAGGAACCAACGCCTTTACTAACTGAGCTAGCAGGGCCGAAAAAATTCACTCACTGATTTAAGTTGTTATGATACAACTCCTCCTTCATACATCGATATTCTAGTGATATTATGAGATTATACACGTTACTTTCTGTAGCTGGATACGATATATGTTTGCTATGTATGTTTATTGGTGTAGATTATCTCTCGTTGGTTGCATTCGATATAATTATTCGGAAAACGAGCCCAAGCTCGGCGAAACCTAGTCGACTTGTAGGCACATTCGCATTCATTGTTTTGAATAAAATTCGATTCATGTGGAACGGTAAGATAACTGCTTGTTCCTCTATGATGACTAGTGTTTGTATTTCATCGGAATATTGCACAATAACTCATTCTGACGCTCGTTTCGACCCAAAAGCTATACTTGTAAACATGCTCTGAATGCATGGAAAGGGTCGGCCTGATGCGAGTGTGGGTCATAAGTGACGTCACATCTCGGCATCCCGAAAAGCGCGCCAAAAATATGCATATTCGAAAATGTCCGGATGTACAGCATTAAATGTGGAATTTCTAATTCATTGATTTTTTTATTGTTTTTTGCTTGGTGGACGTGGAAATAGATAGCAGGATGTAATATAACATGAATTCAAGCCATAGATGTTTTTATTCCCTTTAAACTGGTTGTAATTATTCACCTTCATATATGATCAAACCTTAAACTTTCAATAAGGCATTTATTCATAAAACGATTAGGTATGACAAGTATTTCTGCACTGACAAGCTAAATAAGCAGCCAAAATCAGCTGTAGAAAATTACAATAACAGAGTTTTTAAATTAATCTGAAATACGGTAACATTTACCAGTACAAGCAGTTTCCCACACACACCTGCACATACACACAAGCACATACACATGCATGCATGCACGCATCCACGCACGCACATCCTGTTTTTTCAATTACATACATGCACATTGCACATGCACACAAATATAGTCTACAACTTTTTAATGCATGCACGCAGGTTTGGATACATTGGGGACTGGCTAGCCTCCATTAATTTCAGGCTAAGTTTCTGCAATCTGTTATGGATAATACGTAATATAATGTATATATGCATGCTCAGTTGTTATTACAGTGTGGCAGATGGGCAAGAACACCATCAATAACATGGTGACAGTATGCAAGGTAATGTTACATCTAGATGTTAATGCAAGGCAAGAGATGATGATTAACAAGGAAGGATTAATCCCTGGAGCAGAAACAAAGCCTTTAAATGTCCCAGTGGGACAGAAATAGAGATTAATGCCATACATTTGCAGAACAACATTCATCACGCCTACCCTGCTGTGTAGATTTCTCTGATAAATACATTAGGCTTGTTAACAAATGGATTTGAATGCTGTGCATTTGAACACGCATTCAAGTGCCACTTATAAATGTTCAGTGTATTTGCATTTAAATACCTGCCCTAAACATTTGCATTTGGGTGCAATCCCCGATATTTGATTTATCAACTGCCCAATGAAATGCATTTCAAATGCAAACGTAATTGTTTTAATCATTATTAATGTTAGACTCTGCACTAATAGCAGCGTACAAAGTCCAAATATGCATATAGCGCCATGTTACATAGATCGCTGTTTCTAAGCAGACTAAACTGCCTAAAGCTGGTCTGCTTAAAGTTTTGACCCCTGGCTGGATAATATGCTTTATTTTAAAATTCAAAGTGTTTGTATATATGTAGTATAACGATAAATATAATTATATGAAATGAATATTTGCACATTAATTTTTTAGTGATTCTGAGATCATTGTTTTTTGATGGTGTACTTCATCTCACAATGCCATAAAACATTAGGCCATTCTGATCTTTATGAACATAAATATAACAAATTATGAACAGTTCTGAAGAAGCAGCTTGTGTGTCCCATGTGAAAGCAGTAGCTGCATTCTGTGGGTACGGATATATGCGCAGAGAATTGCAGATCTTACTGGTGAAACCGCTTTCTTCCTGAATAGGAAAGATATTAGTAGCCCACCAAATGATATATGGGTGTATTGCTTGTTAAAGAGATGACCAGACCAAGCCAAAAGGCTTGTCCATGGTTAGAGCATGCAGTGCAACAAGGGAAACATTAGATAATTATTACAAGGAGTTACTGAGCATACTTCAGAAGTATGACCTGTTGGAAAAACCACATACGATTTTCAATGGTGATGAAACTGGTGTGTCTACAGAACATGAGCCGCCTAAGATAATCGCCAAAACAGGTCGGACATCGTTGGCCGTAGTTTCACCAAGATCGGCAACAACCACGATCATAAGCTGTATAAATGCAATAGGACAGTGCTTGCCTCCCTTCTTAATTTACAAGGGGAAGTGGATGACTGAGGAGTTAATGAACGGCGCGCTGCCAGGAACACAAGGGACTATGCCCGACAGTGAATGAAGTGAATGGTCCACAAGTAAAATCTTCGAGGCCTACTTCAGCAAACAAACACAAAGACGAACTCCTGTTGTTGTTGTATGACGGGCACAGTTCGTACATCAACGTGCCATTAATAGAATGGGTGCACAAACACAACGTGATCCTCTTCTTACTCCCGGCCCATACGAGTCACTTCCTACAGCCGTTGAATTTCAGTCTTTGGTCTGTTTAAGGTTACTTACTTACTACAGCGAATGCCGCAACTTTATGAAAGAGAATCCTGGGCGGGTCGTTACACACAGTGAAGTTTGTTGCCTTACAGCCAAAGCAATCCTTCGTACTATGACTCCATGCAACATAACTGGAAGTTTCCAACGTTCAGGAATTTTCCCGTTCAATGCCAGTGTGGTCACAGATCAACAGCTCGCACCAAGTAAAGTGGTAAATGATGATAACCAAGCAATAAATGACGAACCAACTGTAGACGTGCCTACAGCAGCTGACAATGTTGATCACCAAGCAATAAACACTACAGCTGACTTGTCTGCAGTGGGTAGGCCTAGCAACATGGATCATTAGCCTACGAACACAATTACAGTTACTGCTGACGTGCATGCTGTGTGTAATAGTGATGATTACCTAGCTCCGAATGCTACAGATGTGAACATGCATGCAACTGGTAGCAGGGTAGATCACATAGCAACGAACACAACAACACTACATCTCCCGATTTAGAAACGTTCTGTGCCACCATTTAAAAAAGCATACAGTCAACACGGAATGGTCAATGGTGGTCAAGCTATCACAGAAGGAATGGGGTGGACCAGGTATTTCAGAAATTCAAACCTACAAACAAACCAAAAAATCAAACCCAACAAAGCAAAACACAAACGAACGAACCAACAACAAAATGGGCCAAGAGGCCCTGAAGTCCTTTGGACTAATACGTCTATATGTGACCCTGGCTGACCAAATGAGTGATAAGTCAGAAAAATTGTAACATTGTTTTCTTACATCCTTGTAAAGGTTTGGTAGGGTGCTTTACACGGTTTAAAAAAATATGACTGCTACAATAATTGGCGAAGTTATGGAGCATTGAACATGGTAGGGGTCAAAAAGTGAAAATGAAGAAAACGGCTGTTGAAATTATATATGCAAATGGATTGCATGGAAATATTACATGCACAACGTTCAAATGTGGCACACAGTATGTAATATGTATGTTATGTTGCAATGATACACTGGAAGTACAAATGTGCTGCTATAAAGACTTATCAAGTTATGCCAGATTATGTCTTTATGTGTAAAACTAAGAGGACAGATTATTTGAGAGCAAAAGGTAGACTCACTGTTTGACAGTTTTAAACCTACAGGCAACTGTCCAGTTTAACTGGGGTCTAGTGGCTTAATGCTGTCTGTTGACACAAGCTTCTGCCAGTGTCCAATTACAGATTAGTCACAGTTTCCATCAAACAATAGCAGGCAGAGAATCTTAGCTCCACAGCTGGGTGTAATACACAACAAGTTATAAATATAGCTACTCTGAGGTAGACAATTAATTTTAGTTAGCAAATTTAGCATGTTAGGGGGGGACCTTTGGTGCCCTTAGAATGAATCAATCAAATACAGATTTATTGTGTATAGTGGCACTACCACATGAAATGTCTATGAAAAAGTTACTGAACAGTTTTTGAAAAAATAAAAAATGGGTCAGCTGGACAGTGATAGACCGTTTGAAATTGAAGCCTTTGTAAAACTTTTGTCTCGACTTCACCGAAGGCGGTGTCCTGCTGTCAGAACTTCGAAGGTGTTACTCACCTAACTTACAAATATATAGGGAGCTAATGGAGAGACCCATCATAATCCATAGCACTACAAAATGAAGTATCTGAAAGTCACACTTCATATACTGAGTGACACATCTCGTACTGTCTCTCTGCACTGTCGCAATGTCCAATAGTTTCCTATCACAACCCTCGTGTACAATATACCAAAGCTTTATATTTCTAACACCACAACATATGTATTATCATTGGATAGGTAATTGAATAATCTTTCAGATGAATGCAACTTGTAGCAGCAGAAAATGAAGCATACAAAAGTTACACCGCAAACAATGACATGCATTCTCAAAATGTGATTCATTCAAAAATTAGTGCTATATAATAGTAGTTTGTCAAAATGTAAACAAACTCAAAGACAGTTGCAGCTTACTGTCCACCAAGCAATAGCAGAGCAGTTTTATAATAATAATAATCCACAAGTTAAGTGGCAGTGATCTTCCTTTTATCATTCATGTGATATTTATTGTGAGCAGGGCGGACAAATGGTTATCATACGTAGACAGGTACAGAAAGAAACTGAAATTTTCTATAAAAAGAACACGTTTGCCTATCAATGGCATGTATTTCCTATTGTTGCTGTTTCTGCCGGGCAGAAACTATTTCTGCCCAGCATAAATCAAACAACCCTGTAGGTAATTATTAATCAAATGTTTTTTGGTGAATCATAGTTACAGATCATTAAGGGTTATGATGGAAGTAAAATGTTTACATATTTACTGTTCACTGAAAAAAACAGCTCCACAGACCTAATTATAGTTATTGTTAAGATGTTTAACCTAGTTCCATTATCTGACATTGTGCCAACAGATTGGTGTATTGAGATCATTAAGCCTACATAATTATTATATAAACATAGCAGCAGACACTGGGACAGTGTGACTGCTGCCTGGCTAAATGGATGCAATGGTGCTTTGAAGTTAGTTCTTCTGCCAACTATCCTTTTCACACAAGCCTATAGGTTTAGAAGCTGCCAGCACACTACCGAGCCTAAACTACCATGCAGGTGTAAAAAACGTGCTGATGTATTTGAACTTGATCCACTAATTAACTGTCCACCATGCAGTAGCAGAGCAGTTTTATAATAATAATAATCCACAAGTTAAGTGGCAGTGATCTTCCTTTTTATCATTCATGTGATGTTTATTGTGAGCAGGGCAGACAGATGGTTATCATACGTAGACAGGTACAGAAAGAAAAAAAAAAATTCTATAAAAAGAACCACATACCTAAACAAAGCGAATGTAATAGGTGAAGAACAGGCAGTGTTCAGATAGAGGTATTGGTTGAATTGTATTTGTCTTGACACAAAAGGCTTTATTGTGCCTTAACTATGTCAACTCTTCTAATGGTTGACATTTGGTTGTTTCAGGTGTCAACTATATTGTGAATCTGTAATTATTAGTCTATATTGATACAATTGATTTACACAGTACCATGTCTACACAAGGCATGGCAAGCGTAAACAGAACAGTAGAATGCATTTTATATAAATAAAGTGTAGGATATTTCACTCTATAGTTGTCCAGAATATTAATTTTCTATGTTTGTCACCTACAGGTGACAGAATATTAATTTTCTATGTTTGTCACCTACAGGTTTCTACAGACAATACATCTTTAACCAATAGACACCACAGTCACACCATTTTATAATAATTAAATGAACATCAAAATAAACACAACTTGCAATTATAGAAAATCAATAGTTTTGAAGATACAGTTTAAAAGTGTTAGGCAACTGTTCAGTCTAACAGGAGACAAGACACCACAGTCACACCATTTATAATAATTAAATGAACATCAAAATAAACACAACTTGCAATTATAGAAAATCAATAGTTTTGAAGATACAGTTTAAAAGTGTTAGGCAACTGTTCAGTCTAACAGGAGACAAGACATCACAGTCACACCATTTTATAATAATTAAATGAACATCAAAATAAACACAACTTGCAATTATAGAAAATCAATAGTTTTGAAGATACAGTTTAAAAGTGTTAGGCAACTGTTCAATTTAACAGGAGACAAGACACCACAGTCACACCATTTTATAATAATTAAATGAACATCAAAATAAACACAACTTGCAATTATAGAAAATCAATAGTTTTGAAGATACAGTTTAAAAGTGTTAGGCAACTGTTCAGTCTAACTGGAGACAAGACACAACAGTCACACCATTTAATAATAATTAAATGAACATCAAAATAAACACAACTTGCAATTATAGAAAATCAATAGTTTTGAAGATACAGTTTAAAAGTGTTAGGCAACTGTTCAGTTTAACAGGAGACAAGACACCACAGTCACACCATTTTATAATAATTAAATGAACATCAAAATAAACACAACTTGCAATTATAGAAAATCAATAGTTTTGAAGATACAGTTTAAAAGTGTTAGGCAACTGTTCAGTCTAACAGGAGACAAGACACCACAGTCACACCATTTTTATAATAATTAAATGAACATCAAAATAAACACAACTTGCAATTATAGAAAATCAATAGTTTTGAAGATACAGTTTAAAAGTGTTAGGCAACTGTTCAGTCTAACAGGAGACAAGACATCACAGTCACACCATTTTATAATAATTAAATGAACATCAAAATAAACACAACTTGCAATTATAGAAAATCAATAGTTTTGAAGATACAGTTTAAAAGTGTTAGGCAACTGTTCAGTTTAACAGGAGACAAGACACCACAGTCACACCATTTTATAATAATTAAATGAACATCAAAATAAACACAACTTGCAATTATAGAAAATCAATAGTTTTGAAGATACAGTTTAAAAGTGTTAGGCAACTGTTCAGTCTAACTGGAGACAAGACACCACAGTCACACCATTTAATAATAATTAAATGAACATCAAAATAAACACAACTTGCAATTATAGAAAATCAATAGTTTTGAAGATACAGTTTAAAAGTGTTAGGCAACTGTTCAGTTTAACAGGAGACAAGACACCACAGTCACACCATTTTATAATAATTAAATGAACATCAAAATAAACACAACTTGCAATTATAGAAAATCAATAGTTTTGAAGATACAGTTTAAAAGTGTTAGGCAACTGTTCAGTCTAACAGGGATCAAGTGTGTCTACTCTGCCTGGGTGCTGTGACCAATGAAAGATTAGTCAAGGTCTCAATGGACTAGGCTGTAGAGATTAGTCACAGCTGTTGACTTTGTGGCACAATACACAACATCTACTGTTGGGGTGGTCTCAAGGGCCCTTCTGAAAACCACATCACTAGATAATGTAAAACTTTTGCACTTTGGGGGCCCCTTTGGTGCCCTTAGAATGATCCAATTAAATACAGATTTCTTGTATATAGTGGCAGCACCTACATCTATACAAAATTAGAAAAAAAGTTGCTGAACAGTTTTTGAAAAAATAGGCAAAATGTTACATTTTCACCAGTTTTGGGGTCCTTGGAGGCCCTAGGGAGCCCTTAAAATGATTCAATCAAATACAGATTTCTTGTGCATAGTGGCAGTGCCCTACGATATGTCTATGCAAAAATAGAGAAAAAGTTGCTGAACGGTTTCTGAGATACGGCAGCTAACGGCAGACAGCGGACGGCAGACGCAGAGTTATGGCAATAGTCCCTTGGACCTTTGGCCAAAGGACTAACAACAGGCACCCCGACAAACACTCAAACACAATGACACATTCACCAACAAACAATGCACAACTTCAAGAAGTTGTAACAGATGATGTGTGCAAAAGGGAAACACCACCCAATGCCCAAAGTGATGTAGATGTAATCATTTGGGCGCAATGCGATTTTCGTGTACAATCACCGATGCATTCACTGGGTGTACCTCATCTGGTGTACCCAGGTTGCAGAGGTGTCACTCAAGGAACATTTCCACTGCCCCTGTTGTGTGGCAGGTAGTCAGGAATAGTAGTGTTTCAATATTTGTTCAAACTAAATGTTCAAAATGTTAAGCTAAGATATAAGATTGTGAACACCCCGTATGAAAAGCAAACATTGTCAATGCTGGTGTAATCAATTTACCATTAAATGTTTTCTTTTAAACTACTCCTACTAAATTCTACTATTTACAATAATAACGCCAGGAAAACTAACCATAAACAACAATGCCATGCAGCGGGCGCCAACGGTCCCATGATATAATAATTCAGTTTTTGTCGGTACGGGCTGCCATAACAGCCATGACTAATTTGTGTGATAACGTCGATTCGCGGAGCATGCTTTTCTGATTTTACAAATGTGACTATTTCCCTTAAAACAACTTTTCTAACAGATTGTTTGTACAGTATTGATTAAACAATGGCCAGTGATTTAGAATATTGAAACCGTTCGTAAAGATGTGATCTGTTTTTTGTGCAAAACAGCATTATTTGTTAACTATGTCTATGACCAATTCATGTAACACCAGTAGGCCTATATATGTCTTGCCATCTAAGCGCTAAACAGTTTTTAGTTAATATAATAATGTAGAAGTCAATGCAAATCTGATCTGATCAACTGTCAAGATTCAACTGTTGTCAGCTCATGCACTGGGTGCTACACAATTTTGTCAGTCCTGCAGTGAGATTACATAAAAACACTAGTCTGACATGTGCGGGTGTCATGTTACTAAATGTATTGGTCTATTATGAGGCCCATTTAGGGCAACTGTGTGACAGCCAGTCACCTACTACACGGCATCTAATTCGTAATATTTACGTTTCCATAAACACAAAATGAGTTATTATCCGTGAAAATACAGTATACGTATGGAGCATCTATGTAAAAATAACAGCAGCTTATTCTTCTACTACTGGGTGTCACTCACACAACGAAGATTCACGCTGGGTAGATATCCTGTTCGCAGTAGTCTTCTGTTTTCAGTAGCTACCAGGTTTGCAACTTGCCATACGTCGTTCGCATTATAAACTTGTTACGCATGCATCA
Source organism: Paraescarpia echinospica (assembly GCA_020002185.1). NCBI lineage: Eukaryota > Metazoa > Annelida > Polychaeta > Sabellida > Siboglinidae > Paraescarpia > Paraescarpia echinospica. The sequence continues at coordinate 68,739,727 of CM034533.1, read as the reverse complement.
CACGCAACAAAGCGTCGGCCTAAAAAAGCAGACGACCTCTGTACGTGCGATCCTGACTCCTAAGCTGTCAAGTCGATGAATCATTACTCGACCCCTAGCGGGCCATCAATAGGTACTTTTTACTCGATAGCGCTCCAAGTGTTTAACTTGTGAATCATAATTCGGACTAGTCTTAGTTACCGAGGCTCCATGGCTTAAATCAACAGCACTGCTTCAGCACGGAAACCATTTCTGTTTGCGACACATACGTCATCGGCATCAAGCTCGTAAACGCGGGCAAATTAAATGAAATGGGTAAAATGTTCTAACGTCTTTACGTGAAAAATCCAAAGAACATGAAGAGATATGTTATTTTATTCGCAACCAGATACACCGAAGGTATATGCCTAGTTTACTCGCTGCTGTCATACATCATATGTGTCCAGTCTAGTAGTAACTTAGACATGCCGGCGACCCGAGTTCAATACCCGGACCGGGCAGGTATGGTATATTTGGTGTAAAAACCTGGCTCTCAACATTGGGGACTGTGTATCCCTCGTGACTCGGAGATCACGTTAATGTCGGTCTCGTCTCAATTTGGGACGTAAAAGAACCACTGAGGACGACAAGCACACTGGCAGTGACCACCCTCAGTGCCAGCATAGAAAGGTCGGCTTGGCGATAATGTTCTGAAAAAGACTGACTAGTTGAATGAGACCACATAAGATCATAACATTGTTATTGTAACCACAATAATACAGACTAGTCAGTTAATAGAACGTTGCCGAGTGCTGGAAACAACTAGAACTATAAGGCCAGAGCCAAGGTAGTCTCGAGAGTGAGAGAGCTCTGACTCTGTGACACTCGGGATTATGTCACACTGACAGGCCCAGGAGCTTCCCTGGTTCCAAATCCAATGAACAATCCCTACCATGGCACTGTTCAAATTGCTCAGCACCCTGTGGCATTTGCCATGGGGATGTCCTACATGACCATAAAGCAATTCAGTGCGACCACTGCCTAAACTGGATCCACACACAATGCTGTGCAATAGATGACAATGAATACAAACGATTAATAAATTCCTCATGTTCGTGGGCCTGCCCCGAATGCAACAACTTCAACATCACAAATTCTTTCTTCAGAGATACAGAAATCCCAACGGCAAATCCCTTTTATTCTCTGGACAGTAACAGTCATAACCTAAATGAAACCACCAATAACAATACAACTAATAGCAAGAAAGCATATAGACCAAAAAAGAGACCAAACTTCAGATGCATCCTCATAAACTGCCAAAGCGTTAAAAAGAAAGCCTCAGACATCGAAGCACTAAACAATCTACACAACCCAGACATCATCTGTGGCACTGAATCATGGTTAGATCCCACAATAAAAAATGGAGAAATATTCCCAAGCAATTTTAACGTCTAGAAAGGACAGAGAAACTACTGGAGGGGGGTATTTCAAATATCAAAAGATGACCTCATCACAAGCCACCTACCAGACCTAGACACTAATAGTGAGAGCATTTGGACTGAAACCCAGATAACAGGAATGAAACCAATAATCATGTGTACCCTCTATCGTGCCCCAAATGACTCTCATGGAACTCCAGTCGAACAACTAGACCTAGCCCTTTCTAAATTAGGTAACAAGATCAACACACATAATGTCAACATTACTGGCGATTTCAACCTCCCTAACATAAATTGGGAAATTCACCAAGTCACACCTAACAATGGATACAGTACAACTACTGCCAATAAATTACTCTCTCTTACAGAGGAACATGAACTGATCCAACATGTCAAGGAACCCACGCACAGGCAGGGAAATACCAACAATATTTTAGATCTTGTCTTCACCAATACACCTGGGTTAATAAAGAAGATAAATGTAGTAGATGGAATAGCAGATCATAGTACAGTCATCATTAATGTAAACATCTTGCCCAAACGCAAACATCGTCCGAAACGTAGTCTTCATTAGAAATAAAGCTGACAACATTAACATCCAGAAATCTCTTGAAAACTTTACACATGAATACTTCTCTCAAAACCCAAACATGGCAGTCAGTGACAAGTGGAATAATCAACATTATGAACCAATATGTACCGCACCGTCTTACTACTTCAAGACACATTCTTCCCTGGTTCAATAAAGATTTAAAGAAAATGTGCAAAAGAAAGAAACAGCTATATAACAAAGCAAAAAGAACTAGAAATCCAGAAGACTGGAAAGAATTCTGTGACATCAGGAGAAACATGCATAAACACCTTCGTTCTGCTAGACTCCTACATAAGTCAATACTACAACCCTACTTTTCCTACTTTACATAAACGACATGCCAGACAATCTTTCCTCAACTGTTCGCCGTTTTGTAGACGAGTGCCTGTTATGTTCACCCATTAAAACTGACCAAGACACATCTGTCCTCCAAAACGATCTGCTCAAACTTGAGAAATGGCAACATTGAAACAAGACTTCCGCCCAACTATCACGGCATGTATGTTTGCGGACTTTTGATTGGATTCCTACATAAATAAATGTCATCTGACTATTGATTGTGTTGTTACATAGAAATATAGAATCAAACATCATATCTGGCGACGAGGATGAACTCTGGTACATGATTACATAACTCTACGACCCAGCAAAACGAACTGTTTCCTTGGTTCTACCGCCCGCAGTACATGTGCATTATGCCGATGTCATGGCCTTGGTACCTCCCTTTGAAAAATTCAGACTGGGGAAGAGACAACAGCGGGCACCAAATGGCATAAATGGGATAGCCAAGTTTGAAAACCTCCTTTGTGTCCTTGACATTGGAAAAAAGAAAAAAGCCCTTTTACTTCACTATGGGAGAGATGATGTCTTCAAAATATATGACTCAAAGGGGTTGGAGCAATGACTGAAGGAGACAACCCAATTCCCAGAGAATTTGCAGTGTTGAAGAAGTCCCTGGATGAGCTATCTTCCAACACACCTGAAGGAATATAATTTGACATGATGTGTACACTGACAACGATGTACATACTACACGGCTGTCTGACAAACATACGACGACAAAAGTGGACTATGCGAACTGTCAGATCATGTTTTGTGGACTAATGTGCCAAGTTACATAATACTTTTGAGAACTACGTAACTGTTATGAATGCATTGTCCATTCTTACTTTGATAAGTTTCTATTCAAGTTGGGAAGGAATATAATGTCTTATAACTCATAATGAATATTGTGGTCTGTCCCCCAGTCTAATTATACATGCATGTGTAGACAAGACATCCGCCCAACTATCACGGCATGCATGTTTGCGGACTTTTGATTGTGTTCCTACCTAAATAAATGTCATATCTGACTATTGGTTGTGTTGCAACATAGAATCAAACATCATAATAGGCCTACATTTTTATAAACAAAGTTAGAGTGCACAGAGATAGAGAGGCTCATGGAGACTCCTACTAAGACTTGTTGAAACAATTAATATTTGTGCACATGTTTTTGTAATTTTTAATGATGTGATCCTTTGCATAATTTATGAAACCCTGAAAACTGTATGTATAAAGTTGGTCTATCACACTTTGGGAGCTATTGTTGATTGTATGTGGTAAACTGTATTTAAGACATTGTTTTGCAAATGTACGGTTTGTACCGTAAATGTGTATTTTTTTTGGTGCATGTATTGTACCATGAATCATGGTGTTAGTTAATTGCTATCTGCCAATGTTGAAGATATGTAGGTAATTTATTATGTATAAATTTATAATAAAATTTTTATTCCTGAACGGCTAACATATCATTCACTTTTAATAAGTTTAGTGTTTTAAATAACGGGTCAGTATGTGCAAAAAAATGACTCAAAGTTATTATCCATCCCATAATTTTTTCCAATACTTTTGATATAGCTGATAGAAGAGAGATTGGTCTATAATTGTTGATTATTGATGGGTCACCATTTTAAAATAGCGGAATGACTTTGGCCACTTTTAATTTTTCAAGGAAGATCCTCGTGCTAAAGACTTGATATATAAGTAGCGTTAAAGATTTTGCTATTTTTGTGCAATTTGTTTTAATAAGTTAGTTGAAATGGAATCACACCCGGTACTGTTTTTAGACAGAAAGGTGTCTATTGTTTTTGTACAATTAGTTTGTCAACGTTATTAAGTACGAATTTGCAGTTACAATTTGTGTCAAGGTAGTGCTTGAAATCTTTATCTCCTGTGTACGTTATGTTATTAGCCAAGTTGATGCAACACAAAGTTATGTGCGAATTCATGACTACAAGTTTATTGGATATAAATTATATAATACATTTATAATTTATATCACTGGACGTCTATAGCAAATTAATACTCAAATAAATTGTATGGCGCTCCTCAAACCCCCGGGCAATATACAACATGTCTATAAAAACATTAATAAATGATGTGCCGGTACCGGGGGGTAGTTGCAGTAGCATGTCAAATTCCAACTTTAGTACTTGTCAGAAATATATGCATCCTCACATGTCACAGGACGGTGCTGATTGCATCAGTCTCAAAACATCCTGGCATATATCACCTTGCTAAAACGCTGAAGGTAACCTGAGCCAGTCATCTCATTGCCATTCAAGATTCAGCTGTTTGTGGACAACTAAAGGTTATTGTATTGTATTGTTTGCATCTTAGCCAATCATGGCTGATATTGCATGTATTTATTTGAATACACATTACTGTCAGCCACTCGTGAAAATGGTCAAACAGGTCATTGTATATATGGGCCAGAGGTGTTTGTGCATCATGGTTCCCATAGCACGACTGGCAGAGACAGATAAACAAAGTACAATTGTAAAATGTACAATTAATTTAGCGAACTAGGATAACTGCAAGGTGTAGTGTAGTCAACTAACACCCTTACCTTTTTACAATATGTCGCTTGTTCCCTTGTTGTTAACTTGTTATCTGTAGTGACTTAGTCAACTGCCACCCTTGTCCTGTTACAATACGTCGCTTGTTCCCTTGTTGTTATCTGTAGTGACTTAGTCAACTGCCACCCTTGCCTTGTTACAATATGTCGCTTGTTCCCTTGTTGTTATCTGTAGTGACTTAGTCAACTGCCACCCTTGCCCTGTTACAATACGTCGCTTGTTCCCTTGTTATCTGTAGTGACTTAGTCAACTGCCACCCTTGCCTTGTTACAATATGTCTCTTGTTCCCTTGTTGTTATCTGTAGTGACTCAGTCAACTTCCACCCTTGCCTTGTTACAATATGTCGCTTGTTCCCTTGTTGTTATCTGTAGTGACTTAGTCAACTGCCACCCTTGCCCTGTTACAATATGTCGCTTGTTCCCTTGTTGTTATCTGTAGTGACTTAGTCAACTGCCACCCTTGCCTTGTTACAATATGTCGCTTGTTCCCTTGTTGTTATCTGTAGTGACTTAGTCAACTGCCACCCTTGCCCTGTTACAATACGTCGCTTGTTCCCTTGTTATCTGTAGTGACTTAGTCAACTGCCACCCTTGCCTTGTTACAATATGTCTCTTGTTCCCTTGTTGTTATCTGTAGTGACTCAGTCAACTGCCACCCTTGCCTTGTTACAATATGTCGCTTGTTCCCTTGTTGTTATCTGTAGTGACTTAGTCAACTGCCACCCTTGCCCTGTTACAATATGTCGCTTGTTCCTTTGTTGTTATCTGCAGCGACTTAGTCAACTGCCACCCTTGCCTTGTTACAATATGTCGCTTGTTCCCTTGTTATCTGTAGTGACTTAGTCAACTGCCACCCTTGCCTTGTTACAATATGTCGCTTGTTCCCTTGTTATCTGTAGTGACTTAGTCAACTGCCACCCTTGCCTTGTTACAATATGTCTCTTGTTCCCTTGATGTTATCTGTAGTGACTCAGTCAACTGCCACCCTTGCCCTGTTACAATATGTCGCTTGTTCCCTTGTTGTTATCTGTAGTGACTTAGTCAACTGCCACCCTTGCCCTGTTACAATATGTCGCTTGTTCCCTTGTTGTTATCTGTAGTGACTTAGTCAACTGCCACCTTTGCCTTGTTACAATATGTCGCTTGTTCCCTTGTTGTTATCTGTAGTGACTTAGTCAACTGCCACCCTTGCCCTGTTACAATATGTCGCTTGTTCCCTTGTTGTTATCTGTAGTGACTTAGTCAACTGCCACCCTTGCCCTGTTACAATATGTCGCTTGTTCCCTTGTTATCTGTAGTGACTTAGTCAACTGCCACCCTTGCCTTGTTACAATATGTCTCTTGTTCCCTTGATGTTATCTGTAGTGACTCAGTCAACTGCCACCCTTGCCCTGTTACAATATGTCGCTTGTTCCCTTGTTGTTATCTGTAGTGACTTAGTCAACTGCCACCCTTGCCCTGTTACAATATGTCGCTTGTTCCCTTGATGTTATCTGTAGTGTCTTAGTCAACTGCCACCCTTGCCCTGTTACAATACGTCGCTTGTTCCCTTGTTGTTATCTGTAGTGACTTAGTCAACTGCCACCTTTGCCTTGTTACAATATGTCGCTTGTTCCCTTGTTGTTATCTGTAGTGACTTAGTCAACTACTAGCCCATTGATATTTGTTTTGTCCTGTTTCACATGTTTTCATCCTTCTACAAACATTGGCTTTGCAGGGGAAATAGTGAAGATTCTACAGAGCTACCTTCCTATGAAAGATGACAATCACGTAGTAGAAAGTCCACGTCTCTCAGGAGTTTGTCAAACTATCTACAATGTTGTGAATTGCATACTAGATCCTTCAAAGACTGAAGTAAGTGCATATATTTATTGTTAGTTCTTTGTGTTTGATTTCGTATATTCCAAGCCACGTATGCCCTTATTTCATGATCGGATCAATTAAAACTATGCTGGAAAAAGAGATTATAAAGTACTTAAATATTTTGTAGATGGCTATTCACTAGTCCGTAATATTGTTGCAATAATCATGAAACTATTACAATCCTACCATCTAGTATAACTATACAGAACAATCAACCATACTTTTTGTTTTTCTATCATGTTTTAGAACCATGCAAAAGAGGAGAATATATGGAGAGACTTGACTGCAGAATCTTTGCAGAAGTTCAGACTACCATCTGCATGTGAAACGTAAGTATGATGGACTCATTCCTGACATGTGATTACTTAGGATCATGTTCTGAACATTTTAGTTTTGTCTCCAATGTTTACTATTATTATATTCATTTTACGTTGTACTTCAACTTTTATTTCAATCCTATATATTCTTATTTATGTATTGTTTATATTGTGTGTTTTTATGTTTTAACAACTTAATATATCAAAATATGTCTATTAACAGTAATTCATGCATAAGTAGTGTTAATCCTAAATGGGCATTTTGAAGCTACTAGATATATGGTGCAGAAAAATGCTGTTTAATTTTTAGTAGTAAGACAACTTAATATTTGACCATAAACCCAACCCACCCCTACTAGCTCCCTCTTCTTGCTCAAGAGCTGGTAATTAACACTTAGCTCATAATTAAGTTCCCGGTGTTGCTAACAAGGACACTGGGAGGCAGAAAGTCGGGTGCATTTATAGGTATTCCTTCTGTTACAGATGCTTCAGTACAGAAGACTTGGCAGAGAGACTTCACTTGCTGGCTGACAGACTGCCTCGTATAGGTAGGTATATTTTAGAGGTGGTCTAAAATTCCCCATAACTTGGTTTAAACCACCACCCATCCCATGTACGTTGCACTTGATAGGTGCTGCCGTATGCCCTCCACACGATACACAGAGACAACCAACCCATCGCCTGCCAACCCACCCATAATGCTAAAAAAAGAAAAGCAGGTATTAAGTTGCTCAATTGTAAAATGGAGGTTTGTACCTTTTTTGATTCCATGGATCACGAGCTTTAAAATGATGCCTCGTTTGTTGAAATATCTTCAGTATTTTTTTATTTATTGCTAAAATTTAAACAAATCTTAAAAAAGTGATGTTTTGAGAAACGACTTTATTTAGACTCATATTGTTTATTATCTTTTGTAATCTGTCGGTTCATAAATTAATGTATTTTACCAAGTATTTGTTTGGGATTATATGTCGAAGAAAATATTCTCTACATTGAAAGGTGAGATTATAAGTCATGCATTTCTGCCAAAATCTCAAAATTGATGGGACATGGCCTGGACATTTATTTGTTGGCTTGTGTACAGAATAGGCCTTTGTGACTTAATACCTGGTTCACTGCGATGGGTTTGTTTTTAGATCTTTGAGAACTTATGTTTGTACCCCTTAATTTACAAGTCGGAGAAGTCGTGATCTCATATCTGAAGGCCACGTTTGCTCAACAAGACACAGGATGAGTCTAGTCAGTCTGCTAATTTTTGTGACTACATGTTTAGTACTTTCCTATACAAGACTGCTTATCTGTTAGGATGTGATCACCTTCTATATACTGTGCTGTTATAACATTATACTGGTAAATATGATGAGTATGTACTGTTTAGCATAAAGTATTTGGTCATTGATTAGTTGAATTGTTGAATGGCATTAACATATTGACAACAAGTGCTGCTGCTTTCTTGTTTCCAGGTGCCTTTGTTGATGTCGTTTGGTGGGTTGGTGAGAGGAACAACAATGCCATACCTATCGAGTAAGTCACAGCGTCAGTGATCTTATTAATTTATGGTCTTTGGATTTCATTTTAAGGTGTTTTAGGATCATTTATGTTGTATTAAAGCATCCGCCAATAACATCCTAACTGGTTGTTTATCGCATTTTTATTAAGTGATTATGCACAGGTTTTACTTATATTTAATGCAAACAAATTATAAAGTCGAGTGTCTTTGATATTTTATGGTGTGATATAATGAACTTTGGCCAGACATAATGTCTTATTTATTATTATTTTATTTTGTTTTGTTTGTACGGTCAAAATAAATCTGTCTGCCTGTCTGTTTTCCCTGAAAAAAATCGAATTACGAAGTTCACTATAACAACAGAATTTCACTACTATATACTGGCAACTTTTGTTCTAAGTGTCACCTGTGTAGCAGGCGTTAGTTATCACTGCCCTCCAAACCTCTAACTTGTGTATATTTGTAACAGCTCTGTGACAATCCTTCCATCCAAGTTGTCAGATTAACCAGTATTGTTATTCACTGATGTCATCTGTATACATGTGTCCCTCGATCTTTCTTGTTGTCACTAAATGTTCTAAGTGTTGCGTTCTCATTACGTGGTGTACGAATCCTGCTTGGTGCTTTCTGATTTTGTTTATGATCTTTCTTTTAGTTTTTGCTCTTGAAAGGATGTCTTAATTACTTTTCCTTTCAGTCCATTGTGCTCTAAGCATTCATATTAGGAACCCTATATGGTCTTTTGTGATCTTTTAGTTATTGACCATGATTTACATCCATATAGGTTAACTTGCTATTAATAAACTGACCTGGAACATCAGTTCATTTCTGTAGATATCTATACTCGGTGAGTAATATGTCATCCCATTTATATAACATTAAATTAATACTACTACTGTAGTAGTATTAATTTGGTGTTATATAAAACACCAGTAACTGGTAATAGATGTTTTACTCACCGTTTCTTACCTCATCTATAGTGCGATTATGGGATGTGATGTGTATTGGACCCTGCTGCGCATTGCTTGTTTTATGAAGCGGTAGATACACAGAATATGGTTGGAAAATGGCAATGTCCTTTAATAACACTAGTACCATAAAAGGTAGACATGACAATGGACATTGCCGGCGACATAGATAGTAAAAGGCAATTCCCCTTACAGGCATAGATGATTTGTACATATCTGTTGGTGGGGATTGCCAATGATTAACTATCTAAGCAAAATAAATGTGGGGCCCACAAACCACCCAATAACCCCACACAAACTGGTAATTGATATTTTGTGCTGAAGCACATAGGAATTAAAATCACTTTGACAGCAATGTAGGGACATAATGTAAATTAATATACAAAAAATGTATAATACAAACATGACAAAGTGTAGTAACCACACATCCATATAAAAACATAGCAGATGGGTCAGTACCCTGATGTACTGACAACTCTTGTGCTATAACTTCTGTATATTTCAGAGAGAACATGGAACTGTACGGAGCACTGAAACGACTGGTTGAGTGGAATGGTGCCCTTGTGTCACTAGTGACAGGCAGTGACACTGACATCACAGTGCTTCGACACTGGGCTGACATGTTGCGGGCAGACATGAGGTCATTGAGTGACCTAGGGTCATCACCCCTGCTGTGGAGGGGTACCATCAGCATCACGTCCACAGACACAGTAAGACCAGTTGATTAACTCTGTCATTGGTTTGTACTTCACAGTTTCCTGGCTGGTTTCAGTCATGACAGGAATAGGTGTAATAATAGTAATTATGTTTCTTCATGTACTGCTTTTAGGCAAATTATTTCTAATCAGAATGCTTGTGTGTAGACTAAATGCTCATATAGTCAGTGTATTAAATTCAGTTAAAACATAAAATATTTACGGTGTTAAAGTACAATTTCAAACAATGAAATTAATAACCAATATTGTAAAGTAGAGAGTAGTGTCACTATCACAACCCTAGTCCTCTCAGGTGATGTCATCATTTGGTATCATCTCGTGTGAAATGCTCAACTTCTCTTCAGGTTAGGTTGGATGCATTTCTACCTATGTTTCATACATGAATGCAGACGTACGTAATACTGACATATCATACTGCAACCATGTGTTTCAATCTGACTTCAGGTGGTGCCTTCCGTCAAACTCTGTGGATTTGAGTTGCGTGCTTTAGATGAGAAGTTGCCAGAGACACAGATGATCTGTGGCCAGCCGGGGCAGGTAAGTGCACACCGAGTCTCAGTGAAACCGGGGCAGGTAAGTGCACACCGAGTCTCAGTGAAACCGGGGCAGGTAAGTGCACACCGAGTCTCAGTGAAACCGGGGCAGGTAAGTGCACACCGAGTCTCAGTGAAACCGGGGCAGGTAAGTGCACACCGAGTCTCGGTGAAACCGGGGCAGGTAAGTGCACACCGAGTCTCAGTGAAACCGGGGCAGGTAAGTGCACACCGAGTCTCGGTGAAACCGGGGCAGGTAAGTGCACACCGAGTCTCAGTGAAACCGGGGCAGGTAAGTGCACACCGAGTCTCAGTGAAACCGGGGCAGGTAAGTGCACACCGAGTCTCAGTGAAACTTACTTATGGGGGGTAATCTTAGGCTCTTTGCTTATGGCAATTTTGAAATTAGTTTTCTGTAAAGGTGAAAAGTGCCTGTATTTGCATTTTATATACTATTTAATATTAAAAAGAAATTATAATGTCATCCTAGCAAATATGTAATAGGAACTGGGACAGTGTTGTTAATCTATCTAAAGTCCCACAGTGTTGAGATTTCGTAAGAATGCTGCTTAATAAGCAGAAACATTTGGTTGTAATAACAGAACATGTGCTGTTCATGCCTCCATCATGAAATAATATTGTTGAGTGTCATCAGTGAATACAGTTGTGTGAGTTGTCCTGTGTCATCATAGAATACAGTTGAATACAGTTGAGTGTCATATGATAGTGTCCTGTGTCATCAGAAAGTAAAGTTGAGTGTCATGTGTTCAGTGTCTTGCGTCATGTGTTTTTCTGCCATGTGTTTTCAGTCAGTCGACATTGATCCACAGATCCTGTCCAGTCAGATGGAGTTCGTAGCAGAAGTTGATCTCAGTGAGATCCCTTCCTTCTACATTACACATACAGCTTACCAACTGTATCCTTTCTCTTGCATACAACATACATGTCATGTGCTCATATCAAACCTCTGTTTTCTAGTAGATGTCCAATTTTATCCACTTGTGATTTTAAATTCTTACACATTTTTTTTCAGTTAGTTATATTCATCTCTGAATCGTAATGATGTGACCTACAGCATAGCTTTCTTGTATGCTTCTGGACTATTTTCTTACTGTCTGCAATAAGCTTAAGTAAGCGTCTTCATAACCCATATTTTTAACCGAATAATGTTTTATGTGACTTATACTCATTCACTCACATGCACACAGACACACATGCATGGGCGTGCCTACATACGCACATACACACACACTGTGACACAGACTCATTGCTATACTTTGAAATGTGTTTAACTTAAATTACATTTTCCATTGACGTTACATAATGTAATGTTACACCAAACCAATTCTTTAACCCAGCCAGGCTACTGTCTTCACGCAGCCCACTGGTTGAAAAATCAGTAAAGTTTCTGGACCCTCTGAGACAAAATAAACAGGTGTGTTAAATTTTATCTTACACTGAAAACAACACGCCACCTTTCTGACTTGTTTGCCAACTGTACACAATTTTTGCCATCTTTATACCACCAACTGTACTAGTGTCTGTGTGAGACATAAAACGATGTCATGTGACTATGTAGGTGATCACATGACCACAGTACTGGTAATGTTAGAGTGTCTACTTGACATCTGGGTCTTTTGCTGTGAATGGCAATCTTGGTAAATACTTTTCATGAGTAAGTATAATGCTGTGAATAATCCTATAGACGTGAATGAGAGGATTTGAGATTGACTGTGTTGTTGTAGCTGTGCTACCTCGTTCGCCTGGCCCATGGTGCAAGAGGGGCTGAAGACACCACCATGTTAACAAAAAGACGAAAAGAGAAAGAAGAAAAAACAACCTGGAAGGATTTTGTGGTAGAAAATGCTGCTGATTTAACAAGTAAGTTTGTCTTTTATTCTGACTGAGGACTGTATGTATGTTATACAATATACTTGTATCATACACTTTTTTGTTTTACAGGACCAGTAACATCCTATGAATTATTCACTAGAAATCAGGATCTGGACGGGGGTCTTTATATATCTGGCCAGTCAGACATGAAGTATTTTAGATATCTAGTTTGCCAGAAAATACTTCTTAGATATCTGACAAGTTAGACAGGAAATACTTTAGATATCTGGCCTGTCAGACAGGAGTATTTTAGATATCTAGTTTGCCAGAAAATACTTCTGGGATATCTGACAAGTTAGACAGGAAGAACTTTAGATATCTGACCAATTATACATTAAATACTTCTAGATATCTGGCCAGTTAAACAAGAAATACTTTTAGTCACAGATCTCGTGAACTATCCAGTCCTGATACAATGTCTGTTGACAACACACTGATTTGTTTCAGACGGTTTGATGACAACAGAATCACTTTGTAATGTCCAACATCATTTAATGTTGCTGCAAGCAGCACGGTCACCACACACACTGGACTCACAAGTGGACGACACAGTCCTCGCCTTCCTACTTCGTCCACTTAACCATCTCCATGGCAATGCACTTCATGACATCACAATGACCCAGCTGAGACAGTGTCAGATGTCGATGGAGATGCCAGTGACACCTGGTGACAGAGAGAGGGTTTTGGAGCTGATCGAAATGATTCCACACATCAGTGCCCATGTGTTGCTTCAGATTGAGGCGAATATAGAGCGACTGCAGACAGCGGTGATTCTTGCGTGGAAAGGTACGTCTTGAATCTACCACGACACAATGTTTTCCTGAAAGTCTTGTTTAAAATCTGAATAGTTCTTAAAAGGTATGTTCTTGTACAGTGCAGTATCCAGTCAATACAACTGCTCAAAACACTTTACACTTGAATTTATATGAATGTGGAGTGGAGTGGAGTGGAGTAGTTCCTTAGAATACGTTTTGTTTTTGATTTATTATTATATTTTCAGATAGAGATGAGCTGATATGTTGCACAGGTTCTGTTTCTAGAATGGAACGGTTGGCTGACATGGTGGTGACGATTTGGTATTGTAATTTATTGTAGATGAGTACATAGAGACCCATCCCGTCAGCTGATGAGTTGTCCTGTTGTATTTTATTGTAGATGTGAACATAGAGAATGTCCCATCAGTTGATGAGTTGTCCTGTTGTATTTTACTGTAGATGAGAATACAGAGACCGTCCGATCAGTTGACGAGTTGTCCTGTTGTATTTTACTGTAGATGAGAATACAGAGACCGTCCGATCAGTTGACGAGTTGTCCTGTTGTATTTTACTGTAGATGAGAATATAGAGACCGTCCGATCAGTTGACGAGTTGTCCTGTTGTATTTTACTGTAGATGAGAACAGAGAGACCATCCCATCAGTTGATGAGTTGTCCTGTTGTATTTTACTGTAGATGAGAATACAGAGACCGTCCGATCAGTTGACGAGTTGTCCTGTTGTATTTTACTGTAGATGAGAATACAGAGACCGTCCGATCAGTTGACGAGTTGTCCTGTTGTATTTTACTGTAGATGAGAATACAGAGACCGTCCGATCAGTTGACGAGTTGTCCTGTTGTATTTTACTGTAGATGAGAATACAGAGACCGTCCGATCAGTTGACGAGTTGTCCTGTTGTATTTTATTGTAGATATGAACACAGAGAATGTCCCATCAGTTGATGAGTTGTCCTGTTGTATTTTATTGTAGATGTGAACATAGAGAATGTCCCATCAGTTGATGAGTTGTCCTGTTGTATTTTACTGTAGATGAGAATACAGAGACCGTCCGATCAGTTGACGAGTTGTCCTGTTGTATTTTACTGTAGATGAGAATACAGAGACCGTCCGATCAGTTGACGAGTTGTCCTGTTGTATTTTACTGTAGATGAGAATACAGAGACCGTCCGATCAGTTGACGAGTTGTCCTGTTGTATTTTACTGTAGATGAGAACGGAGAGACCATCCCATCAGTTGATGAGTTGTCCTGTTGTATTTTATTGTAGATATGAACACAGAGAATGTCCCATCAGTTGATGAGTTGTCCTGTTGTATTTTATTGTAGATGTGAACATAGAGAATGTCCCATCAGTTGATGAGTTGTCCTGTTGTATTTTACTGTAGATGAGAATACAGAGACCGTCCGATCAGTTGACGAGTTGTCCTGTTGTATTTTACTGTAGATGAGAATACAGAGACCGTCCGATCAGTTGACGAGTTGTCCTGTTGTATTTTACTGTAGATGAGAATACAGAGACCGTCCGATCAGTTGACGAGTTGTCCTGTTGTATTTTACTGTAGATGAGAACAGAGAGACCATCCCATCAGTTGATGAGTTGTCCTGTTGTATTTTATTGTAGATATGAACACAGAGAATGTCCCATCAGTTGATGAGTTGTCCTGTTGTATTTTATTGTAGATGAGAACAGAGAGACCGTCCCATCAGTTGATGAGTTGTCGTGTTATATTTTATTGTATATGAGAATAGAGAGACCATCCCATCAGTTGATGAGTTGTCCTATTTTATTTTACTGTAGATGAGAATAGAGAGACCGCCCCATCAATCAGTGAATTATCCAGTCTCCTGTCATCTGCCCGAGACCAGTACCTGCAGCAGCTGGACGCGTCAGGCTGGTTTGGGCTGGACCGCACCCTCCCCCCAGCCACATTGCGTGTCGCCCGACACAACGTTGCTGGTGAGTGTCACGGCCAGGGACTGACTGATTAGAGAACTTTCATGATTCATCTTGTTAAACAACAAATCTGGGTCTTTACTTGAGCCAATGTACAATTCTAAAAAGACCTACATAAAGTAAGAATATTCATTGCACATACAAACATGCTATGTAAGACAATAGGGTTAGATTCATCCTGGCAAATCCTGGTTGATGTCTTCATCTCAAACTAATCATTTTGTAGAGTACGACCTTGACCCTCATGAGCAGCTGGAGCGAAAAGTGCTGCTTCTGGAGTCATCATTGAATGACGTGAGATTCGCTCGCCACAAGACTAGTGACAATCTCGACGGATTGTCACCCCCACACGGCCCTCAGGGTAATTAGCACACACAGGGTAATCACTACTGGAGTGGTTGTACATTAAGGGACGTCTCAAAAGTTCACAGTCTCTAAAAACAAAGTTTCATATAAGTTCAAATCATCAGTGGTCACCCACCGCTACCAATATGTGGGGAGAGACTTGAGATTCTAGTTGATCCAAAATGGCTTACAACTACCAGATTCAACTGACGTGACATGCCTTCCAAAACATTACCTACTCTGCACCCTTGCTACCTATTTCCCTCCATATGGTGGTTCCATTGGGTGGTTCTGATTGTATCAGTGTGCACTAGTACCTATTTCCCTCCATATGGTGGTTCTGACTATCAGTGTGCACTAGTACCTATTTCCCTCCATATGGTGGTTCTGACTATCAGTGTGCACTAGTACCTATTTCCCTCCATATGGTGGTTCTGACTATCAGTGTGCACTAGTACCTATTTCCCTCCATATGGTGGTTCTGTCTGTATCAGTGTGCACTAGTACCTATTTCCCTCCATATGGTGGTTCCATTGGATGGTTCTGATTGTATCTCAATGTGCACTAGTACCTATTTCCCTCCATATGGTGGTCCCATTGGGTGGTTCTGATTATATCAGTGTGCACTAGTACCTATTTCCCTCCATACGGTGGTTCTGACTGTATCAGTGTGCACTAGTACCTATTTCCCTCCATACGGTGGTTCTGACTGTATCAGTGTGCACTAGTACCTATTTCCCTCCATATGGTGGTTCTGTCTGTATCAGTGTGCACTAGTACCTATTTCCCTCCATACGGTGGTTCTGACTGTATCAGTGTGCACTAGTACCTATTTCCCTCCATATGGTGGTTCTGACTGTATCAGTGTGCACTAGTACCTATTTCCCTCCATATGGTGGTTCTGTCTGTATCAGTGTGCACTAGTACCTATTTCCCTCCATACGGTGGTTCTGACTGTATCAGTGTGCACTAGTACCTATTTCCCTCCATATGGTGGTTCTGACTGTATCAGTGTGCACTAGTACCTATTTCCCTCCATATGGTGGTTCTGTCTGTATCAGTGTGCACTAGTACCTATTTCCCTCCATACGGTGGTTCTGACTGTATCAGTGTGCACTAGTACCTATTTCCCTCCATATGGTGGTTCCATTGGGTGGTTCTGATTGTATCAGTGTGCACTAGTACATATTTCCCTCTATATGGTGATCCCATTGGGTGGTTCTGTTGAATGGTCCCACTAATAGGGTAATCACTTCATCCATGCTGTTTCAGTCGTCGCTCTAGATGCCGCTCAGTTCCGCAAGTTCTTCCGAGCAGACGGAACAGCTCTCAAAGATGACCTTTCACCTCTACTTGGCAAGGTCAGTCATTTTAATCTCGTTCTCGGATCCTTGTATTGTGTATGTGCCTTCATTTGAAATGATTTTCATATATCTTTATTAACCCGTATTTACTAAGGCTGGTATGTGACTGCATTTTCTGGTATTTGTTATAACTACTGTATTGTGTTTATGAGTCATGTGGTCTCTCTGAGTGTACGATGTGGTCTCTCTGAGTGTATGGTGTTGTCTCTCTGAGTGTACGATGTGGTCTCTCCAAGTGTACAATGTGGTCTCTGAGTGTACAATGTGGTCTCTGAGTGTACAATGTTGTCTCTGAGTGTACAATGTGGTCTCTGAATGTATGATGTGGTCTCTGAGTGTACGATGTGGTCTCTGTCAGTGTACGATATGGTCTCTCCAAGTGTACAGTGTGGTCTCTGAGTGTACGATGTGGTCTCTCTGAGTGTACGATGTGGTCTCCGAGTGTACGATGTGGTCTCTCCGAGTGTACAATGTGGTCTTTCCGAGTGTACGATGTGGTCTCTCCGAGTGTACGATGTGGTCTCTCTGAGTGTGTGATGTGGTCTCTGAGTGTACGTTGTGGTCTCTGAGTGTACAGTGTTGTCTCTCTGAGTGAACAATGTGGTCTCTGAGTGTGTGAGGTGGTCTCTCCGAGTGTACGATGTGGTCTCTCTGAGTGTGTGATGTGGTCTCTGAGTGTACGTTGTGGTCTCTGAGTGTACAGTGTTGTCTCTCTGAGTGAACAATGTGGTCTCTGAGTGTGTGAGGTGGTCTCTCTGAGTGTATGATGTGGTCTCTGAGTGTACGTTGTGGTCTCTGAGTGTACAGTATTGTCTCTCTGAGTGTACAATGTGGTCTCTGAGTGTGTGAGGTGGTTTCTCTGAGTGTACGGTGTGGTCTCTCTGAGTGTGCGATGTGGTCTCCGAGTGTATTATGTGGTCTCTGAGTGTATGTGTTGTCTCTCTGAGTGTACAATGTGGTTTCTCTGAGTGTACGATGTGGTCTCTCTGAGTGTACGATGTGGGTTCATAGAGTGTACGATGTGGTCTCTCTGAGTGTACGATGTGGGTTCATAGAGTGTACGATGTGGTCTCTCTGAGTGTACGATGTGGTCTCTGAGTGTACGATGTGGTCTCCTTGAGTGTACGGTGTGGTCTCTCTGAGTGTACGGTGTGGTCTCTGAGTGTATTAAGTGGTCTCTGAGTGTATGATGTGGTCTCTGAGTGTATTATGTGGTCTCTGAGTGTACGAGGTGGTCTCTCTGAGTGTACGATGTAGTCTCTGAGTGTACAATGTGGTCTCTGAGTGTACAATGTGGTCTCTGAGTGTACGATGTGGTCTCTGAGTGTACAATGTGGTCTCTGAGTATACAATGTGGTCTCTGAGTGTACGATGTGGTCTCTCTAAGTGTATGATGTGGTCTCCCTGAATGTATGATGTGATCTCTGAGTGTACAATGTGGTCTATCTGAGTGTATGATATGGTCTCTCTGAGTGTACGATGTGGTCTCTTTTGGTGTACCATGTGGTCTCTAAGTATATCATGTGTTCTCTATGAATGTATCCTATGGTTTCTGTGTGTACCATGTGGTCTCTGAGTGTACCATGTGTTCTCTATGAGTGTATCCTGTGGTTTCTGTGTTTACCATGTGGCCTCTATGAGTGTATCCTGTGGCCTTTATGAATGTACCATGTGGTCTCCATGAGTGTATCATGTGGTCTCTGAGTATGTCATGTGGTCTCTATGAATGTATCATGTTGTCTCTGTGAATGTACCATGTGGTCTCTATGAATGTATCATGTTGTCTCTGTGAATGTACCATGTGGTCTCTATGAGTGTACCTCATGGTCTCTGCAAGTCCATCCTGTGGTCTTCCCTTGTAGCACTCAGGCCACCCCAAGTGGAGACACAAGCCTGAGGGAGAGTTGCTTGAGGCAGGTGGCTTCAAGTACCACGGCATCCAGTGAGTCACTTCACATTCTCTCTCTACTCTATCTTCTTGCCTCTGTGATCCCTTCCTTCTATCTTCTCATGTCAGTTTACATATATTCTTTAAATCCAGTTTTTTTTGCTACCTGTAGTTTCTCCTGTCTCTCTGTCAGTGCCAGTGTTCATAAGCTATACAAGCTAGTTGTACCACGCAGGCTTCCAACACTTGATGCGTTAGTTGTTTCTTTCTGTCAGTGCCAGTGTTCATAAGCCATACAAGCTAGTTGTACCACGCAGGCTTCCAACACTTGATGCGTTAGTTGTTTCTCTCTGTCAGTGCCAGTGTTCATAAGCTATACAAGCTAGTTGTACCACGCAGGCTTCCAACACTTGATGCGTTAGTTGTTTCTCTCTGTCAGTGCCAGTGTTCATAAGCTATACAAGCTAGTTGTACCACGCAGGCTTCCAACACTTGATGCGTTAGTTGTTTCTCTCTGTCAGTGCCAGTGTTCATAAGCTATACAAGCTAGTTGTACCACGCAGGCTTCCAACACTTGATGCGTTAGTTGTTTCTTCACCTTTTACTATCTCTCTGTCTGTTGTATCTATAACATGTCAGCTAGTAAGCTTGATCATGAACAATGCACAAGCGAGAATGTGGGACTCCATGACCAAACATAAACCATAATAATGTTATAGTTAGCTAAGGAACTGATTAAAATGTGTATGAAGACAGATCTGAGACTTCTGCTCTCACAAGTATTACTTACATACATTCTTATTCATCATCCATTCAATGACATCTGCTTGAAATTAATTCTGCTAGATCGCCCATAATGACAGATTAAAATTTCCCTGTGCGTTTTCATAGCTACAACCAGGATCCAATGTCTGACGAGATTGAACGACGTTCGTCTCGGTTGCTAGCAAGATTGCGCAACTTTGAGACAGCATCAACGTGCACTATTGATCAGACTTATGGTGCAGCAACCATGACAGTGCCTAACTCAAAGATTCATCGATCTCAGAGGAAGTGTAAGACAGACAAACCTAGTGGGAGAGCAGTGAGGAAGAGAGGGCAGAAACGAGGAGCCGAGGAAGCATTTACTGAAAACAACGAGTAAGTAGTCTTCTACAGTCTGCAACATCATTTGCCACATGTAATTTGCCATCGATACATCGAAAAAAGCATTTTACAAAGTGCACATTCTATTTTATGGTTTTGGATAGTGTCTCATAGTTTTTACTTACTGGGTTACTTATTTATTTAGTGGCATCAGTAGAGACAGCCGGACACATGACCTGAATACAAGTCAGAGGATGGACAGAGCCCAGCAGCAGAGGAGGCAGCGATCTCAACGACATAAACAGGTAGGCCTCTCACTCCGTTCTACTCATCTTATCATCATATTTATACTTTAACCAACACAAATATACATCCTTCCAAAAGAATAACTTGGTAGTTCAAATGCGGCTTTAAGTGCTTGCGTTTGTAGTTTGGTCAGAAACGCAGTCCAGTTCTTAATTCGATATTTTAAGGCGCAACATAAACAAAGACGCAGGGGACGGTTTCATGTAATATTCGTACTGTACTTTTGATGTAGGTTACATTACTTTATGTAACTGCATATTTTCTATCTCTGTTCAAAGTTATGTAAAATGCTCTGATCAGCAGTCGGTTTATGTAGCTTTGAACATGCACAGAAAACACACATAACATAACACACATAGTAAATAAAACTCATTGTCATTGTGAACAGTCATCTAACCGATACAATCCCTTCACAAAAAGGGAATTTCAAAAACTTAAAAGCGTTGCATATCCTTCACGAGATCGTGGGTGACCTGTACAAATTTTCAAGCCATGTTATGTGCTTGTGCAGAAACTGGAACAAGTGGTCAGAGAGGCTCTGGTGTCGAGAGACGTCTCAGTGGAGGATGACATATTCAAGTCATGTGCACAGCGACTCTATGGCATCACTAAGAGCTACGTTAAAGTAAGGCTGGTTGTACAGCGCTCTGATCATTTTAAAGAAATTTACCATTATAAAAACATAACTTAGCCGATTTGCTTTTCTCCCTGTCGGAGAAATATGGAAACTGAGTAAATGGAGAGGTGAGAAACTTTCCAGCACTGGAGTTAAGATAAAATACTCTACTGGTGATAACTGCTGCCCATGGTTTGTTGCTCCCTGGGTGGGTGTAATGGTGATAACTGCTGCCCTTGGTTTGTTGCTCCATGGGTGGGTGTAATGGTGATAACTGCTGCCCTTGGTTTGTTGCTCCATGGGTGGGTGTAATGGTGATAACTGATGCCTTTGGTTTGTTGCTCCATGGGTGGTTGTAATGGTGATAACTGCTGCCCTTGGTTTGTTGCTCCATGGGTGGGTGTAATGGTGATAACTGCTGCCTTTGGTTTGTTGCTCCCTGGGTGGGTGTAATGGTGATAACTGCTGCCCTTGGTTTGTTGCTCCATGGGTGGGTGTAATAGTGATAACTGCTGCCCTTGGTTTGTTGCTCCATGGGTGGGTGTAATGGTGATAACTGATGCCTTTGGTTTGTTGCTCCATGGGTGGTTGTAATGGTGATAACTGCTGCCCTTGGTTTGTTGCTCCATGGGTGGGTGTAATGGTGATAACTGCTGCCTTTGGTTTGTTGCTCCATGGGTGGGTGTAATGGTGATAACTGCTGCCCTTGGTTTGTTGCTCCATGGGTGGGTGTAATGGTGATAACTGATGCCTTTGGTTTGTTGCTCCATGGGTGGGTGTAATGGTGATAACTGCTGCCCTTGGTTTGTTGCTCCATGGGTGGGTGTAATGGTGATAACTGCTGCCTTTGGTTTGTTGCTCCATGGGTGGGTGTAATGGTGATAACTGCTGCCCTTGGTTTGTTGCTCCATGGGTGGGTGTAATGGTGATAACTGATGCCTTTGGTTTGTTGCTCCATGGGTGGTTGTAATGGTGATAACTACTGCCCTTGGTTTGTTGCTCCATGGGTGGGGGTAATGGTGATAACTGCTGCCTTTGGTTTGTTGCTCCATGGGTGGGTGTAATTGTGATAACTGCTGCCCTTGGTTTGTTGCTCCATGGGTGGGTGTAATGGTGATAACTGCTGCCCTTGGTTTGTTGCTCCATGGGTGGGTGTAATGGTGATAACTGATGCCTTTGGTTTGTTGCTCCATGGGTGGTTGTAATGGTGATAACTGCTGCCCTTGGTTTGTTGCTCCATGGGTGGGTGTAATGGTGATAACTGCTGCCTTTGGTTTGTTGCTCCCTGGGTGGGTGTAATGGTGATAACTGCTGCCCTTGGTTTGTTGCTCCATGGGTGGGTGTAATGGTGATAACTGATGCCCTTGGTTTGTTGCTCCCTGGGTGGGTGTAATGGTGATAACTGATGCCCTTGGTTTGTTGCTCCATGGGTGGGTGTAATGGTGATAACTGATGCCCTTGGTTTGTTGCTCCCTGGGTGGGTGTAATGGTGATAACTGCTGCCCTTGGTTTGTTGCTCCATGGGTGGGTGTAATGGTGATAACTGATGCCCTTGGTTTGTTGCTCCATGGGTGGTTGTAATGGTGATAACTGCTGCCCTTGGTTTGTTGCTCCCTGGGTGGGTGTAATGGTGATAACTGCTGCCCTTGGTTTGTTGCTCCATGGGTGGGTGTAATGGTGATAACTGATGCCTTTGGTTTGTTGCTCCATGGGTGGTTGTAATGGTGATAACTGCTGCCCTTGGTTTGTTGCTCCATGGGTGGGTGTAATGGTGATAACTGCTGCCTTTGGTTTGTTGCTCCCTGGGTGGGTGTAATGGTGATAACTGCTGCCCTTGGTTTGTTGCTCCATGGGTGGGTGTAATGGTGATAACTGATGCCCTTGGTTTGTTGCTCCTGGGTGGGTGTAATGGTGATAACTGATGCCCTTGGTTTGTTGCTCCATGGGTGGGTGTAATGGTGATAACTGATGCCCTTGGTTTGTTGCTCCCTGGGTGGGTGTAATGGTGATAACTGCTGCCCTTGGTTTGTTGCTCCATGGGTGGGTGTAATGGTGATAACTGATGCCCTTGGTTTGTTGCTCCATGGGTGGTTGTAATGGTGATAACTGCTGCCCTTGGTTTGTTGCTCCCTGGGTGGGTGTAATGGTGATAACTGCTGCCCTTGGTTTGTTGCTCCATGGGTGGGTGTAATGGTGATAACTGATGCCTTTGGTTTGTTGCTCCATGGGTGGTTGTAATGGTGATAACTGCTGCCCTTGGTTTGTTGCTCCATGGGTGGGTGTAATGGTGATAACTGCTGCCTTTGGTTTGTTGCTCCCTGGGTGGGTGTAATGGTGATAACTGCTGCCCTTGGTTTGTTGCTCCATGGGTGGGTGTAATGGTGATAACCGATGCCCTTGGTTTGTTGCTCCATGGGTGGGTGTAATGGTGATAACTGATGCCCTTGGTTTGTTGCTCCATGGGTGGGTGTAATGGTGATAACTGATGCCCTTGGTTTGTTGCCCCTTGGGTGGGTGTAATGGTGATAACTGATGCCCTTGGTTTGTTGCTCCTTGGGTGGGTGTAATGGTGATAACTGCTGCCCTTGGTTTGTTGCTCCATGGGTGGGTGTAATGGTGATAACTGATGCCCTTGGCTTGTTGCTCCATGGGTGGTTGTAATGGTGATAACTGCTGCCCTTGGTTTGTTGCTCCTTGGGTGGGTGTAATGGTGATAACTGATGCCCTTGGTTTGTTTCTCCATGGGTGGGTATAAGCTAATTAGTATTATTGTATTTGTGCTGTATCTCCACAACTATTTGTTTGCCTGCCAGTTGATCCAAAAAGCAGCCACATAAATCTAGAAATTCTTCCGAATAATGACCTAAAAATGACACAGACTAAATCATAATTTTTAAAAGTTCCACATTTTGTTAAGTTGCTGCTAAGAGTGTAGAGTACATCTAAGTACAAGCTGTGTGTAACCCGTTGTGTTTTCAGGAGAATATTAGCCACATTTACCTGTAACGTCCAAGAGTGAAACCTGATTCAAACATACAGAGCAATTTCAAGGAAAGCACTCCAATCAAAATCATTTCTATGGCAGGATTAGTATCAGAGTCCATGTTAGAAAGGACCTAATATTTCCATATAACATTATCGCATGAAATACTTTGCCATAACATTGCCTGCACTCCAAGATTAATTTGACAAAACTTCATGTTAACCCCAAGGCATGCTGGCCGCAGGTACATGTTAGATGTAACAAATACTTTGTTGGTACAAAATCACAAGAGATAAAATATGATTTTACAGGGGGGGGAAAACAAATTTTGTGTGTTGCTTTTATTGTGTCATTGCCATCTACAATCTTAATTAAATAATATTTTATACTTTTGAAGTATTTGTAGCCTTGTAAAACTAGTGTGTGATCTTTGCAGGACTTGACAACATCACGACATCTGAAAGAAGAAATGGAGAAGATAGCCAGCGACCATGTGATGCAGGTTAGCATGTTTGTCTGCTGAGCCGTGCCTCAATCATGTTATCATACCAGCATCACTAATGGTTGAATCCAGAGCTTCTATTTAGAATAGCCATCTTGTTACACTTGACACCCAATAGCTTTCTCATAGGCAAGTAAGGCAATATTTTTGAAAAGGTACCAATAGCACATAAAATAAAAATCCTCATGCAGTCTTTTATTTGCGAATTATGGTCACTTCACATTGCCTCAGTTTATTCAGCTGTATAATGACAAAGTGTTCATGCAATAATTGTTCTGTGGCAGACAAGTAGTCCACGTGAAATTGAGATGGTGTTTGAATGAACAGGTCTGCCAGAGGGTGAAGTGTAAAGTGCTCTGAACAATCTTAGACTTAATACTATGCTATATAAAATATCACCTCTAAAACCAGTGGGGACATTCATACATTAATAGCAGAGTGATGACAGCTTTTCTTTTGTCTGGAAATTGTGCAAACACTCAGATTAAAATATGTTTAATGAAAATGCAGATGGTTTATTCTGCCCTCCAGAGTCCATACCTCCTTAACATTACACGTCTTTGTTCCACCATAGCAAATGGTTGTAAAAAATGAATATAATTTCTAGTTAATGTCAGTCACCCACCTAAAGATGGTTTATATTCGGCATGCTGTGTATTTCTGGTGCAGA
The DNA here is from genome assembly GCA_020002185.1 of Paraescarpia echinospica. NCBI lineage: Eukaryota > Metazoa > Annelida > Polychaeta > Sabellida > Siboglinidae > Paraescarpia > Paraescarpia echinospica. The sequence goes on along the minus strand of CM034533.1, from coordinate 68,714,551 downwards.
CATTCCGAGAATTGGCTCTGATACAAATGTTTATTTGTTCACAGGTGATCAACTTTGAGAGGAACAGACGGTCTAGTAAAAGCTGAATGCAGTCATGAACTGATCTGACAGCACATAGCTTTCCCACCGACATGTCGGAAACAACTGCTAACATCTGCTAAAATAGAGTATGTGTGTTAATCCCGAGATAGATACAAACACTTTATTCCTGCATTACATTGCAACAAAACCTGTGTGTGACCAACAGAAAGCTGTTTGACACTAAGTGTTCATCCACTGTCACACGTTGGCTGGCGCTATACAGGAGTCCACACAGAGTGGAGACTGGGGTATTGCCACAGAGTTGGAGTGTGCAGTTTCTGTGCACATCAACAACTTGGTGGGTCTCTTCAGAACTTCTCCACAAGTTGCAGTATTCTCTGTTGTTCTTCCTCCCTTGTCTTTGTGTCCTTCGCATCTCCGATGTTCCCAGCATACTCTGTGAGCAAACAATTCCATGTGTGACATTCTGTGTGCAAACAATTCCACGTGTGACATTCTGTGTGCAAATAACATCTTAAAGAATCTGGTGAAAATAAACGATGTACAATATATATCAGTAGTATGTTGTTACCGGATTCAGTTATGTTCATAATTGAAAGTATGAAGTTACCTTTTGGAATCCTTGATTTCTTTATGAGGCTTTCGGTATCCTCATGACATCCTCGTCAGTATTGGAATGTCCAATGCTGATGAGGGTGTCATGAGGACACCGAAAGCTCCGTAAGATAAATCAAGGATTCGGAAAGGTAACTTCATACTACCAATTGTACAGTGTATATGTATACCCGACTCGCACCTGATTCCTGACCAGCAGATACAGAGTAAGTGAACTCATATGTCTAGTTCTGTTGGAGGTTCTTGGTATGCTCCTAATTCCTTTTGCAACAAACTGTTTGACTTGAGCAAATCGGAGGAGGCTTTAACTAACTAACCTTTTTCTAAGGGCTATACCTAATTTCTGACAACATGTTAAATTACAATATATAGAATGGTTGTTGCTAGCAAGAGTTTGTACAGTGTCCAAGAGCATTGGTGTTGACGATGAGAGACTACTGAAGCTGCTGTCGGCACCCTGACATGTAAATACCTCTCATGATGCCCTTGATGGTTTTCACCGAGCCTCCTCGCATGTTTACAATCTGCATCACTCTCTGTCGCACCTGCACCGAAGGCACACATATTACACATAGTTATACTATAGTAATAGTATTGTGATCACTCTATTACTATTGCTATACTAGTGTAATAGTTTCAAAACTATTGCAGTCATCTCATGGATTGTTAATAGGCAGGAAAGCAGTCACAAACTGTAACTGATGGGTGTCATAGACATGTGGCTTTGGAGTGGTGAATTCAGCCTATGTAGAAGTTACACCTACAAATTATTCTAGGATTACTCCTGCTGTCTTACTGGGTGGCCATTACAAATGGTGTTTTGCATGGTGCTTGTGTTCTAGCATCTTAAACGCAGGTGCATGCGATACGACTCGACAGTGTTGGTGTGTTTTGATTAAAGCATAATAAATCGTACTATATTCAAATGTCTTTCTTTCTCTGCTAGCAGTGTTCTGCTAGTAAACACCAGTGTTGTCTATATGATGGATGTATCGCTAATTTGCCACCTAGACTAGATGATATGTTCATGTTCGCATCCAAAGTTTGTCAGACATCCCCATTTGTGTCAACCTTTTCCGTTATACATGACGTACACATTGGTATGCTACAAATGACACATAAGCACTGCGAGTATATAGCATCCAATGACCTCTGTTATCATCTCTTTAATTAATGCAAGATCGCAGACATTGCCTTCATGTAGTCGCCAGCACTTCCAATCCATTATTACAGAGATCAGTGGGGTCTCACAAGAAAGTGTCAGCACTGAGGATTGGTCACTTAGAAGGGAAGGTGTATGAGGGTCAGCTGACTCACGGTTGGTGGTGGTGAGGTGGAGATCTCCAGCATGATGCAGTCAATGAGGATTGGTCACTTAGAAGGGAAGGTGTATGAAGGTCAGTTGACTCACGGTTGGTGGTGGTGAGGTGGAGATCTCCAGCATGATGCAGTCAATGAGGATTGGTCACTTAGAAGGGAAGGTGTATGAGAGTCAGTTGACTCACGGTTGGTGGTGGTGAGGTGGAGATCTCCAGCATGATGCAGTCAATGAGGATTGGTCACTTAGAAGGGAAGGTGTATGAAAATCAGTTGACTCACGGTTGGTGATGGTGAGGTGGAGATCTCCAGCATGATGCAGTCAATAAGGATTGGTTACTTAGAAGGGAAGGTGTATGAGGGTCAGTTGACTCACGGTTGGTGGTGGTGAGGTGGAGATCTCCAGCATGATGCAGTCAATGAGCTGTAGAGTGAAGAGACCAGCCTCGAGTCGCTGCAGGTAGAACTCATCCTCCATCTCTTCTGTCACCTCGCCGCCATACACACGCAGGCTCTGGACAGACGACAGGGCTCAATACATCACAGGACAGACCACAGGGCTCAATACATCACAGGACAGACCACAGGGCTCAATACATCACAGGACAGACTACAGGGTTCAATACATCACAGGACAGACCACAGGGCTCAATACATCACTGGACAGACCACAGGGCTCAATACATCACAGGACAGACCACAGGGTTCAATACATCACAGGGCTCAATATATCACACGGCTCAATACATCACAGGACAGACCACAGGGCTCAATACATCACAGGACAGACCACAGGGCTCAATACATCACAGGACAGACCACAGGGTTCATTTACAGTGCAAACAAACAATTTTGCGTTACAATTCTTAACATTTGCTAGACATTTTAGGAAGCTTGTAAGAACTGATGACATAATGGATCCGTTGACTGTTTATGTATCGGACAAAGATGATGCTGCAAATGTGCACCGACCTGTTTCTCTCGCTCAATCTTCTCATCAATGACATTCATTTTCTGCAGGTATTTGAAGTGCAGTTCCATCAGTCTGTCCACCTGTTCAAGTACACTCAGTTTGACAAAAGCCACGTCTAACTAACTACCACTCTCATATTTCTTCAACAGCTCCAGAAACAGATCATTCTAATACTGTGTCCTTAGAGATGGTGTCAATTACAATAATAACACTATTTATATACCATAAACTCTGGGGCTAATACCGTTAAAAAAAGTAAAGGTAAGTTCTTATATAGCGCAGTATCCAGTCCCCATGACTGCTCAAAGCACTTTACACTTTACTCCCTGGCAGACCTATTCAATCGAACACCATCTCGCCTTCTCTAGGAAGCATTTAGCCATGCTGCAATTAATGCACGAAGACTATTCGTACACAAATATCCATCACTGTCTATAGCCAGGTACTCATTTATACAGCTGAGTGGACTGAAGTAATGCAGAGTAAACGAACTTGCCCAAGGTTCGACACTGCTGCACAGGATTCGAACTCGCATTCTCTCAGTCGAGAGTCCGGAGCTCTTACCACTGCGCTACTGCTTGTTCATGGGTGTTTACAAAAAAGTAAATTTTTACAAAGCTAAATCATACAAAATATATAGTGATTGTGCAACTGTAATCAGTTACAACTAAAAACTGCAACAGTAGTAATTGGTGTTTTTATTATGATGCCCATCCTAAATTAAAAAATTTGGAAGCGACTAATTTTCATGACAAGCATTGACAAGTGTATTACTGTTATAATTGTCAACTGATCAAACTATAAAACACACATCAGTGACTTGGGGATGGACATTGCAAATTGTTTTTGACCAATTATTTTAGCATTACAATACAAGATCTTTGATCATTACCTTTTCGTGATCACCTTCAGCAAACTTGTTGAGTAGTCGTTGTTTCTGTGTTCCTTGACAATTCCTCACCATGCTGGCAATGATGGCCACAATATGTTCTATGAAACAGTGTTCACAGTTTTAATATTGCGTGGTCAAATTATTAAAACTAACAAACATTCAATCTGTAAACAGCTGGTATCTGCACTCATTGCTTATTGTCACTTATGCTTTGAAGTTGGCTTGTTCCAACACTCATGATCAAATTGGGACAAAGTACAACTGATCCAGTGGACTTCTGCTGGTAATTACCATCCCTCGCTGATTCCGCACTCCTGCCTTGGTATAAAGACAAACATGACAAGGTCCATAAAATATTAGAAAATGATGTTGGATGCACTGCAGCACCGGTCTGCCTCCAAACCAGCTGCTGACACTGATATAACGGTGAGTTCTCCATGAGAAGGCCACTTATTTACACTACACTTGTGTGTCCTTCCCAATTGTCACTGTGGCCTGACCATCTATCAATATCCTGCATATAACATATTTTTTGGGAGGAAAAACCATGTCATTTTAATACGGACTTGCGTTAAATAAAACGTGATAAAGTACATGTTTTTTGTATCCATTACAGAGCCTACACAAGTTAATGACACTCATAGTGAACGGCTGAAAAGCAAATATTATCTGATGCTAGACATATTTCTGATAAAACGCAATGAATTTTCTTTGACGTAGCTTGGAAGATGGAGACACAATATGGTTGTTGTAGCCTGGTTGAGTTCTATAGTGGCTATATCCTTAGGAACCTGAGTTAAGAGGCACATGAAACATGAGGCAAATACCATGAACCTGGATGCACACAAGTCATCATTATAACAAGACACCACCAAAGATTTTGGATGGGAATACAATTTCAAACAAAAAAACATTTAATTTCTATATTGCAGATAATTTTAAAGTAACGGGGAGTTAATTCCAGATTTTTGGTGCAGCTACAGAGAATGCACTTGCCAACATTCAGGGTTGCTTTTCTGCTATGCAGAAACTTGCCCAAGGCAGAAATAGGGTAGAAATAGTTTCTGCCCAACAGAAATGGCAACAACCAAAGAATGCATGCCATTGATAAGAGGGGACTTTTTTGTAGAATATGTGTTGTCAATATCTTTCTGTACCTATAGATTGTGCCATCCGAGTAAAAGTAGAGTACATTGACAAAAGTACAACTACATTTGTATAATAACATGCTCAACCTTGCAGTGTTTGCTTTCCGCTAGTGATTCCCTGGTCAAAGTACAATAGATACCAGCATTGTGTTAGATGTGTGCTTACTTTCTTGTAATATAGTCAAGTCACTGTTCTAGAATGAACAATAATCAGACATAATCCCACCATTTGCATTCATTTGTGTGGATTTTGTTGTGCCCATGTGTACAGGACTTGTCACCTGACAACACGTGGGCTGCAGTGTACAGGACTTGTCACCTGACAACACGTGGGCTGCAGTGTACAGGACTTGTCACCTGACAACACGTGGGCTGCAGTGTACAGGACTTGTCACCTGACAACACGTGGGCTGCAGTGTACAGGGACTTGTCACCTGACAACACGTGGGCTGCAGTGTACAGGACTTGTCACCTGACAACACGTGGGCTGCAGTGTACAGGACTTGTCACCTGACAACACGTGGGCTGCAGTGTACAGGACTTGTCACCTGACAACACGTGGACTGCAGTGTACAGGACTTGTCACCTGACAACACGTGGGCTGCAGTGTACAGGACTTGTCACCTGACAACACGTGGGCTGCAGTGTACAGGACTTGTCACCTCACCTGACAACACGTGGGCTGCAGTGTACAGGACTTGTCACCTGACAACACGTGGGCTGCAGTGTACAGGACTTGTCACCTGACAACACGTGGGCTGCAGTGTACAGGACTTGTCACCTGACAACACGTGGGCTGCAGTGTACATGACTTGTCACCTGACAACACGTGGGCTGCAGTGTACAGGACTTGTCACCTGACAACACGTGGGCTGCAGTGTACAGGACTTGTCACCTGACAACACGTGGCTGCAGTGTACAGGACTTGTCACCTGACAACACGTGGGCTGCAGTGTACAGGACTTGTCACCTGACAACACGTGGGCTGCAGTGTACAGGACTTGTCACCTGACAACACGTGGGCTGCAGCATTCCTTTATTCAGTATTTTTCTTATCTCTTCTCTCTCAGTCCCTGTGTACCCCTGTTTTATTACCAGCCTAGAAGTTGGCCAGTAATTAAAACAAATTATCACCTGGTCATCTTGTGGTCAGTGGAAGGCATGGTTTTGGAGCAACTGGCCACTGTATCCAACTAACCAGACTAGCTGCTAGAGCTTGCTATTGTTTCAGTGGTTGGGTGAGCTGATGTTTCCTAGCTGTCTGTGTCTTAATAACTTATTGGGGCTGGCACCACAAGATGACATAGTAATGACGCAAGAAGGAAATTGGAATGTTGATATTCATAGTAAAATAAATAAGTAGAAAAATATGACTACTCATGGATTTTCTGCCCTAAAGGCAGAAACTAGGGAGAAAGGTATTTCTGCCACATGGGCAGAAAGTATTTCTGCTGCACGGTTTCTACTGTGATTAATATTAAGCTTAGTTTTTAGTGTTGAATGAAAAAACCTTAATGAATTTATAGAGAATTTAAATAAAATATGTGTTTCGACGAAGAGAATGTGCAGGTGTGTAAGCGTGCCCACCTTCCAGCTCCTCCCTCACTGCCCCAGATTTCTTTTGTGTCTTTGGAGTCTTCATGAAGAGGGGGAAGATGCTTCGAAGCCCGAGGATGTCCACAAACTTGTTACAGTTGTCTGCGCCCTCTGACCCTTGCATGGCGTGGTTGAGCACCTTGACACCGCTGTACCGCGACATCTTCTTCTCCCTGTCAATGCAACACACACACGGTGACATGGATGTAAATGGAGTGTGTTCGAATTATGTGCTGCGGTGTCGAACCATGGGCAGTTTGTTCACTCTATGTTGCTCCAGTTCACTCAGCTGTATGAATGAGTACCCGGCTACAGAAAGTGGTGGATATTTGTTCAAATAATCTTTGCGCATTAATTGCAGCATGGCCGAATGCTAAAAACCAGTGCCAGTTGGCAAAAAGATCATCAGGGTAATCGTGCCACACAAAAACAATGTTTGTAAGAATGCTTTTTTTTTATTTTATTTTGTAGCTCTATTTTTACCAATCTAACATCAACAATCGTCGACCAGAGAAGCGTTATTCAGTCAGGGATTCGTCATTTTGGGTATCATCGCTATCAAGCCACTAACTGCCTCCAAGACCAAGTAAAGGCGCCATTCAAACATTATGATTTCGGGCTGATTTTCTTTTGGGACTGCTTTTCCTAGGTCCATAATGATATCGCGATATCATTACAATAGTCACGACAGTATCAGATTAGTATTACAACAGTAATACAGCTATCGTGATACTATAATAAAACTATCCCCAATACTCACCCCTAGTAAATACTCTCATATTCCCACTATCAGACAGAGCCTATTGTTTCAATATAAATTGTGCTTGTCAAAACAATAACACCCAAAGTACCATCCCAAACTTATTATTTTATCTTTGAAAACTTGTCTGTTCCTTGTTTTTAATACCAGATAATAAGTTAAGGCACACTGCCCCCCAAATTGCTTTAATTCAGTATCCATCTAATTACAGCATGAAAGTATTTGTGGGGCGAATATAAATTAATTAAATCAACTGGCAGCCGCAGCTACATGTGTATGTTTACATGCTGACGTGTGTATGCATGCATGCATGTTGTCTGACCTGAGCATGAGGTTCATGAGCTGGAGGCCTTCCCCTCGGAGGAACCGATCCCTGTTCGCCGGGAGCATCAGGGAGGAACAGAGACAGTCGAAGAGGTTCTCCATCATCTCAATCTCCTCCACACTGCTGGGGTTGTGTCTCTTGTATGCCTACAACACACAGACACACACCATCATCGCAATCTCCTCCAAGTGGCTAGCATTGCATCTCTAGTATGCCCACAACACACGCACGCACGCACGCACACACACACACACACACACACACACACACACACACGTAGATAGATACACACACATGCACCATCATCTCAATCTTCTCCACACTACTGGGGTTTTGTTTCTTGTATGCCTACAACACGCACGCACGCACACATGCACGCACACACACGCACCATCATCTCAATCTCCTCCATACTGCTAGGGTTTTGTTTCTTGTATGCCTAGAATTAAACAGAATTAAGCCATAAAACATTACTTACCGCAAGTTGTGACAAAAGCACATCAATGCCTTCTATTTCGCCTATGGTTTGTCGGTTTTCTGAAAAA